>JAQFVV010000183.1:1895974-2529962 GCA_028023455.1 Epiperipatus broadwayi
AAAGACAAAAGGGAACATAAGATTATTTTAACTTTTAATTAAATTACATCAGATTTTTTTAGAATTATTATTAAACGAAATTTAAACAAAGCAATAAATACGACCTTTATAATCCAAAATAAATGATTAAAATTATACAAAATTATATAACTAAAAGAAATCTAAATTATATTATTTTATCCCTATTTATTGCCTTTAATTTGAGATCGAAATGTGTGCATGTTTATGCTGAATTCTACATATACTTATACATTTTTAATATTGTTACACACACAATTCGATACCAAAAAGTTTAAATTTGGGTGGGATAGACTGGTCAATGAGAGATGACAGAAAAAGGTGAAACTTAAGATTCGAATATGAATCTTACTGTTTCAATAGTTGGATAGTAAGAATTCTACTGCTCACATTGTCTAAGATCTCAAAGAGAAATAAAAAGATATTTTGGTACTGAATTTTTAGATGATACAAGCCGTTTGATGACATTTTACACTTTTTAATACACATAAATATAACATTACTTGGCCTTTTTTGTTTAAGAGAATTAATTTCAAATGCATATTTTAAGATAACAGTTAGCTTTAAATATGGGTACCCTTAAATGATACAGTAATATGTCAAAAGACATATTAGGCTAGCCAAATGAGGATTGCGAGAAATTCACAAACCGCATTAAACAGCCATTTTTCAGGCCACTCAAGGGGCCTCATAAACAACAAATTAATGTGGTTTTGGCTAGCAACAATGCTATCAGGTGGCTTGTATCATTTAAAAATAAAGTACCAATATTTTTTTTAAACCAGAAAACATCACATGATCACCAATCTTTGTGTTTTTATATGCTGTTTTTCACAGAGGCAACTGTTTGAAGAGGTTTGCATCTGTCAAGATCTTTTTTTCTGTTAACAGTAATTAGAATGACTTATAAAGCCTTAACAACCATATGTTCATTATGTTAAATTTATGCGGCAATTAAAGTTATTTTTACAAAAAAAGAAACAAACAATGAATTGACTAACGTGAATCAATTGATTGTTAATTGTTTAATTCACTCATGACTAAATTTAAACTACAATTACTTAAAATTTATTATGCTAAAAATAAAATAAAAATTAATTTGTACTTTTAGTGAAAAAATCAAAATAATTTAAATAAATTGGGAAATTAAATTTTCTTTAATAATAATCCTTCTTGGAAAAATAAAATAACATTGCTTAATATAAAAATATTTTACTTGAAATTTCTGTTAAAATATTTATTACTATTAGTGTATCTATCTGCATTTTTTGTGTTTTATTGTTACATCAATTAGGTTCAATAATTATTTTTTTTAATGATTCTTCTATTAATGGTAAAGGTTACATTAACCAGACATTGACACACATCTCATCCATTCAGATGGAATTGAAATTCTTGTTCTTTAGCTAACACAGAATAGCTAGGCATCCACTCTTTTTTCTTTACAGATTGCTAATTAAATTTTTCCAGGACTGATTTCTTGATAAAAGATCTTAAGTCTGTTTGTAATACGAAAATATTTCAGGAATCACTTAGACTAGATTTGAGCCCAGGCAAAGGGTGTGATAGTTTTAGTATTGTACTAACTAGTATAGTTTGATGCCTTTGTTAATAAATATTTGATGCCTTTTGAATTAGAAGTATATAAATAAAGATATTTCAAATAATCTATTTATGAAAAGTTCCAGCACTGTTATAGATGAACCATGATCTATAGACCTTGAAATCAAGTTCCCTGTAAGACCGCACCAGATCACATGGAACAATTAGAATTACATTACAACATAATTGGAGATGAATATTTCTATTTTATTTTATAGTTCATTCATATTAATTAATTGTTTAATATATTTGAAATTTTCGTAAAATTATTCAAAAATAAAATAATGATTAAAAATGTGTTTTATTTTTAATTAGTTACACTTTCTTAAACTAATTTAAATATTTTTATTTATTTTTTTGCAATAGACGTTAAAAAATTCTTTTTAGAAACCTAGTGGGGATTTAAACGTTAATTATTTTAATAAAAATGTTACTTGTTTATGAATGTAATACAAATTTCATTAAAGTGATAGATGATTTTGTTCTAAATTCATAATAAATGGTTAATTTTAAGATTTAGTTAAACAAATCGTCAGTAAAGTTTGTGAGATGAAGCACTTTTATTTAGCACTTTTATTTTTAATAATAATATTTTACCTTTTTAAAAAAAAAAAATTATTATTATTATTGTAAGCCAATAAACATCACATGATCACTATTTCTTATGCTTGCTTATAACTGTTATTAAAACAGGCAAAACTCACTATGCGTATTGCCTCTCACCGACGAAGGCCACAAGGCAGAAACTAGTCTGGGGGTATTGGATGAGTAGGCACTAGATAGGGATTTTATTCACAAGTCTTCTGGCATCCATTGATTTCTCTAGCTTGCTGTGAGTGCAATATGTATAGTGAGTTTTGCCTGTTTTAATAATTATTGTATTGAGAGTGAGAGAGCATGTGCTTAACAAATGAATAACAAATAATAATTATTGTTAATTTATTGAAACAAAAAACCTAGTATATATATATGAAAAACAAAAAACACAAGTTAAAAACTTGCATACACTTGCATTTATGACAATAGATGGCGTTATACCAAAAACACCTTCAAGCATTTGTTTACATAAACGTCAGAGCGAGTATTTCACTATCTCTAACTTAATTTCCACCTTCAGATCATGATTTCAAGCTATTTGCTATCGTCAGTGAAGGTGAAAATTAAGTTAGAGATAGTGAAATACTCGCTCTGACATTTATGTAAACAAACGCTTGAAGGTGTTTTTGGTATAACGCCATCTATTGTCATAAATACAAGCGTATGCAAGTTTTTAACTTGTGTTTTTTGTTTTTCATAAATGTACCTTTGAGGTCTTTCTTGCAATGATATATATTGCAGAGACTTCTTCTATGTGGTGATGCTGAACTGATATCAGACCCATGTAGCTATCTGGCATGCTATGCTGAGTTTGAAGACATTAACGTGTCTAAAAGATTCACGCTTGCAAGCTGAATAGAAACTGTTTCTTAAATGCTCAGAGTTTGTGTTTTAGATCTAGTTTCTTAATCCTGTCCTTCACTGATGATAGAAAATAGCTTGAAATCATGATCTGAAGGTGGAAATTAAGTTAGAGAGAGTGAAATACTCGCTCTGATGTTTATGTAAACAAATGCTTGAAGGTGTTTTTGGTATGCCATCTATTGTCATATATATATAGTAAAATTTTAAGTATATATACTAAAATGCAGCTTATATTTATTAAAAGTAAGAGTAAACTGTGGAATCAGCAATCATAAAATTTAGACACCTTTTGCATCACTAGTCATGAAAGTCATAGCATATTATAAGCACCTTTATGCAAAACAGTAATTGATACCCCTCCCCTCATAAAAATAAAACAAACTCCATAATGTTATATGCATTTTAATGGTTTTTTTAAAGATAACAATGAAAAAAATTACTATTACATAATTATAAAAATTTACTTTCTGAGCTTTTACAGACCTAAATTTAGATACAATATCATCATCAATAAAAGAGGGTTGCATACGTAGTTCTCTATAGCTGCTGACTACTTTATCAGTGGATCTTTGTATAATTTTTAACTTTGAAAATGATCTCTCTTCATTATCAACACTTGTAGGAAAAGTTAGTAATATTTTTAACAATATGTTCAAATTTGGAAAAGAAATGATCAAATCATTTTCATGAATATAAATTATAAGTAAATAAGCATTTATTTTTATATAACGCTATGCTGGACAAGGCTGATCTTTGAATGTATGAATATAAATTGTAACATCAAATGGATTTTTGAATTGAAATAATTCAGTTGAAAATAATTTTTTATTGCATAAGATGCTTATCTAAGCTAATATTTATCAATAAAAAACTATAACACATGTTGCTAGAAGCTTTTCTCTACTAAACAACAATATTATTTATACATCAATTTTATTGCTGCAAAAATAATTAATTATATAAATCTTCATACAGTCTTTAATGTATCTATATTGATAAACAAAAGTGGTAATTCTTATAAAATATTTCAAACTATATAATCATTTATGCTTACACTTTATTAATAATATGGGACTTGAACTCAGGCTTTCCAACTCCCCACAGCTATCCAATCCATTTTATACAACTGATGCACAGATCACATACATTAGGATATTTTATGGCCTCTGATAGTAACAGAATAGACTATTTTAGAGATCAATGAAACATATACTGCTATTATATTTAAATTATGGATAAATAATAATTAATATTAATTAATCTCATCAAAACAAATTACACATGCATTAAGTCATGATATTGAAATTATATTAATATATATATATATATAATGTAAATTGCATTATCTATAGAACCACTTTTAATTTTTACTTGAGATATTCTTTCATGGGAACTTTATTTCAACAAAGCACCTATATATAATAATAAGTAAAAATGAATATCTTTTATAATGTAAAATTCACAAGTTTTTTAAGAATTCCAATTATTTTTATTCTTGTAAAATCTTTTAGAATGTTTTTTTTTTTAAAAAAATGATTGAAAACCTTAGGTACTTTAATTGTAAAATCACAAAGGTGTGAGAATAATTAATCCTGGTAGAACAATAAATGATGACAATTTTTTTTCTTTTGAGTAAGTCAATTAACATGGTAAACATTAAGAATATTACATCATATTGAATTTTCTCCATTTTTAAAGATTGAAAGGGGATTATTTATACTTTCCTGAGAAGTGAAATTTGCTAGTTTTAGCCATTTCTTACAAAGTTGTTTACAAAGAGTAAATCCATTAATTTTAAAACTGTTTTAAAACAATTATTGAATAATCTTTAGAGTAATGAATGGCTAGTAAAAATCAGTTATCCAAATTCAGGTCTTTAGATAATAATTTTCTAAATATTTGCCTTACACTGTAGCAGAAGAACAATTTTTGAATTTTTTTATTTAAATAACATCTTTACACTTCATTTTGTTTCTGCACTTTATCATGAACACTTTTCAGATGTTTTGCTCATTACGACAATTGAGATGTCTGCACATAACATTTAAAACATATTTAAATAAAATATTATACTTTAATAAAATTAAATGTACAAATCACAATGTTAGAACAAATATTTGTTTTACAGATATTAAGATAACTGATTTTTATTTTATTTACTGTTCTCACAATAACTGAGATTTTAGTTCAGATTTAAAATAACTTTACCTAAATATTTTTAAATGGTATTCCTGTATATTCAAATATATCAGAGAAACAAAACCATTCATATATACAACAACACTTATTAATTAATATTAAACTTGACATTTATGTCACTATTTAGCTTTACAAGTATGTATACACTAATATAAATATTGCTTTAACTGATTCTATTTTAATTAATTTATTCACAAATATACAATATTATGCATTTTATTAGTATATTGCACATTTTGTTTCTTTTTATTTGTGTATATTTTTAAAACAAGACCAAAATTTTTACAAGAATTTTAAATACTATAAAAATACAAGAGACATCTTGGATTTTTTTAAAAATTTTGTTTGATATGGTAAATTTAAGACATTATTTTTATAATAAACCAATAAAAAATTTTGAAGTTATACTTATTATTATTTTTAAAATATTAAATAACCATCACAATATATATATTTGACATGGATATTAATACCACTAAACATCACATGATCACTATCTCATACTAGCACGTAATTGTTATTAAACTATTCAAAATAAAGCAAAACTTTCCATACAGTAGTGCCATCTTGTGCTAACAAGAGCAATCAATGGTTGCCAGAAGGCTTGTGCATAAAATCCCTATCTAGTGCCTACTCATCCAATATCCTCAGACTAGTTTCTGGCTGTCGCCTTCATCAGTGAGGAGCCTTGGAGCTGAGAGCACTGCAGTTTTGCTTTGTTTTGAGTGAATATTAATAGTAAAATGGGTTGTTCCATTTTTGCATCATATAGCAATGTGATTTGAAATACTGATCATGTTAACCCAGCATAAGAAGACATAACTGAAAATATATAAAAAAAAAACTAGAAAATTATAATTGACAAATCATATTTCAAGAAGTGATTTTTATTTTAATATGTCTAAGTTTCTTTATTTTGTTGAAATAATGAACAGAACAAAAATATGTATTCAAAATTCTACATCATGTCAGCACCCATATTGTATCTGCACCCTCATACCTTGTTTACCTTGCTTACAGTTTTCCTCTGACCTTGGAGTAACTATCTCAATAGCATATATTAAAATTATTTTAAATAAAGCCCATAACACTGAGATGCATTTTAAAAAAATACAATTATAAAAAATTGCAATTCTATAAGTGAGTAAATATGTGTGCTTACATAAAAAAAAATTGGAAATAATTTTAAATTGTATAAACTATTTTTCTATGAAAAATTATACATTTTTGCAACTGATTATTAATTAGTATTAATTGGAAGATAAATGACAGTCTCAAATATCCTTTATTTTTTATTAGAGTTTAGGATGTTCAGTATGCATGATTTCTGCTCATGTGCTATTTAAAATATATTGATTAAATATTTTGTCTGATTATTGCCATTATTGACTTATTTTTAATACAATTTATTCTAGAATTTTTATATTAGTTATAAAATATTTCATACAACTTTTTTATACTTTTAAATACACATTTTATTTTTCAAAACAATTTTTTTTATTTTGAACAGTTTATTTCAGTTGAAAGAGCAACTAACTCAAGAATCACATGATCGTGAATCAATAACAGCTGATAAAATTTTGAAAATAAGTAAATACACTAAATAAATCAAACATTTATTGAACTTTCCTTTATAATGCTGGAATGACAATTTTCTGAGATTTCCATCTACAAAATATGTAAATAAATTATAAATAAAGTACCATATAAAATACCATTGCAAGTATGCAATTTATAGAAGAAAAGGACCAGTAATATAAGTTTATATATGGTTTGAATAATAACTTGTGTTCTTTATTAATTTGTATAAAATAAATTTAATTTATTGTGTTTTTGTATATTAATAAATAAGATTAACCAACCATTGTTTATGATTATAATTGTCATTTTATAACCCTGAAGAAGGCTATTTACCAGTTGAAAGTTTTATAGCTTACAACATTTATATTTTCTTATTATAAAAAACATTGGCATCATATTACAATTGTATAATTAATTGTTCAAAAGATATTGTGATGTAGCATAAACAGTTAATACTTGAGGACATTTTTGCATCATTAGCTTGATTACTGACAAATAAGCAAAGTCTAAGGAATTATAACTTAAGTCAAGAAAGTATGAAAAACAGTGCATATGTCCAGTAGTTTATCATCATAAAAATACTTAAGGTATGGAATATGCTCCATCCAATGCAGTTGATATGCATTAGGGTATAAATAAATGGTGAATAGAACTAAAAACGAGATAAATAATATGTTGATAGCATGATATATTGTCAGCTTATGAGCAACATCAACCAGCTTGATGTATATTAACATGACAAGTACAGCACTTGGTAATATGCTATAAAGCTTAATAGTACTTACAAGCCCTGCACTTACAAGTAATATTATCAGGACATCTTATGTTACTCTCAAAATGCTATAAACATATATTGTCAGCATCATAAGAACAGAGGTGAAGATAAATTTTTCCCACTCATGTTTTTGGATAAAGCAATAAGATAAAACCTTAGCTAAACTACTCATACAATCAAAATTTTATAATTAATTATGAATTAATAAAATTGCATCCATTATGCATCAGACTACAGAAGAACATAACCAAGTGTCATTAAGGTTGATGCAAACCTTTGATCTTCTCAAGTGTTGTTAATAAAAAAACTAAAATATTTATATTAAAACAAGACACTTTTGCAAATTATTATTTATGCAATTTTCATAAATGTTATTTACACTGATAACTTATGTCCATATACTTTATTTCTTCAAATCTTGTTCAAACTGACTCTCAAAACTCTAACATTCAAAAGAGATTCAGCACAAAATTGTAAAAACATTAGTAAATAAAAGACATCAAACATATCTCAAGCATTAATACTAAAGAAATAGCTAAGTGGGGCCACTAATTTATAATTCTTTAATAAAGTACAACATATCAAGAAAACAAATTGCTACCCTTAGTATGTATCAGAATATTCAAATGGTAACCACTTTAGTATTACAGTTAGTACAATGTGTAGTCGAATACCAAAAGATAAAGAATGTGATCCTCCATCTTCACAATATCTTTCTTCTAAAGATAAAAATAAATCTAAAAATAAAGACAATAAAGAGAAGGATAAAGTAAAATGTTGATAAAAATGTTTTAATGGTGACATCTTATGAAAGTGCAATGAGAATAGTTTTTCTAAAAAAATGTAGTCTTAAATCAGAAGACGATTATTGATTATTATTTGAAAATTTTATTCAAGATCTTTTGACAGCTATAAAACAAATGTGATTGGTCAGCTGCTGAAATAATTATTAGATTACTTGGAAGACAATTGGTTCAAAATTTTAGTAAAAAAATACATAAATATGTCCTTGCATGCTGTATCAAGCCAGTCAGATAAAAAAATCCATTGATGCTATTATTGAACAAACTCATTCTGATGAAATAAAAGGGCAACATCTATGTCTGGAGTTTAAAACGCAAAGATTATAGTCACGTGATCGTTTAGAGATCATGTGTTGTAATTAATAGTTTAGACTGTTCTTAGAATACAAACGGAGAATTGAAGACAATTAGTTTATTAATTTAATTTTTAATTAGATTTTGTTTAGTCAGCTAAAATATCAGTTCAGGATCCTTTAGCTCTCAAATCTGTGACCTTACAACTAAACCATTCACAGAGTAGACTTGCTATTAATTAAAAGTAAACAAATATTTTGATTAAAAATATTATTCAGTATATTCAAAATATCACATTAATTTTTTTAATAAAAAGTTGTACTTTTATTGGAAATAATTAATAAATAGATTATAAAGTAAAAATACATTCGAATAAAAAATATAAAATCATAAATCAACTATGAAAATATTCAAGTAAAAAAAGCAAATTAATGTTTACTTCCCATGATATTTATAGCTCTATTACTTTATTAACAAAGTTAATCATGAAATTTATTTAAAAGGAAGACTTTAAAATAATAAATTTATTTATATCTCAAGTAATAAATATAATTAAAAAAAAGTAAGCGGATTTTCATTTTTGTAATGAGTTAAGAGCATATTCAAAATGAAAGTAAATATTCAGAAAAAAAAATTTTTTTAATTTACTTTTTTTTTTAAAAAAAAAAGGTTTGAAAAATTGTATTATATACGATGTATTCGCCATATGCAGTATAGATAAAGTATAATATATTAGTCTCAATTTTTTTAACAGTATATTTTTCACTACCTCTGCGCCACCTAGTGTAAGCTTTAATATTACTAATAAATGCAAATGGTAATGCTTAATAAATCCTTTTCCTCTGTTATGTTATCCAATATTTCCATACAATTTCAAACTTATGGCTTTTATCAGTAAGAGGTTTTGATCTTGGAGTCTTTAGAAATAATGCATCCCTTTTTTAGTGGCCACTTACCTCTCTGTTATACTATCAAGCTATCAACCCAAATTAAAAAACATGTAAAAGTTTTCCATCTAAACCAATTTGTTCGTATAGCCATATTGATCTCAAACCAATTCAGTAACTATATATTATTATGGCCTTAATTTTTTAACACCTACAGGCACCGTTGCTTGTGGGCAGGATTTGGGAAAAACCAATAAAATATCACATCACATGACTCTAGCTTATATATTACTGTTTATATCTAATTTTTTTATAAGTGTTAAGAAAATTCCATATCTTAAACTCTTTCATATTGACTTTGTAAGAAACTAGTAGAGCTTAGTTAGCTGAACTATTTGAAATTAACCAGATTACACTCCAATTCCCCCGAAACACATCACAGTTAAGCCAAAAGACATCCCATCAACTTGTAACATTACTGCTTGAAAGTCTTTTTCATCATAATAGTAAAGAATGTTAAGCACTTGTTAGTTTTATGGGATGAATGGGATGACATTTTTCATTTGCAAAGTAGATTTGACAACAGAAGGTAATGGATAAAGTAACCAGTACTTGGAAAGATTAAAACTAGATTAAAACAGCATTTAGGTGATAAAAATTCTGCTATTTACATTCATAAGAATAAATTTAAGCATGGGGATTTTGAAATAAAACCTTTGAAATGTATTAAGTCATATAATGAAAGGATAATAAAAGAGGGTGTATACATAAATGAAATAAAACCAGAATTAAATAGGATGTTAATAGAAAAAGATAAAAAATAATAATAGGTTTTTTAATTAAAAGTTTTTATTTGATATATATAGATTTTTAAAAAGGAATTAGTTATGTTTAAGTTATGATTGTAATAGAAAAGGGGAGTGAGATAAGGTAAAAAAAAAAATAATAATAATAAAAAAAAAGGAAAAATTTTGGTTATGGATATATTTTGTAATTTTTAATTAATTTAATTTTTTTTTTTTTTTTTGGAATATGTGATATTTATTGTATATATATTTTATTTTAGTGTGCCTTGAAAAAGACTATAAAAAATAGTCGAAACGTCAGATTTCTTTTTCATGATTATAGTCATAAAAAATCAAGTTTTAAAAAGAAGGAGTTAGTTTGTTTTATTTTTATATTAGATATATATGAACTATTTTGAAAAGAAGAACTGTGTGCTGGATATATTAAATTACTTGGAAAGAGTATTTATTTTAATGATTACATATTGTTAGCAAAAATTAAATATTTGCTTGTTTTTTCAAGCATATTAGAATGTGTAGAAATTACATCTGTCTTATGAAATATGTTAATTAGTCATTTTGAAATATTTTTAATTTAAAGCTGATTCAGATTAAGTATTCACCCTATTTAGTATCATTTCTCAGATCAACTAACTTTGTAAAAAGCAAAGGAGGCAAGTGAAGGTGGATTTAATTTTCATTTGTAAAAGATATCTGCATAAGTGTGCAATGTATCATGTAACCAATATTTGGAAAATTGATCATTTCAGTGATTATGTATGTATGTGTGCAAAATGACTATTTGGCATTCGTAGAAAATAATACAAACAGAAATATTCTTACCAAGTTCATTATATGCCAGTTAGAGTTTTTGTGATTTTCTTTTTTTGTTTTAAAAACATCAACCTAATTAATCATCAATTATTGCTCACTGTACTTACCAAAAATTAATTCCCAGCTGTAGGGTTATAATTCAGTTACCTGAAAAAAAAAAAGCTTGCTTTGGCATGGTTTATTTAAATTTGATGTTTAGGTTATGAACATGAAATGTATATTCACTATTCAACAGAACATGAGATGTTTTTTATGATATATATATATATATATATATATATATATATATATATATATATATATATATATATAAAAATAATAGAGAGAGCATACCAATAACTCAAACAAGCTCTTATTTGATAAGTGCAGTATGAGAAAATATTTAAAATCTCTATCCAGAACCTTCCCATCTCCAGAGCAACTGGTTTGACCTTATGGCTCATGTCAGTGAAGAGCTACAATATTCGGACACTATTCTATCTCTTCACTGACATGATCCATAAGCTCAAAACTAATTGGTCTGCAGATGGGAAAGTTCTGGATAGAGATTTTAAATATTTTCTCATACCGCATTTATCAAATAAGAGCTTGCTTGAGCTATTGGTATATTCTCTGTATTACATTTTTGTAAATACAAGCTTATAAAAATAATGTCACATTATACATGATTTTCTTTTTTGATTATATATATATTCAAGTTAAAAAGTGATCAGTAAGAACAAAAAGTAATGTTCTCAATGTGGTCTTTTTATTGTCCTCTAATACTCTATGGAATTTAGCACAGTAGCAAAATGGCAGACAGGCAGCTGAAGGTTTCTCAATCAAACTCAACTATATAAAAAAAACTCACTTTTATCACTTAAATAAAACTGATGGACTAATCCTTCTCTGAATATATGTAACATGACCTCCTTAGTAACTAATTATATGATTATTTGCATCAATCCATTATAATTTGTAAACTAAATCGTCATTTACAATCCCAACACATTTCTTTGGGATAAATTTTTATTAAGAATTTATATCAAGCAAATGCTTTTTATTTATGTATATAAAAAAAAATATATTTTCTTTGTGTTCAATATCCTGATAAATTCTTTTGTGAATGAATATTTTAATAGGTCAATAATCACATTGTGTTAATAACCATAATTATGTGACTTTTTCTATAAATTTGTTAATTATATTTCACTAATTGTTACATAATTTAGGACATGCAAGATATATGTGAGTAAACATTTTTTACACATATTTTGAAGTTCAGTGTTCTCTAATAATTTATCCGTTTTTCCTAAAGGTAAAAACCAATGAGGCTTTTAATTATGGCTTCGAGAGTAAGACATTATTAAAATTTTTAATACGTATATAATGTTATATTTTATTAATGCAGATAAGATTTTTTTTAAAGTATCGACTATATTTTAAATACCATTATTTATTTATTTATTTTGTTATATTGTTGTAGATATGCTAAGTAATCAAAAAGTTATTATTATTTTATTAAATAGTTAAATATCTTGCTAAAATTGTTGTGATCTAAGTTATTATGTATTATAAAATTGATGTGATCTAACCCTTACTTACCATTATCCTCCATCTTATTTTTATAAAAATTGTTTTATTATCGAGTACTCATAATTTATTATAAAATACTATTTAAAATAAAAATTTAAATGCAAATTTTATTATGTCTGAAATGTTTACATTAGCAAAAATAATGGTCCAAACATGAAACTACAGTTGTATATAAACATAATTTTTTAAATCTAAGAATGAGAACATTTTTAATAATCAGTTAAATATTTGAAACTATTTTAAATAATGGCTAGATAATATTAAAAAAAAACGTAGGAACACATTTAAGAAATACAATTTTTATTATTTTTTAAAAAGCCAAATATATAAACATATCAACATTTTTTTTATTCATTCCTAACATGTGAACTTCCATAAACAAAGTAACATTTCACAAGCTCATTGGGAAGTGCTTAATGCTTTAATTCATAGAATTTCGCACAAAGTATTATAGATATGTAATTGTGCAAGATAAGAAAAAAGAAATATATATGTTAATAAGACAAAAAGTAGAATAATGGGCAATAATATGAATATAAAAAGAAATAGATAATAATATGAATAAAAAAAGTAGTTTAATATTTTATAACAATAAAAAATATAAAGTGTAAAAAGTTTTAACATGAAAAAGTTCACTGTTATTTTGTACAAGAATAGGAGTTTTGAGTACTAAAGAAAGAGGGCAAAATGGGATTATAGAGCTTGTTTGCAGATATGGTTTATGAGGCAATAAAAGAGAGCATAGTGGTTATTTATTTTTAAGTGTAGAATGTTGAAATACAATCAATATAAATTGATGGGAGAAACATAAAAGTGAAGTAAGCAAAGTGAATAGAGATTTTTTTTTGTTTACATTTTTGTAACAAAAATTGGAATTGTTATATCCGCACTTACGACTGTGCCAATGTTATAACTGCAAGTCATACTGTGCGGTCAGCAAATAACGTTATACAATTCCCATGCTGTTCTTTTCCAATGAGTGCTCTCCAACAAATTGGTCTGCAACAAAACTCTCCAATGAATTGGTCTGCAATGAATGCTCTCCAATGAATTGGTCTGCAATCTCTCCGCTGAATTGGTCTGCAATGAATGCTCTCCAAAGAATTGGTCTGCCATGAAGCTCTCCAAATGAATTGGTCTGCAATGAAGCTCTCCAATGAATTGGTCTGCAATGAAGCTCTCCAACAAATGCTCTCAATATCTCTGCTGCAGTCTCTTTCAGCTATGCCCGTGAACTACATTTCCACTGGGCGCTGATCATTAACCGCCAGCACTGACGCGAGATATCTCTACTTAAATACTGCTTACTCAATACTGCTTGACTGCTCTCTACTGCTCTCTATGTTACCCAGTCTTCTTATCACTCTCTGACAACTGCAATGATCAATCAATGCACTGACCAATAAGGTAACATCTCTTATCTAGAAACATTTGTAATTAGCAAATATTTCTAGGAATTGTCGATCGCCATTACGTCAATGCACTAATTAAATTTCTCAGCTATCAGAGCGCGATCTAAAAACAGCCTTTCGAATAAATTCTAGTTTTTTCTGGAGTGCACAAACATGTCTGCCATTTTATAAAACACTACAGGAATATGATGATAAGGTACTGATAAACATATCTTATTAAAATGAAATGACAAAAAATAAATGGATTAGTAATGGAAGAAGCATCACATGACCACCTCTTATGCTTGTGTATAACTGTTGTTAAGATCTAGATGCAGTGCTCTCAGATCCAAGGCTCCTCACTGATGAAGGCCATAATCCAGAAATTAGTCTGGGGATATTGGATGAATAGGCACTAGATAGGGATTTTGTGCACAAGCCTTTCTGGCATTCATTTATTACTCTAGCTTGCTGTGTGTGGCAATATATATAGTGAGGTTTTCCTGTTTTAATGGGAGAAGCATTTGATAATTGTAGCCAGATTTACAATGATATATAATTGTCTTTAAGTGAATAAATGTTTATCTCAAATACTTGTCCTGTGGACAGAAAGTTTTGATTTTATTTAAACAAAAAAAATGGATATTTTATTACCTCACATTATAACAAATATGTCTAAGTATATATACCAAATCTTGTCCAAACGTTTTTATACTTAAATATTATAATTAAAATTAGAAGAAAAAATAACAACAGGCATCTTTATAATATTCTGGAGTATGACGTATATAACTCTTTTGATTTGTTTTGTTTTTTTCCAAAGATAAATCTGATAGAATTTTAGTTGCTTTCTCTGAAAATAAAGTAAATAAATAATCAAATGGTTTATTGATAGGAAGAAATATGTCTGAGCATTGGAAGGCAGAATGTGAGGGGTGATCCATAAATCTCTGTTTTTAGAGTCTGCCACTTCACCCTTGCTCTAAATCACATAGGGTATGTTATCATTATTTTACACTCCCATAAATAATCATAGTAAATTATTTTTTACTATAAACAATATACTTAAAAGAAAGTCTCTACTTTAGTGCCATCTAGTGTGGGCTTGAGAAATCAATGATTATTAGATGCATGTAAAATCTCTATCCTTAATATTTAAATCCTCTTCTTAAAAATAGGGATTTTATATGCGTCTGGTGATCAACTGTTTATTCAGGCTTATGCTAGGTGGAAGTAGCATGAAGTGCTCTTGTCTTTTCATATCATTTAATCTGGGGAGATTGATTGTATACATTTATCATTTTTTTAATTATCTGTCGTAAAATAACACAAAAAATTTTAATTAATTTTTATGAATTTTTAATAATAATAATAATAATAATAATAATAATAATAATAATAATAATAATAATAATAATAATAATAATAATAATAATAATAATAATAATAATAATAATAATAATAATAAATTTGAATATCTTCATCTCTAGCGTATTCTCTCTCCAATTGAGTTTTTTGCCAGCAAATATCTTCATAAAATTACTGTGAACAGAACTTTGTAAAATATGATCAAGTAATTTAATTAATAATTTTTTGCATTTATTGTTTTTAAATATATATTGCAAAATTGAGGCAAAAGGCTTTTCTGAAGTTTATCATAAGTGAACAGTGGATAGAAGGTATTACTTAACAGCCTCACCAAACAGTGGGCAATTTTGGTTTATTTTCGAGCTAAGATTGGCTAGATAACATTTTTCTGAATAATATTAGATAATTAGTTGGGTTTGTTAAGGTCTGGCTAATAAAAGGATTTCAAGGTTGCTGAAAAAATATTCAATGTTTACTTAATCTAAATTTGAACCCAAGTAATATTTTTTTATATTTTTGTGATTATAAATATTAAATTTATAAATGTACAATTTAATGTAATGTTTCCATGAAAATTTATGATACTGCTCTAAATATAGTCATGTTAGAAGTTAGGAAAACTATAAAGGAATACCAACAATGATCACATGACAAAGATACCCTATTGTTTATCTTTGAGCAAAAAAATTAATACACATTCATGACATACATTGTGGTTCTGTCAGAAAATAAAATTATATGTGCAAAAAACTGTTATCATGTATAGACATGTATAAACCATTAAAATATCACATAATCATCATTTCCTATGATTTCACAAGCTGTTACAACAATAGCCAACTCTTCACTAGTAGTGCCACCTAGTGCAAGCTATAGTAATAAATGAGTAATGAGTGAAAGCCACATTTAGAAAATAGGATATTGAATGAGTAGGCAATAGATAGGGATTTTATGCACAAACATTCTAATATCTCTTGATTACTATGGCTTGTATTGTATGACATTACTATATGGAGAATTGGCTAGTGTTTTTATAGAACTGTAATTGGTTAAATGCAATGATACTAAATTTTTCATTAAATTCTAAAAGAGCCTTAATTTTAGAATGATATTTATCTACACAATCAAATACATTTTTAACTAATAGAGATATTACTTGATTAAAATGTCCATTGATAAGACTTCGGTTTTGAAAAGTGTAACATATAATATTACCTAATATATATATTGTAACATTTTTTATGTTCCGTTAGACCTTCTATTATGCATGAATTAATCAAGCTATGAAGAAGAAAAATATTTCATTCACATTTCTAAAAACATAGCTATATTTCTTAATTAACTGTAAATTAAGAAGAAAATAACTAAAAGTAAGATCAGGATTATTTCCAGGCACTTAATGTTGTATTACTGTTTCTCCAGGGTTTAAATAAACAACAAGGATATTGGCAAAGGTAATTTATACATAATAAATTGTAATAATTAACATTAATAATGCACAATGAAGTTAATATTAAAGGTAAATATTTTATTAATACAAATTAAAATATTTAATGATAAATTATTAATATAATTGAAAGGAACACACACATGCTAATCCAGGTAATATTAAATTAAAACAGTTCTTATTTCAATATTCTTAAGCCATAAATGAAAGTCTCTTGACTAATAAATAGCAAATGTCTATATCGTTAGTATATTATAAGCTTATAGTTTAGGTGAGTTTGCAAACAATTTAGTCATAGATTGGGAATGAATAATATTTTATGCTTACTGGTAAGTTTTGTAGTACCCATTCTGAAAAGCTTGTTAAAGTTAATTACTTTCACTCCATCAACATTTTGTATGTTCTTGCTCATCCTAAGGCTAGACTCAAAATTTTTTTCTGAGTGACCTCTATGATGAAAGGTATCTGCAAATGCATCGGTTCTACTCCCGCCTAACCAATTATTTCAGAAAATGATTAATAGTCCTGCATATGAATAGTCTGGGATATAACAACTTCTTTATCTCAGACTGATGGAAACTGCTAGTTAAGGAAAAGATGCAACACCTGAATTGAAGTTTTTCTGCCCCTTTTATAGCCTTGGGTCAGTTTTTAGACTTCTGCACATAGAATTTTATCTTTTGTTTTATTAAAATACACTCATAATCTTTTGCATTTTTTATTAGTTTTAAGTTACCAAGTCTTTTTTTTTTTATAAAATAATTACACCATCTTTAATTAGCTTCAGAAAGGTTTTACCGATTATAATCTTTTACTTTGGAATTTCTTTCTTTTATTTATGCAATATAGAGAGTGTACCAATAGCTCAAACAAGCTCTTAATTAATAAGTGCGGTATGAGAAAATATTTAAAATCTCTATCCAGAACACTCTCATCTCCAGATCAACTGGTTTCGAGCTTATGGCTCACGTCAGTGGAGAGCTAGAATATTCGGACACTAGATCTAAAATATAAACTCAAAACCCAGCACTTAAGTAGAAACTCTGAAATGTCACATTATATATGACTGGCTTTATTAATTCTTTTATTTATCTGGATTAGTTATCTGTGTCTTTTTTATTACTTCCAATTACAACTTTAATTAAATTACATAGATAAATACAAAACAAAATATTAACTTTCATTGTACATTTAAAAAAAATAAATTATACTAATTAAAAAAGAAAATTAAATGGTACCTTTTAAAAGATTTTTAATTTTTTTCTTTTTTTAAAGCTTTTTTAAATATTACCAAATGTCAATATATTTGAGCAATACGAATGCAAAATGGTTCAATATATATATATACAATGCTGTCAAAAATAATTACCAATTTTCTACTAAAGTATGTTTGGGTGTATAAGAATATAACTTCAAAAAAACTTTACAATACCTTTTTTTATTATTAAAAATTTGTAATTTTTAATATAACATATTGAAAAACATTATATCTTTATCAATGAAGTTATATTACATTTAAATTTGCAACAAACCTTTTAGAGAAGGAATACAAGATTCTTCCATGAAAATGAGAAATTGGGAAAATGTTTAAATGATAGATCTCACATAAAGTACACTCTATAGATTATAATATTAAAAATTTTCAGAAATATTATAAAATAAATATGTAAAAAGATATAACTAAAATAAATTAGTGTATTTAAGTTATGGAGTGTAGAATGCAATAAACCATATTTTAAGGAAATTGTATAGTGCATTATTCAACCTGAACTCAGTATTAAAATCACGAAAAATAAAATTAACAAAGAGAAGTATATTAAATTTTTTCTATGTGCAGAAAATGTGCATAAACTTCTATATGAAAACAGAAAACAAAATAAAATTCCAAATAAATACTTTTTAAAAGTTTAAAATCATGAATTAAATATGAAAAATAATGTTTAATTTCAGTAATGCAATTCTTTAATATGAAATGTATATACAATGACATTATAGCATCTTAAACTTATCTAAACCATGAATTCTCAATCTATTGTCAAGGCAACCTATATAAGTAATAATAACAAAAGGTAGTAAAAAAGATATTTTTAGAGCAAAAAAAAATTGGTGATTCAACAAAATATTAATATAAAAATGCATGGAACATAGGATATCATGTGACTATTTATTTTTTGGAAATAATAAATATACAATAATTTAAATTATAAAATAAATAGTTAATAATGATTATGTTAAATAGCTGAAAGCATGATTTTTTAAGTAAATTTACAAACTTACCATAAATTATTTTATACACAATATTGTTAACTGAGGTATATAAATAACTTAATTTTGTATTTTCATGCATATATAAACTGTGCTAATGATATCATAAAAAGAATGTTATTTCTTGGTTTAACAATACATTAGTCATTACATTTTATTATACATATAGTAATATCAGAATAATTGTTTTACTATAACATATACTAAAAAAACTTCTAATAAGATTTAGATAAAAACAAGATATATTTTATCATCATCATCAACAATGATGAATAATAAAAAAAAATGATTACTTGGTTGGAACATTCATTTTTCATGGTATTCTTAGAAGTCAGCAATAATATTTAAAAGAATACTTAGCATTCAATGGTATTTATGCCATATGCATATATAAAAATTTAAAGGAGGGGGGATAGATGAAAATAATTTATGTCTGAAGTTTTGGCAAGATTAAGAAATAAAATTATATTTATTTATGTTTAGGCTTTAGCTGCAAAACAAGAGTTTGTTGTTAATTGAAAGAAAATCTTTGTTTTCTATTTGAGATTTTGAAGGAACTGAGTAGGCAAATTCCTAAGATCCACTCCATACATTCTTGTTATATTTAGCAAATGAAATTGGATGGATTGGTCATAAAAATACATCAAGTAGTGCATTACATTTATTGGCTTTTTGCCTCTGAGTTTAAGATCAAGAAATATGGTATTTCTTTTTAGTTGCCTGATAGTTTTTGTTGAAAAAATCAATTAAGTTTTCTTGAAGACAGGATGAACTAGGGAGTGAATAATATTTTTACTTATAAATCTTTGAAAACATGACTGACAAAACTAAATTATGGTTCTCAATTCTAGAAGGCTCTAAAGTATCCAATTAAGGTAATGGTTGGCAGCCAAAAGCAGAAGGTGATAAGATTTTCCTGATTATGAGATTCAGGCTGTTATTCAATGACAACCTTTTATTTAAGAACCTGAAACTGCAGATCACCTTCAAGTAAAGGAAGATTGCATGAATTGAAAGAACTGGATAGTTTTAAATTATAGGTTGTTGGACTTTTTGATGTTAGGGGAAAGGATGATGGGCAATGGATTTGAAAAGTGAACACATACAAGTTTTGAAGTACAAGTAGTGGTTTCATTAAAAATTAAAAAGAGCAAAATAATATTGTGGAAATTGATGATGTATCAGATAGATGCCAAAATTAGTTATTCAAATTAATGGAAGATATCAAAAGTAGATAATTCAAGTTTAACAAATGAAATTGCACACACTTCCATTTGTACACGCATAGATGTTAAAATTAATCATTTAGGAATTATTAAAATGAATTGATTTTTTTATTAGTTTATGAAAATTCTAATATGTTAATTCTATATTATCAAAGAGCATGTCTGTGCTTATATAGATATCAGTCATGTAAACATCTAGGAATATATGTAAATTGCAATGTGATAACATATATTTTTGTAACAATGTAATAGTATATATTTTTTGTATTCTAATCAAAATCAGAATGCTGAATTTATATTTATAGCATATACAACAGAACTTAATTTAATTCTTTTGTTATTGTTATTAATAAATTTATATTTCATTAAGTTATTCCAGTGAAAAAATAGGTTTGAATTATTATATGATGGTATTATCTCTTGCTCATATAATAATTAGAGTTCTTGCTCCCTGAGCTGGATTCATGCATAATGGTCAGTTACATGAATTGGGATTCATGTGTAGTGTTTTTGGATATCCAGATGACATGATTATTTTTATGTAATCTTGATTGATGCAAAGGATATCCTTTAAAGTCCATGCACTACATTTTATTTGTTTTTTATGATTAGAAATTAAATTTATAGTTGGCCAGTAGATTAATGGTACTAAATGGCCAGGGCTTGATGATCAGCATATTGCTCTATCCCAGCATAATTTTTTTAATTCTTACATTATTTATGGATTAGCACTTCAGTTTGTGCATTCAAATTATAATCAGTCCCAAACCTTGGCAATGGCTAAATAATTAGCCTGGACTATAATAGATCACTTTCAAATCCAGTCACAAGATTGACTGTTGATTTTGTTTTTTGATCATTCATGATGATGAATGATTATTATTCCTTTTGCGCAATGCTAGGTGAATTTTTACTTAATCTTTGTTTTTGCTGATTTCTCATGCTTATATTCATTATATTTAATTTTATATTTAAAATTAGTCTAGTCTTTGACTTGAGGTTGATGATGATGAATTCCATTATCCCTGGTTCGTTCTATTCCATACCATTACAGCATATATATGCCATTGATTTGAGAGAATATAGCTGTATACTTAATCATTCACTTTATTGCATTTTTTTCAAATCAATATGATTATTTGTATTTTGGATTATCATCATCATTATTATCACCAATATCAAGTCATCATTTAACTACAATTATGCTATGTTTCAGTCACATATTAATAGATAGCCAACGTGGAAATGAATGAATGACTCTTTTCATTATTCTTTCATCATTTTAACACATTACTCATATAATATTCTATTACATTATTTAATTTTAAATAATTTGATATAAACTCATTTTTGCAAATAGAATTATTTAAAACCTTTTATAATACAAAAATGAAATGTTAATGTAAAAGTCCAAGCATAACCACCCTCCAGCCCACACACGCACACACAAAAAAAAATCATTATTTTTTCCTTTTATATTTCCTCAATATTTATTGTTTAAAATATTCCATATATAATACACACATAAACAAACATTTTTTTTTTTTTTAATTATCTTCTTTCCTTCTTTGATAAGATTTTTTTTATTTATTTTGCAGTATATTTTTCAACTTGCAAATTACGTCATCTTATATGCGTGGGCAATTCATTAATAAATTATATTAACATTGTGATGCAAATATCAATGCTATCTTATTTATTTACGTTTAATAAAGGGAAAAAATTATCATTGAAGATGGGAGAAAAAGACAATGAAGTATTAACCCAGAAGTTAATGCTTCTCCAAATTTAATGTATGAATCCAGATCATAGTTTAACGTCAAAGTCATTAGATATTATAAAAATAAAAAGTAATGAAGAATGTACTAATAGGAATTAATAAAACACGTTAGACAACATTTTTTTATAAAACAAGTGAGTGCGTTTTGATGTGAATTATGAAAGATCGTAAAAGTTTATGGTTTGGGAGGGGGGAGGGAAATATTTAAAATAGAATATTTGTATTATATGTTGCATTAATTCAGTCATCTAATTGCATTATTAAATGTTTTTAGAAAAATTCAAACTTTATTAATATTTTTCTAATGTCAGCTAACATGGGAATTGAATCAGTGATCTTTAGATTTGTAAATACTGGCTTTAAGTTGACACTCTAATCTTGAATGTAATTAGAAAGATATAAATAGGTTGAATAGTTTTAAAAATCTTTAAAAACTTAACGAGAAAAAATAGTCTAACATATAATTACAAATAAAATTCTACTACAATGTACTTTGAGATAATCATAAAATAGATACTATTTAACTTTTGCTTAAAGCAAGATGAAGAAGTTGGATTAGAAAATCTCTTTTATTTCAATCCCTTAAATTGTAGTTGTACAGTTATTTTACTCAGATATTAGGCTAAATTGTTTTTTTTAATAATTAAATTACATACTTTCAAATACTGAAGTTTTAATTTTTAAAAAATCTGAAGAGGTCACTGTAATCATATAAGAAGCAATGTTTTTTTATTGGGGGATATAAAGTTAAGTGTGGTGTATAGATATAGGTATTTGGGAATCATCTTATGTAATCAGGAAAATTGCTTGGTTGAATGGGAGAAAAAATTGGTAAATGAAGCAAAGAAAAGAAAAGGTTTGGTAAAGAAACTAACAGTATTTTCATATAATAAATATGATGTAGCTAGAATTGTATGGGAGTTGCAGTAGCAGGGTTAACATATGGTAATGATGCATTATGTGTTAGTAAAAGGATTTTAGATTATTTAGAGAAAGTACAAAGGGAAGTAGGAAGACATGCATTAGATGCAGAGATGTGGACAGCAAAGGAGGCAATTCAAGGAGAAATGGGATGGTCAAGTTTCTATATGAGAGATGCAAAAAGTAAAATGAAAATGTTTGGTAGGTTGCAGTTTATGGATAGTAAAAGAATAGCCCAAATAGTGCTTAATTGGGTTATGAGTAAAGGGCAGGTAACAAGATGGGTGAGAAAGGTAATACAGTATGCAAAAAATTTGGATAAAGAATTTATATTGGTATACTTGTATAAAAGGTGGGATGATTGTGTTAGGAGGATTGTTGAGTGTTATAGTGGTAAGGAATGGGATAAAAGAATAGAAGCATTAATAAAAAATAGGGAGTTGGAGAGATGGAGAAGTAGTATGGAGGGTAAGAAGAGTTTAAATATATATAGAAGTAAATGGAATATTGGAAGCGAGTTAATTTATGATAATAGTAAGGAAAGTAGTTTATTGTTTAAGGCTCGAATGGGATCTTTAGCAACAAGAGAATATATATGTAAATGGAAAACTATGGGTGATTTAGCATGAAAATTGTGTAAGGAAGGTATAGAAAATATTAGGCATCTGTTGATTGAATGTAAATGCTTGAAAGCAGAAAGGGTACAGATAATGAAGTTATGGGAGAATAGGTATGAACAAAGTGACAATACAGAAAGTGAGTTATTAGTTTTTATGCTGGGTTTGCAAAAAGATAAGGGGGATTTAGATTTAAAGGCCATAGAGTTGACAAAGATTATGTTGTGGAAATGGGATGGGGCAGAATATGGGAAGATATAGAGTGGGGAATGGAAAATAAAGTGGCTAACAGGTTTATCTGGGCATAGTTGCTGAGATATTCTTGACTTTGTTTAAGAAGAAGCCAAATACATTACATCACATCACATGTCAAAGTATTTTAATCTTGCCTCCATATGTTTGATTAATTTAATCCTTTGCAATCAGTTTTGAAACTATTTGCAAGATTTCTTTTAGAAAATTGTTGGCATAATTAAAACCTTGATTTCTTTATGTGAAATTTATTAATATTCAAGATTATTTTACATGATAATTGTGTAATAATTATTAAAAATAATAAGTATACATGATTACACTTTCATTTTTTATGTATATGTTTTATTTTTAAAAATAGAAGGTAATACATTTTGGTAAGATGTTTAGCAAAGAAACTATTGTCATTATGATCATTACACCATATAAAGCTGATTATTAAACATCCTTACTGATATGGTCTTAGGACCTTTTGAGATATTCTAAAAATTATAAAGTAATTTTAATATTTTAAAGCACAATTTGATAGATTTATCAGAAAGTAACATTTATTCCTTTTTAGGCAAGATTGGTGTTAAACCACTAAACATCACATGATCATTGATGAAGATCACAAGCCAGAAACTAGTCTGGGAATATTGTATGAGTAGGCACTAGATAGGGATTTTATGCACAAGCCTTCTGGCATCCATTGATTACTCTGGTTGGCACAGGGTGGCACTACTGTATGGAGTGTTTTGCCTTGTTTATTCCTTTTTGCTTCACAAATAAATTTCAATCCTATGAATTTTATTGTTTTTTATTTGTAAATGTATATTTCTACCAAATCAAGTCCAATTTATTGAATTCTGATATAGAATAATGGTTTAATATTAAAATCAAAAATTGAAAGATTATAAAAAGTCTCATCAAGGCTTGGCTAAAGCTAGTACTTATAAAGTTCCTATGATATCTAGTGAATATTATGGAAAAATAAATATTGTCTGTAAATACAAAAATAGTTGTGCAAGATTATAATGAATTATAAAGTAGTGTTTTGGAATTTTAATAATAAAAGTTTGAGATTTTTGTGAAAAGAAAATAATAAATTGATATATTTGCACATAAAAATCTTCAAATTATATGAACTAATTTTAATATGATTATATATTTGTTAGGACTAAATTAAGTAAAACAGGAAAAACTCTCCATACATTAACCACTCTGTGCTAGCCAGAGTAATCAATAGATGCCAGAAGGCTTGTGCATAAAATCCCCATCTAGGGCATACTCATCCAATACCCCCAGAGTAGTTTCTGGCTTGTGGCCTTTGTCAGTGAGTTCAGACATTGATGACTAAATAAGCTATTGAGCTTAGATTGAATATATTATTGTTTTCCAATTTTATTCTCATAGTTTTGTACTTAAGTAGAGATAAAAGGTGGCTACTGGAGGGTTGCATTATACCCTAAGATCTAGATGCTTTATTTTGATTTAGATTGCTTTATTCTGTGTGAAGTTAAAAGAAAAGGTGAAGATTCAACCGATGTAAAAAATAAATATATTCTTTACTATAAAAGTCCAAATATTTAAAGGAACAATCTTTGTTCCAATACAAACAAAAATGTTATACTTTTGAGTATTTTTATGGCCTTTCTATTTTCACAATGGATTCGTTATAACTAAAAGATGAAAAAACAAGTTTGTGGGGATTAATAAAATATCAGACAGAGTGGCAAGATTAGTTATTGAACTTAATGGAAGATCCCAAATGATTCGTTTTTTTTTCAACAAGATTGAGATTTAGATCATTTTTTAAGTTGTCAAGAAAGATTTTAATGCTAAAATTATAAAATTATTGAAATATGAAATATTATGGATAAATGTACTTACAAAGGCAGAATTAAAAGAAGATATATAGTTATATACTCTTATTCTTTTCTTTTACTTTCTTTTCATATCTTCATATCTTCATATATATTGCTTATAATAACTTCTTTCATATACACTTAAATGCAAACCAATTTTCTTGAAAAACTTCTTTATTTTTTTTACAGTTTCAACTGTCCAGCAGTCTTCATCAGAGTAAGAAAATTGATTTGCATTGAAGTGTATATAAAAGAAGTTATTATAAGATATATAGTTTTGGAATTATCTGAAAATGAAAAACTGTACATCACAGATTTTATTTTTAAAAAGATCCAAGATGAAAATAGACAAGGAAGCACCCAAAAGTACTATGTTTTGATTAAAAATATATATGCACTAAAAGATTGTAATGTGGTTAATAATTTCAAACACAGGATGTGATCCTTGATTAATGGCGTATAGGATTCAAAAGTTTCAAACCCAAGAATACATCATTGATTAGTGATATATAGGATTCAAAAGTTTCAAACACATAAGGAATCATTGATTTGTGACATATAAGATTTGAAATTATATAGACAAAAACTACTAAAAAGGCAATATCAACAGATGATGTCCTTAATCTTTAAATATAATTCAGTGAATTTGTTAGAATTATTTGCAAATCATTTTAAGGTGTTGTCAGATTTCAATATGTCTCACTAAGAAGATATCTGAATTGCTAGATAGATAATTATCACAATATATATGCAATTTTCCAATAAATTTTTATCTGACAGAAAGTATTATTATATAAATAAATAATAATTATGAAAATATTTTTACTTCACCTATTTAAAAGTATTAAATATCTGAAATTCTGAAAAATGGTATAAAAAAGATGTAAGTAATGTAACTGTGAATAGAGAAAGAAACCTATAGACAAAACATAAGATCAAAAGTGTAAAACATCTTCACATTGAAAAAAAAATGTTTCCGCAATATGAAAACAAGGTGGTGTCAGAGTTTCATGAAGACTATAGAAAAATTCTGCAAAGAATTATATACTACACTGAATAAAAAACAAAAAAAAAACAAAACAATATAGCCCATAAACAGTTTAAATAAAAATTACGAGACATTGAGTAGTAATTGAAAATATTTTAGATGTTTTAAAAAGAGCAATTGAAAAATTAAAAAAAATATTAGCACAACTATTCATCATGATCAACATCAACTATTGTCTATCCATTGCAGGATAAAGGTCTCTCCAAGTTCAATCCATCATCTCTCATCTTCTCTATATCAACTCTCCATACTTTCTTATGTAATCCATCCATCTCACATGTGGTTTCTTTCTATTCTTTTATAATCTGTTGAAATCCAGTTTACAATATCAACTATTCATCTTTTATCATCAATTATACCAATAAGTCCAGCCCATTTCCACTTCAGTCTTTTAATTTTTTCAATGAGGTCAGTAACACCTGTTTGTTCTCTTACCTATACATTGCGTTTTCGATCTCTTCTTGTTACTCCCAACATGCATTTTTCCATACTTCTTTGAGTGGTCTGAGGTCTCTGTATTGCTCTTCTATTAAGTGTCCAAGTCTCAGATCCATAAGTAAGAACTGGCAAAACACATTTATTAAAAACCTTCCTTTTCAAATACATAGGTATATTTGCTTTTAATATCAAATTATTTCTACCAAAAGCACTCCAACCAAGTTTAATTCTATGATTAATTTCATCCATTGTGTTTCCATCCTCAGTAATAATTTGAACAAGATATTTGTAGTTATTAACTTTATAACTCATCATAATCAATTTTTATTTTCATCTTTTGAGAAAATGTATATACAATATGTTTAAATGATAAACATAAGAATTCAGTCGTGATATTGACATTTAAGCAAGATCAGTATGAAGAGATTTGAAATTGCAGATTCATTAGTTTTCTATT
The DNA here is from genome assembly GCA_028023455.1 of Epiperipatus broadwayi. Classification (NCBI taxonomy): domain Eukaryota; kingdom Metazoa; phylum Onychophora; class Udeonychophora; order Euonychophora; family Peripatidae; genus Epiperipatus; species Epiperipatus broadwayi. The sequence goes on from JAQFVV010000183.1 coordinate 1,923,846, forward strand.
AGTTGTTTTTTTTTTCTTCTTTACTAAATTCATTGCAATTGTTCTACAGAAAACTTTGGATTCAAAACAATAAAATAGCTGAATTTAAAAGGGGATAAAGAGCAGTAGATTATATGCAAGTATAAAAAAAAGTTATATAGATAACAACAAATAAGATTTGCCAGTTGGCTTTGGTTTTGTAAATTATAAAATGGCATTTCAGTAATGACCATAGCTTTACAACATCAAATTCAGAATATTGTCAAATTCTAAAGAAAATTTACCAGAATGCAACAGTAGTGATTAAACTACAAGGTGTCGCTGAAATAATAATATTGATAAAGTATTCCAGCTTTGATAATTAAGTTTACAAACTCATTCTAAAAAATAGTGTTTCATACTCATTGCTAAATATGACTGTAGTTATTATCAAAGTACTTTCCTTGGGAATCTATGTACTGATTCCAGTGCCTAGACTCCCATTCAATGCAATTTTGGAACCTTTTTTCTGGATCAGCTGTCATCATTTCCTCTTGATGTCTAAATGTCATCACGATTTTATTTCAATATTTCCTTTATCTTCAAGTAAATAAAAAAATGACCAGGGTTCAACTAGATGATAGGGGTGTTGCAATGTAATTATTTGTTCATTGGCTAAAAAGTCCTCACAGTCAGTGCCAGGTGAACTGGTGCATTTTTTCCACACACCTTTCTCATTTGAAGGTTTTTCTATTAAGATGTTCCTGTTATTCTGTTGATGTTTATTTGATGTGTTTTGCTTTTCATAATAGCCAACATTTTTGACACACAATTTGAACAATTTTTGCAATGTCTTTGTTAGTTCTCCATCTAACTGACAACCTTAAACTCTCCTCATCAGTGACACTTCAATCTCTATACATACCTATTTTCTTATGTCATTATCACCATAAACATGGACTAATGGGTCCCTGTCTACTCTTACCAAGTTTAATACAAAATTTAATCACTGTTGATTGCTCTAATTCAAGTTCTTATATGGCACCCAAAAACAAGCAACAACAGTTATGATTACCACTCAGAAAAACTCTGCCACACATCAACGTGAATACTGATATACTAAGGTCATGAACCCTTACTGAGTTTTTTGTTCAACATGGCCATGTAAGGGTGTAGTGGTAAGTTTGGAAACTTGATTGTCAGAAATTTATTGTATGAGACAGTGGTTCTTTTTTTCACTACTTTTACAATAATTTGCAGGAAGAATTTTAAAGAATTAAAATTTTAAAAAAATTAAGGAAATAAAATAAATGAAGTTTATTATATATCATTTATATTTTGCATATGACATGATTGTAATAAACAATAATGCTTCAGAACTTCAAGAAATATATTTAAAAAAGTAGCTTTAAAAATAAATGCTAAAAACATATTACTAATGTCCAATGGTTTTTGAAAGAATAGGAAAATAAAGATTCGTCTTAACGAAGTCTGTGCTCATATACCCTATATATTATAAATATCTTTGGGATATTATTAATACAGATGGAAACATAATAGATGAAATTAATCATAGAATTAAACTTGGATGAAACATTTTTGATAGAAGAGAGTTCATTCTAAAAGAAAATGTGTCTATATATTTAAAAAAAGATTTTTAATAAATATGTTTTACCCATTATTATTTATAGAGCTGAGATTTAAATGCTGTTGGAAAAATAATGCAAAGACTTCAAAATACACAATAAAATACTTAGAAATATATTGAGTGCAGCAATGAGATATGGAAAGCAAAATACATTAACTGACAGAATAAAAAGATATCAAAAGAATTAAAGAATTAAAATGGAATTGAATTGAATATGCAGCTAAAAGAGATGACAACAAATGAATAATTGAAATCCTATAAGTTTGTTTGCAAGGTGATGTAAGACACAGTGAAGATGAATCCAATTGAAATGAATAGATGAGGTAAGAAAGTTGTTTGGAGTGATATGCAAACAAGTTTTGTAGATTAAACTTTGAAAAACTTTTACACCTGCAGTTGATTAATAAAGTCTGAAAATAATTAAATGGGTGTTTTTTTTGTTTTTTAAGTGTCATAGCATTGGCCGGGACACGAACCCGCAACCTGGACAACTGCCTGCAAATGCAAGGCAGTCGCGCTGACCTCTCAACCACCAATGCAAGACACTGGGTGTTTGTTTGCTTTAATATTTTTAATTATTTTCAAAGTTGATTATCAGGTGAGAAAATAATGGCAAACTATTAGATTAAGAATTTATAATGAAAATGGCATTTTATAAGAATGGAGTTTATTTTGAAGACCACTAGCTGTGAAACTTGAAAAAGAATCTTCTTAAATGTTTTATTACATATTTAGCTATGTAGAGAGAAGAAATGTGGGTTATTAAAAAAAGGAAAAAAACCTTTGATATGTGAATTTGTACTAGAATGGAAAAGTCATGAGAATGAAGTTGATGATATTAAATCAAAAATGAGTTACTAGTTTTGAGTATTTAAAGAATAGAAACGCAAAAAAAACACAAAGTTAATGGTCACATTGATATCCATGATATATTTTTTGACAAATACTGATGTTGATGGTTTATTATTACTAGTATTCTTATTAATTCAACAAAATATCACATGACTTCAGTTTATTCATTACTGTTTCAGCATCATATGTGATGTGGTGTGGTGTACTGTAGCTTCTTCTTAAACGAAGTCAAGAATCTATCGGCAACTAAACCAAGAAAAACTTGTTAGCTGCTTAATTTTACATTCCCCAGTCTAAGTTTTTCCATACTCTGCTCCATCCCATTTCCACAACATAACCTTTGTCAACTCTACAGCCTTTAAAAAAGGGATAGATGAAAGGAAGATGCATTAGATACTAAAAATCAAAGTGCACTAATCAAAATCCAAAGCTCCTCACTGATGATTTGAATCTAGTCTTCTGATATTGGATATAAGAGTACTGGATAGGGATTTATTAACTATTAATATCTGGGCATATTGCTAGAAGGAAAGATAATAATTGAACAATTGAAATCTTAAACTGGATTCCAAGAGATTGTAAAAGACCCAGAAAGAGACCACATGTGAGATGGATGAAATAAAAGTATGCATGGGTGATGTGAAGAAGAAAGGTTAGAGATTGGACAAGATTGATTGAACTTGGAGAGATCTTTATCCTGCAGTGGACTGGTAATGGTTGACAATGATGATCATCTGGAAATACAGCTTATAGTAGGGGATATAGAAATATGAAGAAGAAAAAATAATTTTTATTATGCAATCAAATAGCATGGTTAAAATTTTTCAATTATATAATAACAAAAAAACAAACATTGTCAGAAATTCTTTCATATTAATTTTTGATAGAAACCAAAAAATATCTGGATTGATATAGCACTCAAACCCAAACAAATTATAGCACTTAATCCAAAACAAACGATCTCACAGAAAATGCTTATATTATTAGAGTCATACCATCGGTAGTAGTTCATAGTAAACTCATAGTAACACTAGTATTAACAGATTGACGTTGTTAATAAATAGCATTGCTGAACTCAGTACTATGCAAATTAAAACAGAATAATTTTTAAAGATTTTCTTTTTCATAATAAATATTATTCATGTAACATAATAGAAAATAGGGGATCACCATATCACTTTCTTCTATTTTACTAAGTTGAAAAAGCATCAAAAGACATGATGAATTATCTGTGTCGGTTAATCTTCAGGAATAAAGTTGACAAGATTACAAGCTTTGTGTAGTTAAGGACACTGGGAACATGGCGTACACAAGAGCTAAAAATGTCTTGCTACTTAGGTGCACAAATGTCACATGACCTTGAGAAATTGAACGTAGATTATTTTTATTTACAAATTAAAATATCTGTATTTATGTTATAAGCTGTAAAATGTATCTCTCACGCAATGTATTTTTTTTTTTATGAATTAAATGAAATTGTATTTGCTTTATATTTTTCTGAATTTCCTCTCTTTACTTAGTTATTTTTTAAACGTCATTTCGAGATACTTGTTATTTTTATTCAATTGAGTAAGCAAGATTAGTGAGCACGTGGGCTCATTTTTACTTCATTAATATTCTATTTATAAACTGAATGTCATGATTCTGAATAATTAAAAGTGATTTTGTTTTTTAAATGATATCATTATTTTATCCTTGAAAAAATTAATTTTTATTATCAATATTAATATTTCTATTATGCCATAGAAACTGGTTCAGTGACTATAATAAATATTTAATTATCATTCGTCATCAAAACAATCGTAGTTTATACCATAATATTTGATTTTGCTTTATCGCGAATATTCAAAGGTCAAACTCTTTCAATCGCTTTCGAATATTATTTTTAATGATGTTTACTGTATTAGATATTAATTACCTATTTATTTCTCATATGATTAGGTGCTTGGGAGGTCATGAAACATTCGAGCAAGCAAGTGACTAATTAAGCATTAAAGTTCTATTCTTTGATCAAATTAAGATTTTTTTTAAAAAAAAAAATATCTTGAATTAACTCTTAAGTACACCGCTCTTATAATTGGGCTAACCTGCTCAGGGCATTGTCTCATTTCATCATCGTCAATTTTTAACATAATATATCAAAAATAAATATTCATAAAGAATATATTTACATGAATGCCTTAATAACTAGATTTAATTAACCCTTGTTCATAGTTTTTGATTTATATTTGAATATTTTTGTAATTTTAATTTTTAGTTTTCCACTTTTATGCATTTAATAATCATTCGTTGCTCTTAAAAATTGATTCAGTAAAATGAGATTGTTACTTTCTACTACCTTATCTGATCAAAAATGATCTATATAAATATTTTTTTAATATAATTCTTAGCTGTTGACTGTGCGAATTTATTATAATGGTGTTTAAAATATAATTGTTTTATATGTATTATTATCACTAATTTAAAATAATTTCTGAAATGGTTTTAGGGATTAAAACGATGAAGATTTGTAAATTAACTAGCTACGCCATATAATGTTTTATGCTCATAATATTTAAATAAAAAGATTTTTTTTAAAAATTTAACATTTACTATAAACTCACCATTATTTACTACTTATAACGTAGCTATGAGATTATTTATAGTGTTTTCTATATCAAAATTATTATTTATTTTAGAATCATTAACATCAGTGATAAAATACATATCCAAACATACAAAAATACATTCGATCGTAAAAATAATAAACAAATAGTATAAATAGGTTATTTTGAGGTTCATTGAAATTAATATTTGAAAGACATTTATAAAATTTTATTTAGAATTAACTGGTTTATCTGCTGAAAAAAACTTAAATAATTAAAAAAAAAATAGGAAGTATATTGAAAGTTTTATTTATATATCAGTTAAGATTTTTTTTAAAGAGTTAACTTATAAGATAGTTAAAAACATAAAAAACTAAAGCAGAATGTGTGTGTGTGTGTGGGGGGCAACTAATTTAGAAAGGTATTAGATAGCTTATAAAGAATATGTTGAAAGATATTATAAAGAGAGAAAAAGTATTTGGAAGGCTTACAATATGATTCATAGTGCTAGTTAACTTCAACCATCCCTATCTCTCCTTACTATCACTAATAAATAGATAATCATAAAATTCAAATTCTGGTATCCGGAAGCAAAATACTTCAATTTCCTTATCAAAATCAATTCAGGTGCTCTACCTATTAATTACTTCTTATCACAGAGAATGCTGCATGCTAACATTGACCCCCTTTGTTCTTTTTTTTTCATTAAGTCAGAAGAGACAATGCATCACTTTCTGCTCCCAAGCTCTTCTCATCTTACCTATAAAAATACTATAGAGTCAATTACTAAATTGCACACTTTTACTTTCATTGATAGTATGAAACAGGATCTTTTCCCTTTATTTAGGATTACTACTTTTCTTATGTTTACCCTTTGGGTTCTAACATGCCATTTTTGCTTCAACCTACATCTAAATAATTACTATCACTGTTTTACAATAAAATTTCAAAAATTAAAAAACAGAGACAGGGTGCATGTGCCTCCAGACATTTGCCCGTAATATTGGTGTCCAACACCATATACCCTGCAGCCGCTAATATGAACAGTATTATTCTATAGGCTGCAAGTTTCTCTGCAAAAACACAGAAATATTGGGCCATGGAAATGACATATTTCTGTGCTTTTAGCAGAGAAACAATGCCACCAGCCATCTGCCCTAGCGTACCAATTAGTACCACTTTAGTTCTTAAATTTTTTAGAAGCTCAAAGTACTTTGCATACTATTTTTCTTGTTTAAAGCAATAAAAATCCAAATTAAACTTTCCAATATCTGGTGGGTTTTTTTTAGGATGGGATTAGAGGAACATCATGTGAGGGGGGAGGCATTTATCATTCTTCTCTAATAATGATCTTTTTTAGTTTTTTGCCGATGTTAAGTTTAGAAGTCTTATAATTGACTATTTCAGTTTTAGTCGCAGCTTTTGAATAACTTTATACAACTACCAAATTTTTATAAAAGTTATTACGCTTTATAACTGAATCTCATAAAGTTTTGTTCATTCATTATCTTCTTGGTTTTATTTCCAAATTATCAGACTTTTTTTGTATTTTAAGTAAAATTTTATTAACCAATAATTATATACACTTTTACAAAAATTATTTACATATACATTTGAAATTATAGATCTTCATATTTATTTATATAAGACATTTTATAAGTTTGTCAACAATTTTGGAATGTTTGGCAGATATAATGATGCTTTAATAAATCTATCACAGTAAAAGAAGATGGATGGGATTTAATTTATATTTCAGTCAAGATATATTATTAACTGCCCTTAAATTTCATATTGAGGTAGATTGAATTTTAACCATGAAAATATTTATTTCAAGAGTATAACTTTATCTTTTTTATTGCATTGCCAAATCCATATAATATTAATATCATTTACTTTCATTACTTTTACAATGCTTCATATAATTCCAATCCACTATTGACAGTTTCGATTGCCCCAGAAATGTTCTTCAGATCTATAACAAACACAATTCAAATATGTGAATACAAATATACATGAACATATAATTTTACATTTCATACTTATACATATATTCTATCTTATAATCATTATTCATATACACACGTATATCTTTATATACCTCTCTATATAACATTTTATCTGTGAAAAAAAATGATCCCATATAAAAATATTTATGAACCATTGCTATCAAACAAAACATAAATCAGGGATTGTTTGTGTGCACCATTGAACGAAATATTTCTTTCTGCTTAGCTTCATAAAGTATGTGTGTGCTGCTTAAAGGTATCCAATCTTAAAGTAAACAATCTGGTTTATCTTCAGCTGCATATCTTTAGAGGCTACTATGATAAGTAAAATCTTATATAAATATGAAAATTGTGGGAAACTCTGGAAAAACAGGAAGGCTAGCTTATGTTGCAAAGTTTGTAAACAATGTATATGAAAAAAATGACTATCTGAATAGTGATTGCTATTTTATTTGAATTATCTTGAATAGAAGTTATTTGCTTTATAAGATGGTTTCCCATACCATGTTTAGTAAGTATACTGAAAATATGAAGTCATGAATTTTATGAAGACAAACATTATCACAGGAGTGGTGGTTTTTCAGAAATGCAATTATATCAATATTAAGATAAAATGTCAAACACTCTCTCCCCCTTCTCCAATGTTATGTTTTTTTCAGCAATGCTATTGTGAATAAAGATAAAGTTTGCATTTCAAACAGCATCATCAATGGGTAACTTCTTGAACATGTTTGTTAAGTATAATGAAATACTAAACTTCTTCAAACAAGGAGCATGAATATAAATTAGCAATGAGCTTAAACAAACATGTTTCATTTATGTATACAAAAAAGGACTAATACATTAGTCATTTTAAACTTTGCAATCTCCCAACATAAATATATAAGAAATAGACCCAGTACATATCACTAGCTTATATTCAAATATAAATTGTCAAATCATCTCCCTTTCCCCCAAATGTTATGTTTTTTCATCAATGCTACTTTGTAAATAAAATCTAAATTTCAAATGGCATAACCAAGTGGTAACTTTTTGATGTATTTTGCAATGTTGTAGTGATATGCAGTAGGTCTATTTTATATATATTTATGTTTAGGAGATTGCAAAGTTTAAAATGACTAATGCATTAGTCTTTCTTTATATACATAAATCAAGCATATTTGTTGAGCAATTTAAGATCAATGCTAATTTAAATTTTCTGCTCCTCACTTAAATAAGACCGTATTTCAATATAGTTAATAACATTGCAGCATATGGTCAAGTGGTTATCTCTTGGTCATGCTATTTAAATTTCAGACTATCTTTATTCACAAGGTAGTACTGCTGAAAATACATAATGTGGTGGGGGGGGGTTCATTGTTTTATATTTGAAATTTTTCACCAACAATATGCACTGGGTCTATTTCAGTATTAAGTTGTATATTTTTTTTATTTATATAAATATCATTTACATTAAAGTAATTTTAAAACAGTAGCAAACTCTTCATACAGTAGTGCCACCTAATGCAAGCCATAGTAATGAATGGATGCAAGAAGGTTTTGTGCATAAAATCCATATCTAGTTCCTATTCATGAAATACCCCCAGACTTGTTTCTAGGTTGTGTAAGCAATGAAAATGGTGGTTATGTGATATTTTAGAGATCTAAAGTAATTTTATTGTGTTTCCTTGTTGAAGAGAAGTTTATTCGGTAGAGATTAATCCATATTTGAAGTGTTCCATACTTGTCAATATATCATATAGTTGATTTCATTTTAACAATCTAGGATCTTTACCTCTGTACTTCTGGCATGGACATCATTCTTAGTTTATGTTAATAGCTTTGTTAAGTTTCATACACTAACACCTTCTTACAGAATAAGAAAGACCGTCAAACGATCCACCCTAATTTTAACTCTTATAATTAAAAAATAATGATAATAATAATTGAAAAATTTGACTTTCTGCCTCACAATAATAGCAAAAAATTATAAAGAAAAGTGAAAAAAAAAACGAATGAATATCAAAATATTTTTCATTACTTCCTGTTGTTCCTAAATATAAATCTTACTAATGTTCCATTAATTATTTTTTAGCATTAGCTATTTTTTTATTGAAAAGATATCTATAATCAGACAGAATTTTTTATAATCTCCAATTAAAAATATATATCTCATTTATTGGACAATACTATATTATAATACTCTTCATATTGTCTTAGTTATATATAAATAACATATCAAAATATCATAATAAGATGATTATTTTAAAATTTATTTAAAAAATTGTATTATTTAATTTTTTTTTCCCATTTAAAAAAAAATAGCAAAAGAGCAATACAGAGACTTAAGATCACTCAAAGAAGTTAGAAGTAACAATGATATCGAAAATGAAATACATGGGTAAGATAACGAACAGGTGTTACTGATATGATTAAAAGAATTAAGAGACTGAAATCGAGTTAATTAAGAGACTGAAATGGAGTTAGTATGGACATATTGATAGAAGAGATAATAATAGATGGACAATTGAAATCTTAACCGAATTCTGAGAGATTGTAAAAGATATAGAAAAAAACAAGATGTGAGATGGATGGATAAAATAAGGAAGTATGCTGGTATAATGTGGAGAAAAGAAGCTAGAGATCAGAGAAGATGGATTGAACTTGGAGAAACTTTCACCCTGCAGTAATTCAATAATGATTGAAAATGATGATAATGATAATGATGATGATGATGATAATTTAAATACTATATAAAAAATACTCCCAACATTTTGTTTTTTATTTATAGACTTTTTTGAAGATTTTAATTTACTTGTGCACTTTCGATATTTTCCCATATTCACACAATGCACACATTAATAAATGTTTAATTGTCAAAGTGTTTATGTATATTTTTATAATATTTGTTTTACTAAAATATTTTGGGATCATTCTCAAACAAATGGTATTTAAATAGAAAATTATAATTTTAAATATTTTCAAAAGTAAATATAAAAAATTGAGATATAAGTTGATATATGTGAGTGCTTTTGCTAATGTATAAATAGTCATCATTTGAACAGTTTTTATCCACCTAACTAAGTATATCTAGGTAGCTTTTTATTATCAATAGCTGGATTAGTTATGAGCTGAGTATATAAACTTGTGAGTTGATTTTGTTTTCAATCCAGCTAAATATATTGATTATTTACTTTTAAAAACAGAAAACATTAGTGGAATAAATTCAGTTATATGGTAGGAAGAAATTAAAGCAAATAGAGATTAGCTACAAAATGATATAAATGAAAGTCTAAAAAAATTATATCTTTTTTAAATAATGCTTTTATAAATTTATTTAATGCACATTGATTATGTAAGTAATATTTACCATGGCAATAAGCCCAAATCATGTGTGGTTGAAAATGCGAAGGTAAGGACATCTACAGGTCTTAACCACAAGCTTATGCATTGGAAGAAAAGAAAAGAACCCTTCTTTACTTCAACCTACTTTCTGTATAAATAGGTGAATCTGAAGTGGTTAGACCTGAGGGCATGAAGCTATTCAATACTTCACTGGTTAAGTCCACAATTCCTATTATACATTAGTACTCGCAAAATCTTTGGATTTATAATGAGTCAATGGAAAGATCTTATAGTTAGAAATCTATTATGATAATTTAAAGTTGTAATTATAAATTTATTTAATGCACATTGATTACATAAGTAATATTTACCAAGGCAATAAACCTAAAGTATGTGCAGTTGAAAATGTGAAGGTAGGGACCTCTACAGGTCTTAACCACAAGTTTGTGCATTGGAAGAAAAGAGAGAAATCCTTCTTTACTTCAACATACAAGTCTTAACCACAAGCTTACGCATTGTAAGAAAAGAGGGGAACCCTTCTTTACTTCAACCTACTTTCTATATAAATAGCACTATTTATATAGAAAGTAGGTTGAAGTAAAGAAGGGTTCTCCTCTTTTCTTCCAATGCATAAGCTTGTGGTTAAGACCTGTAGAGGTCCCAACTTTCGCATTTTCAACCGCACATGCTTTAGGTTTATTGCCTTGGTAAATAAGGCTTTTATGTAAACAGCTGACTATAAAGTAAAAAATTATGAAGTAACCCAACTAAATAATATATTGGGTCATTTCATGAAAGCATTTGAGGTATTTTTTTTTTTGTTTTTATGGCCTCAAATGCTTTTGTAAAATGACACAAGTTTTTAAGTCGGATTACTTTGCTATATTTCTACTTTTTACTCCACTGTTTACAATAAGGCATTATTTTAAAAAAAATCTTTTTTTTAATATTATTTTTTTAATTTTTCCTTATAAATAAAACATATAACTTCAATTTAAATAATATCAATTTCTTCATCAATATAATGTCAATTTTCTATAACTGAGTTAAAATATATTAATAAAATTGTATTCTGTAAGTATAATATTCCCATTGGCTCGAATGCTAAGGAGTTTTCTTGGGAAGCATAAGAATGTGAATTAGTGTTTAAATAGGAATTGATTTTTTTTTTCATTATTAATTCAAAAATGTGAACATACTGATGGAGACACAGACAGGCAAGTTAATATAAAGAAAGTGGGTTATTGGTTTTTATGCTGGGTTTGGGAAAATATAAGGAGGATTTAGATATAAAGGCCATAGAGTTGACAAAGATTATGTTGTGTAAATGGGATAGAACAGATTATGGGAAAACTTAGGGTGAGGAATGGAAGGTAAAATGGCTAACAGGTTTTTTTGGACATAGTTGCTGAGAGATTCCTGACTTCGTTTAAGGAGAAGTCATGGTACATCACATCACATCACATAAAAACATTTAGAAAGTAAATGATTATTTATTGATTGGATCAATTTTCTTTTTTTTTTTAAATAATATTTAATAAATAATAAGCAAATAGCTCTCTAGCTTTGCTTAGTTAGTGAATAAAACAAGATTGAAAAACCACTCAAACTCTCATTATTCATAAATAAAAAAACCTGTTGGTAATGTTTTTTCCCCATTACAAGTGAGTTTCATAAAGGTTTTTGCTCTAATCTTTTGTTTTACTTTTATAAAAATATGTTTCAAATAGATTTCAAAGCACTGTAATAGCTATCAAATGTGTATATAGTAAGCCATAAGATCAGTTAATAACAATACTCTTTAACAAGTAGTCGCCACCCAAACAAATGCCAAATTATACGTTCTAAATAATTCAGAATAGAAATAATATGCACTGACCTCAAGATATATCCATATTTTTTTTTCATTTCATTCTATTACAAGGGAATCCTGTTTATATGATTAAATAATTATAAAGTGGTATAATAAATCTCTTCCTATATTAAAGTCTGCAGGATTACAAGATAAATCGTTTCATAATTCAAAAACTTATAAAAATGTACCTGTTCATAAAAAAAAAATGTATGAATAATTATAGTACTGTAATCATTTTCTGTTAATATGACAATAATGATAAATATATTTACTCATCATCAGTTTATGGGAAAGTACAACCCATTTTATATAATATATGTAGATACTGTCATGTAGTAAGAATTTTTCTGTTATAATATGTCTTCAAGATTCTTAAATAAAACTTCTACTTTCCGCTTTTGGCAGCTATCTTTGCAACTGGTCTTATTAAAAGCGTCCCTTTGCGATTCAGTTTCAAGAAGACAGGGACGATTGTCCCCTTACCTTTACGTCTTTTATTCAAGGTAAGTCGGTTTTAAACATTATTTATTATGGAAAGTGATAATATAATCGATAATTCTCAAATTAATGTTAACCCCGATCTCAGCATTCAACCTAGCAATGCAGCCATCGGTCGTAAATATTATAGCCTTAGATCTAATCTAAATGCAACTAAACTAACTTCTACTACAAATAAAAACCCACAAACCAATAAATCAAATGAAAACACCATCACAAATATCAACAAAAGTTTAGAAAATACTCAACTTACCCCTAATATAAACAATAGCATAAATATCTCATCAAGCGAAACTATTGAAATCCTTAACAATACAAGCAAAAACCAATCATCTCCTCTCCGAAGATTTTACGCTCCCGCAGAAGACTCTAATGAGCAATTTTCTTTGCCCTATAATACCCTGAAAACCATATCTGAAAATAGTAGATAAAATTTCCAACAAGATGATATCGGCGAATTTTTTAAAGTTAAAACTTTTCCACCAGAGGTCGACAAAACCAGCGCTGTCACATTACAGTTTGTCAACAGTAAATTTAAAAATCAAAAAGAAGAAATAAATTTTAAAACTAATAAACCTCATTCCAAAACAAACAAAGATTATAGCACAGAACAATCCATTGCTACATCAGCCAACTTGCAATCTAAACCAATTTCCTCATTTCCAATATTGAAAAATTCCACTACGTACGCAAATATCATAAGGTCTAAAAATTCTGAGAGAATCTCCGAAAATATTAAGGCCGATAATTTCAATGAACTATATTTGAATATCTCAGAATTAGACACAGAACAAGAATCAAACACTCTAGAAAATGTCTCATTTAATATAAACGATCTTAATGATGACATGTTCCTAAAAATAAATAACGAATTTAACAAAACGATTCCCAACACTCTGTATAAATCGTTTACAAACTACTACAGCGATAAGTCATTAATATTAGCCATAACAAATCAACAATGTGCGTTATATAAGTTCCCTCTAGAACAATTATACAGTCTAATCAATCAAAATCAATTAGGCAGAGGCATTCACATGATCCTTAATCATCCCAATGACCGCTATGTTATCGTTGAGTTTAAAACGTGGGCGGACCGTATGAACTTTTAAAAATAACTACCGATCTTTGGGAAATTATATACTTTGCTCCATAGATATGAACCGTCCAGTTACACTATCTGGCAGAATTCAAAACTGCCCTGCCCATTTGAAAGAACAAGAACTACAAGACATCCTTATTAATTATGGTTCAATTAGTAAATTTAAACACCTACTAAACCCTCACTTCGAAGATCAAATTCTATCCAATACAGTTGTCTTCACACTTACCTTAAAGAAAAACATTATACCCACTGACATACCCACCATTATTACTGCAAGAGGCTCTCCTATGGTTTTGACCTTCAGGGAAGTACAGCCACAATGTTTCTTCTGCCTTCAAAGAACACACCTTATTAAAGATTGTGCAGCAAGAATATGCATACACTGTGGTATTAAAAAGAATAAAGTTCACAGATGCCCTGGTAGACCTATTAATACGGCTATCACATCCTTAAATAGACAATCACCATATGGGACTAATTCATACAGCAACCTCACAATCCCAGACAATCTGACTCAAATAAATCCTCCAACAAACCCTCTCACATCCAAACCTATCTTTCAAAATGAAAATCTTCAAGAAAGAACAAACACCAACCTCTACACTAATAGTAGTGAATCAGAGAACCAAGCAATAACATATACTGCTACTAAACCAATCTCTCAAACCAATAATACTCAAGATCATTCATTAGATACATATTGTACTAATCCCCGAGAAACAATGCTAGGCCAAACTCTTTCTACAAAAGAAGACAATATGACCAAACCATCTAACGAGAGCAAGGAAAACCCAGGCGATGAAGAAAATACACTTAAAAAATTTCAAAAAAATTCATCTATAACAACTCCCACCCAGCTTAAAACCAATGATGCTTCATCATTCGTGCCAGCTAAGTCTAATAAACCTAAACAAAGTGATCCACAAACTGTCCTCAATTCTTCAATGCCTGCAGTAATCAACCATCCAGATGAAAAGACTTATCAAACACTCAACCCAAAAGTCAGCATAATTAATGTTTCACAACAGTTACAGCAAACCGAAAATGACTCAGATCTAAAATTTAAACCAAATTCTTATAACAATAAAAAAACACTTTCATCAAAAGTACAGGAAAAAGAAAACAACACTACTAAACTAAAAAACCCCAGAAACCAACACAACAAATACCCAAAATACAAATAAGAAAATTAAAAGAAAATCAATTCGCTCAGATAAATCAAGCTCTGATGATGACAGCTCCCATCAATACATTATTCACCACCACCCGCTAGCAAACAAATCTCAGATATATCCAGCACAAAGCTTCACAAATCCATAGAAAAAGAGGAAAACCATGGATCCTATAACCATCGATACCATTGATCCATCTGATGAATCTCAGACAGATTACACTACTTCATCAGACACCGAAGAGTTCATGGATCGTTTCCTCAACCAAAAAATATATCACCAATCCATCCACAAGTTCAATCACAAGACTCTGATTTCCAAACAACATCAGAACTCATTAACATGGAGATGCCCCACATTGACTTGGTACACTTTGCTGAGGACGGTTTGGATTAATCTATCATGTTCTCAAAATTGCTGGCATTAATATTCGCGGCATCAACTCAATTGATAGAGTTCTAGTATTAAAAACTGGCTCTCGCTCTGCTCCCTCATATACTTCTTATGGGTGAAACTAAATATCACCATAAGACTGATCATAAAATATTATCTCTTCTCTCAGCTCTCGGATTTACTAGATTTTCCATAGGCCATTCTGCTTCAGGTGGAGTCGGTATTCTTCTCAGCAAGTCAACACCACCAAATAGTTTTAGTATTCTATTTCTAGATGCCAATATTATAGTCATAGAATAGACTATTGGGGTTATCCGATCATCATAGCTTATATATATACAGCCAAAGACACCTCTCAATATCTAAAAATAATCCATATCCTAAATGCCATCAACGCTAACAGAGCCTCTCCTACTATTCTTCTGGGAGACTTTAACACTACATACAATACTTCAACAAGAGATTTTTGCATCTAATAAATCGAATTAATGTGTGGAGAGGTTTCTTCCCTCCTGAAGCCTACTCTTTCTATACTAAAACTAAAAGTCCCTGATTGATTTGGTTTTCACACCCCAGACCTCCATTTCAACCTTGATGCAGCTTTGCCCTGTTGCTTTTCTGATCATATGGCTCTAATCTTACAACTACACCTATTGCAATCCCTACACCAATTGATGGACCTGGTAAAACCATGCATGATCACCCAATCAAATATGACGAAGCGATAGTGTCTGAGGCATACATCCTTTTCAGAAAATAAACATCCTTTCCCTGCCTGCTGAGGAGGGCTGGTTTTCCTTCATTGGAATACTTCAGTCCATATTAAATCACCACACCAGGAAAATCAAAGGACCTAATGCCTTCTAAATGACCTAACAGACATTAATATACAACTTCAAGCATCACAGCAAAATTTCACAAATACAGAAAAAATTATCTTCCTTAAAAATGTCTACAAAATCAAGCAAAAGTCCCTTGCAGAATATATATCCATCAGAAGAGCCAAATGTTTTTTAGCACAACAACACTGCTGGTCGAGAGACTATCTCAGATGGGCATGGGATACAATAAAAAACAAATCACTCCCTTATCCATTAATTCTAATGGATCCCAATCTTATTGGCTTTCCAATGATGCAGCACATCAGCAAACAATTCTGCCAATTAATGCAAAAAGATGGAGCTCCTCCTATAAACAGCTGGTTAGATGCTGCTGACCCGGCGAACATGGCATCACGGAAATCCAAATCAAAAGAAGATAACATCTTTCCTGATGGTGTTCATCTGGCCTTCATGGCATCCCAAATTTCCTTCTCAAACACCTCAGTCAATTCACTGTGCCAATTATTAAAAAAATGATTGATCACCTAGCCTCCGGCAACAGAAACATAACAGATCTTTACCAGTGCACTCTCCTTTTATTAAAAAAGAAACCACTAAACGACATTAACAGTATCCACCAATTTCATACCCATTGCTTATCAAGATAATTGAGTAGTCATTAAAGATCAAATCCAAACTCAAATTCTTAGCCATATCTCGTCAAACCAATAGGAAAAAAGGATCATCAACCTCGCATGCTATGTCCAATGTAACTGCACTGTTCAATTACATCAGAGGACATCGTAAATCAAAACCTATTGTTGTCCAGTGATGTTGTGCAGCATTTGATTCAGTCCAGATAAACATCCTTCTGGATATTCTGTTGGAATGCGACATTCCAGCTGGGATTGTACAGATGATCAGCAATCTGCTCAACAACAGAGAGATTTTTCTCTCTTGATGGCAAGATCACACCAGGTTTCAAGCCATACAAGTCGATCCCTCAAGGATCCCGCTCAGTGCCCTTTTCTTCACAGCATACATCAACCCTCTTCTGATGGATATAGAAAAAAACCTCCCTGGAATTTTCCTTCCCTCTCTCAATAAAAGCTTCAATGTATTTGCATATATTGATGACATCATGGTTGTGCTTCCCACCATTAAATACCTTCCTAATCTCATGAACATATTAAACAGAAATACAGCGAAACTTGGCCTACAAATAAATTTTAACAAATCTTCCATCTGGAAGATAATGTCTGGTAAACAAATTAACTCTCCCTTTTCTGCAAAACCCCAAAGATACCTAGGTTTTCCAATCTACAAAACTCCAACTGCAATGGCAAGAGAGATTCAAGATGCAATCCTCCATTCAACTGAAGCCATCACCACTTCACTCTCTAGAGTATACCTTTCATTATATGGAAAGGTTGGCCTCCTCAACATGATCATAATGCCAAAAATCTCATATTATCTTCCATTCGTTAAAATGTCTAAACAGTTTCAAAATAAAATTAACCGATTATGCACCAAACTTCTCTGGAGAGGAAGGACAGTTGATCTATTAGCTTGCGAGGTATCCAACGACCACGCAGGTTCAATGGACTGTCATTCCACTCAATACAAGCAATCATTTTACAGAAAACCCACAACACTCTACATAATCTGATCCTCTCCTGTGGATACTCTAACATTATTAAAAAAGTTACACCGACAGATCGTCCTCCACCCTCTTCCAGTTCATGGATAGCATCCCTAATACAACAACTACAACTTTATAACCTGATAACATCCTTTAACCTTAACCAAAAAATCACCTTATGGGAAGCATACAATATAATCAACTATAATCAACAACCCATTAAAACCAGCCTAAAAATAACCAACCAAAGACTCATTACACACTTCAAAAGATGGAGTCTGGAACCCAAATTCCTTGACTTCATCATTAAAATAAATCTTAATGCGCTACCCACGAATTGGTTTCTTTATCACCGAAGAGGTTTTACCAGCATTGACCCTATATGTGGTCTGTGTGCTCGTGAAGATGAAACCATAGACCATATTATACACCGGTGCCCAAGACTTAAAACTCTAAAAGATATAATTATAATCAATTCCAACATAAGACCTGATATGATTTTCTCACTCGAAAATGCCATTCATAATGAGATAATGCGTTTTTTTCAATAATAAGGCTTTCTACCTTTGTCCTTTATTCCATATGGATAGTGAGATGCAAAATTCTCATGGAATTACCCCGCCACAAATCATACCATTGTTCTATCAAACGCTCAAAAAATCAAGAAACGTGACCAGCTCCTTGCCTCCAGTAAAGTCTTTGCTGACACCTGGTCTTTAATTGCTCTTTCCTTTTCCTGATTATCAATTCCCACCTACCCAGCATTATAGAATAGTCATTTATAAAAGAAAATATTCATGTTTATATTAAAAATGCTAATACCATTAAACAAGTTCTTTGAATCTCTTCACTATATCTAACCACATAAGAGTATAACATTGTGCTCTTATAACATAATCTAGCCAGATGACATATAGAACATTATATAATCATATTATTGTACAATTTATTCATTTATTTATCCTTTATTAGTATGTAATCACTATTTATTGTTAATAAAATTTTTATTGAAATGAAATAAAACTTCTAAGAAACAGGAAAGAGTTAGAAGTATGAAATGCAACAAGCTTTTGTCATTCAATCATTAAATAACTCAGAAAAGACACAGTATAATGGAGTTAGAAAAGCATTGTTTGTCTGTATGAATTTAAAAAAATTATCGATTGCATTTGCCTGTCAATTTATTTTTTATCCAGGAAAAAGCATTATCTTTGCATAAAGATATTTGTAAAGAGAGATTTTTTTTTCATCCAATAATTAGTTTGTTTTCTAAACTATTACATATTTAAAAATATAAAAATTCAAATACAAATTGGAAATACTGATGTTGCTGCAATTAGAACTTTTCCATGAGCTTTAAAACTTTTGACCCAAGAAGGAAATTACGTTTTCAAACACATTTTTCAAGTTGACAAGATAGGGCTTACTGGAACTGAAAGTCATTCTGTATTTAGATTTGTAAAACTGCTTCTGGTTTTAAAGCATCAAAATATTGTATAACCACTAGTTACTAGAAAGGTTTAAGGTGATTAAAAAAATTGAAACATCATTATTGGTTGTTTGTAAAAACACACACACACACACACATTTTTAGCAACTGATTTAAAAATTATTTTTACTGAAAGTAAAAAAATATTGTCATAATGAAAATCTTGATTTTAAAATCATGCTAATTGAATTTTCAATAACACTACATTTCATACTGGGTATTTTGCTTGATTGTATAGCCATATAAAAGTTTTATTTTATTCATATACTACATCTATCATTCACAGCATGAATCATAAAGTTATTGGTGTTGTAAAATGTTTTTATTTCTGCTTTACAGTATAATAAATGAAACAAATATAAGTAAGAAAGGAAAATAATGTTTAAGGCTATTAAAAGAATTTGATATACCATATAATACTAAATCATCCATGCACTTTACTACTGTTACACAATGCTTTATTTACTACCCTCTCTTACAGTTTATAGTTTCAATTGCCCCAACAATCTTCTTCAGAACTCTTATATCTCCTAGCTTCAATTTCTAAATTCAAATTTTAAAAAAAAATTACCATTATACTTTTAGAATTTGGATGTTTTAGACTGGGTAAAAGTTGTTGATCAGGCTTGAAAATTTATTACTTCATGTTTGTTGATTGAATAGTGGGGGAAAAAATATCCTGAAACTGTCCATTTTCATAAAAAATATTAATTATTTTTATTAATTTAGAAATTGTAAACAAATACATTATCTTATAAAGTAGAAGAAAGCCAAATGCAAGAATTGTTTGAATCATATTCTTTGCCATTAAAAAATGAAGAGCTGGTAGTGATGGAACAAATAACAGCTGATAAATTAAAAACTGATGAAGCTGGTGAAATTGTATGTTAAACAAAAGTAGATTTGACTATTTGAAGGTTTGCCAATTTTTTTACCAATTGGAAACTGACAATGAAACCCTCCAGCAATTCCTACTTAAAGGTTCTTTTCTGCTTGGCATGAGAAATCTCATCAAGTCCTGCCTTTCCTTGCACAGAAATACCATCTTCAACCTCCAAGAATCCATAGAAACAGGAGTCTTTGCAGCTATTAGACTGTCAATTTTTCTCATCTATGCTGTCTGGTTACTCCGATGTGCCATCATCCTTGACCAGAGAGTACATTCAGTCAAACAAAAGCTCTTGGACCTAATTCACACTCTCAAAACCCGAGATACCAAACTAGCCCCACCTCCACTCCTCACAGACACTTGGGCAATCCTCCAACTCCCATCCTCTCAGCCTCTGTCATAGGACTCAATCACAAAGACATGCTTTTCTAACCAGCCTGAACTACACACCATTTCCCTTCTCCACTTCCCATTCCCCTTTTACATGTATCCTCCCCTCTTACCATTTTGTTCCTGAAATTTCATTTGTTTCACTGTATCTGTTGTTTTTTGTTGTTGTTTTTTTTTGATGAATAAACATCTCATCACTGAGAAAAAAAAAAGAAAATAATTCACATTCTAAACAATCTTCTAACTTTGATCTATGAAATAAAAAATGTGTTTGCATGCTGCTGAAAACGTATATTGCAAAAAAATATCTGCAAAAAATAGACACCTCTTTTTTTTAAAAAAAAAAATTAAAAAAAGTGCAATCAAACTCAACCAGATCCTTTTCATTAAATCTTATTTGTATAGTTCTGTATATAATTGTGGTTTTTTTTACAATGATTTACTTTTATAATTTGCATTTAATCATCTTGTTTGTTTTATTTTTAAACAAATACAATATATATAATTAAAAACCAGTCAACGCTTAGACAATCACAATATTGATATAATCAACAATTTCAAACTGTTGTTATGACACATGAGAAGAAAAAAAAGCAATCTCTTTTTAACAATAAGGGTGGAATCCCTAGTACATATATATATATATATGTACTGTTTGTTTTGTTTTTAAATAACAACAATATATATATATATGTACAATAAGTTATAATATTTATTCATTGATTAATATGATTCTCATATTAATAAAGGAAAGTAAATATTGACGGTTTTATTGTACTCTGAAATGATTAACCTGTATTAATATTATTCCTATGGGAAATTATCTTCCTTTCTCTAATAAATCATTCTTCATGTAACTTTCTAGAGCCAATCAAACGTTAAAAATCCCCCCTCCCCCAATATATCAAAAGAGGATTACAAAAGTATGAAACTTTATAATAATTGATTCTTTAGAAGAATCACTCTTTTGTGACTGATTGATAGTAACATAATAATTATATCATAAATAAAATAATAAATTATCAAATCAATTTTAATGGTCATTTATTTCTTAGAAAGATACATTTATTCAATTTTAATTTTTAATCTTAGCATCATCACAAAGTTTGATTTTATTTTTGTCTATCCGAAAGCAACTTATAAAAAATGAAACCGAAGGAGTAAAAAAATATAGCCTATTAACGAAAAAAAAGTAATAAAATTTGAAAAATTGAATAATAATTATATGAGGAACCAAAGAAATTGCTACAATTTTTAAAAAAGAAAATCATATTTTTGCAACAAAAAAAAATTAGAAATTTGTTAACTTCATTACTAAGAATAATTACTTTTAGAAGCTAGATTAGCAACACAAATTGAGATGAACAGTAATATGATAATAAGAATCTGAAAAAAAAATAAAGATCGACTACAGAGTAATGATAATAGAAAATTTAAAGAGGAAAAATAAGAATAATTACTACTTGAACTAATTGTCAAATTGTGAGTGGAGCTTAATAAATGAAAAATGGACTGAGATATTCAAAATTAAATATGAAAATATTTTTTACCAGATGCTATATTTGACTTTATATATAGTCAGAAGCTAAGATGAAAAAATGGGTAAGGAAATTTTTAATTAAAAGACAAAAGATAACTGGAAAAGAAACATTATATATATATATAGATAGGTAACTTTTAGATAAATGCTGGCTTTAGGTTAGTATTTTTAGATCTAGTGTCTGAACCTACCCTGGCACCTCTCTGAGGAGTGCCAAAGTTCAAAACCATGGTCAGAGGTTTGGTGGGTGTTCCTGACAGAGATATTTAAATGCTTTCTCTGGCTAAGCATTTATCACAAAGCTTGTTGAGGAATTGGCAATCCTCACTGTTTATAACTTACAAGCTTAAGAAATAGGGTCATGTGATCTATGACTCTTATTTTGACTATTATATATACATAGTTTTAATAACTTTGAAAAAAATATTCTATCACAAATAGTATTTGAATAATTGGAGCTACATATTTCTGACAAAAGATACTGAAATTTTGGAAAAGGTAAATATAAAGAAAGTTTGAAGAAAGTGACTAGAATTTGCATCAGATGAGATATAGCATTTAAAATATAATTCATTCACATCGTTTTATGTTTTCTTTATACATATATTAAAGTTATTTTGTTGTTTTATCAATACACCCTTTATCAACTTCATTATAATATTTACTAAGGCAATAAACCTTTAAGCATGTGCGCTTGGAAATACGAAGGTAGGGACCTCTACAGGTCTTAACCACAAACTTATCAATGTGCGTTAAATAAATTTATAATTACAACTCCATTACGTCACAGTTATTCACCAATGCAGTAACTCAGCAACTTTTCTTACTATGCATGCATTTTGTAAATAAATTTTGCTCATCAGATAATCTACAGGTATCATCAGTTGGACCTCTGTGACTGTACTATCATTTTAATATTCTTCCACTACCTCACTCTCATTCTTGATAAGAATTAGTTTCTATACGTTTATATATGTATCTGTGCCTATAAAAATAATACCAATGGCTTAATTACTCGAGAAGTCATAAGACGTTGGAGCACCTGAGCTGATCCTGAAACTTTCCGCTCCAAAGTCGAACTGCTTGACAAACAATTCACAATTTTACATGTAAATATCAAATATTACAAAGTCATAAAGAAAAAATAAGAATTTAACAAATATTAATTTAATAATGATATAAAAACTTTGTGAAGTTTATAACCTAACTTTAAAATTGATATGTCAGAATAAATTAAGATGAGGGTTGATACTAATGGCACATTACCACTGATGATGGTTGAGAATGATTACATGATCATAAATATTTTTTTGTGTAATTACTCTACTTGCTTTTAGATAGAGAACTTATGTTTAATAAATTTAAAAAATAAAGAAACCAATCCGACTTTATGAAAAAATAAATTGCTCAGTTTTGGATACAATAATCCTTTTCACTGATTTGACATAATATTGCCTCCAGATAAATGACGTATTTGTAATTGAATTTTATTCCGTAAATATTTTAGCCTTTAACTGATGATTTTGTCATACAATAAATAATTGTAGACAAGCATTGTTGGCCGAGAGGTCATCGCAGCCGCCTTGCAAGCAGGTTGTTGGTTGCAGACGGTTGTGGGTTGCCGATGCTATGACATATGAAAAAAAAATAATAATAATTGTATTGTAAAGGTTTTTTTTTTTTTCAATTTTTATTATTATTTTATTATTATTCATTTTGTTTTTGATTTTTGTTTTTGAAATGATGATATTAATTATATTCTATAATTGGCATCAACTATACAATTAACTTAATCTAATTATATATATATAATTTAATCTGTTTAGAAGTATAATTAGCATCTTTTTCTCATCATTTATTTACAATTGTTGATTTAAAACAAATGATTACAATATACAATATTGTGTTTAATTTAAAAATTAGAAATATTAATCTTTTGCTGAGGTTTAAAATTTATATCTGGATTAGAGATAATCTCTAGTTAGTAATAAATAATCATTAGTGTATTTATCTAGAGCGAATTGTGTCAAAGATGTGGATGGAATAATGAAACTTGTAAATCAAAATGTACCAATTTACTATTGATAATATACTAAACATATGATAAAGATATATATATACACAGATATATATACACAGAGGGATCCAAAAATAAACGGAATTTTGTAATAAAAAATTGCATATATATTTTTAGATGTTGCAAATTAACTCACTTTAAAAAGTATAGTCTATTCAATGCAACGCACTGGTCTAAACCGATTTGTCACTTTTTAAGGTAGTCCAGAAACATTTGCAAAGTGATGCTTCTATCACCCCTCCCCTGATTCTAAATCTGCAAAAAAAGACATTTTTTCATTTAAGAGATTTTTAAAAAAATTACACAAAATGAGATCAAGCAGTAGCATTGATAGCCAAGAGGTCAGCACAGCCGCTTTGCAAGCAAGCAGTTGCTTGCAGATGGTTGTTGTAGGTTCGCCTCCTGACCGCTGCTATGACATATGAAAAAAAATGAGATCAAGCAAATATGGCTGTTAGATAAGCATGTCTTGCTGAATTTAATTAAAAACTATTTCACACTCAAGGCTTTGAGAGATGACCCTGTTGGGTTAGAGTTTTCACTTTTTTCTTTACACAAAATGGGGATGTTTACATTTTACTGCATCATGTAAATGTTTCAGAACCTGCCAGTAAAATGTCTGATCTTTATGAGAGAAAAATGCCATTTGCGTCAAAAAAAAATATCCGCATTAATTCAATATTTCAGTCATTACAAAAAAAGTCAACAAATATGCAAATTGCACTTTATAAAAAAATGTGCTGTGTGAACCCACAATTTTACATAGTGATGTCAATTGGAAGATTAATGCAGAGGGGTTTGTGCAAGAATGACGTAACAGCAAAAGTATATATTACGACAAGCACACATACCAGAAAACAATTTCAGTTATTTTTGGGTCTCCCCTCATATATGTATAATTAATTTCATACATTACAATTCAATCTGTTGTAACAATTTGTCCAAAATATTTGTAATAATTAACATCTTCCAACTCATCATTATCAATCTTTATTTCCATCTTTTGAAAAAATTCATCGAACATTAGTTTAGTCTTTTCAACATTTACTTTTAATCCTTATTTCTTACTGTCATCTGATAACTCTTGTAACATTTCCTGAAGCTCTAGAGGATTATTTGCAAAAACAGCTACATCTTCAAAATCTAGATGGCTTAAATAATCTCCATTTACTTTCACTCTTTTAGCTTTCCATTTTAATCCACAAAATACTTCTTGCAAAACTGTTGTAAAAAGTTTTTGAGATATGAAGTCATTTGTTTCTCAATGTTATTTTTTTTAGTATCATTGTGTAATTATTAATATTTGTTAAGTGCAATGTCAGCATGTAATATTTATATAAGGCTATAACCTTAGTACATGTGCCTTGTGTGCTTAATTTTTATTACAAGAGACCTCTACAAATCTTAATGCAAGATTCAACCTTATAAAAGTAAGAGTGGCCACTCTTATCTTCAACCTATTTTTTCTAATTATATAGGCAAATCTAAAGCATTTTGATTTGAGAACATGAAGCTAATATATTCTTCACTGATTAAGTCCATTATTTCTGTTACACATTAACGTTCACAAAATCTTTCGACAAGAAGTCAATGTTCAGATCTTAAATTTTGAAATATTTTGAATCAATTTAAAGTTGTGTTGCTGTTGTATTTTTGTAAATATTCTTCAGAATATGATAATATCCCGGATGTATATGTTAGTGATATAATGCTTTAATCACTGAATAAATGCTTATAGAATCAAATGTCTTTTCATAATCGACAAATTCAAAACGTAATGGCCAACTCATATTTATTGGTCCTTTCTATAACTTCTTTCAATATTTGAATGTGATCCACTGTACTAAAACCACTTTTAAATCCACCTTATTTTTTTAGTTGATTAAAATCCAAAGTTCACATTAGATAAGTTATTATTTTGGTAAAAAATTTGCATAGAACTGCTTGGTTGGAGTGCTTTGGGTAGAAATAAGTTAATATTAGAAGAAATATTTGTGTGTGTGTTTGAAAGGGAACGTTTTTAATAAATGTGTTTTATCAGTTCATATTTATGGATCTAAAACTTGGACACTAGCAGCAAAGCAATCCAGAGACATCAGACCACTCAATGAAATATGGAAGGATATATGTTAGGAATAACAATAAGAGATTAAAAGCAAAACACATGGGTGAGAGAACAAACAAATGTTGCAGATATCATTAAAAGAATTAAGAAACTGATTTGGAGGTGGTTGGACATGTTTCTAGAAGAAGTGATAATAGATGGACAGTTGAAATCTTAAACTGGATTCCAAGAGATTTTAAAAGACCTAAGAAAAGGTCACATGTGAGATGAATGCATGAAATAAGGAAGTGTGCTGGGATGGTGTGGAGAAGAGAGACTAGAGATCAGAGAAAATCTCCATCCAGCAGTGGATTGATAATGGGTGGAAATGATGATGAAAATGATATATGTATGAGAGATGGTGACTTGGGCCAACTGATAAGTGCTCATTCAGCACAAAATTTATCTTGGGAGTTATTTGTCTTTTAAAATAATTTTATTATTCATATATTTTCAAAAGAATGTAGTTAGGGAGGAGATTATTTAGTATATCTATAAAATTTATGCATAATAAAAATATAGTATAACAGTGAATTAGTTATTGATAATTATAATTTCAGTACTATAGAAACTATTTTAAAACAATCAGAAATAATTGACAATAGGCCTCATAAAAGGAACTTGTAAAGATTCTAGCCAGTAGGTAGATTCACTATTGGTTTATTAAATTGTTAACTTCCATTACGGATAGCCATAGATTCCGCTGTGATTAATTATGTGTTTCGTGATCTGTGTTTGCCCACATTTGCATTCAGCTGTGACTATCACATTCCATTTGTATATAGAATGAGTCAAAAAATAATGTGTCATTAATTAGTTAAAACCTTTAGCTATAAGAAGATTAAATTTAAAAATCCTTGGCTAATAAGTTGATTAATAAAATGATAGAGAGAACAAAAACGGGATGAGAGAGGTGTAATAAATATCTAACATTCTACATGTACATAAAGAAATTTTGATAGCAAATTGGAATGCATAACAAATAAAAAAGTACATGAACATTATTAAAATATATTATAATGGAACCGCGAGGTACACTATGTGATGATGTGAATATGACTCAGTAGTTGGATGATTTGAATACAATGTGTCAACCAACCTTCAACAAGTCATATACAAAATCCATGATTCAACAGCACATTTGGGTGTGTCCAATGTTACTGAATCATGAATGGCATATAACAAAGGGAGCACATCTCACTACTGTCAGATCTAGGCCTTCAAATAGGATGCTAAAGATGTCACAATGAAATGCCCAGTTCCAAATCACATCTACTTTCAATATACTAACTTATAATTTATTAACAATATTTCAATGTAACTTAGATCAGTGCATATCTATTACATCTCCCTTTTTAGGCCCCATTACACCACAGAATTCAAACTCAGGGAGTCCTTGCAGTCGGCTCTCTTCAGGGATGGACTTACTCAATTATAAACCAAATATGCCTATATATAAGCATAGATATAGGAAAATACTGATGATGATCAATCATTTATAAGAGCAATACATAATAATGATGATGGTCACCAAACCTTTAATGTGTAAATTCATAATGATGATGATGATCAAACATCTAGTGGTGTCAATGCACATTGATGATGGTGATGATCAATCATCTAGTGATGCAAATGCATAATGATAATGGTGATGATCAAACAGAAATCAGATTGGTTTAAACAACTTAATACATTTATTAACAATATATATAATAAATATTTACAAACAATAAATAAATATTCGGTTATCAAAAATGTTTTTCTATCATTTTGATAGCTTCACACAACAGAAACAAAATAATTGAAGTATAATATATACAAGATTATACCATATAATTCATTAAATATATACATAAAACAAAAAAAAAGAAAAGCAAAATGAGAGTTCACTAATTTTAAAACTACCCCATTAATGTAATTATTAGAATGATATTTTTAGGTTAGGGTAAATATATCTATAACTATTTTTATCAATATATATATATATAGCCCCACTCCCATCTCTATATGTGTGTGTAAGTCATAGTAAACATTAATGATAGATACGAAAAAGAAAAACATTTATTCAAGTGGGTTAATTGTGCACTCAGAAATAAAAAAAAATTACAAGTAAATATTATTAAAATTTATTAGTAAATATAATAGTTTTGTTTGTCCTAAAGTTTGCCCTCAATGTTAAATATATAAAAATCTTACTTGAGGTCACCTTGATGGATCAATGTTGAATTTCCAGAGGAATCTGTAAATTTACTTTTATTAAAAAAACTATACATATTAATTGATTATGATTCCTTTTTTAAAAAATACATCAACATATAATATTTATTCATCTATTGATTCCACTTTTAAATTGCAAGTGATCAAATTTGAAAATGAATCTTGAATACACAAAAAAAATTACAATACATAAACTTTCAAATAGCAATAATAAAGCAAAAAAAAATCACATGAATCAAAATAAAATATATTTATCTTGAGGAAAGCAAATGTCAATCTCCATGTATAGCATTTCTGTTTACCAACTCTGTAAAACAAACACATACCAAATATCTCTCCTGAATGTTTATAAATCCATGGAAGATTGATGTACACCAGCTTTTTGTAAATAGACACATTGATGGGAAATTTTATAATTTTATAATTTCATACTTTTACCCTGAATACATTCTAATGATTCCTTTATTATAAACTATTATTTATTGTGGCTTTATTATATATATATATATATATATATATATATATATATATATATATATATATATATATATATATATATATATATATATATATATATCTTAAAGAAACAGTCAGTTTCTAGTAGCTTCACATTTCCTTTTCATTATTTTCATAATAATGAATTCAAGCTTGTAAAACAAATTAAATTATATATTGAAGTTTATCACTTAATCAGCTAAGATTAAATTTCCAATTTTCTTCTATCCAAATTATAAAGATTTTGTGTTAATTTTAAAATATCGACATTAAAGTTTAAAATACATATTCTTATTGTTTTCTTTTTTTTTCCAATGCTGAGCAAAATAAAAGACTTGTTATTTTTCTGTCTTGACAGTTCTACTGTTAGATCACAAGTGAGGAATGCTGGATTCTTTTTCCTTGTGCATTAGCTAAAACCTATTGTTACAACTTAATAAAAAAAAAATTATAAAACATTATTATTTAATCTTCATTATTTCAAATTCAATCATTTAGCAACAACTTTGACCTCATATCTATTTTTAATCTTTGATTATGACTGTCTTATAAGTCAGTTAATTAATATTTTAGTTAATGGTATTTAATGAATAAAAGAAAAACAATTAATTTCTACAAATGGACAAACATATTAGTTTATATGTGTGTTTATATATGTATATGCTTCATTTATATAACGAATTTGTTTGCTTTCTCATCATAGATAAAAAAATAAGAATTAATTTCTCAAACATATTAGTCTATATATAGGTTTATATATGTATATACTATATGTATATAAGTAGGTATGTAGGATATTTTATTTGCCTACCACTTGATCTAAATTCAAACATTGTGAAAGCAATTAGGACAGGTGTGAAGGTTGATTGTAAACCATCTCTTACAATATATTTAATGAAATGACAAAAAATTATCTAACATACAAATATATATAGATATATATCGTTTTTTAAAAAAAGACATATGGTTTTATTACTCAGGAGTTCATGAAAAGGTTAAACACCAGACCTGCGAGCGATCCTAAGTCGGATGGACACTGTACCAACTGCACAAAACCATGCAGAGCATATATAGATAAAATGAAATAAAGATATAAAAAAAACAAAGTTGCAGGTATGAAAAAATATTTTAAAAAATGATAGTTAGTATAAAAGATAGATGAAATGAAAATTTATACTGTAAAGTAATATATAGAAGTAATGTGGAAACATTTGTGTTAAATAAAAAAGGAAGAATAAATATAAACAAAATAGTTTATGCAATTTTGGAAGAATGAAGCTAAGCTAAGACAAATACTTGAAAAGCTTGAAATAAAAAACATAATGTGGGGTAAGAAAGAATTTAAGAAAATTAATTGATGTTTATAATGGAATAGAATTCATGACTTATGACAAATAAAGCTGATTTCTTACAATATTTGGATTTATTTGGCTAAAAATGTCAATCACCGAGATTTCAGAACACTACTTTTTTTATAAAACACTAAAATATTGAGTTTACTTAATTTCTATATTAGCTGCTATGTTTTCTTCTGGAAAGTAATTCAAATTTAGAAATATAAAGATTAAGACATGTAACTATGCTAGTTAGAAATTTTATTCATAAAAGATGAGAAGTTACTATTATATTGAAATGGCATTTGAAAGAGTGTAATAAGTATTAATATTTTTGTAGTGTAATTTTCACTAGCTACTCTCATGCAAGGTAGGGACTAAATTCCATTCACTTTTAACCTCTTGTGGAAGGATGTAATCATAAACATTTAACCAAAGACATGTGAAAAAGATCTATGATCCCAAGATGAACATTTCATGCTGAACCAGCACTCATCAAATGTCCCAGACCACAATCTCTTATATATATATATATCATTGATCTGTGTATATATAAATATCGTGACCATAAAATATTTTTTTATTATAAACTTTGTTATAAAAATCAAAAGATAAAAACCTTCGACAGATATGGTTGCAGACGGTTGTTGCAGGTTCACCTCCTGGCCAATGCTATGACATATGAAGCTTATGTGACAGCCAATCAGATGTAATAAGGACTGCATGTGGAACTCTTAATTCTAAAACACAACTAGAACCAAACTTGTGTTTTAGAATTAAGAGTTCCACTTGCAGTCCATTGTTACATCTGATTGGCTGTCACATAAGCATTTTTAAAGTGTATCTGTCAAAGGTTTTAGCCTTTCACATTATTACTATCATCTGTTTGCACTTAATAAATTTAATATATTTAAAAATCAAAAGATTAAATTGACTTCATGCAGAAAATATGATTTTAGAAAAAAGAGTAAAGCATAAAAATTGTTTATCTTCTGAATTGCTTAATATTCATATGATAATTTGTTATTTGAGTATTATTTACAAAAAGGAAAAATTCCAACTGCCATAATGATTATTATTGTTATATAGTATCTATTAGTTTGAATAATAAATGCGTTTCAGGTGCTCAATTGGGGAATAATCTGTCATTTCTTTTCAAATATGTCAAGATTAATAAAATTATAATAAATTATCTGATATATAATTAAATTATTTTAGATTCACTATACAAAAATTGAAAAAATTAAAAGTCAAAAATATACATCCAGTACTATGGTGAATACTTTCTGAAATGAGGGATTCTATTTCAGTTCTATAATAATATTCAGTTTTTTTTGCTGATGCATATAATGTTCAACATAATAAAACAACTATAATTATTTATATTTAAAATGATGTTTTAGCATTGATAAGGATGTGATAGGCTATCAATAGCAATATCTCCTGTCCAAAACATTGGAAAATAAAGCAAAAATGTAAAATGAAAACAAAATAAGATAATGATGAAAATATAAAAAAAAATGCAAGAAAAAAATTGTTTTATAGGAGAGAAAATAAAAACAATATAAATTCCTGTATATGATGAGAAATATAACCAATAGATAAAAAAATACATTTCGCTACGATAATTTCAGTTTTCAAAACTTCGCTTCGCATTGTGTAATCCCAAGAAAAATTAGGTTTACTCGAATTTAATTTTTATTACTACATTTAGCAGAATATTGGAATCCTCATTTAAGACATTCACTTTTATCAATGATAAGTAGGTATACCTCATAATATTATTCAAACTTATTTTAATTGAAGTTCTTTGTACCGCATGAATAAAATATACGCTCACGTATATATAGAATAATTATTACCAATAATTCATTGCAATTATTAGAAAAGTAAAACTCGTAATACAATTAATAACAAATTCATTATATTTACTAATTCAACATGCATAAATGGTTACTATATTTATTTCCAAAATATAATTGCATTAGATTTTCAGTTATCGTATATATAATCTGGGATTTGAATCTAGACCATGTGAATCTTGAATTTTTTCCAGTTTACAAGCTAGCTTAGAATTTTCTCTCAGTGAGAAATCCCATAACAATCTAGCTAGCCATCCCAAAACAACTGGATATTTAAAATTCTTAGCTAGAAAGTAAATTTTAATCTAGGTTAGTTAAATGAGGTATTGATGTGTTGACTGTAAAAATGAAATATGGTTTTTTAATAGAATGTGGGAGAGATATACTCATTATGGTCATTTATTTTTATATTATCTCAGTTTATTTTACAACTTCTATAATTTTATTGCAAAATAATACTTTAAATTATTTTTAAATTCGTAAGATATATTTCAGTATTCACACTCAAAAAATTAACCGTGCTTTATTAATTGCACTTGTTTTATTATTGTTTTTTTTTAAAAAAAAAAAAACAAAAAAAAACAGAAATCGTTTCTTGCGTTCATTATCAAATAAAACCCGTTGTATCCTTGTCATCCTGGATGATTATTTTTTCTCTTTTTATATTAATAATAGGAAGTTCAGTGAAATTAGTCTTTTTATGGTAGAAAGGATGTTTTCCTCGCATTTAAAAAAAAAAAAACTACAAGATTAAACTTATCTTTATGCTCAAGCTCACTATTTTTATATCACGTTTTTTCCTCTATTGATTTATGTATAAATAGCGAAATATAGGATACTAAAGATTTGCCCATATATAAACATTTGGGTTCGGAAAGAATAAGTGGATTCATTTTATTCTTTCTTAAATGCTATATCTTGTATGGGCACTGAAAAGTATTCATTTATTATTTAACACTTATTAAAGCGCATGTGCAGTAGCTGTAAAAGGCTGATATTTAGTGAATTTATTTTTTTGCAAATAGCTGCTGTTACTCATTAATTCAAATTTATTACAGTTAAATACTCCTATGTTCGGACTCTTAACAATTAATACAATTTCAACTACAACTGTGATTGCAAATCCACATATAAATGAAAGAGAACACTCAGATTACAGAATTATATTTAATTATTAACTTTTCTACATTCTTTAATATCAATGTTTTACAATGCGTATATGAATATTACATTATAAATATATTTATCTTTAAGTTTACACGAATTAGGTGTACTAAAACAATGATAAAAACTGAGGGTGGCCTCTAGTTTTGCCTCATTAATTCAAATTCATTAAATTTCTTTTAAGCTATATACCAGGGGTGGCCAACAAGTCGATCGTGATCCACTGGTCAATCGCCAAGCCAATTTTGGTCGATCGTGAGGCCAATCTGGCAAAAGCCGTTGGGTTATGAGTGAAACAAATTAAGTCAAGATTTTCATGTTTTTTTGTTATTTTTGTTTTTGTTCTAAATTTTTTTTCAATTCTAGATAGGTGTAGTTCACTAAGTTGTATCATTATTGAAAATAACATTTTTAATCTTGACTTAATGTAGCTTATTTGAATTAATAAATATTGTTAATAATTAAATACTCATGTTGCTTTAATTCCCTCAGACATGTGTTTTTTGGCCCATTAAATAATTGTTATTTTTTACTTAGATAGATATATAAAAATAGTTCTTTACACCTCCCTCCACTTACACTATGACAACAAGTCGATCGCAACATATTTTTAAAATAAAAAGTAGATCTTATGAACACAAAAGTTGGCCACCCCTGCTATATACTATCGAATATATTGTTGCCTGTTACAATTTGCCCAAACAATAAATCCCATGCTTTTAATCTATTTTCAACATCTGTATTACAAGCATTAATCCATTCTGTTAACAGTACTTCAAAGCCATTTAACATCAGCTTATGTAATATAGGAAGTTCAATAAAATGAGTCTTTTTGTGCTGGAAAGGATGTTTTCCTCCCATTTAAAAGGAGAATAAAACTAATCTAACTACAACATTAAACTTGCCTTTAATCTCAAGCGCAACTTTCTTATATAGTGTTTTTCACCGTTGACTAATGTATAAATAATGAACAAGAGATAAGAAATTTTTTCTTCACATTACTGTTATTCCTTCTTAGTTCAAATTCATTAAACTTCTTTTAAGCTATATACTATTTATAGCAATATATAGAAATCTCTGTGGATTTCCTAATACCACCATGCTTTGCTACACTCGCAAAAGGGGTGTTCATTATGACACTAAGAAAAACAGAAACCAATACAAGAACATTATTCATGAATTCTAGCAGGACTGTCAAAAATTTGGTTGATCATCCCCAAAAAATCTCTAATAAAAACCTAAGTCAGTGTAAGCAAAAATCAAAGTCTAGACTTAAACTGAAATATAAGGGATAAGATGCCTGTTAGAATTTACCAAAACAATAGATCACATGTATCTTTTTAATCTTTTTTCAATATCTGCATTACAAATATTAATCCCTTCTGTTTATGTTACTTCAAAGTTATCACATATAAGCTTATGTAATCAATTAGTATTAAATGATAACGCTACATCACAATCCTTAAAATAGTTTCTGGCTATTAATCTTCATCAAAAAAGCACATTGGCTTATACTCACACTATCTAATGTCCTTCATAGCCAGAAACCCAGGCCTTCTGTATTGGAAGTCATCACCATTGATTTTTTAAACTTATAAGAAACAAATAAACAAAAAAAAATATTTAAAGTTATGGATATTTAGTACACTCTGCATTACTTAAAAACCATATAGATCAATATTTTCAAAAAATTATAATTTTTATATTTTTTTTTTTTTAAAGAAAACATATCAATATATTGTAACAGATTCATAAGATATACGTGTTGCATAAAATATGTAAAAGGAATGCTAAAAATATTCAGAAATATATATTAAATGAAAAAGATATCATTTAAATAGTCAGTATAATATCAAGTACAGAGAAGAGAGTCAAGCGTTGTTAGCCGAGAGGTTAGCACAGCTGCCTTGCAAGCAAGCAGTTGGATGCAGATGGTTGTTGTGGGTTCGCCTCCCAGCCAATTTTCTGACATATGAAATAAAAAATAAACCAGTTTAAAATTAAACAAAAAGAAAAATAAAACTTTAGTCAAATTGTACCAAATGTATTCGCCTGAACTTTTGTAATGCTGGTATATTGCATGTGATAATATGTTGAACTATTTCTTTCATCTATTCAGTAAATGTTGAATGTATAGACAATTTTAAACTTTATTTAAACTTTTCAAATACAAACTACTTGTTACTAAATAGACAATCCAGTTGTAATTACTAACCTGTGTTGTTTATTTATGTGTTACTACTAACAACTTGTTTGTATTTGTCAAGTTTAATTAAAGTTTAAAATTTTTTATAGTCCAACATATTATCACATATACCAAATGTGATTTAAAATAAATGATTTAAAACAACAGAAAAATAAAATAAAGAAGACAATATAATTTTCTATTTGAAAAAAAAAAAATGCTTATCTTTTTTTAAGAAACTGCAAAATCTAAAATATTATTTTTAAAACTCAAAATAAAGTAAAAAAGTGTATTTAAAAATTGTATTCCATAAGCTAATGTATTCATTTAAAAAGGGAAATGGAATGGAAAATTATCTAATTAAATATAAACTAATTTTTATGTAATCAAAATTAATATAATTTTGTAAATTATTATTTAATCAAGAAGAGATTAAGCTGCTTTACTGAAATACAGTAAGCCAGCCAACTGATTACATAATTCTATGATTAAAAAATAATAATTAATTAGAGAAAGAAAAGAAGATTGAAACTGATTAATAATGTGGGTGAACTCAGACAAATGCTTTGTCATGGATATATAAACTAAGTTCAGCTATTGAAGTTATTTAAGCTATTCAGATTATTCAAGTTATTCTATTGCTGTTGTATTACTAAATTTGTGGTCTCTTTCATTGTGAACTTCTAGTTTTGTGCTCCAGTACTATATAGAAACCTTTGTGGATTACCTAACACTTCCATACTTTGTTAGACTCACAAAAGGAGTGTTCATTTAGTTGTTCAGTATGCAGTTCATATAAATTAACAGTAGCCTAAGATGTAACCAAAATCTTGACCTGCAATGCCTCAGGCATATGCCCATCATTAAACCCAGACTATTGCTGGACAAGTAAATCAAGATAGATACTGCCCTGAAAAGAAGAAACTACATGACACTAAGAAAACCTGAAGCCAATACAAAAACACTGTTCATGAACTCTAGGGATTGTCAAAAAGGTGGATGATCATCTCATAAAAATTTCTAATAAGAACCTAGGTCAATGTGAGCAAAAATCAGAGTCTAGACTTAAACTAAAATATGTGGGATAAGATTTATATTTTTCTTACAAAAATTGATAAAACTAGAAATATGTAAACACTTTCTAATTTAAAAGGAAAATAATTATGCTAAAATAACATTGTAATTAGTTTAATTTTATTTTATTTTATTATTGTTATCATTTGCTATATGTTAACTTTGTAAATAAATATGTTATTTAATTGTCAATTTGGCCTGAATTCTTTTCTCTCGGAATTTCTCACCATATGATATTTACTTAAGTCCTTCACAAATGTAAGCTGTAATAATGCTATTATATTTAATGTTTTAGATATGGTACTGTGATCACTACTTTTCTACATTGTTTAAACTGTTGTATATGTTAAATTATGGTATGCAACAAGCTGCACTGATTCTTTATATGAAGCTTCCATTTTTAATGTATTAATTTTTAAAAAATTCCAAAAGATGTCAGTAGTATACAGACCTCTACAGATCTTGTCTGTGATTGACAGCACATTCTATTGTTCTGACAAAGTTATAAAGGAGGTGGTGATTTGTGATTGGCTGATGCTTTAGATTCTTTCCCCCTGTGGTTAAATGCCATAAAAATGTGATTTTCATTAATTGTTAATGATTATGATACAATATTTTTATAAAGATTTATTATTAAACCAAAAACTACATCTTTGAAAAGATTTTTTAAAAAAAAAATAGCTCTGATAAAGTACAGAAAGTATTTTAGAAGAACTGGATGTTGATGCAGAAACAATTAATATAGGCTAAAAAGAAAATTGTTCTTGTAAAAACTATAAGTGAAATATTTTAATAACAATTAATAATTTATTAACTTTTAGAATTTTTTTATTTCTTTGATGATAACTAATTCTAAATATATCATTTTAATAACATAAAATTCCAATATCTAATAGTTTGTTCTTCTAACTTTTTGAATAGTAATTGTGGAGCTGATAATGATGTGTTCTTTTGTTATTGGTAAGATTTTCAGTTAAATATTTATTTTCACAATTTTAAAATATTAATTTAAAATATATTTTTATTTTAATTATTAGAAGGCTTAAATATTTATAATATAGTATATAAATTAATTTTTAATATATATAAAAAAGATTAAATTGCACACAAAAACAAATCAAACATGATGTCATAATAAAAATATTAATTGCTAGAGTCTATTCAAACATTTGTCAGGCATGTTTGACAATGATGTAGTTAAGACAAATTTTGTTAATTAAATTGTTTTGTTTTTAAAACATTCATATCTGATAGCCAAAATGAGGGGAGTTTCTTTGTTTACTTGAGCTAGCTATGGAATCAAGTGCTAGAAACATTTAAAATCTTCTCTTGTGGATATTCCAGTTAATTCTCTCTTCTCTTGTGGATATTCCAGTTAATTTTCTAGTGACCAAGTTTTATACCCAGTGCAAGTAAAAAGTATTCACATGAGAGGTATTTTACTTTTAGCAGTCATAGAGCAAGTGTAACAATCTTGAAAGATGAGCATGGTCTGAGTATTTGTAGACAATCTCAGTCTGACCATTAGTATAGTTAATATGTAAAATATTGACCACATTTTCCTCTCTGCTTGTATAATGGTTTGTATATAAAATTATTTCTTTAAGTAAATAAAAGTGAGGATACCTTACAATATTAATCAAGTATACTATAAAAATATTTATAAATTGCACATTGCATTAGTATATTAATTCCAATTATAACATGCTCAAAGAGAAATTTCTATGCACAAAAGACAACTCACTATCTTTACTATTTAAATAGTAATTTTTCAGAAGTAATAATTAAGGCCCCTACAGCTCACATTCCTCTTCTCCCAAAAAACAATTTGGCTGTACCAATAACAATGAATTGTGCCTGTACATTTTTATTCATCAAAGTAATTTATTATCTGATAGTCAGATTGTTTGGCTTATATTTCAACTATAAGCAAACTTTAAATCACAATTTTATTTAAAGCCTTGTTGTATGGATTAATTAGAAAATATCAAAACAAAATATTCAACCTGACATATCATTTGTAAAGTCAACTTCCTGGCAAATATTAATTTCTTTTCCAGCTTGTTTAGAGATGTTGCATGATTTCAAATCTTCATAAAAAACAGAAGATTGTCTGATTATTATTTGCTTTTGCAAATGCCCTGTGTAGTTTGGTGCAGCAATAGACCATCAGGATTGTAATCAGGGGGTCCTAGGACTGATTCTGGTACTTACAATTCTGGTATTTGAACTTTTTATGAACTTCTGAACAATAAAGCTATTAGCCTCTCTTTTTGCCCTGCATAATTTGGTGAAGTGTTAGAGCATCCAATTTAGAATCACTCAAGTTTTTTATAAACCCCCAAATAGTAAAGTCATTAGTCTTTCTTCTTTTTTTAAAACAAATATCATTCCACACCATTTTTTTGAAGGATCTTGAATTTGTAATTAATGAATATCATCATTATTATTCTCTTCTAATTTTCATATAGAATGTTGAACTAATACAATTTATTTTTACATATTTTACTATTTATTGGATCTTATCTCATCACATCTCAATTCTGCAACTCTACGACTACAGTTTTCTCTTCAATAACTTAGATTGCTCTCTATGTCACCATTCATGTAGTACCCAATCTATAGTTATCTTTAAATGTATTTCATTGTGATTTTCCATTTCTAATCTCTAATGGAATAATTTCTTTACTAAAAGCAACAGTTTATTTTTTAAATAAACCTTTGAAAGACATAATATAGATTGTTTTCCTAAAGGTTTATGAAGGTGATGTTTTAATTGTAATTATATATTGGACTATTTCCATCATCTAATATAAGCATTGGATGTCTTTAGAAAAATTTAACTTTATTTAAATATTCTAAATACATTCAACTGTTAGTAATAACATACAGATTCATATATGTGCAGTGTTTTAAGACGTATTATTCTTCTCTTCTTCAGGTGTTGCTGGCCTGACCAGTGATAGTACTAACATGGGAATCGAACCTGGACCCTTAAATTCTTGATTATCGGATTTTAAGGGAACACTCTAACTAACTTAATGCATGGAAATGGAACTTGGACCTTAGATTCTTGAATATTGAATTTTAAAGGAGCACTCTAACCAACTGAATGCATGGGAATAGAACCTGGATCCTTAGATTCTTGAAATATTGAATTTTAAGAGAACACTCTAATCAACTGATTGATTAGAGTGTTCTTTTAAAATTCAATAATCAAGAATCTAAAGATCCAGGTTCGATTCCCATGTTAGTATTGTCATTGGTCAAGCCAGCACCACCTAAAGAAGAGGGAAGAATAATACCTCTTGAAACGTTGGGCATATACTAACCTGTGTGCTATTATTAACAGTTGAAAGTATTTGGAATATTTAAATGTTAATTTTTTTAAAGCCATTCAATACCTATATTAGATGATGGAAATAGCCCAATATATAAATACAAATATAATATAGAAAACTGTAGATAATCTTTAAAAATCTGTAGTAATATTAATGTGAAAAATGATAGTAAATATAATAATAAATTATTTGAATTATTATGGAATCTGTTTCTAAAAAATAGGATTGGATATTTGCTCAACCACATTTCCCTTTCTTTAGTTGTCCATTGCAACTCTAACTCCAATTTTTTTTTTTTTTTTTCAACATTTTATTTATTTTTTAGTTTGTATCCTTTGTTTTCGTTCTGGACTTAGAATGGTTAACTCATTTTTAAGTGTTTTTTTTTTAAAAAAAATATTTGTAGATAATAATTAAAATTAATTGCTTCAATATTTTTAATTACCTTATAAGGTTATCTTTATTATTACTATTATTATTTCAATGACTATTTAGCCTCAAGCTTATAGACAAAGTTGCTAATTACATATTTCTTGAATTATAAAATATTTTAAAAATTAGAAAAAAGATGTATTATTTAGAATATCTTTATGAATGAATTATATAAAGATACTGTTTTATTTCATTGAGATAGATAATAATCAAATTTGAATTTTTTTCACTCCATTTTGTAATATATATTGAAAATATAAATGATTGATAACATATCATTTAGAGATTTAACTTGCGCAAGCTGTATAGTAGCATAATATTGGACTAGGGATGCAACTGGTGTTTATATGATGTTTATCATCTGATAAACCTAACTTCTGGATTAATAAATAAATATTCTTTCTGATTTTATATTAAAGATATATAGCACATGGCAACATCCAATTTAATGGCTTATTTACTGCCAAACACATATATGTACAGTGTGGAGATGCATAATTATTTTATTGGTCATCACAAATATTAGTGCAGTGGTTACATAGTATATTCAGGTGCTTAAGAACAATGTATCTGATTCAGCTTCATCACTAACAGTGCTCATTTTCTTACAAATTTCTGAGTAATAAACCATTCGATTACTACTATACTTCTACTATTAAAAATATTAATTTTTAACTAATTTTTTATAATAACTTTGCTACTAATATTATAGCCAGGCTTGTTCAATGGGTTTATGCCACCCAGGCACAAAAGTATATTGCCATCCAAATGAATTTGAATTATGATATTGTTTTTATTTGATTTAAGTCTAAGCTGAAGTTAATTAATGAATCAGTCACTAGATGACATTCCACAGCAATTTTGTGTGCAGAAAGAAGAGAAGATATGGAAATTATGTTGAGGACATGTGCAAGGGTGGGTAAAGAAATGGGGATTAAATTTAGTAAAGAAAAGTCAAATATAATGATGGTTAATACTGGGGAAAGAGAAGATGTAGAATTTTTATTGGGGGATATAAAGTTAAGTGTGGTGGATAGATATAGGTATTTGGGAATCATCTTATGTAATCAGGAAAATTGCTTGGATGAATGGGAGAAAAAAATTGGTAAATGAAGCAAAGAAAAGAAAT
This sequence comes from Epiperipatus broadwayi, assembly GCA_028023455.1. NCBI lineage: Eukaryota > Metazoa > Onychophora > Udeonychophora > Euonychophora > Peripatidae > Epiperipatus > Epiperipatus broadwayi. Next base: position 1,965,427 of record JAQFVV010000183.1, read on the forward strand.
GGTTTGGTAAAGAAACTGACAGTATTTTCATATAATTAATATGATGTAGCTAGAATTGTATGGAAGGGAGTTGCAGTAGCAGAGTTAACATATGGTAATGATGCATTATGTGTTAGCAAAAGGGTTTTAGACTATTTAGAGAAAGTACAAAGAGAAGTAGGAAGACATTCATTAGATTCAGAGATGTGGACAGCAAAGGAGGCAATTCAAGGAGAAATGGGATGGTCAAGTTTTTATATAAGAGATGCAAAAAGTAAAATGAAAAATTTTTGGTAGGTTGTAGTTTATGGATAGTAAAAGAATAGCCAAAATAGTGTGTAATTGGGTTATGAGTAAAGGGCAGGTAACAAGATGGGTGAGAAAGGTAATGCAGTATGCAAAAGATTTGGATAAAGAATTTATATCAGTATACTTGTATAAAAGGTGGGATGATTGTGTTAGGAGGATTGTTGAATGTTATAGTGGTAAAGAATGGGATAAAAGAATAGAATCATTAATAAAAAAATAGGGAGTTGGAGAGATGGAGAACTAGTATGGAGGGTAAGAAGAGTTTAAATATATATAGAAGTAAACAGAATATTGGATGTGAGTTAATTTATGATAATAGTAAGGAAAGTAGTTTATTGTTTAAGGCTTGAATGGGATCTTTAGCAGCAAGAGAATATACATGTAAATGGAAAACTATGGGTGATTTAGTGTGCAAATTGTGTAAGGAAGGTATAGAAAATATTAGGCATTTGTTGATTGAATGTAAATGCTTGAAAGCAGAAAGGGTACAGATAATGAAGTTATGAGAGAATAGTTATGAGTGACTATACAGAAAGTGAGATATTAGTTTTTATGCTGGGTTTGCGAAACAATAAGGGGGATTTAGATATAAAAGCCATAGAGTTGACAAAGATTATGTTGTGGAAATGGGATGGGGCAGAATATGGGAAAACTTAGGGTGGGGAATGGAAAATAAAATGGCTAACAGGTTTATCTGGGCATAATTGCTGAGATATTCTTGACTTCGTTTAAGGAGAAGCCAAATACATCACATCACATGTAAATCCTTTGTTAATTAGATTATAACATTAGATGTATACATATGTATAATAAAAGTACCGACGAAATGATTCCTCCAAATACAATAAAGTTGTCTATTTTGAAAAGAGCATAAACATATGATCATAGAACTAATCTAACTGATAAAACAATACAAGCACATAAATAACACCTATAATATAATAAAATAATCAGTTAACATCAGCAAAATCAAGTATTGAAGCATTCTTTTTTTGTAATTATTCTTTTGATTATCTTTTCATTTAATTTTTTTATTAAGGTGAGTCGTTTGTGCCACACAAGTGCATTGCATGCCTGCACCTCACCATGGTACAGGCCTGATTACAGCTTTATATTTTAAATTACATTTTAAATAATTATTTAATCATCTATTTGCTAGTGTTTTAACAGCTTGTATATACATAGTAATGGTGATTATGTGATGTTTTAGTGGTTTAAAACAATATTATTACTATTCTATGGTGGACCTTTTTTTATGAATGAGCAGTATTAGATAAATATTTCCCCCTTTCATTATATTATGTTTTTATTTAAACAAAATAAACATAGGGAATTTGAACACAGACTTTCAAGCACCCTTCAACTATCCACACTATCTCATACCACTGATACACATTATCACACACATGTGGAAAAGATAAATAATCACCAATATATGTATTTTATGCTGAACCAGCACTCATCAATTAAGTTCCAGATATATGAAGAATGCCTGTATTTCAAATATTAAACAAAGTAAGCAGAATACTGATAAAACATCATATCGATTTTATTAGTATTACAATTTTAAACGAAAGTCTTTGTAATTACTAACATAATATTTTAGTAATTATCTTTTAGATTCATAATACTATGCAAAATAAACCAACAAATACAGAAATACAAACTTTATCTGTGATTATAATTTACAATAAATATAATATCTAACATACAGGATATATATATATATCTGTACAAACAATGTAATATATAGGGTATTTTGAGCTCAGACCCTGAACTCTCCATACTATCTCATACTATTGATACACTTGCCCACATATATGTCTAAAAGATAAATAATCACCAATATTCGTATTTCGTGCTAAACCAGCACTCGTCATTTGGTCCAGATTATCATCTCTATACATATGTACAATAAGTGTTCAGATTTTTATTAAGATAGCCAATCTTCATACTTTAATGAACAGGTTTCACTCATAATCAACTTATTTACTTTAAGTCCAATTTTATATTTACAATTTATAAAATTCATTTTAAATACATGAAGTTATAGTTTGAAGTTCATTCATGGCTTTTGTAATACAGTTTTTTTCCTTGGTTAGTAAATATATTAATTTTCAAAAAAGCAGGAAACATTTGTGACTAACAGATGTAGGTAAAAAAAAAAGTTTATCCTTGTGGAAAATCTTTTTTGTTTCAAATTTCCATTTAGTTTTGTTGTTGAGATAATAATCTAAAAACAAAGTAAAAAATATTTTAAGAAATGTGAAGAAATAACTATTTAATGAACATTAATAACCTTTTTTAAAAAAAATTTGCTGATATAAATAGTTCATGTAATAAAGACTTTAACTTTTTTTTTATTAAAAATGAAAATGAATCAAACTTAGCTTTAAGTACTATATAACTATTACATTATAATAAACACTGTACTGTTAATCATTTTTGAGACTCTCTCTGGTACTTACGTATTAGTTCGGCAGTAAGATTTTATATAGTATTAGTCTGCCAATATTTATTTTAAAAAATAACCTAAAACTTTATTTAGTAGAAATTAAACAAACATACATTTACAAAATGTTTTTTTTTTTTAGCATTACTGCGGTGGACTAGACTTTCTTACTTCTAATCATGGTCCATTAAAAATGGCTACTCTATTTCGACAAACCTGAATGAAACACCGTCATTGTTTGTCTGAACTGTGGACATAACGTGTGACAAATTAGCAGCAAAACCAACATTCTGATTAATAACTTTCTCCTCATTGCATCGAAATATTATCTAATATTCATTTACAAAATTAATTCATTTACTTTTTAGAAGATTATAAACAAATTTAATTTACTCTTTATATATACATTTGTTTGTGCTAGTGGCCTTTATCACTGCCAGATCAATATGTAAATACCCTCTCTCTTTTATATTGTTTAGAAAATTTTGGTTGCATTTTATATCTATTTTAAATATTTAGACTGCGTTTTGTTTAATTTTCCTGCATTGTTTAAGTTTATTTTAAAACTAGAAAATTAAAACAACAAAATAATATTTTACCCTTTTATTGTTTTACATATTTTTATTTAAGCATTAATATTAAAAAATTAATATATAGGGAGTTTGAACTCAGACATTCACGCGACCCTTAATCATCCATGCTATCTCATACCACTGATACACTTGATCATACATATGTCGAAAAGATAAATAATCACCAATATATATATTTCATGCTAAACCAGCCCTCATCAGTTGGTCCAGACTATCTTCTCCACACATATATACAATCAAAGCTCAGCTTATATTAAGATAGCCAATATTCATGCTTTAACAGACAGGCTTCAAACCACTCCACCCCACAACTCTTCAGCCATCCATTCCATTGAAAATCTAATGATGGGATGCTCAAAGCCCACCTTCTCGTCCTACCAATGTTGACCACAAGTCACTCTGACCCCTCATGTATAGAACATAATCCATTTACATACACATATGAGGGGTGGGCAGACCTTAAAGCACTATATTTTGAAATATGATTTTTTTTCTACAGTACAGGATTTTTCATACCTGCACTTCTATATGAAATATATAGGGGGTTTGAACTAAGACTTTCACACTACCCTCAACTATTCATGCTATCTCATACCACTGATACACTTGATCACACACATAAGCTGAGCTTTGATTGTATATATGTGTGGAGATGATAATCTGGACCAACTAATGAGTGCTGGTTTAGCATAAAATATGTATATTGGTGATTATTTATCTTTTTGACATGTGTGTAATCAAGTGTATCAGCGGTATGAGATAGCATGAATGGTTGAGCGTCATGTGAAATTCTGAGTTCAAACCCTCTATATATTACATATAGAAGTGCAGATATAAAAAAAAATTGTACTGTAGAAAAAAAAATCATATTAAAAGAGTAACTGAAAATAATAAATAAGATGGTATATCAAATTTCTATTATAATAACTTCAATTTTAAATGAATGTCTTAATAATTATTAAAATAAATATTTAAAATGTTTAACTTCTAACAAACTTATTAAAGCAATATGCATTTAAATAAACATAAACCTATATGTATAGTAATAGCATTTATATGACATTTGTGCGGAGTGTGTATATATATATACCAAAAAATGTTATCAAATAAAGATATTAATATTAAAAATAAAATATTAAAATAAAAGTATTAATTAGATAGAAGGATTTGAACTTTGAACTTTCAGTTTATTTTCATTCTCCACTCCACCACAAACAACTGATACACATGACCACAGAACATGTAAAAAAAATAGATGATCTTCAGTATACATATTTTACTCAGAACTAGGCCAGATTATAATCTCCCTGATATACATATTTTATACAGAATTAGCACTCACCAACTGAACCAGATTATAATCTCCCACACATATAAACAATCAGTGCTCAGCTTATATTAATATAGCAGTTCCTTAAACTTTAATGGACAGGCTTCAATCTTCTCACACTTCCAACAATTCGACTGTTCATTTCATTAAAAAACCAATGATGAAATGCTCAAAACCCTTGGTGGATTTAATATTGTGGGCATATCCATTAGACATTACATCAATCTAACTCTTCTCATATTACCATACCATTACATATCTATTTATATTAATAAGAGAGAGATGGGCTGGATTTATACTACGATGTAACCTATTTCCAAAGCAATATGTAATGAACCTATTCATTCAGTATACCAAATGTTTACTATAATAAATAGAGAAAACTGAACTTAAAATTTTCAGCCTATATTTAAATGGATAGTTGAATTGTTGAAAGAGAGAGAAGTTTAAGGAATTGCTATCTTAATGTAATCTGAGCACTGATTGGAATACTGTTGGAGATTGTGATCTGGCCCAACTGATGAATGCTGGTTCTGCACGAAATACATATATTGGCAATCATTTATTTTTTTTCACATGTGTGTGGTGATGTGTATTGTTGTTTGAGATAGAGTGGAGGGTGATTATAGACTAAAAATCCTAAGTTCAAATTCTTCTATTTATTGTAGTAAACATTCACTATACTGAAGGAATAGGTTAAGTATTAATTAAATAAAAACTTAATTTGAAACTTTAAATCCTATTGAATAATACAGGCTATTGCCACCATATCAGTTCTATGGCTATTCTGATTATTATATTAATATAACTACGCATTCACATATTTAGAATAAAAAAAATAAACATAAAAATTCTAAGACAAATATATGAAGACAATTTTTTTTATAAACTGAATGATGATTCATAACAATAAATAAACGTAGATTTCTGAAAAAATAAAAAATAAAATTTTTTTAATTGTGAATATTTTCTAAGGACAATAATTTATTTTACTTATAATTTGTTCATAAATTAAGAAGTTGAAATCTGTTAAATTATTGTTTACATAACTTTATTTAATTTATTTAAAAGTACCACTTAAAAATAAAAAAAAATACAAAGGATTTTTTTTTCCTTTTCAAGTGTAATTATTGTAATTCTTATTTAAATATTTTTAATAACATCATTAAGTTTTACTACCATAAATAATATCCATCAAATGATTTTACTTTTTTTCTGAAAAAATACAATTGAAAATAAATTATATTATTCTGAAATGAATTTAAATATAAAATACAAATGAAGAAAATTATTTTAATAATAAAGTTAGTTCAAAATTTCATTGGTAATTTATTACAGACAAAATCCATATTTATAACAAATAAAAAACAATTTATAGCAATAAATTATTGATTGTTAATAATTGTCTATATGTAAAATGGTTTACAATATTGCTAGTTTACAATATAAGTTTATTATCAAGTAAACTTAATAAATCAATTCTAAACTTATCCATAGGTAAATTCCAATTTTTTAGAAAACATAATTAAAAAAAAGCCCTCAAGACAACTATGAAGGGACACTTAATATAATACATGTTCTCATTATATCAAACCATCTCTAATTCTGAATATGAATTCAAACTGTTTATAGAAATTTACTATATTAATATCTATTCATTCAGTATATTGAATATTTACTATAGTAAATAGAGGGATTTGAACTTAGGATTTTCAGTCTTATTCATCCTATGCTCTCTCTAAAACATCTGATAATCATAATCACACACATGTGAAAAAGATATTCGTATTTTATGCTAAAACAGCACTCATCAGTTTTGCCCAATCATCATCTCCCACACATATATACAATCAGTGCTCAGTTTATATTAAAATAGCAATTCCTCAAATTTAATGATCATGCTTTAATCTTCTCACCCTTCCAACAATCCAACCATTCATTTCATTGAAATCTCAAGTGATGAGTGTGGGTTCAGCACAGAATAGGTACATTGGGAATCATTTATCTTTTTCACTTCTGTGATCATGTGTTTTGGTTGGTTGAGATAGAGTGGAAGATGAATATACACTTAAATCCTAAGTTCAAAGTCGTCTATTTACATCAGTAGCTGTATATTTTGATGAGACTAGCAAATCATTTAAGTTGTGTATTAAGCAGAGAGAGGGGTGTGGAATTAATATTTAAAGAATGTAAGGCTTATAAATGCACTATTAAGAATTACTGTCATGATAATACAAATAACTGTATGTAATCCCCATTTTTTTTGTAAAAATTATCACAAAACTATATAAATAATACAAAAAAATATTATTAATGATAGATATATGTCAACAATTATAAATAAGTATATATATATATATAATCAAAAAATAAAATAGAAAAATATTATTTTAAACATAATTTCAACATCTTTATTATTTATGATTATCCAATTAGAAAACTCTGGTAAACACGTGACTCAGAAGTGTCACATCTTAGGTTGCTCTTATTGAATATAAAATGTAATTCTGGAAAAAATATTTTGTGTGTATATATAATGACTATCATTATTATGATTATAAATGTTGAAAGTATCGGTATCCAACATTTTGCTACAATGTGGATATTGGCTTTTAGTATTTTATTCTTATTTATCACATTTGTTCAAATTTTATATATTTATATGGGTGGTTGTGCCCTGTATGGATTGGTGCCGTCGGAGAATGGTAGACTAGAGTTTAGGGTCCACATATGGCTTACAGATCTGCCATTTCCTGTGCTTAAACTTCTTATTAATTACCAAGTAATAGAGCTATTTCATTTGTATTTATTGCATATCTAAATTACATAAACACTATTCTAAATTATTGTATCCTAAAAGTTTGAAAGAACTTAAATATAAACACAACTTCACTTTCCTCAATGACGCCAAGTTAAATTTGAAATCAAATTTTAATTATATTTATAATATAATCATTTAAGAATTAGTGCTTCAAATTAATGACTCTCTTGAACATTACTGATGATTCTTTTTTTTTCTTTTGCTATAGAAAAATATTTAGACTTCCATATTTTTTTTTTCCATATGTCATAGAATCCATCGGGAGGCGAACCCGCAACAACCGTCTGCAACAAACTGCTTGTTTGCAAGGCAGCTGCGCTGACCTCTCGGCTAACAACACTTGACGTAGACTTCCATATTTTAATGATCTTTTTTAAGAAAAGACTTTGTTTGTCAAAATCTGTTCAGTTTTATTGCATTTTTAATGTAATAATTTTTGTTCTTATACACAAAATTTCAAATTACTGAAATAATCCATTATTGATATGAGGAGGTACTCCAAAAAATCCCAAATTATTCTCTGTTTGATGGTGATTTGTAGTATATCCTTCTATCACTAGTTGTCTTTTATGAGAATCTTCCCTGCATCAAAAAAGTAGTTACTGTTTAAGGCTCGAATGGGATCTTTAGCAACAAAGAAATATACACATAGGGTGTTTTAGTCTGCAAATTGTGTAAGAAAGACATAGAAAATATTAGGCAGCTGTTAATTGAATTTAAATGCCTGAAAGCAGAAAAGGTACAAATAATGAAGTTGTGGAAGAATAAATATAAACGAAGTGATTATACAGAAAGTGTGTTATTGTTTTTTATGCTTGGTTTGGGAAAAGATAAGGGGAATTTAGATATAAAGGCCTTGGAGTTGACAAAGATTATTTTGTAAAAATTGAATGGAGTAGGATAGAGAAAAATATGGGAATAACTTAAGGTATGGAAAGAAAAGGGAAGGTAAACTTTTCTAGAAAAATGTAATTCAAAATAAATACAAAATGTATATAAAGAAAAGCTTGGATTAGTATTTTAACAGCTATGGAGACTACCAGTTAGTCAAAACCATGCTTAGCATACTATGCTGTTAGGGTATTAAACCAAGCTTTTCTTTATATACATTTTGTATATATTTATTTTGAATTGTGTTAGAAACAATATAAAAAATCAAAATAAGGGTTTGGACATATTTAGTTAGTGAGTTAAATAAAATATGTACAGAACTTAAAAAAATATTAATTAATAAGAAGTCTGGAAAAAAAGAATAATATAAAAAATATGAAAATCAAAATGAATGTTAGAAAATACAGGGGTTAATGTTTAAAAAAGAGGCGACTGTATTATTTAAAAAAAAATATTTCAAGAAAAATGGTAGAAAGATTCAAAATGCATCCAGAAAAGACAAAAAGCAGTATTATAATGTATTGAAAAGGGAAATAACGGGCTTTTAAAAAAACAGGAAATATTTTTTAGAGAATTTATAAGATCAAAAGAACTTTTAATATTGAAAGATGCTTTTTAGTTTGGAATCATTGCCACAGGGAAAAGCCAGTGGAAATGATGATATTGTATACAAAATTAGGTAGAAAATTTAAAAGTAATCAATAAAATTACTAATTAAATAATTCCAATTAATTTGAAAAATTGTTCAACAACTTAAAGATTTGAAAAAAATAATTTACAGAGTGTAAAAACTAGTATACTACTACTTGCTGTAAAACATTTTGAAAATCGTAGAGTTCACATCAGATTCTTGCATCAAATGAAGACTTGTTCCATATGCAAGATAATTTTAGGTGAAGAGAAAAATCAAAAAATATCATTACTAATTCATATTGAATCATTGAAAAGACCATTGAATACCATAAATATCTATAAGGGTATTATCGATTATAAAACGCTTTTAATTTAATTGTCCATGATAAATTTCTGATATTTTTTTCAAAAAAATTGGTACAAGAGAATATTTTAATGTTCGTAATGAAAATTTTACATGAAACTATAAGCTTCAATAGAGAAAAATTATGTACCCTATATATAACAATAAAAGACAAATTGAACATAAACAAATATGAATTTGGAACTGCTGGAGTAAACATCGATTACTTTAAATACACTGACAATGCTATACATTAGCTGAAAATATAAATTTCAAGGTTTGAAAACAGAGTAGAAATATAAATGTATGCTTAAATATAAAAAAAGACTATGATTATAACAACAAGATTAGCAATTGATTTTAAAAGTTAGATAATGAAACCATAGATGTAATTAATATTTTTTCTCTTCTTGAATCATTCATCAATGTCAAAGAATTTATTAGCTAAAAAATTTACCACAGGCCTTTAATGGGAAATGTTACAATGAAAAATTTAAAAAAGATGTATAGATGTATGGACATATTCAAAAACCTTTAAAAAATGTTTCAGTGTAGGGACATATCTTTAAAAATGAAGTCAATGTTATTTTAACTATACAGTTTTTTCTAACACTTTCTATGGATGTAAGAATTGGAAACTGAAAAAAATATGCTAGGGAATTACTAATACTTTTGAATACTTAACTATTATAAATTCAAATCTAAGGGTCCCAGATTTTATTGGCTTAGTCAGATGCAAGATATGTGATAATGCACAAGAGTGGTGAAATAAAAGAGGGTGATAAATAGATTTTCATCATAGGTGGGTCAGGTATCATACTTTCTAATCACTAAACATCACATGATCATCATTTCTTATGCTTGCTCATAACTTATTAAAACAGGCAAAACTCACCATACAGTAGTGCCACTCAGTGCAAGCCATTGCTCTCTGATCCAAGGCTCCTCACTGATGAAGGCCACAAGCCAGAAATTAGTCTGGAAATATTGGATGAGTAGACACTGGATAGGGATTTTATGCACAAGCCTTCTGGCATACATTGATTACTCTATCTTGCATTGAGTGGTACTACCATATGGATAGTTTTGCCTGTTTTACTATCATACTTTTATGGGTGTTGTGTATATTTATTTATTTTTAACTTCTAAATTAAATCTAGTCTTATTCTTTTTCTTTCTTTTTTACTTTTTTAGATAACACTTCCAAATTATTTACATATTGTTTTCTATTTTTCTCTAAACTTACATCATGAAAATCATCATTTATTTCACCCAGCAATCCATTTAAATAATTCATTTCCTTAGCTTTCATTTTAGTGATTCTAATAATTATTAAAGTCCCGTTTCAATCATTGACATTTTTTAGCTCCATTATAATGCGATACTTCTAAAATATTAAAAACATTTCTTTTTAAGGATACAAACTTACATAGTGTAAAATCACATTGTTGTATTGCCTGTGTAATACTAATGAATAATGTAACACTCCTGACAAAGGTGTTTTATGGTAAACATTAGTATGGTTTTTGTGGAAGAAGTAGACCCCTTCTATGTTACAAGGATTATCTCAAAGACATTCTAAAGAAACGCAATGTTAATAGTTTTCATTGTTAAGAAGATATGGCAAAGAATATAATACAGTAGAAAGCTACAATTAGATGTAGTGTTGAAATATTTCACAAATAAAAGATTTCTGATAAAGAAATTAAAAGGCAACATTCTAAAATATCATGTAAACAGAAAAATTGGACCAGCATGTTCTATACATGAATGTTTTTGTGGTTCACTGAGTGGTTTATATAGCATTTGCTAAATTCATCTCTCTCTCTCTCTCTCTCTTTGTTGTTTTGAGTTAAAATAGCCTTACTCATTTGTAAGTGGCTGTTTATTATTATTATTATTACAACTTTAATTTTACTCAACATGATTTCCATTTCAAATCTGCAATAACTTTTGTTAATCTTATTTGCTATTTTTTAAAGTTCAATTTCAGTATTTATAACTTTTGCCATATAATCAGATAAAACTCTTGGATATGAAAATGAATTTATACATATATAGAGATATATGAGAAGATAATATACATTAAATAGAGAAACATTTTAACTTTTGATATTACTAAGAAACTATTAATTACTATTAATTGACAATTCCTGAGGCAAAACAAGTTTTTCTCATAATAGCTCTTTTGTCAGAAGTCTTTGAAACAAAAGAGATTCCCAGGGGTCTCATATAAAGGTCCCAAGGTGTCCTCTTTTATTTTAAACTCAAGTTCTTATATGGGTTTAAACCCAGAAAGCTATTTATTATAAGAGTCAGAGTATAAAAGAATAACATTTTTTGACATTCTGCAAATAATATTTTTAACATCTCTAGAGAGTTGTATATGTTGAATTAAATATTTATATGGATTTTATTATATAGATATGAAGAGATAATATCCATTAAATAGAGAAACACTTTCACTTTTGATGTTACTAAGAAACTATCATGTACTATTAATTGACAATCAAGTTTTTCTCACAATCACTCTTTTGTTGGGAGTCTTTAAAGCAAAAGGAATCCCAAGGGGTCCCATACAAAGGTCCAAACCATGCTCTTATATGGATTTGAACTCCATTTATTTAAAGACTCCCAACAAAATAGCTATTATGAGAAAACCTTGCTTTCCCTCAAAAATTGTCAATTAGTAGTAATTGATAGTTTCTTAGTAACATCAAAAGTTCAAGTGTTTCTCTATTAATGGATATTATCTCTTCATATTTATATAACAAAATCCATATAAATATTTAATTCAATATATATATATATGACAATAGCTTCAGCCCATCATAATTAATGCATCATTATGCCACTTCCTTGATACGAGTTGGAATTTATAAGCTAGGTAAAACTTTGAAAATTATTTAAATTTAAATAAGTCTAGGATTTTTTTTTCAGGCAATCATTCTAATCATCCATCCACTGAATGGGTGGTAAATGTCACAAAATACTTTTCAGTTAAATGATAGAATAAAGAGAAAAATATTACAATTCTTACTACTCTGCAATGGGTAATCGTTTCTTCACAGTTTTTATTTGGTGACTGATGATGGGCCTTTATTCTGCAATTGTTATTTAATGATTGTTTTTCTTTTTTTTTTAATTATATATACATGTATTTATAAATAATTGTTTGAGTTACATAAACATATTTCTGTTTTGTTTTGTTTTTAACGTGCCATAAAGAATGTGAAATAAAATTTTATTTAGATCTCTGTTGGTATTATCATGAAAAGTACTTTTATTCTTTTAAATTCATTTTTCTTTTATTAATGATTGCTTTCTTTCTACAGTCATTTTATTCTATAGTAGCATCAAACACTGGTCATGCAAAAATCTAATACATCATTGATATCGTGATAAAATTGTATAGCTTTTTTGATATAAAGAAATATATCTCAAGTATGATTCATTTTTCTAATAATAACTTACAAATTCAAACATATTTATTTGCGACAAAAAAAAACTAAATTTTGCTTATTTACACATTCACGTTAAATTCCTATTAATTAAATGCTGCGAATATAAATTTATAATAATTTAAATTTTGATTTTTTTTTTTTTTTTTTAACAAATTAAATACCGTACTAGACTGTATTCTAGCTATCAGAAATAGATATGTGTTATAGATTTTTGTTATTAATTTAAAATTCGTATAATTTTGAAATGATTTTATATATGTAAAATATAATATTTAATGCAATCTATTTTTAATTTGTCAGATTCTGTGTGTGTGCATAAAAAGTTAAGATAAACCTTAGATTCAGCATTTCTGGGTGAATGGCAGGTGGCGCGCCAGATGTGTTTGTCATCTGGCTATGAGATATAATTTGTTACTCTTCGGACTTTCTACATCAACTGTTGTTTTATTACTCACTGAAAATTTAACGAAATGATTTTGATTTACATGGATTATGGACCTATTTTTTTATATTAATCGTTGAAAGTTCAGAGAATGGCATATTATCTGCCTACCCTAACTATCATGCCAAAGATCGTTAGAAATGGCCAACGTGTTTTCAGTTACTGAAATCAAATTTATTTTGGGGAACTGAATAGGTTTTAAAAAATATGGAGCCATAAAAATACAAAAACTTGATATTTTTTACCACTTTTAAAATTAATCTACGGGGGGGGGGGTCTACATTGAAATGCAGAAGAAATATTCAAAATATAGAAAATAGAAATCATAGAAAACAATAAAACAAAATTACTTTTAGTCCCCCCATCTCTGTTTGTCAAATGTGACCCCATAAAATTTAAGATTGAATTATAACTTTAGTAACAAAATTTATCTTTTATGAAAAAAAAATTCAAACAAACTTCTTTTTTTTTGCAGTAATAATAAACAACCATTGGTAAAGAAGTATGATGGCTATTGTAAGCCAAAAAGAGAGAGAGAGAGAAAATACTTTAGAAATAAGTTTGATGATGATTATACGAACCAATGTATAGATTACAAATATGTCCACGTATAGATTATGTTGGTCCATTTGTACAAATAAGTATTTCTATTTTGAATATAAGTTTGTAATTGCTGTTAGTTTGAAGTGAGTTGTTTGGGAGAGTTATTATAGAATGTAAAGTCAGAAACAGATTACACATAATAAAAAATAAGAAGAAACTATAATTTTACAAAATGTTTCAATTGTTTTTAGAAGTATATACAGTATTTCATATGTGCGACATGTGTTACGTGTGTACACTTGTAATCCTTCTAAAAATATATCATTTTCATTAGATACGTCACACACAAGTTTGTTTTGTTTTTTTTTAATATAATTTGATGCTCATATTCTCAATGTCTAGTGCGAATGGTGGATCACAGTTATTATTGTAAGATCTGTTACTTCTAGTCTGGAGGATGATTACGTCTTTCCATGGATTTCCTTATATCTGTCTGCAAGTAAACACTTCGTAGCGCTGTAAAAAATTTTATTTTAAAATAGATTTCATTTTTTTTAAATACTCTTAAGCTAATATGAATTATTTATATAAATATAAGTAGGTATGTGTTGTAACAACTAATGCAATTAAAAATTGTAATTATTAGCTAAAATCTATTTAACACTATAGCAATTAATACACTTTGAAACCCACTATTTTTGAGTGGGTAAATAAAACCTTGGGAAATTGTCCTAAGGGAAAAATAAATGTATTTTTGCCATAGGAAAAATCTCAAATTTTTACATAAACTAAGTTAATTCCAGTGTTTATTTTACTTCTACTAAGGCGTGGAAAAAAAAAAAGTTTTCGAATTTAGAAACGCAATATTTAGCCAAGCACACACAGTCAGTATTTTTATATAATAAAAAAAAAGCGATATAATTAATTACATCAACTGCTTAAAATTTGGAAGATTTCTAACTTTTTTTCTCTCACTGTTATGAAGATAATAATATAAATAAAAAAAGGAAAGTGTATTAAACAAATATTCATTTTTTTACGTAATTCACAAGATGTATTCGTTATATTAATTAGACGTACACATTATCATTATTATTATTTAATTACTTTGCCAAAAAGCAGATACAATACCTTATTCAAAACTAACTTTTCTTAACTTTCTTATTATGCGTTCTGCTTTTCAAAACTTGTATTGATCTTTTTTTTCTGAAGCGTATATATTGTCTTCTTTCTTCTCCTATTTTTCTTTGTTTCATTCTTCAGAATATTTTTATTCGTCTATGTAGCCTCTTTATTTCTTCTTATTCTTAAATTTTATCAATCAGTAATTATATAATTTTTTAATTTCATTACGTCTGAATAGCTTAATTTGCTATTTCAAATTATTATTAATCTTATTCTGCTCTAAATTCACATCTTTAGTTTCTTTTTTTTCTTTTTTTCCTTATGGTCTCTGTAAATTGATATTCCAAACTCTTATACTTTATACTTTTTCCATTCAACATTTTTAATTAAAACAATAACTTCATCCTTTTAACTTCTAGAATGAAAAGATAATTATAATGTTTATTTCCAAACAAAAATGAAAAGATACACTACGGCATTGAATAGTAATGATCCTAATAAAAATTACTTTTAAGAGTTGGCTTATGAAGATTGGCAAAGACTAGCAAGAGCTCCTGAAAGTTTTTATGTTGATTTCCACTGACTGCAACTTAACAACTAATATCTAAGAATTGTGAAATAGTAGTTGAGCCACTTCACATTGTATTCAGTACTGAGTTACAATTTTGGCTAGACATTGATTATCAGAGAATCTGTATCTGATGATGATCTCACACATTTGCATAGTATCCATTTTTTTCTCTATATTTTAAAATTCTATTTTCTCTAATCTTTCCCAATAATTGTAATAAATATCTTTTCCAAGTATCTGGACTTAAATATGTACCAAAAAAACTGATGGATGCTTGCTAATAAACCTGAAGAGCAAAGCTTTTTTGAGATTCATTAGTTTCAGTGTATTTACTGATAAGATATTGTCCTGGAACTGCAAGGAGTAAAAGACCTAATTGAAAGACAGCTTGCTGAGCAATTGGCATTTTTAATGATAACGCATAATTTACTACTTGGTTGCTGGGGCAATTAGTGTTCAAATAACAAAATTACTTTATTAGTAATGGGGGGGGGGATTAACTTTTATCCTTGCTAGCTATAATCTTGAAAATATTAATTTATTTTGATTTTTAAGTAGAAAGGTGAAGTTGGGTGTTGATATATAACACAAGTTCTTATGTGCTGCTGCATTTAAGCTAAAAATAGCCCATTTCGTCATAATGGTAAAACAGTTTTAAATAATTATTTGTATGTATGAAGTTATCCTACTAAATGGATTGTATGGAAACAAAACATCGATCTTTAATTAATATATAGGGTACATTAGCACAGACTTTCACACAACCCACCACTTTCCACTCTATCTTGTAACACTGATACACTTGAACACATATATGTCAAAAAGATAAATAATCACTAATATACGTATTTCATGCTAAACCAGCAATCATCAGTTGGTCCAGATTATTATCTCTACACATATATGCAATAAGTGCTTAGATATATATTAAGATAGCCAGTCTTCATACTTTAATGAGCAGGCTTCAATCCATTTCACACTTCAGCTCTCCGACCGACCATCCAATTGAAAATCTGATGATGGAACACTCAAAGGTCACCCTGATGTTGAGATTCTTGTTGCACCCATGTTGACCTAAAGTCAATCTGACCTTTCATGTACAGGACATAATCCATTTAATACATATACAAGGAATTAATGTAACATAAAGGCACTTGAAAAAAATTTTTCATCTATTAATCTTCATAATATTCTGAAAATATGATAGCAAGATTATATGACCTATCAATTTGTTTTCCAGTTTATTGAATATGTAGTCATTGAATCTACTACTGCAAGAATATTTCATTGGATTGGAAATATAAACAAATTAATAGTAGATTTCTTCAAAAGTATTTTATAATAAACTTGAACTTTAATTTTATGTTAGAGCAAAATGTTATTAATATTATAAAGGTAATAAGTGCACTTATACACAACTATAGAGGAGCCAATAAACATCACATGTTCATCATTTCCTATGCTTGCTCATAATTGTTATAAAACAGGCAAAATTCTCTATACGTATTGCCACTCAGGCTTGTGCATAAAATCTCCATCTAGTGCCTACTCATCCAATATTCCCAGACTAGTTTCTGACTTGTGGTCTTTGTCCATGAAGAACCTTGGATCTGAGAGCCCTGCACCTAGATCTTAGGTGATCATGTGATGTTTATTGGCTTAAAGTCAATCCTGCCTAATAGAATAGTGGTGGCTATGCTTATTAAAAAACTAGAAACCAAAATGTATGGGTACTGAACTGAGTTCGGACCTATACGACTATATAAACTACTGAGCTTGGATTGAAAATATTAGGGGGGGTCAATTTAAAGCTCATAGTCTTGTAGTTAATTAGAGATAAAAGAAGACTGCTGGAGGGTTGCATTAAATCCTAAGATCCAAGGCTCCTCACTGATGAAGGCCACAAGCCAGAAACTAGTCTGGGAATATTGGATGAGCAGGCACTAGATGAGGATTTTATGCACAAGCCTTTTGGAATCCATTGATTACTCTGGCTTGCTCTGAGTGGCAATATGTATAGAGGGTTTTACCTGTTTTAACTATAGAGGGGCTTGTTATTTCTATAAATTAAATATGGCTTAGCACGTTTGAGATCTTATGGCATTCTTGTATTCATATCAAAATGAACTATAATCATAATGGAGAGATGAATGTAATGGTATATATTTGAGGAAATTAAAATTTATTTATTTTAGAGCCGCCATTTTTTGAAGAGAGGGAAGGAAGCATCTTTACATGTGATTGCATTGTATTATTGGCTATATAGCAAGCCTCTCATTTTTCTCTTTGAATTATTTCTTTCAATGTATTGGACGGTTGCATAGGAGGAGACAAATTGATGTTAGTGCTCACTGAATAAAGATCTATATTCTGGCTTGTCTAATGTTCTTTTGTATATGTATTGATGCTGGGAAAGGCATGTAGACAAATATGCCTGGGATTCCCCATAATAGATTGATTGACATCCACTTTAGAGGCAGATTTTGTAAATGGTGCTAGGGGTAAGTTCAGGCTCAAGCCAATAATATGAATGCTATCAAACTTACAGACTCATCATTCCCTCTTTCCAAAAAATGGATTCTCTAATTTACATATTTAACATTGAATTTAAATAAATTTTAATGTCCTCAAATATGCATAATTACATTGACCTTTCCATTATGATTACAGTTCATCTTGCTATGAATATGAGAATGCCATAAGTTCTGGAAAGCACTAAGCTGTATTTAATTTATAGAAATAGCAAGCTTCTCTATAGGTGCATATAAGCGAACTTATTACATTTATATTATATTCCATATAGAAGAAATATAAACAGTTGAAGTCATTAATATTATAAAAGATTAATTCAAAGAGAATTTAAGAGAAATGCAATGGGGTATTTTGTTGTTCTTTTGATTGGAGAAATATGGTTAATAGAGTGTAATGATGAGTTATAATTAGATGAGTAGTTGTAATATGGCAGGAAAAAAAAGCTTGCTTTAAAAGTGGAAGATTATACTGCAAAATGTCAAATAATCAGATAAATAACTCAATGACGTATGTGAAAATTATTTCTTGTTCACAGATTTGTTTGTATTATCATCATAAAGATTACTTCAAATTTTTTATTCTTTGTTTTTCTTTTTTCTTCTGAAGTTATAATGGCTGTATCCATTTAATAATTAAATTTAGCAGTGACCTTATTTAATATTAATACTTTTGTTCCCATTTACAAAATGAGTTGCATTATTCTTCACTTTTATGAGTATTTTTTTTGGTAAGTAATGATAGGTGGCGTAGTATTTTTATTGTGTATTAATTATATGACTTTCTTAAGTATAAGAATTAGTTTAGCTATTAATAAAAATATGTGTTTTTTTTTTTTTTTTGCATTTTTTAAAAATTAGATTATTATAATATTTTGCTTCTGTTTAAAAATTTTGGTTAGAGTTTATAGAATGTAAAAAATTTGATTATTTTTTTTAAAAAAATAATTTGAAAATGATATGCAGAATTTATAGCAGTAGCAAACCCTTCATATAATACTATTCACTGCAAGGATTCCAGAAGATTTCTGTGTAAAATTTCTATGTAGTTCATCATCATCTAATATTCCCACACTAATTTTTAACTTGTGATTTTGTCAGTGAGGGGCCTTGGGTCTGAGAATAATACATCTAAATTTTAGAATCTAATGCAATCCTCTACTATCTACCTTTTATCTGTTTAATTCACTATAAAGAAATTATTTCAGTGTAAGCTAATTTTTTTGAATACCATATGATCTGAACCCAATTCAGGTCTACATACTTTGGTGTTGTTTTTTAATAACCATAGTCATTATCATTTTTTAATCAGGATTGGTATCAAGCCAACAAGACATCACATGACATTAGTTCCTATGTTTATACAAGCTGTTTATAACAATAGAAAACTCTCCACACAGTAGAGCCACCCACCCAGTGCAAGCCTTAGTAATCAAATGATGCCAGAAGGTTTCTGCATATAATTCCTATCTAATGCTTACTCATCCAATATTCCCAGACTAGTTTCTAGATTGTGGCTTTCATCAGTGGGAGCTTTGAATCTGAAAGCTCTACACCTAGATCTTAGGATCTAATGCAATCCTCTAGCATGCATCTGTTGTCTTTTTACTTAACTATAAAGCAATGAATCCAAATGAAAACATGTTTTCAATAGAAGCTAATTTGCTTGTATAACCAGGTATAGGCATAGGAAATAGTAGTCATGTGATGTTTTGTTGGTTTGATACCAATACTGCCAAAAGGATGATGATGATGATTGTGATTATTAAAAAATAATTACACCAAAATGTATAAATACTTAACTGATTCCAAATCTGTATGATTATACAAACAAATTAGCTTGGATTGAAACCATTATTGTGTTTTCATTTGGATTTATTGCTGTAAAGTTAACTAAAAAGGTAAAAAAAATAGCTGCTAGAGAGTTGCATTACATCCTAAGATCTAGATATAGTTCTTTCATATCCACTGCTTCTCTCTGATGAAAGCCACAAACTAAGAATTAGCTTGGGGATATTAGACAAGTAAGCACTACATATGAATTTTATGCAGAAATTTTTTGGCATCCATTGGTTACTATGGCTTGCACTAGATGGCACTACTGTACAGAAGGAATAGAAAATATTAGGCATTTGTTAATTGAAAAAAGTGATTATAGAGAAAGTAGATTATTGTTTTTTATGCTGGGTTTGAAAAAAGATAAGGGGGGTTTAGATATAAAGGCTGTAGAGTTGATAAAGATTATGTTGTGGAAATGGGATGGAACAGAATATGGGCAAACTTAGACTGGGGAATGTAAAATTAAGTAGCTAACAAGTTTTTCTTGGTATAATTGTTGAGAGATTCTTGACATCGTTTAAGAAGAAGCTACAACACATCACATCACATTACTGATATATACAGCTTGTGCAAGTATAGGAAATAGTGGATATGTGATATTTTGTTGCATTTGTAGACAGAATATATAGTTAAATAAAAATGACACTGGATTATCAAAAAGGTTGCTCTTTTTTCCACATTGACTACATTTTATCATTGCAATTCTATATCATGTTTCACAATTGGGTGAAGATAGTCTGGTTAATAGATTTATTTTGACAATTCCTAAATACAAATCCTTTCAGTTGGAAACTAAATCTGGTCTGATGATGTAATATGCTCTTATTGTCCACATATTCTTTCTTATACATATGATGATTCAATGTTGCAGCAATCAGTAACCAATGAACTGGCAGCCTAGATATAAATATTAATCTCACTATAGATTATTTTAGGCAACACTAGAATGCTCATATGTATGTTAATCTCTAATGATTTGCTCAGTTTGATTACTAACATGTGTTGTTTATTTGTGTGATATTACTATCAAGTCTTTTGTATTTGAAATTTTCTATACATTCAACATTTACTCATAGATGATGGAAATAATCCAAAATATTATTACCTTTGCTTTCATATTTAAAAAAAGAAAAATTTAATCTATGTTCCCTCAACAAAGATCTAAAAACAAAATAATAATTTGAGATGGCATGATAAGGTCAGAAAGTTTATTGATCATCATATAAATAAATTAAAAATTGAATGGACATCTGTTGTAAAATGTTAAAAAATCTCCCTTGCCCTGCATATGGTTATTAATAGTCAATGATAACGATGTGCATGTCTAAATATTTGTGTATAAATACAGACATATATTTATTACATAGACCTCATGACATAATAGTTAGTAGACTACGACCTGGAATTTTATATAGGCTAAAAAAAAATTCAGATTTCAAACAGACTTAGATAGCCATTAAATATTTATTATAAATAATAGATTCGGGGAAGATTGAAGCCTGTCCATCAAAGTTTGACAATTTGCTATCTTAATATAAACCCAGCACTGGTTATATATATATGTGTGTGTGTGTGCGTGTGTGAGTGTGTGAGGGAAATGATGATCTGGATCAACTGATGAGTGCTCGTTCAGCACGATATACTTCTATTGGAGATCATTTATCTTTTTGTATGTATGTCGGCATGGGTATAGGTTGTATAAGATGGAGTAGATGACTAAAAGGGGCTTGAAAGTCTGAGTTCAAATTCCGTCTAATAAACTCAGTAATAAGTAAGATTACGATGTAATGAGTTCCACCTTTCATATTACAGTTGAAGAGGCTATTCTATGTAGTGAATTATTTAAAAGCTGCTTAATAATTCATATACAGTATATGTAATTTTAAATGTTTAAAGTAAACTTGATTAAAAAATATTCCAGGCATTTCAGTCTGCTTCTTATCAAATTATTTTTTATATGTAATTATATTAATATAATGTAGCTTTGTTGTACTTTAAACATTTTTATATAAATAAGTTATACTTCTGTGCTTTAATCACTAATAAAGTAACTTTGATTAAGACTATAATTTTCCTATGCTCGAATAATAAACATGCTTTTAGTAAAAAAATTGTTAAGATTTATTTTCAAGGTAAACAAGTTTAAAAAAACAAACAATGATTTTTTAAAACTATAAAAGTTATATGTGTAAAAGCAATTTAATAGAAACTATATCTAAATCTTTTATTTCAAAATAAAAAAAGTTTCACTTGAATACTTTTAAAAATAGTAAAAATTACCCAATTTATTAATATAAAACCGTAAAAATAACAGTTAATTTAATATTATCATTCATATATATACCTAACATTTTTTCACTGAGAAAAAGATTAGAATTTTGTCACGTGGTCATGAACGTAAGTGAAGTAAACCGGAAGCTCTACCCATCTTGTTGCTAAGAATTTAACAGTCATTAAATACCTCATTGCAGAGCAAAGGCTTCACCAACAACAACCACTCTCCAACACCCATGTGTAGATAAGCAAAGCCGGACAAAACTCATCAGATTTGCCTACTGCCAGTTGGTAAGATTTTGGGCAGTTTCCATTTATAGATTAGTATTAATTGATTAAATTAGTTAGTATGAAGATACCATCTGGACGAAAAAAATTTGAAGTCATTTTTTCCTAATTATATTCAGTCTAGATGCAAATTTTGTTCATAAGTATGACACTGTAGTAAATATGTTACCATTGTGCCACAAGATCTGTATTAAAGACAAAGTATAAATTATAAATTACTCATTTTTACAATTAGTACAACTTGGCCAATCTAACATGGGTCAATTTTTTTTTTAACTGAAAATAGCTGGGTACTTATTTTCCACTTAATACTGAATAACTATTTGGCTTAACTTTGTCTGGTTGTTTAAAATCAGTTTAAACTTATCTGATATATTTTTTTTTCACATGTCATAGCACCGGCCAGGATGCAAACCCACAGCCATCTGCAACCAACTACTTGCTTGCAAGGCGTCCATAATGACATCTCGGCTAACAATGCTTGACTAATTTTGTGGCTAAAAATGTGATTAGTTCAACTTTAAATTTGAAACCTAAATAATAGATAGCAACATAATGTGTTAACCTCATATTATTAGGTTTTGAAATGCCAAAATGAATTGGTGAAATAAAATTTTGAAATTGTCAGAAAAAATTGATGAGTGGTAAACAAATAGAAGGCAAGTTGCATGGGTCTGCTGTATTCATGAAACTGAAAATTTCTACACCAACACGATCATTAAAACTTGTAGTATTTTTTTTATCTTAATAACATTAACATATATTCAATAGCAATACATTTCATCATAAAGTAATTACTTTATTGTTTATAAAAGATTTTTAAAAGAAGAATAAGGCCCATTATTATAGCAATGTTTATACTCACACTCACAACTTTAAATTAGGATTACAGAAGTCCAGAAGTGTTCTATAAAATCTTTCTATTCTTCAAAACAAAACAAAAATCGATGTCATATATTGTGTATATTTTAATAACTGCCTTTTATTTGCTTCTAATTTCTTAATTAATACTTGCAAGTGTCCCCCCCCCCGAAGGTTTTTGATGATAGCATTTTAGTATTGATTATTTGCTGGACTATTCCCATCATCTAATATTAAATATTGAATGTCTTTAAAAAATTTAACTATTAAATTTGACAATTAACATCACATGACCACCACTTCTTATGCTTGTGTATAACTGTTGTTAAAACAGGCAAAACTCATTATATGTATTGCCACACACAGCTAGCTAGAGTAATCAATGGATGCCTAAGATCTAAGCGCAGTGCTCTCAGATCCAAGGCTCCTCACTGACGAAGGCCACAAGCCAGAAACTAGCATGGGGATATTGGATGAGTAGGCACTAGATGGGGATTTTATGCACAAGTCTTCTGGCATCCATTGATTACTCTAGCTTGCTGTGTGTGGCAATACATATAGTGAGTTTTGCCTGTTTAAATTTTACAATTACATTAGACTATTAGAAATAGCCACAGATTAATATATACACCATGTTTTGAGTGGTAATATTCTCCTTTCTTCTCCAGGTGTTGCTGACCTGAAGAATAACAGTACCAGAATGGCAGGTGAACCTGGACCTTTAGGTTCTTGAATATTACATTTTTAAGATAACGCTCTAAACAACTGAATCATTCTCCCAAAGACAGCAGTCATAAGAAATGTCATATACTTATCTATGAGGTTCTTCATGATTTCTCCACTTTTTCCTAAGAGCAAAGTTAATTAGTGGCTCTCGGATATTATGCATAGTCATACTAGGTTAACTTATGAGATTATATTGCCATTGTCAGATCAGCAGATTCTTTGAATTTTCTTCTTTATATGTTTTCCTCATTTTCCAACTGAACATATATTATTTATTGGTGTGTGTATATATATATATTGGTATATATGGTATTCTACCTTATACACATCTGTTTTGTCTTTTGAATCATCAGTTTGTGCTTTTGCGTTTGCTTTTCAATGAAGTGACGACTTATCAATATATATCCATCCACTCTATGAAATATCATGTGAATGTGGAAGGGTGCATATTGGTGAAACAAGTTTCCCCATTGAAAAGCAATAGCAAGAGCACAAACCAATGATTTAAAAAAAGAAACAGAAGCATTTAAAGTAGCAGACTATGTATGTACCAATGAATATATGTTCAATTGGAAAAATAGAAAATATTAGAGACAGAGGAAAAGATGTAAAGAAAAAATGTCAATGAATCTGCTCACATGACAATTGCAAATAATCCTGTAAGTCAATCTATGTGACTATACATAATATATGGAAACCAGTAATGAATTTTGCTCTTAGGAGAAATTGAAGAAATCAAGAGCAACATCATAGATAAATATATGAGTTTTACTTATTGTTTACCTTTGGTAAGATGGTTTAATTGGTTAGAGCATTACTTTAAAATTCAATATTTACGAATCTAGAGATTCAGGTTCAATTTTCATTCTAGTACTGTCACTGGTCATGCCAACAGCACCTCAAGAAGAGAATAACAATAGTCAAAATGTTGTGTATATACTAGCCTGTGTGCTATTACTATAGTTGATTGTAATTGGAATATTTAAATAAAGTTAAATTTTTCTAATGACATTCAATACTTAATATTAGATGAAGGAAATAGCCAACATATAAATACAAATACTTTGCGAGTGTTACTTATAATACCAGTAGTAATACTGGAATAGCTTATTGATCTGAGTTCATAATAAATTTGAGCACTGGAAGTCATGAACCATGGACCTTGAATTCTAAATTTAGTCCACTACTACCTTAAAATTATATAGTGCAGGGAGTCTAGTGATGAGTTCAATTAACTACAATCAGATATGCTTAATGTTGAAAAAAGAAGTGATCATATTTTCAGCAGCAGATTTTAAGACTACGATCATGTCTCAACCATATCATATCGATTAATACATTATATTTCACTGAAAAACATAAGAATATCGCAGTATATTTTAAGACATTTAAATTGTAGGTGTGTGAAATTGTCAGAAACCTATTTTCTTAAAATCTGATGGTTAATTTCTTTTATCCCCCCCCCTCCCGCCTCTTAAATTATCTTTTTTGATGTTTTTTAGCTCATTTAAGTTTATAAATTGGTGGTCGAGAGGTCAGCGCGACTGCCTTGCACTTGCAGGCAATTGCCCGGGTTGCGGGTTCGCATCCCGGCCGATGCTATGACACTTAAAAAAAAAAAAAATGAAAAGTTTAGCATAGAAAAATATTGTAATCATCTTGTAATATATAACACACACATACATAGACTCTGACACACCTAAAATCATACTTAGATGAGTAAGTAAATTGCAAAAACTTTTACTTTTTCCCCCCTTTTCTGCTATTATTAGAAACAATTAATAATATACTTTTTGTGCTAAAATGGTGATACATTCTCCAGACGCACTATTTAATAAGTTTTAACTACGTGCAGTGATGTGATTCACACATTAATGATAAATTGTCTCTCCGAAAATGCTGACACGCATTGCGCAATTATTTAAATATTAAAAAAAAGAAAGAAATAATCTAACTGAGGTAATATATATATTCGTTATTTTTAAATAAATACTCTTCCACAAATATAATAATATTTAAGCTTATTTGGAAAAAAAAAATCCTAATTAATTGAATGTTTCTTTTACCAACAATTTGAATTTCAAATATTTTATATTATAAATCTAATATTGGTTTTTTTGTTGTTATATTTAAATGCATGTATATTTTCTAAACTGAACTTAATATAATTAAAAGGGTTTTGAACTCAGACTATCAAGCATACAACCGATGCACATGATCACATATATGTGAAAAAAATAAATGAAGCCATTCCATTAAAGTTTGAAGATTTGCTATCTTAATATAAACGAAGCACTGATTAGATATGTGTGAGGGAGATGTTGAGCTGGGCCAATTGATGACTGCTGGTTCAGTAAGAAATACGTCTATTGGAGATCGCTTATCTTTTTCACATGTATGTGGGTCAGGTGTATCATCAGTTGTATGAGAAGGAATGGACAGATATAGAGAACTTGAAAGTCTGAGTTCAAATCCTTTTTAATTATTTTACTGTTATGGTTGAGACTTGACAGATTTTATAAATAATTAGATGTAATAGAAAAGCATTATATACATAACTTTAATTAAAATTGATAGAAGGCATATAAAATTTAAATGTTTATATATATAAAGAAAAATAATTTGCTTGCGTATAAAACTTTTTTTTTTCTTTTTAAAACAAAGTAATTTTTTTGTTTGTTTGTTTTTAATAATTAATACAGCTAAATTTTTTTAGAAGTTTCTGATTTTTATAAAAAAAAAAAAGTGAAATATTCTTAAACAGTAAGATCAAGAGATTACTAATAATTATATAAACACTATTCAATGTTTCGATATATTTTGTTTTTATCACGCTGTTTCATGTTTTGTTCATTTTCTTTTCATGTATTAATCAATGATGCAGTGTGTGTATAATTCTCGTGATACTAGATTATATTGGACATCTTAGTGAACTCATTTAGAGCAAACACGAGGAAAATATATGAGATGACCATTGTTTGTACCACAAATGTAATCTTGACTTATTAAATCAGCTCTAGCTCTGTGATAGACATTGGGTGTATACCCTGTTAAAAGTACTCTTGTATTATATCATAATACATCAAATGCAAGTGGGTTATACATACTGGTGTAGTAATACTTGTGTATTAATATAACTGATTTCAGTCCACCTTTTTATAATGTATTGATTATCTATTTAGCAATACTTGTCATTTATTGACATTAAATGCACACCTTCTGTCAAATGTAATCTTATTATGTTTCCTAAGTTTCTACTCAATTTTGGGTTTTATACCCTTTTATTGTAATTCAATAATTT
Organism: Epiperipatus broadwayi; assembly: GCA_028023455.1. Lineage (NCBI taxonomy): Eukaryota > Metazoa > Onychophora > Udeonychophora > Euonychophora > Peripatidae > Epiperipatus > Epiperipatus broadwayi. Next base: position 1,992,740 of record JAQFVV010000183.1, read on the forward strand.
CATCCCTTTTTCCTTCTGTCACATATAACCTTGTATTATTTTATCAATGTATCAAATGTAACCATGCATATAATCTGTTAATAAAGTTTTGGAATAATAAGAGATTATTTTTCTTCAGATAATAGACAAATCAGGATTTTGAAGGTTTTTTATTATGCATTGTATACTTATTTATAAAATCACTGTGCCCATCATAATAATTTGATACTGATTTAATATGTTCTCTATGTTTTGTTCACATACCTGAGGGAGCCATTGAACAACTGCTGAAAATACTAAGTGATAAATGGAACAAGTTATGGAAGAACGCTTTTGTGTGTGCGTGTTGTTAACAAAAATAAATTACAAGGAAGATTTTCAAGTTTCTTCAGCTATGCAGTCTATCCCATATAACCGATATAGATGACATATGTAAAAAAGATAAATAATACATATTCCGTGCTGAACCAGTACTCATCAGTTGTTCCAGATCATCATCTACCACACATATGTATAATCAGTGGTCATTTTATATTAAGATAGTAAATCTTCAAACTTTAATGGACAGGCTTTAATCTACTCTGCATTCCAAATCTTCATATATCATACTATTGAAAATGTAGTGTGAAACACCCAAATCTCTTGTAAATGCCAATATTATTATTATGCCCCCATGTTGACTTTAATCACTCTGGTTCCTTATGTATAGAAGGACCTTGTCCATTTAAATATACAGAAAAGGGATGGGCAGAATATAGGCTGAGTCTTTAATATTTTGATTGAATACAAATATAATTTATGTACTTGGAGTTTTAGATGTAAATTATAAGAGACTTGAACACAGACTTCCAAGCTCCCTTCAGCTGTCCACTCTATCTCATGCAATTAACACACATGGCCACACACACACAAGTGAAAAAAAGAAATGATCACCAATATATATATATATTGTAACAGTCAAAACACGTGTATCTCGTTAACATATTGCAGAATTCGACCACCACACAGAACAGCAGCACCATCGAGTAGCGAAGCCACCGGTAATACTGAGTTCGAACATAGTTTATCGGTTCCACAATACAATCTACGGAATAACGCCTCTGATGCGACATAAGTAAACACTTCTTTAGGCACGGTGGTCAGGGAGATGCACGAGATTCATGGGTTTTGTTTCCGAGTTGGCCAACAATCAAACGAATATTAATTAACATATATAATCGAGAAAATGTCTATAATGGGCATCGAATAAATGAAAACTTAACTACAGACGTATAGTTAGAATTATTTATTTACGTATTTAATAAAAGAAAACATTATTAATGTGATTAATCATATTTTAAATTCAAAGTCTCAATAGCTAATTAGTAATATTATATATATAAAAATACATTTATTTATATGGAGCATTTATTTATATGAAGGCGTAATCTAGCTACCTAGGGTTCTCGAGTGAGTATTTCTAATGCGTGCTGTAAGGAATTTATACTTTGCACTGCAAGAGTCATCAGTAACGGCGGACATACATTTATTTAATAAAATATTTATTTTACGACAAAGGGCAAACATTTATTTGAGAGTATATGACGAAGATAATGCCGAGGCGGAGTGATAGAGAGAATAATAAACTAAATAAAAGAACACGTGGTACGCTTTAGAAGGGCGATGTAAAATGGCAGCGCTGAAACTGCAATGCCGTGAATAAGTTATAAGGGTTTCGGGTTGGTCTCTGCCACGACCCGAAGAGGTAAGGTGTCACATGAGCATAACCAGGGACAAGCGGTCCGTGTCGCAATTTGCCAGCTGGCTGCGTGATGGTCGTCAAGCCCTACGGGAACATTATCATGTCCGCTTGTGTAGGACGACTGGGGTTAATTCAACCCTAGAGAATCCGGAGCATTCACGGCGTGGAATGAGCCATCGGGGCTTCAAAACGTAACACATGTATAATATCGAAAAGATTGTGGTAATATTCAACTAGATTTCAAACTCGGCCCGACATTATCAACGTTGACTGAAAGAAAATTGGTGACTCTCAAAGAAATGAAATTTACATGATTATTCATTAACATTTAATAATAAAAAAATATCTAAAAAGGGGATTATTACAGCGAGTATGCCAGCTATTACGGAGTAGTAGACCCTGCATTACAATAACTGATTCTTTGAATGCGTGTCGATTTATATGAAATTTAAGTTATTTATAAAAGCAAATATTAATGATAATTCGACACGCATTCACTGTTCAAGCGATTATGGATTTAGCTTTAAAACTAAGACAATTATGAGGAGGTAATATTTCAATGATAATTATAAATAAAATGTAGATTTAAGAAATACACACCTAAGAAGTGATAGAGGGAGGGTAAGCTAGATTATGCGAGAAATTTACAGATTACATGAATTCTCGAATTTTAGTTTCTCAAATTTACAATTTTAACAGTTAGAAGTTATACAAATAATAGGAGATGAGCTATAGCTTATTATTACTAGAGTACTCTATAATTTGGAATACACAAACACAGGTACCTGTTTTATAAGATGTTTTCGTCCATTGGTTTAATATCAGATTGTTCGTAATTAGAGGTTTTCTTTCTTGTCCTGGGCATGTTGTTTTATTGATTTTTTTAACAGCAGCGGCTTTCTTGTTTATTTCAGGCAGCAGATCATTTTGGTGTTTTTACGATGGGCAAGGTGAAGCTCAGCATATGGTGGGCCATCTCCCGATGGAGAATAATTTCGGTGCTTACTCGGTCATACCTTGCAGTATTAATTTATTTAAGATATTTTAGATGCTCCACTCGAGAGCAAAGCTAGAATTCAAGTGCAAGTCTCCAGCAAGTCCAAGATGGCCTCCTTTTTCTTATCTTGATCTTTTAATTTTTCTGTTGAGATATTTTTAGGTTTTATTTATCTTGCCCTCAGGATAATCAATGCTCTGCTGGTTTTAATTAGAAAGAAATTTGCTGTGCTATTGTTTGTTTTTCTTTACATTCGTTAATTACATTCTTTTGGAATTTTGCTATAATTAATTTATTATCTATCACTGACCGATGCTTTTAAATTTTCAAAGACAAAAGGGAATAAAATTATTTTAACTTTAATTAATTAATGCATCAGATTTTGTTAGAATTATTATTTAACGAAATTTAAACTAAACAACAAATATGAACTTTATAAAATTCAAAATAAATGATTATGATTACACAAAATTTATTTAACTAAAAAGGAATCTAAATTATATTATTTTATCCGTATTTATTGCCTTTAATTTGAGATCGAAATGTGTGCGTGTTTATGTTGAATTCTACATATATTTATACATTTTTAATATTGTTACACACACAATTCGATACCAAAAAGTTTAAATTTGGGTGGGATAGACCGGTCAGTGAGAGACGACAGAAAAAGGTGAAACTTGAGATTCGAATACGAATCTCACTGTTTCATTTCCCCGTACTTCCCGTGAACAATTAAGGAAGAACAAAGGAGGCATGAAAAAGGAAAAAAAAATTTACATTACATAATTGAAAGACGAAAAGAAAAAAAATTATTATTGTTTTTACAGATATTGAAATAGAGAAAGCAGAGATTTCATGAAGTAACGAACAATTTATATACCCGGATCTAGAATTTAAACTTTAATTTTAAAATGACCTAATTTGGCCGTGTCTGGTTAGCAATCATTATAATAATTAGTTAAACTGAATATATACATATACAAAAAAAATTCATAGAATAGGATTAGTTAAGATACTATATAAAAAAAATTTTAAGAGTAATAGTAATTAAATATACATAATATATATAAAAAAAAAATTTTCTAAAACTCTATTCTACTAAAGTACAATCCATTCAACCAAATTCATTATACAAATTCATTTTAATATTTTCATATACGTTTAATCCGTCCTAATGGTCTAATATTTATACAACCCCGGGTCAGGTGGATAATACCGATGTCTCATCATCGATGACCGCGGCCTTGGGTTTTCTAATCTTCGTCCTCGATCAGGTGGTTCTTTGGCCCACTGGTTCAAATCCAAGACAGTGAGAAATTTAATCATTTCTCCTATATCTTTTATGTGAATGCCTATCATTAATGGTTGGATGGTTAGCGGCATGCTACGCTGGGTCGTTCTAAATTTCCATGTCCCCATATTCCACCAGTTTTTGGCAAAACCTTGCAGATGGTAATTAGCTATAGCAATCTGTTCATCTGGCCCTGTTTTATGAAATTTTAAGAACCTCTGTAGGCTCTCAAGGTGGGTTTGAGGTTTTTTTCTTATTTCCCCTCTAAAGATCTTGATGTGGATCATCTTGGCTAAATAGCTTTGGTGTCCAACGTCCATCTTTGCCTCTTCTTTAATGTTGACTTCCTTTTCTGGTTCTTGTGGGCCTTCATCGGTTGGAATGAGGTCTCTCTGCTCATCATATTTTTTTACCTCCACGACACTACCTGTTTGCTCTTCTATCATAGGTTCATCAGACCTCTCTACCTTCATTTCACTCTGCCTGTCTTTAACCTCTTCTACCTTTTTACTAACTTTGGATATTCCCAACTGTTCCCTTATTACTTCTAACTCTCTCACTATAGCGTCTTTAAATTCCTGACATTCCCTGACTCTTCTTTTTTTTTCTTCCTGTCTCCTTTTTGATTCTTCATCGCTTCTTTTTTTATCTCCTCCTCATACATTTCCTTCATTACTTGCATACCCTGTCTGAGCATCTCCTTCATGAACTTGAAATTATAGTCCATGGATGCTCTGCATTGTTGCGGAGCTTCCCTTCGCTCGGGTGTCGACTCCAAAGCCTCAGATAAATCTAGCTGCTCTGTCTCAGTATTTTCTGTTTCCATTTTCTTATCCATTTATTTATTTATTTTTCACTAGTAGCATTTAACTATCCCCCACCGGTATCTTGGCCCTATAATACTCTTTCCTTGCCCTATCTCTATTCTACATTGCTGCCCTTAATATACTTAACATATATATTATAACTAACTATTAGTAACGCGTATAAGCCACTGCTGTCTATGACATATATATTTTTACTTTACTAAATTTTATTGTTAAAAACATAATAAGCTTCTGCTGTCTCATTTAGCTACTGATTATTATTATATATATATATAAAAAGATATTTCATTAGATCCGAGTATTTCGTTCCTTCTTACATTACACACACATCCCTGCTTTCCTTAAATTTGTTATTACGCCTACTGTCCTTTCACTCACTCGACCCACATTATTTCACTCGATTTATTTTTATTATTTTTATTTTTATCCAAAACAAAATCGTATATATATAAAATAATTAGCCAACTCGGCAACGAACGCTAAAGAAATTTATCTGCGTTATTTTTGCTCAGGGTATCTATGGGTTTTATGCTCGAAGCCTCACGTTGGAAAGCGCCAAACGCTAAAAAAAAAATTTAACTATGTAACAGTCAAAACACGTGTATCTCGTTAACATATTGCAGAATTCGACCACCACACAGAACAGCAGCACCATCGAGTAGCGAAGCCACCGGTAATACTGAGTTCGAACATAGTTTATCGGTTCCACAATACAATCTACGGAATAACGCCTCTGATGCGACATAAGTAAACACTTCTTTAGGCACGGTGGTCAGGGAGATGCACGAGATTCATGGGTTTTGTTTCCGAGTTGGCCAACAATCAAACGAATATTAATTAACATATATAATCGAGAAAATGTCTATAATGGGCATCGAATAAATGAAAACTTAACTACAGACGTATAGTTAGAATTATTTATTTACGTATTTAATAAAAGAAAACATTATTAATGTGATTAATCATATTTTAAATTCAAAGTCTCAATAGCTAATTAGTAATATTATATATATAAAAATACATTTATTTATATGGAGCATTTATTTATATGAAGGCGTAATCTAGCTACCTAGGGTTCTCGAGTGAGTATTTCTAATGCGTGCTGTAAGGAATTTATACTTTGCACTGCAAGAGTCATCAGTAACGGCGGACATACATTTATTTAATAAAATATTTATTTTACGACAAAGGGCAAACATTTATTTGAGAGTATATGACGAAGATAATGCCGAGGCGGAGTGATAGAGAGAATAATAAACTAAATAAAAGAACACGTGGTACGCTTTAGAAGGGCGATGTAAAATGGCAGCGCTGAAACTGCAATGCCGTGAATAAGTTATAAGGGTTTCGGGTTGGTCTCTGCCGCGACCCGAAGAGGTAAGGTGTCACATGAGCATAACCAGGGACAAGCGGTCCGTGTCGCAATTTGCCAGCTGGCTGCGTGATGGTCGTCAAGCCCTACGGGAACATTATCATGTCCGCTTGTGTAGGACGACTGGGGTTAATTCAACCCTAGAGAATCCGGAGCATTCACGGCGTGGAATGAGCCATCGGGGCTTCAAAACGTAACACATGTATAATATCGAAAAGATTGTGGTAATATTCAACTAGATTTCAAACTCGGCCCGACATTATCAACGTTGACTGAAAGAAAATTGGTGACTCTCAAAGAAATGAAATTTACATGATTATTCATTAACATTTAATAATAAAAAAATATCTAAAAAGGGGATTATTACAGCGAGTATGCCAGCTATTACGGAGTAGTAGACCCTGCATTACAATAACTGATTCTTTGAATGCGTGTCGATTTATATGAAATTTAAGTTATTTATAAAAGCAAATATTAATGATAATTCGACACGCATTCACTGTTCAAGCGATTATGGATTTAGCTTTAAAACTAAGACAATTATGAGGAGGTAATATTTCAATGATAATTATAAATAAAATGTAGATTTAAGAAATACACACCTAAGAAGTGATAGAGGGAGGGTAAGCTAGATTATGCGAGAAATTTACAGATTACATGAATTCTCAAATTTTAGTTTCTCAAATTTACAATTTTAACATTTAGAAGTTATACAAATAATAGGAGATGAGCTATAGCTTATTATTACTAGAGTACTCTATAATTTGGAATACACAAACACAGGTACCTGTTTTATAAGATGTTTTCGTCCATTGGTTTAATAGCAGATTGTTCGTAATTAGAGGTTTTCTTTCTTGTCCTGGGCATGTTGTTTTATTGATTTTTTTAACAGCAGCGGCTTTCTTGTTTATTTCAGGCAGCAGATCATTTTGGTGTTTTTACGATGGGCAAGGTGAAGCTCAGCATATGGTGGGCCATCTCCCGATGGAGAATAATTTCGGTGCTTACTCGGTCATACCTTGCAGTATTAATTTATTTAAGATATTTTAGACGCTCCACTCGAGAGCAAAGCTAAAATTCAAGTGCAAGTCTCCAGCAAGTCTAAGATGGCCTCCTTTTTCTTATCTTGATCTTTTAATTTTTCTGTTGAGATATTTTTAGGTTTTATTTATCTTGCCCTCAGGATAATCAATGCTCTGCTGGTTTTAATTAGAAAGAAATTTGCTGTGCTATTGTTTGTTTTTCTTTACATTCGTTAATTACATTCTTTTGGAATTTTGCTATAATTAATTTATTATCTATCACTGACCGATGCTTTTAAATTTTCAAAGACAAAAGGGAATAAAATTATTTTAACTTTAATTAATTAATGCATCAGATTTTGTTAGAATTATTATTTAACGAAATTTAAACTAAACAACAAATACGAACTTTATAAAATTCAAAATAAATGATTATGATTACACAAAATTTATTTAACTAAAAGGAATCTAAATTATATTATTTTATCCGTATTTATTGCCTTTAATTTGAGATCGAAATGTGTGCGTGTTTATGTTGAATTCTACATATATTTATACATTTTTAATATTGTGACACACACAATTCGATACCAAAAAGTTTAAATTTGGGTGGGATAGACCGGTCAGTGAGAGACGACAGAAAAAGGTGAAACTTGAGATTCGAATACGAATCTCACTGTTTCAATATATATATATATAATGTAATGTCCATTAATTAAAACAAAATTGTAATTACAATAAAAATAATAATAATAATAATGGTAACAAACTATTATAAACAATCCTTAAATTCGCAGAAGTACTTTCGGTTAATTTCTTGAACCTGCCTCAACTGCCATTAAAATTCAAAAAGAAAAACAAAGCGGAAGCAAACGTCATCAATTCAAATTCCAGGAATCTTGTATTTTAATATTAGCAGATTGCCTATTTATTAAATGCATTTTATTCCTGTTTATAAAAATTGCCTCTTTAATTTTTCTTTTTTTTTTTATGGTTTCTCTCCTCATGAAGAATTTTCACATTTTCAAAATCAAATTTAAATTTATATTTACATGTTTTTTCATGATCAAAGAAAACTGAAGGAGAAATTAAATCACCATTATAAGAATATGTTAATGTTTTATTCTACGTTCCAAACAATATTAATAAATTAGTCAATAATTCTAAGGATGTCATGCCTATCAAGCAGAAAAGTAATGTCATATATCAATTTTTTGTGATTGTATGCTATCATATATAGGTGAATCTAGGTGCACTATTGAGAAGAGATTGAGGGAGCATGAATTGTTATATAAAAGTGCAAAAAGTAAAAATAATGGTGATTTAATTTCTCTTTCAGTTTTCTTTGATCATGAAAAAACATGTAAATATAAATTTTAATTTGATTTTGAAAATGTGAAAATTCTTCATGAAGAGAGAAACCATAATAACAAAAAAATTAAAGAAGCAATTTTTATAAATAGGAATACAATGCATTTAATAAATAGGCAATCTGCTAACATTAAAATACAAGATTCCTGGAATTTGAATTGATGACGTTTGCTTCCACTTTTTCTTTTTGAATTTTAATGGCAGTTGAGGCAGGTTCAAAAAATTAACTGAAAGTACTTCTGAGAATTTAAGGATTGTTTATAATAGTTTGTTACCGTTATTATTATTATTTTTATTGTAATTATATATATATATATATATTTCATGCAGAACCAGCACTCATCAGTTGGTCCAGATCATCATTACCTACACACATATATAGTCAGTGCTCTTTTTATATTAAGATAGTAAATGTTCAAACTTTAATATACAGGCTTCAATCTACTTCACTTTCCATTAAAGTGTGAAGATTTACTATCTTAATATAAACCAAGCACTGTATATATATATATATATATATATATATATATATATATCCTATATATATATCCCCATATATATATATATATATATATATGGGGTGGAGATGATGATCTGGACCAATTGACGAGTGCTGGGTCAACACAAGATGCATATATTTGAGATCATTTATCTTTTTCATGTATGTAGTCATATGTAGCTGTTGTCTAAGATAGAATGGATAGCTGGAGGGAGTATGAAAGTCTGTATTCAAGTCCCTTATAATTTACATCTAAAACTCCAAATAAATAAATTGTACTATTCTTTCTTATTTCATTGCCAAATGTATCATCCATGCATTTGACTACTGTTATACAATGCTTTTTGGAATTTAGGAGTTGAAATTAGGAAATATAAAAATTCTGAAGAAGATTGTAGGGCAGTCAAAGCTGTAAACTGTAAAAGAGGGTGGTAAATAAAGCATTGTGTAACAGTAGTAAAGTGCATGGCTGATTTAACATTATATAAATTGTACAGGTATTCAATCAAAATATTACAGATTCAGTCTGTATTCTGCCCAAGATCCTGTGCATGAGGGGTTTCAGTGATTTAAAATTAACATGGGCATGACAATAATATTGCCACCAACAAGAGATTTGAGCAGTCCATCATAAGATTTTCAATAATATGGATTGCTGAAGAGTTGGAGTGAATAGATTGAAATCTACTCATTAAAGTTTGAAGATTTTTTATCTTAATATAAACCAAGCAATATATATATATATATATGTGTGTGTGTGTGCGTGTGTGTGTGTTGGAAAATGATGATCTGGACCAACTGGTGAGTGCTGGTTCAGCATGAAATATATATATTGGACATCATTTATCTTTTTCACATGTGTGTGGTCATGTACATTGATTGTATGTAATAGAGCTTTTGGCTGAAGGGAGCTTGAAAGTCTGTGTTTGTCCTTTATAATTTACATCTAAAACAACAAGTATATAAATTATTGATGTATTCAATCATAATAAAAAATGAAAAATAATGTGTATATAATGTGTATTTTTTGGAAAGTAAGTAAAAAAATAAATCTATGTTTCATGTGCTAGTATTGAAATAGCACTTCAATTAAGGATATGGTAAAAAAAAAAAACTAAAAATTTTACTAAACAAATAGCATAAACGGTGCGAAATTTTAATGAATAAAAGTTTTTTCTTAAACAACAAAAACAATGAGAATGAGGTCGGTGTCAATACAAGTATAATAACTAATTAAAAAAAAAAATTAAAAAAAAGACTGCAAACCAAAAAATAAAAATAACAAAATTTTTTAGCATTGCTAGTAAAAAGTGTGAAAGTCCAGAAGAAAGACTAGAAAGGGGTTCAAATCACTGAAATGATTTTGCTGTGATATTTTCCAATATACAGATGACTCTGCAACAGATCTGGTAATGTGATTTTCATTTTCTTGAGAATTTTGTATTTGGCTTCAATCCAAAAATGGTCAAATTCCTGTGTGTGAACTCCTGTCACCAGATTGACATAATTTATTTGATCATTAATCCTTTAGCCATGTGCACCACTTGATGGCATTATTTATGTGTAAAATCACATAAAAATATTGTTTAAGCGGCTGCAGGACATATGTTATGTCTAATACACCCTGTATGTTGTATTAGACATTGCACATAAATATTACGACCTGTTTTGTGCTTTGTGAAACGCTTTATGCAAATTGTCACACAAACTTTTTCACCCATCTTATGTAAGGGTATGTGTATCTCAACTGTCTTAAGTTTTTACTTTGAAATATTTTTTTTTATTGTGGTAAATGGAAATCACGCAATTTGACTAAAATGAAATTGTCACAAAGTTCAATTCGTCCTGCAGACAAATTCAAAGGTGACAAAAGTAGTCCGAATGTACGAATGAACTGAATTCTGAGAAGGTCACATGCCAAGTAATGTCTTGTCAAGACAAACAAAATGTTGTATTTTAGCAAACAAATCATCTGCTTAAAAGATTTGCTGTCAAGAGATTTAGATGCTGTAGCTTTTCTGCAAGCGAAAAATGTTTTAATAAATGAGAAGACCTGCATTTATGGATCATCTATGAGAGTTTATAATACAAATATAACAAATCAATTCAGATGTTCATCACGTTTGTGCGATCAAAGGTGTTCTGTTAAAAATGGTAGTTGGTTTGATGACTTGAGAATCCCGTTGTCTAAAGTGCTCCGTGTTATCTATTACTGGAGTCATGAACAGTTGACAGTAGAAGGCATCCACTCAGAGCTTGACTTATCAAAGAATTTCATCTTGTATTGGAACAATGGAATGTGTGAGCTGTGATGTGAGAGCATGGAAGCTAGACCTTGCCGTAAAATAGGTGGGCCCAATTTGATTGTCGAGGACGATGAGACTATGTGGAGTCGTCGTAATGACAACCAGGGCTGTGTCCTTCTACAGCAGTGGATTTTTGGGGGTGTATGTTGTGATAGCGGGGAATGTTTTTTAACAGCTGTTCCTTCCCAATCGGCATCAACACTTATGCAGGCCCTGAAAGACTATGTGAAGCCTGAGTCAATTATCTACTCTGATTATTGCTGGAGCTACAAGACTGTCAATCTGCAGGCTGCAGGCTTTCAACACCCGACAGTTAATCACCATTACAACTTTGTGGACCCGACTACAGGCATTCACATGCAAAACATTGAGCATCTTTGGGGCTTGTTAAAGTAAGAAACTGCAAACAATGCAGAACTTCCAGGAAATTGCTGGACAACTACCTGGCAGAATTTATTTGACCTTGTCTGCATAAGGAGAAAGATATTTTCCAGGCTATCCTCTCAGAGATGTCTGTGAGACCCAATCCACAGCAGCTTCTTTAGAAACTTGTAAAAATGTTTTTTTTTGTTTTTTGTTTTTTCAATTTTACTTGAAATTTGTTTTGTAATTTTGATTAATAAAAAAAACCACTTTTCATTGCTGTTTTTGTGTTTAGATGTGTGTGTGTATGTGTTATGAAAACCATTATTTTTTCATAACGGCTAAAGAATTCATACCAAATAATGATTTAAAAAGGTTAAGTAACCTAAAAACAAAGAAGTGTATTTCGTGTTTTGATTAATAAAAAAGCAAAACAGTTTTTGTTGCTCTTTTTCTGTTTATATGTGTGTGCATGTCTGGATTATGACCAAAAACTAAACATAACGACATTAAAAAAAAGAGACAAAAACAATTAAACTACCTAATCAAATTAAAGCCGGCCCAGCAATGTTACATTTTGTGTGTGTCTGTATTATAAAAAAAGTAAAAAAGGTTGACAATGTTTATAAAAAAAAAAAAAAAAAAGTTGACCAAAAAATAACCGTAACAACATCAAAAAAGGACAAAAAACAGTTAAATTACCTAATCAAATTAAAGCCAGTCCTGTAATGTTACATTTTATATGTGCGTCTGTATTATAAAAAAAGTAAAAAAGGTTGACAATGTTTATAAAAAAAAAGTTGACCAAAAACTAACTGTAACAACATCAAAAAATAAAAAAGATAAACAATTAAAATATCTAGTAAAATTAAAGCCGGCCTGTTATTGTTACATTTTATGTGATTTTGCAAAGAAACAACACCATCAAGTGGCACACACAGCTAAAGGATTAATGGTGGAATTGCAGAATCTCTGGGGAGAAGGAGTTGCTAATGAAATCAGGATCATCCTAAGTGTGGTAGGGAGGAATAGTAATATTGAATCCTCTTTTCAGGCTAAATACCCAGAATCCATCTATTTTGAGCCTGTGGGTTTTTTGATTCCCAGTGTGGTCAGTCAGATCCTGTGACATAAATAATTGGTTGCCTGGCAGTTTGCTAGAAAAGTCATATTTCCGATGACTAAATCTGGCTTCAGTTATTTAAATTGGTTCTTGGTCAGTATCCATCATTTGTTCTTTAGCATGGATAGAGATTATGCATGAACAACTGTCAAAATTGAATTAGTCCACCATCCCCTCACCCCTAAACAAGTGATTAAACAACTGCAAAATAAATTTCTTACAATTAAGTTTTTTTTATATATTACTTTATAAAAAATCAAACAATAACATTAATATATTTAAAATAATGCAAAAATGTGCAACATTCTTTTTTGGTGTATTGGTTAGTATTTTCAATAGTGTTTTGGTGCTCCATCTGGTATTTAAAAAGAGCATAGAACACATACTAAGTTAATACCAACCAATTTTTTTTTTAAAAAAAAAAAAGTAAAATATGTTTAAAAAGTGGCAAATAATGATTGATTTACTGATATTGATTAAAACATTGAGTATAGTATTAGTTACAATATTCCACCATAACCTAGTTACTTAACCTGTCATTCATAGAAAATATGTCATAGCATCACTTCAAATTAGATTTAGATAATATTTTTGTTCATAATATTTTTAATATGTTAATAATTGTTTCTAATGGTGGGTAACTCTCTTTTTTATGTTTTTATCTGGCTATATTTAAAACAAAAGCTTTTTTAATATTGAAAAATAAAAAAGGTATTAAGTGCAATAACTAAGTATGATCAAAGCAAGATAGTGTAACAGTCAGAAAATGTGTGACTCATAAACATAGTGCAGAATTTGACCACCATACAGAACAGCAGCACCATCAAGTAGCGAAGCCACCCGTGGTACTGAGTTCGAACATAGTTTATCGGTTCCACAATGCAATCCACGAAACAACGCATCTGATGTGACATTAGTAAATATTTCCTTAGGCACGGTGGTCAGGGATATGCAAGAGACTCATGATTTTATTCTCGAGTTAGCCAATAATCAAACTAATATTAATTAAACATTCATATTTACATAATCGAGGAAATATTATATAGAATGGGTATCGAATAAATGAAACGTAAATGCAGACGTATAGTTTAAAATTATTTATTAACACATTTTAAGAAGATCATTTACTAATAATATTTTATGGACTAACAGCTTCAGTAGAAGGATTTGCAACATGATTATATTTTAAAGAATACATTATTTATTTGTTTACAAAAGAAATTTATTTATTTGAGGGCCTAATCTAGCTACCTAAAATTCTTGAGTAAGTATTTCTAATGCACGCCTGGAGGAATTTATACCTTTGCAATGCAAGAGTCTAAAGTATGGGTTATAAGAGTAATGGCAGACATATATTTATTTAATTAAAATATTTATTTGTAACTAAGGGCAAACATTTATTTGAGAGTGAATTACAAAGATAATGCAGAGGCAGAGTGATATATAGAATAATAAAATTAAGTAAAGGAACACATGGTACGCTTTAGAAAGGCAATATGGAATGGCAGTATATTGAAACTGCAATGCCGCGAATGAGTTTATAAAACTGTCAGGCTGGTCTCTGCCTCGGCCCAATGAAGTAAGGTGTCACATAAGCATAACCAGGGACAAGCGGTACGTGTCACAATTTGCCGGATGGCTCCATGACATTGTCAAATCCTACGGGAGCACCCATTATGCCCGCTTGTGTAGGACGACTGGGGTTAATTTCAACCCTGAAGAATCCGGAAATTTCATGGCGGAATGGGTCATCGCGCCTCTAAAATGTAACACATGTATACTGTATAAACGATTATGATGAGATTTAGATAGATTTCTGACTCGGCCCTACATTATCAACATTTACTAAAGAACTCTGGTGACTCTCAAAGAAATGTGATTTTCTAGAATTATTCATTAGATTTAATAAATACAAAACATATATAAACTGGGAGTTATTCCAACTAATATGCCATCCATTTGCAAAGTAGTAGACCCTGCATTACAATAAATGATGCACTGAATGTGTGTCAATTTATATGAAAGTTAAGTTATTTAGGAAAGCAAATATTAATGAAATTTTGACACGCATTCATTGTTTTAAGCGATCATAGATTTAAACTTTGAAAATTGAGATTATGAGCATGCAATAATTAAATAATAACTATAGATAGAAATGTAGATTATAGAAATACGCACCCAAGAAAGATAGAGTGAGGTAAGCTAGATTATTAGATACATTTACACATTACATTAATTATTCAATTTAGTTATACAAATGGTAGTTTTTACATTTTACAATTTAGATAAGTAATATGAAGAAGAGCTATAGCATGTTATTAGAGCACTCTAAAGTTTGAACACAGACAGGTACCTGTTTTATAAGAAGTTTTCTGATTCCATTAGTTTAGCAGCAAAAAGTTCACGAGTGGCACTTCTTTCTTGTATTTAGATATTTCATTTACTTTCACAGCAGCAGCAGCTTTCTCATTTATTTCAGGCAGCAGATCTTCATGGTGAATTTATGATGGGCAATGGAAAGTTTGGCATCCGATAGGCCATCTCCCGATGGAGAATAATCTAGGTGCTTTACTCGGTCATACCTTGGCAGGAACAAATTATTTTATATTTTTGAAGACTCTCAGTGATCGAGAGCAAAGCTAAAATTTAAGTGAATGTCTCCAGCAAGTCTAAGATAGCCTCATTTTTTATCTTGATCTTTTACATTTTTGTTAAGGTATTTTTAGGTTCTACTTAACCTGCCCTGAGGATAATCAATGCATTTTGTTGGTTTTTAATTAAAGAAAGCTGCCGTTCTATTGTTTACATTTTACATTTACTAATTACATTTTGGGGAATTTTTCTTTAATTAATCTATTATCTATCACTGACCGATGTTTTTAAATTTCAAAGACAAAAAGGAAACATAAGATTATTTTAACTTTTAATTAAATATTACATCAGATTTTTTTAGAATATTAAACGAAATTTAAACAAAGCAATAAATACGAACTTTATAATCCAAAATAAATGATTAAAATTATACAGAATTATATAACTAAAAGAAATCTAAATTATATTATTTTATCCCTATTTATTGCCTTTAATTTGAGATCGAAATGTGTGCATGTTGATGCTGAATTCTACATATATTTATACATTTTTAATATTGCTACACACACAATTCGATACCAAAAAGTTTAAATTTGGGCGGGATAGACCGGTCAGTGAGAGACGACAGAAAAAGGCAAAACTTAAGATTCGAATACGAATGTTACTGTTTCAATAGTAAAACAAAATAATAACTAAAAGCAGTTTTTAACTCTAATGCCATCTAGTGTAAGCTTAGGTAATCAATATCTTTAGTATTTAAATTCCCATCCTCAAACAAGTTTCTGGAGTTTGCCTTTATTAATGAGACTCATGATTTATATTAAAATTTTTTGTTTTTAAATTTTTGTTAAATCATATGGAGTTTTTAAATAAATAAAATGACAGCAAGGTATCTCATCTTATCAAAAACAAATGTCATATGATTTAACTCAGTATCAGAGTGTCAGCCTCTGATGTATAAGATTCTTGGTTTGACTGCAGAGCTATCACTTACTGCACTCCACTTACTTTTGATATATTATCAAGCAATAAAACCATTTGCTTATTAAAAAAAAAAACAGATGGCAGCAGTTATCAAAATGAATGTAATCTCATCAAATTGTAGAAAGCTGGAAATTTTGTTTTTCTTTGGTAATCAAAAAATTAATTGATATTTGAAATAAATAAAAAAAAAAGCATTAATTATACAGATTTCTATAGTACTACTTGAAATGTTCCAAAATATTTAATATCAAATTAATAATCTAAATGATTAAGAACATTTTAGATGTTGATTAAAACAAGATTTCAAACAATCTACATTCAGGTTAAATAAATTTTCTTTAATATTATTGTTTTACAAAAACAAAATATAGGGGAAAATACACCCAGAATAATTGTGAGAATTGAAAACAAATAAAATATGGATCACCAAATTAATCATTATCTTATATATAAAATCCTTATTTTCTCTGTTGACTGATTGGTGAATGTATGAATGTTTGTCCGAGGTCATGTGTCAAACCCATGAAGGAAGTAATTCCGCCATTATAAAACTGCTAGGAAAAAATGTGCTTTTAACTACAGAAATATAGTATTTAAATCACAAAAAAAATATGCTCACAGTACATAAATTCATGTTTGAAATACGATATTTAGTGAGAAAAAATAGATGGTATAGTAATGTATTTACATTTAGTTTTGATTAGGGTATTATTATTATGTTTAATAATTAATAAAAAGCGCTCTGAAAAAAATCAATACATGTGCTTTGAACTGTAGAGATATAGTATTTAAGTTACGAATAAAATGTGATTACAGTACATAAATTCATCTTTGAAATGTAATATTTAGTGGGGGGGGGGATAAATGTTTTAGTACCGTATTTACATTTAGTTTTTGTTAACGTATAATTGAAGTCGAAACGACGGCCTTTCAGGACAGTTGCATTTTTCAAGCTTAATATATAATATTAAAACATTTTGTTTAATTTACATTAAATCTTTAATATTTTTTTTAAGCAACCAATTAAATAAATAACGGCCCAAATAGTTCGAATACGTTCTTGGCATTAAATAAGAAGCGATTGTGCTATTTGTATACCTAAACACTTGTATAACTTATTTAATAGGAATGCATGCCTTTATATGTGTACATAAATTCACGTTATATATGTGTATACTGTTTACACCTAGTAGATATAGATTTTATACTTTATTTTGAAATACTGTATATAAATTGATTTTTTAAATGCTTATCTCTAAATTAACAGCAAATAATAAACAATTGTTTTATTTATTTATTTTTACCGAATTCACATACTGTAAATGATTAATTACTTTTTGTGATTTGAAAGCCGAAAAATGATTTTGACATTTGGTGATTTTTTTATTCATAAAGATAAAAAATTTTAATTTTAATTTTAAATTTTACTATTAACTACAAATGCAAATTAAAATTAATCTATTTTTAAACCGTTTTATGTAAAATAATTAGCCATCATCTAAAGAAATGTCATATAATCAATAACATCTTTTTTTTTTACCCGAAGTATTCTTTTTTTGTTTTTTATTCCAGGATCATTTTTATAAGCATAAGTAGTCAATCGACATTACAGTCTGATATCATTTAGATCCGCAGATTAATTTATAGTTATAAACCCTTCTTTGGCGGAAAGGATCATTTTTGCAATATATCCAGAGATTCGTGAATTTTGTATTATTTATATTATGTTAATTCAAACTTGTATTATTTATATTATGTTAATTCAAACTAAGGTATAAAACATTCAAACATTTTAAGGTTTTGAACCCAATCCAATTTCTATAATTTATTTATATATTCTAAATATTTATTCAGTAATGATATACATTGGTATTAGAAGAAGAAAATGATAATTTATTTTTAATAACTTTTGGTTTTTAATTTTCAAAAATAATAATATAATGCTTCATTAATTTTACAAGCACTGTGTTCTAGATTGTAACAAAGTTTAGAGAGTAATCATCCTTTCTTCACAAGTGCCATTAAACTTTGGTGTTCAATCTGCAAGGATACTCTCACCCAGCCACAGAATTGGCTGTATAATTACATTTGAATTCGGAAATAAGATGCCATTCTTATTTCCTTAAGGTTTTTTTTTTTTTGTGTGGCTAGGATAATAATGTCCTTCAGATTGAACACCAATGTTTAATGGTTGCACTTGGGAGCAAAGGGTGATTACTTTCTATAGTTTGTTACAATAATAATAATAAGTCAAGTGTTGGTGACCTAGCGTTTAGCATAGCTGCTTTCCAATCAGCTGGCTGGGTTCGCTTCCCAGCCAATGCTTTGACATATAAATAATAAGAAGAAGGAGGAGAAGAAGTAGCAAAATGTTTAACTAAATAATGTTTTGTTCAGATTTCACAGTTTTGTTATTTTTTTAAATAAAAATTTGTGTTAATTTTGTATACTTATGTAACTCTTTTTTAGAATACTAATGATTAGCTTGTCTTTTAATATGTTGTTTAAATAATAATAATAATAATAATAATAATAATAATAATAATAATAATAATAATAATAATAATAATAATAATAATAATAATAATAATAATAATAATAATAATAATAATAATAATAATAATAATAATAATAATAATAATAATAATAATAATAATAATAATAATAATAATAATAATAATAATAATAATAATAATAATAATAATAATAATAATAATATTAACTACCACCACCGCCACCACCACGACCATCATAATTAATTACATATTAAACATATTTTCACTCATAATTTGTAAATTAATGAGAACAAAGATTAACATATCTAAAGTAATAAAAAGTAATGGTTTTAATTTTTAAATCCTATTATATACCTACTTTCAAAAATTCAGACCAACATACAAGATTCAAGATGAAATCTATGGAGATATTTTTACAATTTGAATCAAATTAACACATAATATTCTTTCAATAATCATATAAAATAAATATCTAGAGATACTATTTTGTAATTATTATTTAATACAAGTTGGATTAAAACTATAAAAACATCTTTAAAGATTTGAAGTTGAATCTCACAAATGTCTTTGATTATACTCACATTTCTACTAAACTGTTTTACATTTAAATTTTATTATCATGTATTAGGACAAATCTCTTAGTATATAAAATATAACTTGGTAGATCATTTTATCAGATAAATATTAGGACAAATCTCTTAGTATATAAAATATAACTTGGTAGATCATTTTATCAGATAAAAGTTGTTTAAAACATATGAATAACTCAGGCTGTAGTTGATATTGTTTCCATGGGTGTAAAATATTTAATTAAATTTAAGATGGTGCATGGGACTCATCAGATATTAAAATAATGCTTATTAATTAATGCTGTTAAATTACATTACATATGTACATTGATTAAGATTTTTGGTATTGTATAGGTGTGAGCTGCCTTCATGTATTTACATTTATAAACCAATATATATGGTTTTGAGCAAAACCAATTTTATACATAATTTCAATGCAATTTGAAAGTTTAAAATGACTATTTTTTAGTCTGCTTTCAAAACAGCTTCTATTTACCTGTTTAATCTTCTGTGAATTAAAAATCTCAATCTTTTTTCAGACAAGTGTCAATCTTTACTGACTATATAAACATCTTACCTACAGATAAAAGTGGATATCCACTCATATCATAATATGATTGCCTTAACAGTAGATCAAGATTTTTGGTATTGTACAAATTCTGAGCTACTTTCATATATATATATATACACCTGGGTCTCATTTTATGCGATAGATAGGTTCCTCAGAAAACACATGCAAACGAAATCGCGCAAAAATAGACGTAACTTACATTGAAAAGGGGGGGATGCGGTCTGTGATTTTTCAAAATTCACGTAAAAGCAAAGCACCAACATAAAATTACTTTAAAATTCGCGCAAAAAAAAAAAAATAAGGAAATAAAATATGACTAATAAAAAATTTCAAATTTGAAAAAAATTGATACAAGACAAACTTTTTTTAACTATAATATTTAATTTTATTCAAAATAATATATTTTTATGCATAATTTACAGTACGATAATTTACATTTTTTATACACGTTTTAATTATTATCGCTATTTGCCGAAACACATGTTCATTTGCACTCTCATGTTGCGTTAATGTTTTTCTGTTGACAACGTAATCAGTAATTAATCTTTGAGATGATGATTTTATTAATTGTTGATGAACTTAGACTTATGATAATAAAAAAACATTTATTCACCACTGCTGGGAAAAATTTAATTAAAACTAACAACTAAAAATTAAATTCTTATTTTTGTCTTTAATTTTCAATTCCATTTAAAAATCAAATTTCACATCAGATTATTTCAAGTCACCATAAGTAATTTTTAAATTGTTAATTACAATTAAAAATCAGATTTTAATTTTTAATTGTCAAATTTAATTGTGCCCACTGCTATTACTGACCTTTTAAAAATAAACTTGTGGACACTAAATGATTAATAATTGATTACGTTATTTTTTAAAAAGCAAAAACAGAATGTGATTTGAAATGCAAAATTAACACGCACAATTGTAAAATTTAATGTGTGTATACATAAAATGTGGAAATCATGATTTTAATTTCATTATTGCATAAAATCTTACTATTATAAAGCACTGAAAATATTGAAATTACTAAGTTGAAAGTCGAATTCCAATAATGTGCTATTACTTTCAATATAACACAACTGCACAAAATTTATTATTTAAAGTAATAGCGCAATATCGGAGTTCGACTTCCGGTGAAACACGAATCGTGTTAAATAAGTCCGCGTAAAAAGAGACCCAGGTGTATATAATAGCAAGAAAATCAAGTCATATAATCATGTAACTTAATTTAATAAGCTTGTACTACACAAATGTAATATAATGAATGTAATAATAGCTCTAAACAAGCTTTACTGATAAATTCTGGAAGAGAACGTATTTAAAATCTCTATCTAGAATTATCCCTAACCCCAAATCATTTTTGAGCTGATGGCTCTCCTCAGAGAGGTGCTAGGATATTGAGACACTAGATTTAAAATACCAACTCAAGTGGAGCTTTCTTTAATACTTAACTATTAAGGAGAAAATTTGAAAATTTCAGACATCTATATGTCTTCAAATTCAGCTATCAAACTTAAATAGCTTATGGGACTGAACTAATTAATATATAGTGTATCTGAATTTAGTTCAGTCCCAGATGGTTATTTAAGTTAGATAGCTAAATTTGAAGACATACAGATATCTGAAAATTTCATATTTTCTATTTAATAGTTAAGTATTAGATAAATGCTGTGCTTGAGTTGGTATTTTAGAACTAGTGTTTGAATATTCTAGTGCCTTATTGAGGAGAACCATCAGATCAAAACTGGTTTGGGTTAGAGATAATTCTAGATAGAGATTTTAAATGATTTCTCTTCTGGCATTTATTGGAAAAGCTTGTTTAGAGCTATTAGCATACTCATTATATATATATATATATATATATATATATATATATATATATATATATATATATATATATATATATATATATATATATAAGAGATTATAAAAAAAACTGAAGTGGAATTGAGCTAGACATATTGCTAGTTTGAGATGTTAATAGATGGCCAGTTGGAATCTTAAATTGAATTCCAAGAGATTGTAAAAAAACTCAGAAAGAGACCTCATGTGAGATGGATTGGGTGAAATAAGAAAATGTGCAGAAGTGATGTGAAGAAGAAAGGCTAGAAATCGAAGAAGTTTGATTGAACTTGGAGAAACCTTTGTCCTGCAGTGAAATGGTAATGGTAACAATGATGATGATGGGATGTTGTGTAGAAAAATGAAGTGTCCAAAAAATTATTCTGAGCTTTGATACTGTTTTAAAATGAAATAATGTATTAATATATGTTACTTTGCTATTTTTCTCAAACCTAGGAATATGGTGAAAAACCTTATAACTTATTTTGTCAATCCATTTTTTCAACTACTTGTGTGTGTTAATATTATGCCAAATTCTAAAAAAAAAACATTTCTATCACAGATTTCATTTTAAAAATAATCGATAAAATTTACATTTGACAAAAATATTTCAAAAAAATCTGTAAGGTCAAAAATATTTTTGTATTTTTTAATTGCTGATTCGTTCAAAGACATATTTGCTAGAATATGGAATTTATTTTAAGTAACTTGCTTAAAAATAAATAAATAAATAATGTTTGTAACTGTTGAATCTTTTTACTGATTTATGCTGAAAATTTGTATTATCTCATAATAATCATTAAGATTATACATTAAACAGTAAATTTCATAACACATTTTTAATTATGACATACATATCCAATGTTTGTAGATTAATAAAAGTAGCATGTGTGTATAATCAGTTGCTCGTGTGGTCAAGTAAGTTTTAGCATCAAAGAGAAACGTAAAGTTTATCTCTGTTGGTCATAGTGAGACTTTTTATATTGAAAAATGAATCAGAATGCTTTATTTGTTTTCAATCAATTCTTTACCAATTAAACACCGTTATAGATTTTTTTCGCTGTTTATTTAAAAATCTTGATTATGACTTATCTTAGGAATGTAGTTTGACTTGTTGGTACCATGAATGAATTGAATTGTTTGTTTGTTTTTTTAAAGTGTCATAGCATCGGCCGGGACGCAAACCCGCAACCCGGGCAACAGCTTGCAAGTGCAAGGCAGTCGCGCTGACCTCTCGACCACCAATGCAAGACATGAGCTGAATTGTTAAATGTTTTTTTCTTTTAATTTAAACCTTATTTATATATTTTTAAAAATAAACAAGTATTAGGTAATAACATATGGTTTAATATAAAACAAAATATTTTGACTGATATCATTTTTTTCTTTTCTTTATGTGCTATTATTTTGACCAGTGACAGTCTAGAGAATTGAACTGGTGACCTTTAGAGTCATGAATATTGAAGATAGAACTCTAACTAATTATGTCATTCTGTTAAAGTCAACATTTAGTAGAAATTTTATATTTTTGTTTATGAGAAGCTTTCTGACTAATGAGTTATTTAGGACTATCACGCCAAGTTGAATTGTGGTTTATTTATTATAATCAGGTGAACAGTTTGATTTAAATTTTCTTATATATTTGTTTTCTCCGTCCAATTGGACAAAGGTTCATTAATATATGCATGGTTCTGCTACTTTAGATACATCTGTCATTTTTTTCTAATTGTAGATAAGTATATAACATTTTTACTGATTATTGCCCTTGACATGGTAGTCTAATTTGTAGGTACATCAACTTAAAGTCAGTATTCATGAATCTAAAGATCACTGGTTCAATTTTTGAGCAAATCATGATAGGTCATGTGTGCAACATCTGAAGAAGAGACCAAAATTATATACCTGAAATGTTATGTTTCATATTTCATCTGTATACCATTATTAACAAATAAACATCACATGATCACCATTTCTTATGCTTGTTTATAACTTATTAAAACAGGCAAAACTCTCTATGCATAAGCCTTCTGGCATCCATTGATTACTCTGGCTTGCACTGAGTGGCAATACATATAGAGAGTTTTGAATGTCACAACCCACAAAATAGTCTGGGGTTATTGGATGAGTAGACACAAAGATGGGGATTTTATGCACAAGCCCTTTTAGCTTGCACTGAGTGGCAATATTATTAACAAATAATAGTACTTTAAAAAGTATAAATAAAATTTGAACATTTTTAAATAAAAAAAACATTTAATTATTTAACTGGATGATAAACAGTCCAACATATAACTACAAATAAGAAATTGACAAACTTAGTGGAAAAATATCTATATTTTAATCTATAGTCTCGTCAACATGTACCATACAAACATTTATTGCTTAATTGGTTTTAAATTTAAGTTAAACAGTTTTATTACTTTAGATTAATTAGATATTTTAAAACATTTTATGGTTTTTACAATTCTTTTTATATATTATTGCTCTTTGTCATTTAGTGCAGTAGTCAAGTCTTAGATTCTGGAGCATAAATTCCTCATATCAGGTCCAATTCTGAAGCTTCTGGCATTCAAACATCCTATAAACTATTATAATTCTATTCAATTATTTATTTATTTTTATTAGATATTAAAAAAATAAAAGCTTTGTGCCTTAAACATTTGTATTATAGCCAAATGATGTAGTTTTTGACAATAGAGGGACCTCTCAAACCTCAACACAAGATACCAACTTTGTAAAGATAAGAGTGGCAGATTTATCTTTAACCTAAATTATTACTTACATAGGCCAATCTGAAGCCGTTCTATTTATAATTACGTTATTGCTTATGTGCTTGATAAATAATTGGAATGTTTTATTAGATATGTAAATGTTTCTTAACATCTTGGCTTAAAAAAATGGTGAATAACTTAACACATTTTTATATACATATAAACAAATTGAAATACACAAACATAATTCAATCCTTATAATGTTTCTACTATAATAACTTTTGTATATATTTCCTAATTTATTTATTTATTTATTTATTTATTTATTTTTTTTTGGGGGGAGGATTTCAAACTTCTATTTCATATATTTGTTTTTATATCTTTATATTTCTGATGTAATGCCATAATTTCAACTCCTTAAATTTTGATAATTCTAACATAAACAGTAACAATTTTTTTCAACACAATAGCGCCTTCTAGTGCAAGCATTAGTAATCAATAAATGCTCAAAATCAGTTCATTTTAATTCCTATCTAGTGACTTCTTATTTAATATCCCTGAACTCGTTAGCTTATAGCTTTTATCAGTGAGGAGTCTTGGATCTGTAAGCAGTGCACATAGATTTCTGGATCTAATCCATCCCTCCAGCACTCATATTTTAACTCTTAGTTAGCTATAAAACTATCAGCCAAAATGAAAACAAAATAATGTTTTCAGTCCAAGCTAATTTAGTTCAGAATCAATATATTTTGGTGTCTTTGGTATTCTAGTAACCATATTCACAATTATCCTCTGGCTAGGATTGTTATTAAACCATTAAAACATCATATGACCACCTTTTTAGAGCTTACATTAGTTGGCACTACAATATGGAAAAAGTTTCTAATGATTTTACAGCTTGCATGAGTATGTTTCATTATAATGAGTTAAGACCAATCCTAACCAAAAAAATAATGGTGATTATGGTTATATTAAAATACTGAAGACACCAAAATATATTGATTCTGAAATGGATTCTGATTTGTATGAATATATAAGCAAACTATCTTGTATAGAAAACATTTTTTTAATATCAAAAATATCTCCATGTTTATTATAACTATATGATAAAATGGTGTATTAATTATTACGATTAAATTACAGAGAATCATACAATATAATCTCATAATTACTTACATAAAAACAGATTCTTTTGTATATTTAAATTGCTCTGGACAAATATAATCTTTGCATGTTTTTTTTTTATATATTTTATAAAGCTTTTCTTAAAAACGTTATTTATATTAATAAGAAAAGTCATACAAACACATGACATATTTAGATTACATTAGTATGTGTGAATATATATGTTACTATATTTAAATACTATTAATTCACTTAATAATCAAGTCTTGAGTTTATCCAATACTTATAATTCATAATTTTTTTATTCATATTATTTCAATAAATTTTATTCTTTCATCTGTCTATTTTATATATAGAATGTTTTAAATCGTTTAAAACGTATTACTATCCAATTCAAAATCTTCTCATCCATGTATTTTGTTTTAAAAAATTTCCTTTTTAATCCTGATATATATGTCTTATTACACTTTCACTTATTGAGCTGCATTTTCTGGGTTATTTTCGTATTAAATGTCCACGTTTTATATCCATAATAAATGCTAATAGAACAAATTTATTATAAAACTTTCTTCTCAGGCATATAGGCATATTTATTTTTATTATTAAGTTACTTTTATTAAAAGCACCAGTTAATTTTAATTTTCTGATTTATTATTTTTTGTTTTTTTACAAAGGATTTCTAGTCTAAGGATTAGCAAAGAAATTTTTTTTAAAACTACAGATGAAGAAAGGGGGGAGGGATTTGTTTGTAAATTGAATATCATAAAGCTTGCATCTATTTTTAAAAATAGATTTGGATAAAAAAGAAAGGTGGTGTAGTCAGTAAATTTTGTTTATTTATTATGATTCTACATAAATGTATATATGTGGATGGGTGTTATAATTTAATATGTGCATGTTATATTTAATGTTTAAGTTATCAGTAACCTATGGCTCCATTAAATAAACAAGATGTCTATAATAAAACGTAGTTAAGAATAATATTGGTTGAATTGTTTTTAATCTGATAAAGTTACTAATTCAAAAAAGCTAGAGAACCAAGATTTCCAGATTAGTATTATTGCATTTATTTTGTGCAGGTTATTAATTTTATCTTTAATGTTATTTGAATGGTGTTTAATTAAATATTAAATGATAACAAATTGTATGTTGACAGATAAAACAGATTGCTAATTTATTCAATATATAATGTAATGTTGAGATATAAAACAAAATTTTATTAAATGTTTATATTTAATAAAAGTGTTATTTATAACACGTCTGAAATATGTTACAAATGTAAAATCTTGGCCTTTTTTTTTACCCTCTTTAAGAATATCTCTTACTGTTGGAATTTTAGAATGCTCTAATGCATTTAAAATATGTTAATTTAAGATTATTTTAAAAAGAAAATTACTTTTGGAATAATTTAAATGTTTATAATGTATAATTAAATAATACAATTAAAAATAAATGATTTAATTTAAAATATATTATGTAAATTTGTTTTTCGTATATGTCTACATGTTTCAACTATCATTTATATCACTAACAGATATGCCAAGTTAATTCCAGAATATTAATAATAATAATAATAAAAAGATTAAGAGCTGAAAAATTAAAAGTTGTAAAGTATTTTGTACCGATTATACAAAACAATTTCTGAACCACAGTACATAAGTGTTCATGGGTTAGTATTTTAGTCTTTTCTTTTTGTATTTTATATTATCTTCTTGTGTTTTAAGTTTTATCCCCCCCCTCCCGGAAAGAGTTTAAAATATTGTTCAATTGCAATTCTATTGTGTTCTCACCTCAGACATATCTTTATAATAAAATCAACAAATATTGCATCTCCAGAATATCTAGAAGATAAACCATTGTACATCCTCCTTGCTTAAATAAACCATAGTTTTATTGCTTCTAAGTTCAAGCCCCAGAACTGTGAGCACCAGAACCGATTCTGGAATCTCCCTATCCCAAATAGGATACGTTACCAACTGTGCCAAATTATGCAGGATATGAAGCTAAAAAACTATACCATATCAAACCACAGGACTTCATTTAGATGCTAGTAAAAAAAAAAAAGGTAAAGAAATAAAAATTGTAAATAATAATAACATTGAAATTTATAAACTTATTAAATCTTACAAGTTTCAGTATGGTGGCAGCTCCACTATCCCCTAGTCCACCCCCACCCTCCACCACATCCATTCTTACCATTCCCCACCACCCATCCCCACTCTGCCACCTCCACCCCGCACATTTAACATTCTCAAATCTCAAAAATCAAATTATTTAATCAGTTTTTTTCTCTATTCGAAAAGTTTTGTAGTATTCAATATGTATCATATCTTTAATAAAATGTATTGTAGTAAATGCAAAATGTGGTAAATGCAAAAACAGTTGTAAAATACTTTCATTAAATGAGACAAAAAATATTGATTTGACAAGAAAATGTAAGAAATCAGCTACATGTTTCAAGTGAATAAGTCATCAATCAGAGAAGTTATAAAAATAAGCAGATTCTTGCTATTCTTGTTTGTGCCCCTGAATGCTTGATGGTCTTGTATTGCATCAGAAATCCTTAGGTATCTGTGTAGAATTCAGCCAAGAATCTACATCATACAATTCCAAACTATTCACTGGAAATTGGAAATGGTTGTATACATTCCAAACCATTACAATCTTAAAATATTAAAATAATTGGTGAAGCTACATCTTCTGACAATAAAACTGTCACTTAGAAATTTAAAAAAAATATTGAAGGGGTAAAAAAGTCTATAACAAGTATTTATTCAATAGTGATGGAACAGAACTGTGCATGATTGAACACACACAATACTGTGAATATATATGTAAATGTGCTTTCTCATTTTATTATTAATAACATTATTATTTTTAAAAAATGTTGTTTATATTATATTAATTTATATATCCAAGCTTTACATAAACAGCTTCTGTTACATAGAGTATAATGATATGGATCTTTAGGAGTTAACCTGGGATGATGAAAAAATTATCACCATTATTATCAGTTAACCCTACCATATTTAGCTATGTCTGACATTTTTCTTTGACTCACACTGTCAAAGTAAAATATATGATAAAATGATTATTACATATCAGAAAATAATAAATTTGACTTCATTTGATAGATATTTTTGTCTACTATTGAAATAAATTTTAAATGTTCACATTTTGTTTCTGCAAATATTTAAAAAATATGACCGTAATCAAAACAAAAGATGTTAAGATGTCATCATTTCTAAAAAGATTATTTTCAGTTTATAAAATCAACAAAATATTTCTTGTTTCTCGTCATTTTTAAGAATCTGAATGAATACTTATTTATTTTTTTAATATCTAATGAATTATGCTTTAAAAGTTTAAAGTTTTTGAATATTTATTGCAAAATTACAATATTTTCTTGATATTTTCTTACTTATAAATAAAGTAGCTTGTTAATATCAGAAGTAGAATTTTTTAATTTGCTTCAGGTCGTATTTACGTTAGTTGCTAATATAACATTATATTTTTGAAAATAAAGTATTTTGAGTCAAAATAAGTTATTAATAATTTTTATTTTTTGATATCTAATAAATATAGTGCAAATTATTTTTTTTAAAAAAATCTAAAACCACAATAAATTCATAAATAAACATGTTTTTGGATCACTGAAGACTTCAATGTCATAAAATGCCAAATACTTTACAGCCTTGTCAGCGGACAATCTTATCTATGATTCAACTTGTAAGCTGTCTTGCTAAAATAAATTACTTTAATACTTTTGACATTACACTCAATGTACAAGTTATCTTAGTTCTTTAACATGACCATTTTATTCATATATTGGACTATTTTCATATTTAATATTAAGTATTGGATATGTTTAGAAAAATTACCATTTTTAAATTTTTCAATTTCATTCAACTGTTAGTAATAGCACACCGGTTAGTGTATAACTAACATTTCAAGACATATTATTCTCCTCTCTTCTTCAAGTGTTTTTGGCCTGACCAGTGATAGTACTAGCATGGGATCAAACCTGTACCTTAGATTCTTGAATATTGAATTTTAAAGTAATGCTTTAACCAATTGAGCCATCCTTCCAAAGTAATAATCAGTAGAAATTTCATATATTTATCTATGAGGTTATTCTGATTTCTCTACTTTTTCCTAACAGCAAAATTGATTAGTGGCTTCGATATATTATATATAGTCACACTAGGTTAACTTATGGGGGTATTAATCATTCTCAGTTGAGCAGCTTCTTACATTTTTTTTGTAAATTTTCTTTTCTATCCAATATTTTTGTATTTTCCCAATTAAACATATGTCCATTGGTACATACATGGACTGCTACCTCAGTCACATCTGTGTTCTCTCTTCTGGTCATCAGTTTGTGCTCTTGCAATTGCTTTTTAATGGTGCAACTTGTCTCACCAATATACATTCTTCTACATTCACATAGTATTTCATAGATGCAGTTTTTGCTTTTCTGCACAAGTTTAGGCTTTCTAAACAATAGAATTCTTCATAGTGTGGTATGGCTCTGGAAAACTATTCTGATGTTATACTGATTGCAGATTTTGCTTAATTTGTCTGCTATTTTTGATATGTATGGATATGTTACAGTACCAATAATAGTTTTATTTTTGCTGATTTTTTTTGTTGTATATTTAAGGTTTTCTTAATAACAGCTGATGATAATACATTTTTATAAGAGTTTATTTTATATAGATATTTTCCTTTTATATATCACTGGTTTCTGAACAAACTTCTTTTGCTCTGTTTTATGATAGTATAATTCCATATTCTGTGTTTCTTGTGTGAATGGATATTAATGCTAAGTATTTTTTTGTATATATGGATTTTCTGTAGTTTTGATTTTGCTATGAGGGAATCTTGTCACAAAAACATCTAAGAATGCCAATTTTTGTTCTGACTCTATTGTGAATTTAATTGAAGGAGGTATGATGTTGATGTGTTTTCAGAAAGTTTGTAGTAATGCTACACCATGTGGCCATAAAACAAATTTGTCATCAACATAGGGAAGTCAAACTTTAGGTGGATATTGGATTAATCTTTATGACTGTGGTTTCAAGTTCTCACATGTAAATATTGCTAATTATGGGTAACAATGGTGAACCCATAGTCATTCCTTGATTTTGTTGGAAGAATTATATGTTGTACTTTTAAAGACATTTAATAATATTAGATTATGGAAATACTTCAATATATAAATAAATACAACTAAAATACCATCATATCAAACCTTCAGGAAAATACCATTTTTTCTTTCATTTAGGATTTTTTTACTATCGAGTATTTTTTATACAAAATTCTCCCATATTTCTCTTTTCCATACATCATCAGCTCTGATAAACCATTTCTCTTTATGGTACTCATTGGGTTTTCTTTATAACATTTCTTTGGAGTTACTAGTCCTTTTCACTCCCTTTCTCTCCCCCACTGCAATAAATTGTCATCCTTAGTATTCTGTTTTTGTTCATTTTTCTAATGTGGCCATATCATTTTAATCTTCATTTTTCAGTGACTGTTATCACTTTTTTTCTAACCATTTTTCTGATTTTTAATTTTTTTCCTTTCTTCTAGTCTTTATTTTCTTGCTGATTTTTTCCAATAATTCCTTTCTATTTCCAACAGTTGTAATTCACTTTCTTTGTCATTGTTTACACCTCTGCTCTATATAATAATGCATTCTGCACCAAGATATATATATATGTAATTAATTAATTAATTAATTAATTAATTAAAGAGGAAAAATTACCACCATTAAATGATCTTATAATAGCTCAACAATATCACGTT
Organism: Epiperipatus broadwayi; assembly: GCA_028023455.1. NCBI lineage: Eukaryota > Metazoa > Onychophora > Udeonychophora > Euonychophora > Peripatidae > Epiperipatus > Epiperipatus broadwayi. Next base: position 2,024,355 of record JAQFVV010000183.1, read on the forward strand.
GAGTACTGAGAATAATCTCAAACTCAAACACAAGATAGAGTCTTTTGAAAAGATAAGAGTAGCTATCTTATCTTCAAACCTACATTCTATTTATAAACTCCAGTCTGAAGCATCTTTGTTTGAGAGTATGAAGATATTTTGTTATTCACTTTTACACACATTATTTTCTTTCACATATTAACGTACACAAACTTTTTCAATTTACTACATGTTAATATTATGAATTTTTAGAAACTGTGTTTGCTAAGCACAGAGATCATATGTAATTAAAGAGAAAGGATTTTCACCTTTAATATATGCACTGTACTTATCTTACAATAGCTCAACAATGTCATGTTGAGTACTGAGGATACTCTCAAACCCAAACACAAGATAGAGATTTTTGACATTTTTAAACCTACATTCTAATTATATAAGCCAATCATTTTTATCAATATATTACTAATCCATAAAATTGAATTTATCATTCCTATTTCTGATTTATTATACAATTCTTTTATAAATCACTTTGCTTTAAATGTTTTTTTCACTTGATTGATGTCAAATATTCAAGAACTATTCACTTTCTACTTTTACGCTCCCCCAATAATAATCAATACATTATTTTATTTTTTCTCTTATAAATTTACTTTTAATACCTTCAATATATCTCATATCCTGTAGTACAATCACTTGGTCATCTACAAAGAATAAAGTGAATAAATATTTATTACTTATATAATTTTAAATTCATCTTTTCACCTTTCTTTGTCCACATCTTCAAAGTCATATTAATACACCCACTCTGAAAAGTTCTTTCCCTGTTCAGAAGTTCTTTGGACAATTTTGTGTATACTTGTTCTTAATTATTTCAATAAATGATTCATCAATCACTATCATAGCTTCAATCTTCTTCATAAACTGTATAATCATAAATGTATGATCTATACATGACCATTTTACTGCAAAACCACATTGTTCTTTAGATATTTCAAATTGCTTTTGCAAATGATTCCTCACAACTTCTATCATTATTTTCATAATAATGTTGGCTACACATATTTCTCTATAGTTTACATATTTCTTATGTTTTCTGTATTAATTATTGATGATGTATTTCCTAAGAAAATTTCTCATTGTATATTTTTCTCTATAAAAATAGTGTTTATTCATCTGGTAAAAAAGTTAACAATTTTTCATACCATATTTGATGAGCTTTATATGAATTCTTCCTGATGCAGTCTTCTCTCATCATCTTCAAATTCCACTCTATCCCGTTTTTGATTTTCATAATCTATTGGGATTTCTCTTCATGTAAAAGTTTTTCATATCATTTAGTCTATTTTTAATCCAATTATAATTGTTTTCATTATATAATTTTCTTATTTTCTCAAATCCTTCATCATCTTTCAAGTTTTTATTGATCTTTGGAATTCTAAGAATGCTTCAATCTATGCATATTTCATCTTCCATTATTCTTTATTTTTTTTGTTTTCATAATGTATTTAATTCTTTTTTTTAACTTCTTATAAATTTCCTTATGTTTTTTTAAACCAATCCATCATTGATAAACTTTCTATTTTTTTCTTTCTTTCTTTCTTTCCTAATATTTTTTTCGTTCAACTTCTGATTTTCATTGTATCTTTTTATCCAGAATATCACATGACATCTAAATTAGTTTAATCTATTTATAAATTGTTCTGAATTGTCGTCATTCAGATACTTTTCAAATTCGTTTCCTATTCTCTATATAATGAACCATTTTAACAACTGAATCATTTTATTTTCTTATAATAAATCAATCCTCTATTCCATGTCATTCTTTTCTTTTTACCTTTTCATTACCAAAAGTATATCACTTTTAATAAATAGTGGTTTCTGCCTCACTTTGCTCCTCTAATAACGTTGACATCATGAAGTGTAACTGAATATTTCTGTCTAAAATGAAGTAATCAATAATTGATTGAGGATCTCTTATTATTTATTGTGATCTTGTGCATTGCTTTATGTTAAAAATGTATTGATTATTATATGTTTTAGTTTGATCACATAATTGTATCAGTTAGTTCCTGTTACCAGTTTTTTTTTCCTTTTCAAATCTTCCTATTACATTTTAATATTCTTCCTGATCAACTTTCACATTTAAATATCCCATAATTGCAATGTCTTTTATTCTTGGTATATTTTTTACTGTTTATATAATAAATTCAAAAATGCATCTTCTATATTATTACCAAAATCATTCATATACTTCGATATATACTTATTTGTCTTAAGTCAAAATTCATCTTATTTCTCATTAACAAATCCCCCTTCTACTTATCTTCTGCTACATATATTTCCATAATAGCACTAAGCAACCCTGCTCTTTTATTTTTGGACATTTTTTATTCTGCTCCATAGCTGATATAGTCATTATTTCCTCTATTCTTTTATTATTATTATTATTTTTATCTCTAGCAGTACTACAGCGTTTATATTTTATCTTAATCATTTTATTGTTTCAACAAAACCATTATTTAAATGGATAACGTCCCCGTCCCCCCACTTCCTAATAACTTTATATTAAAAGCAATTAAATCTTTAATAATAAAATTTATTTAATTATTTATATAGAACTTTTACTTTTTAAATATTTTTATTAACAAAACTGTAACTTTAAATACATTTTTACTTACTTATTAATTTTTGTTATAATCATGTTAAAACAAACACAGATGTATATTAAATTTGCATACGTTGCCATTACTTTTTTGCTAAAATCTTTTTAGAATATTAAAATATTGGAAATTATTTCTAATTTGTATTCAGCGTTTGTCACTCGCCAGTATATTCTGCCTGACAACACTTAAAGCAAATAGTATCGATTTGATTGTGAAGAATTCTCTAAAAACTACTTAGAATTAAAAATGATTGATTGCTAGCTAATTTAACTTTCTTATCTATTTCATTCATAATTTTAAACTCATTTTTTTCTGCATTTTAAAGTATATTTTAGCTCTTATCTACTAAGAAAAAAGTTTTAATACATCATTATTTTTATTTACGATTAAACTTATCATTAAACGATTCTCCAACTGCCTCATCTTTAACTTTGTAAATATCTTTCTTAAATACCTTTTTAATTTATCTCAACAGATTAATGGATATATATGTAAGTTAATAATATACTTTCAATGTAATGAAAAATATAATTGAGTGCAGTCTATCATTTATATGGAATTCTTTTTTTTTTCCTTTTCGCCTTCAAAAATAAAATAGAAAGGTATCATATATACATATATAACGTGTTTGCTATTCATTCATTCCGTTTATTTAGATTTGAATGCGGCTATTAATATATGATTTTTTAAAGAAATTTAGGTTTTATACTATGTCAATTGTATCATATGATAAACTGCCTAAGATTACATTATTCTTTCCTATATAAATATGTTGAATTAAATATTTTCATGGATAATTATTATAATAAAGAATAGAGATGAGATTATATTTACATAAACAGAGATAACTTTGATGTTGCTAAGTAATGATCAATTACTACTAATTGACAATCCCTGAGGCTAAACAAGTTTTCTCATTAACTTATAATAGCTTTTTGTTGAAGTTTTTTTCTTGAAGTAAAAGGAGGTACTGTTTAACTTCAAACCCAAGTTCTTATATGGATTTAAACCCAGAATGTCATTTTTATAGATGTGAGAATATTAAACAATAACATCCTTCTTAATATTCTGCAAATAATTTTAACTTCTCATGAGTTGTATATGTTGAATTAAATGTTTACATGGATTTTTATTATAATAAAGAATAGAAATGAGGAGATTATATACATGTAGACAGAGATAATTTTTATCTTTTGATGATGCTAAAAGACTATCAATTACTACTAATTGACAATCCCTGATATAATATTGAAGAAAGCTAATCTTTGGCTGAAATTCTAACAGTAAACAGTAAGAATGGACTATTATCATATCTTATTACATTATATATATATATATATATATAAGTAATGTTATAAGATATGATAATAGTCCATTGAATTCTTAAATTGAATTCTAAGAAAATAGTAAAAGATCTGGAAAGAAATCATATATAAAATGGATAATTTCAATAAGGAAGTTTGTTGTTATGATGCATAGAAGGAAGGCTATGAATTAAAAAAAAATGGATTAAGCATGGAAAACCCTAAATAAATAGTAAAAGATCTGGAAAGAGACCACATGTAAAATAAATGAAATAAAGAAGTTTGTTGGAGTGATGCAGAAAAGAGAGACTATGAATTAAAGAAACTAGATTAAATTTGGAAAACCCTCTATCATGCCATAGATCAATAATATTTAAAAAATATGCTGATAATGATATGTAAGTAATGGTAAAAGTCTAAATAGTATATTTAGGACAAAAATCATTCCAAAAGCTTTTCTTAAAATAGTGACAAAGAAGGCATTACTTATAAGATTTAACAAATATTAATGGTTTGAGCAGTTGTCCATTCTTATTTTATTTTTATTATAGAAAACAAGTAAAAGTAAGACTAAGTAAAGATAAAGAAAATTAGTAAAATAAAACAAGTTAAAATTTAGTAAGAAATATGAAAAAAATTAATCCAAAATTAAAACATAAAAAATGAGGTTAAAAACAAGGAAAATATATTATTAGTGTAGCATACAAAAAAAATTACTATACTGTATAAAAATAAATATATTCGATGTATAGTGACATATGTATTCAATATTGCAGTGTATAAGTTTCATTTTGTTTTATTTTTTATCAGATTTATATTTTGTTTTTATATAATTAATAGTAATAAAAAAGAACTTGTTATAAATGTTGAGAGAAATTCGTAAAAAAAAAAAAAATGTGATTCATATAAAATAAGTTATTTTTTTTGTTTTTATTTTTTTTAAAAAGTGTTTATAAAATATTTAAATACACATTTATTGACTTATATTGGATGATTGCCAATGTAATAACTGTCTGAAAAAAAAATATTAATCTACTTAAAATATAAAAAATGTTCAAGTTTTATCAGCTGAATTTGAACTCAGATCACAGATATGACAGTAAGATGCATTATCACCATGTAATTAGGCTCTTATATATATATGTATGTGTGGTTGAAAAAATTATTAATTAACAAAATATGAAAAATAAAAAATAATAATTAAAACAACAACTATTTAAATCAGGGGTGGGCAAATAGTGACTCATGGGCCACATGCGGCCTGCTAAGTGTATTTATGTGGCCCACCAAGACAATCAGAAAAATCCATATTAAACTGAGATTTCCTTTTCATGCATGACTGAAGATTCATCTTGTATTTACCACTATGATGGCCATGTCAATACACATGCACAGTGTAGATACGATGTGCAGTGCTTTTCCGGTTGATCTGATTAATTTCAATTTTGTCTTATAACTTATGTTGGCCATGAATATGAGGGAAAATCTCAAAAGTACTTGGCCTATTTAATTGGTTTGGTTTTTGCAGCTTCTTCATCAGTGGGTAAATCGCTTTTATATGCTATAAGCAAATATATAAATTTCCAACTTTAGTGAAACCATGAATCCTCAAAAAAAATATAAAATCGGTGACGAATATAGTATATTTAATGAAGAATGGACAAACAAATATTTCTTTGGTAATACAGGGAATAAAGCAGTGTGTTTATTGTGTCATGAAAAAAAGGTGTGGCCCTCCACTAACCTTTGCTTCCACAAAGTGGTCCTGATGCAACCCTCCACTAACCTCTGCAGCCCCTGATCCAAAACAATTGCCTACCCCTGATTTAAATAGTAGTATGTCTGCTATTATATTTTTGTTTTTGGTGGTGTTGGTTAAGATGATTATATTGTAATACAAGATAGATTTTTTCATATTATTGACTGTGTCCATTTGTCAAGCATAAAACTAATATTTAATGGATCATTGTATAGCAGAAAAATATATACAAAAATCACAATGGGTCTTAGATATTTTTCCTATTTAGATGTTTTAATTTAATTTTACATAACTGTTCATATATTCTTAAATATTAATAAAAATCATATTTGATGTTAACTGTAAAACATAACAGAATGTTTATGAAGAGCTGCCTAATATAAAATTGAATCTTTGTTAAAGAAAATTGTACTAGATGTACATTTATATATGATCAATACTTATGAAATTATCCAAATATATTCATTAATAACCTAAAGTTGCTAAAAAATTCTAACCAAAAATCATACTCTGTCAGATGATATATAATCAGACTTGGAGCAGAAAAAGACTATAAAAAGGTCTTTCTTCAGTCACTGGAACTGCACTTGCTTTTCTTTTTCCTCCATAGTAAATGTTTTCCTATTTTATCAATGTGTCCATATTGTATTTATTAAATGTATGTAAAAGCTACCCAATCTTATTTTTGCTGCTGTCTATTATATGTAAATCTTTGAAAAGTGTAATAAAGTTATTATTAAAAAATAAAAACAAATAAGCTTCCTTGTCCCAAATATTTTATATCATACTTCTAAAACAAGTAATATAAAAACTTATAATTCAAGTAGTTATTAACGGTTACACCCCACACTAGTATAAATTATTTGAATGTATAATATTAAAGATTTTAAGACTTCTCATTCGATAATTTAATATACAAAATTAACAAAGCGTATGACACACTTGAATGAGAAGCTATAAAGATACACAGAAATTATTACACGCTAAGCCTTTCGAGGCCTTTTGCCTCATATTCATATTCTGCAGCTCACAGTACCGCTATGAATATGAGGCAAAAGGCCTCGAAAGCGCTTAGCATGTAATAATTTCTGTGTATCTTTATAGCTTCTCATTCAAGTGTGTCATACGCTTTGTTAATTTTGTATATTGAATGTATAATGCAAGGGTTATTATTAGAATTTATATTTAGTCATGATTTTAAAATGGCGTAGGTAAATTAATTAAGTTTTATTTAAGAAAATCAATATTTCATTAATTATTCCATTTTTTTTTCTAAATATTACCAGTTAATTTCAATGTATATAAAACAAATTAATTTCACACACTTTTTTTTTTCAACATTTTTTCATTTCAAGTTTTTCTTACAATTTGGTCATATTAGATTGTCATTGTTGAGGATTATTCCTATAATATATATATACACAAATACACATTTGCAAAAAATTTACAAAACAACATGATAAAATGTTTTCTCATAAATTATATATATTTTTTCACTTTTTGCTTACTTTTATATTTGTCCTTTTGTAATCTTTTTTTTTTTTTTTTTATGAAAAAAATATTTCAGTTATTAGTATAACCATAGAAGACTAATTATAAATAATGAATGTTTTTTTGTATGAAAAAAAAATATTTTTTTTATTATTTTTTTATATAAAATTTTTTTTATTTATATAAAAGGCATTTGGAAAAAATAAAACAAATAAAATATATAGAGTATATGAGCGCAGTCTTTCACATGACCCACCACTCATCACTTTATCTCATATCACTAATACACTTGAACACATATATATGGAAAAGATAAATAATCACCAATATACGTATTTCATGCCAAACCAGCAATCATCAGTTGGCCCAGATTATCATCTCTACACATATATGCAATAAGTGCTCAGATATATATTAAGATAGCCAATCTTCATACCTTAATGGACTGGCTTCAATCCACTCAAATTCTTCAACTGTCCATCCAATTGAAAATCTGATGATGGAAGGCTCAAAGGTCACAATCTTGGCGTTAGGGTGACCTTTGAGAGTTCCATCATCAGATTTTCAATTGGATGGATGGTGGAAGAGTTGTAGGGTGGAGTAGATTGAAGCCTGTCCATTAAAGTATGAAGATTGGCTATCTTAATATATATCTGAGCACTTATTGCATATATGTGTAGAGATGATAATCTGGACCAACTGATGATTGCTGGTTTAGCATGAAGTACTATATTGGTGATTAATTGTCTTTTCCTCATATACGTATTCAAGTGTATCAGTGATATGAGATAGAGTAGTGAGTGATGTGAAAGTCTGTGCTCATATACCCTATATATTACATATATTGATGCAGGTGTGTTTGTAAGTCTGCATTTCAGTTATTAAAACAAATAAAAGAAAATGAATCAGAATATTAAAAAATATAAATTAAAAAAAAATACCCATAATACACACTTTCTAAAGTTTTCAATAAAGAGCTACTTAATTATCCTTACTAAAAAGTAAAATAGGGAAAAGAAAATTCTTATCAACTGATTATTGATTAATATGGCAATAATCTCTTTTTTGTTGTTCCCCTATGAATGAATATTGTAGAGATCTTCATTCTTAATAAATTATTTACTAATATATATTTGCACAAATATAAGATTTATATATAATAAATAGCATGTGTTTCTAAAATACATATGATTATTTCTAATACACTTTATTGTAAAGTATGTATTATATTACACAGAAGCCAAACTCTCCATAGAGTAGTGCCCCTCAGTGCAGACCAGACTAATCAATGGATGCAGAAAGGATTGTGCATAAAATCCCTACCTACAGCCTAATCATCCAATATCCCAGATTAGTTTCTAGCTTGTGGTTTCCATCAATGAGGAGCTGTGAATCTGAGCTGTGGATCTTAGGATCTAGTGCAACCCTCCAGCAGCCATCTTTTACCTTATTAGCTAACTATAAAGCTTTGAGTCCAAAATGAAAACACAATGTTTTCAATTGAAGCTCATTAGGTTACATAGTAGTATAGATCTTAACTCAGTTAAGCATCTATACTTGTTGGTGTCTTTGGTACTTGGTATTGTACTAGTCGAAAAACACACATCGATCCAACAAACCCCTGAATACAGGTAAAGTACCTCAAGTCCGACCACATACAAGATATATAAATCAGGTACATCATGGATTCTGCCCTATTTACCTATATCCCCAGGTCAAGATCTAATCAATAGCCTTTCTCGACGATACGATCGAATTCCTTTACTTTCACCGTCCCAGCAGCTGGGTCTTAAAGCATGAGATTCAATTTAATTATATATTTTAGTGAGAACTTGGGTGATTGGTTGATAGGTATATTTAAAAATCAAAATTTATTTAAAATAAAAGTAAATAAAATGATTCGAAGAACACTGGAAGTTTGTTTTAGTTATATATATATATATTTAAAAAATCATTAGGCATTCTACATTAATCTTTAACTCAAGCTCTAAAAAAAAAATACAATCTTTAAATTAACTTTATAATTATATGAGTTCATGACGACTTTATTTATATTAGCGGTTAACATTGACATTATTGAGTTTGTACAATTTATTTTGTGAAGTTTATACACCTTTACTTTTGTTTACATTTATTCTCCTTTTAAAATAACAAAAATGATTTTATAATTAAATGATCAAGGATTTTAAAATTCCCCATGCACATTTAGTACAAGCTTGTAATATAGTGGTAGGTTTAAACATCTGCCTAACGCACATATATAAGAATGACTATTTTAATGAATTCTTTATACAAGATTTAAAAAAAACATTTCTATTGAAAAAAAAAACATTAATTAAATAGACGATTATAAGAAGACTAATTTGACGTCTTACTCCACTAACAGATAAAAAAATTGATTTAATTTCTCTTTATACAAAATAATAATTTAGGTTTTCAATAACTAATGTTTTATGACATTAGTGGACCTTGCTGGAATAGCTTATAATTAACTTTACAGTGATTAAAACTGTAAGCTGTTATAACAAAAAAAATAGATCAGTTAATTATCAAGCAAACAAGTCACTTCAGTTGGACTTTCAACTAAAATCAAACCTATAATAAAATATAATGTGAATTAGTCAAAATCAAACGATTTTAACTAATTACGAAAACGAACAAAAGAGTCGATTACTCAGGTTGAAGATCCTTTCGTAGAATCAATTCCCTATGGCTTACGTATTAGATAGGCAAAAGAAAAACAGAACAATATCGGGTTAATAAATATATGAATGCAAAGGAGAGAAGAAACGTAAGTAAGAACATATGGGCTGGATTACGATGCTCATATGCTTATTCCAACGAAGAATAAAAGAGAAATTGATACGTCCACATGTCGTGTTCATATACCGATAGGAGATAGGATTTACGGAGAGCCAACATGCCCACCAATATGGGTATCATGCCAGAAAACCCACTCTATCTCAGCCACGCTATCCGATTCACAGACGTATGCAAAAGCAGAAGCTAACTCTGAATCACCAAATCAATGACCATGTTAAGTCTGTCCATGATACTCCAAGCATTCTTTATTAACCCGAGATATTATAATCATTAAATAGGAACGAATTATAATTAAATAGCCTTAAAATGATCTAATACTGCATAGAGACCAACCTGCGTAACCAACTATTTTATATAAATATTTAACCTACAAAAAAAAACATACATATAGAAATAAGGGAATTTAATTCTCGAAAAAATCCCCCCTTCCCTCTTTCCTAACTTAAAAAAAAGGCAAGATAATTAACTGATGCTATCCAGTGGCACTGTTACTAGGTCAAAAATCTATAGCATATTTTATTCTGTTTTGAATTACAGAAATATAAAATAATAGAATCCCATTCTGGGAAATCTATAATAAAACTGTTTAAAGAAAATACGGTAAGCTTTATTTTAAAATACATATATATTCGACATAACTTCACTTGCGAAATAAAATAGATCAAGATTATTTTATTTTAAAATTAAATCATTCTTTGTTAACTTTCCCCTCCCCTAATAAACATAATTTGCTCTTTTAGCAAATTACTCTCTTTGAGTCCCCATGAGTGAAGCCAGTCGAAAAAAAAATTAAAAAAAAAATCAAAGCATGAAATCTCATGCTAAGATTAATATAAAACAAATAAATAAATTCATAGTCAATCAATCAAAATATTAAAAATTATGGTGAGCTTGAGTTAATGAAATATTATAATTTAAAAGAAAAGGGTTAAAGAATCAGTTAAAAGCTTTACGAAAATACATTTATACTCTTACGATAATAGTTTCAAACATCTTGATGGAAGTATTCAAGCTCTTCAGCATTTTCCTTGAAGTTCCCCAGGATGAGTTCTATGAGCGAACATTGGTAGCAGATGGCTCTTTTGAAGGCAGGTTTGGACAGCAGCACAACGGAAGATTTCAGGTCTCAGGAAGGAAAAGGCAGTGATTTACCCTTTTTACTACTCTATCATCATGGCATGATTTCTTCTCTACTTTCTTTCTGTCTGTTCTCTGTCTGGTTCTGGTCTCTCTTTTTTTCAAAAGGGCCACTATTTATCACTTCCTACTCATATTCAATTTCTGCTCCCTCAGGTCATTTTCAATTTTAAAAACAATCGAAATCATTTTTTTATTCTAATTTTAGAAAGTTTGTACCTCGATAAAGATCAACAGATTTCAATATAATTTTATGTTCGTTTTTATTTTAGATAACGATGTAGAATCTCTACTAATTAATGAATAGAGATTCCACAGTGAATGAATTTTGGTAATTTATCAATGCTTTTAATTTAAACATTTATTTTAAACTTTTTATCAAGGTACAAATCTTTCCAAAAGGGCATCTTGGATTCTTGAACTAAAAATAAAGCATTTTAAACATACATATATAAAATATATATAAAAAATTCAAAATTTATTAGTTGAATTTTTTTCTTTTTAATAATAAAAATGGAATAACAGTCTTAGTACAATTATATATATATGATCCAAAATAAATTTTAGGATTTATTTAGGATAGTTAAAAAAATGTTAAAAATATTTTTTTAGAATAATAATAAAAAAGCAAACGTTAGTAAAATAAATAATTAGGTGGGTCAGACAGTGAAACGGCAAATCTGAATCAGATTTACCATTTCAGTATTAATCCACAAAACATCACATGATTACCATTCTTTATGCTTACACAAGCTGTTTACACAGAGGCTAACCTCTCCATACAGTGGCATCACAAGCTAGAAATTAGTCTGGGAATATTGGATGAGTAGGCACTAAATAGAGATTTTATGCACAACCCTTCCTGCAACCATTGATTATCCTGGCTTACACCAAGTGGTGCTACTGTATGGAAAATTTAGTCTCTGCATAAACAGTTTGTGTAAGCCTAGAGAATGGTGATCATGTGATGTTTAGTGGTTTAATATTTATTGTATTTATTGTGAATATAAACTTTAATATACAGAATTACTGTGTGTTATAGTTGCGTATTTACTGTGTGTTTCTTTTTAGATTTAATGAGTTTTCATATGAAAGAAAAATGCACAGACACTTGATATATTATTTTAAAACTGGAATTCTACATAAAATGTCAATTGGTGGCAGCACTGCTGCAAAATTTGATGGAAATATTTCAAACAGTTACTATAGTAATAAAAACAGATCACTTTGAAATATTTATATATAAATCTGAAGCTGTTGTTTGAACATGATGACAGATGTTTAAATACTTAGCATATATTTTGCTAAAATATACACAGGGAGGATTGGTCTATATATACATATATTCAAAATGCTCACAAATTTTTTTTTTAGTTAAAAAGAAAATTAACAGAAAACATAAAACTCGATCAAGTATCAGTTTTTTTTCCTCCATATTTTTTTTACCTGATAAATATTTATTATTAATATTATTAGTCCGTCTCTAATGCTTTCCCAAATCCAGTTATTAAAAACAGATAGTTAGAATTATTATCCAAAATTGTAAAAATTCCTAATGTAACTTATACCAAAATAGAACAACTTACCAACAATGCCCTTCAGTGAAATGTTTATTTGGGGTCCATGTTATTATTGTCAGCTATTACAGTAAGTTAAATAAAAAAATACCAGGCATTTGATATAAGAGAACACACTGAGAACTTTTACAGTTTGTTGGTTATTGTACTCTGTGTATGCATGTGTATGTGTATTAAGTTACAGGTCTGGGTAATAATGGAGTACTTCAACCAAGTGATACCATTTTAACATTATCAGTGATATTTAATCACACCCTTAACATGATTTATTTTAATATATTAAACTTACTAAACTGTGATTACTTTATAAAATGATATCTCTTACAACATAAGATGCATACTTACTTATAAAACGATATCTCTTATAACATAAGGTGGCTACTTGTATATAAAACGATATCTCTTACAACATAAGATGCATACTTACATATAAAATGATATCTTATACAACATAAGATGCATACTTACTTATAAAATGACATCTCATAACTTAAGATGGCTATTTACATATAAGATGATATCTCTTACAACATAAGATATATGTTTACTTATAAAACGATATATTTTACAATATAAGATACATACTTATTTTAATAGCATTTTAAATTCAAAAGTTGAAATAAAATTAAAGATTAAAAATCAAGTGCTTTTACTTATTCAGTCTATCTTACACATATTTTTATTACTTAAATATTTGTTTTATGGGTTTGTAATATTAAGATCATTACTTTAAAATGAATTAATTTTTTACTTTTTTATTACAAATCTCTTCCTAATAAATGATTTGGATTTATAAAACCTGCTACAAAATTTATTTATTACCTGTCTGCATTTTTCTGATAAGGATCGATCAAAATAAAAGATAGTGGCTTTGACATGTCAAGATAAAATACCTTATTTTATCTACTTCCTGTCTCACCTCCTATTTTTCCTATCATAAATTTGTTTGATAATTGTTAGAGTGAAGAAAAGAGAAAACTGATTTATATAAATAGTTATGTATTAATTATATTGCAAGAATAAATTAATAATAAAACTTTAATTCATTCTTGATATATACTCAGTCTGAAAATATGTAGCAATTATATTCATGACTTAAAACATAAAGATAATAGAGTAGTAAATTATCTAATATATATGAGAATACTGAAAATTCACAAGATCCTTAAGGTGCAATGGTGGCCCATCAATTAGCAGATCTATCCGCTGGATTTGAATTCTTGTTGAATAAACTTAAACCTTTCTTCAACAACCTTAGCACTTTTTTTAGGTTATTGGCCTATAGCTGATTCAGGTAGTTGGTCAGCAATTAGTAAGAGGGATAAAACAAGAATGGAAAACTGTTCACATTCTTACCACCTAGCAGTTGGCAATTTTATTGTTTTTAGTATTTTATTTTTCACTAATTGACTTCTTAATTTTAATAAGTGCTACCCCCCCCCCATTTATTGTGATCCCCTTTGTTATTCTTTCATGGAGGATTGCTGAAAAAGCCATGGACTATTTAAAAATATCTTTTGCCTTGTTAATAATTTTTATTAGTTATTCATTAAACTAGAACTTATCCACTTAATGAATTATAATTCTGTAGTGTAATTTTCACTACACCACTATCGCACAAGGTAGGGACCTGTTTTTATTCACTTTTAACACCTTTTAGAGGGGTGAACCAAAGACATGTGAAAAAAATGTATGATCCCCAAAATGCACATTTCATGTTGAACCAGAACTCATCAGTTGGCCCACATCACAATCTCTTGAACATAAATTTATCATTGTTCAGTATATGTAGCTAGCCAATTACTACAACTTAATTGATAAGTGTCAAATTTACTGCCTTCACAACTTTGACACTAATAATTTGATGGGAAATACATTAATATTTTTTATTAAATATTCATTAGACTATAGATTATCCATTTAATGAATAATACTCTGTGGTATAGTTTTCACTACACCGCTCTCAAACAAGGTAGGGACTGGTTTCTATCTGCTTTTAACACCTTATGGAGGGGTGCAATTATAAACATATGACCAAAGATATGTGAAACATATGTATCACCCCTCTATCTTGTGTTACAATGGTGTAGTGAAAATTATACTACAGAAGTATTATCTTTTGCCCTGTTTTTACTGAAAACTTAATGTGTTTATTATATTATTGAAATATAAGTTTAATACCAAATCATCCACATTCATCAAAGTCCCCAATAACTTTGTTTTAAGTTATCACTTCTATTCTGAATAAATCTCCAAACAAAACTTTTTTTTTCTCATTTTCTAATGCATCTAATTAACCCTTCTCATTTTTTTGTTTTTTTTTTAATTATATTTAAAATTAAGAATTTTACTTTTAATCCTTATTTATTTCTAATAATATAATTTAAAACTTACAAGTACTATACACACTTTTACCATGCACACTTTCCTCTCATATGATGGCTTTTTATACAAAA
Source organism: Epiperipatus broadwayi (assembly GCA_028023455.1). Lineage (NCBI taxonomy): Eukaryota > Metazoa > Onychophora > Udeonychophora > Euonychophora > Peripatidae > Epiperipatus > Epiperipatus broadwayi. The sequence goes on from JAQFVV010000183.1 coordinate 2,039,544, forward strand.
CTTCTCCACAACAATTATTATTAATTTATACTCACTTCTTCAATTAATAAGCGACAATTTGCTACAGGGTTTAAAAAAATATTTGTTACTTTACTACCAATCAGGTAGATGCCAAAAGTAATGTCTTTCTCATAAAATAAAATGATGAGATTCACACCAAATAATTTGAGTACCAGTTTAGCATCCTTGAATATTATATCACAATATATAATAATAATAAAGTGAAAATACAATTTACTTCCTTAGTTTTTATTCAATATTATTATAATACAATAGTACATTTGGTGACTCAACTAAAAAGAAAAAAGGCTTTCCATCATAAATGTAAACAATGTAGATAGAATAAAAAATTGCAAGGCTTTTGCAGTACATAATTAAATATATAATAATAATTAAATACATGTACAGTATTTATATTTTAAACTAGATGTAATTAGAGGAGATTTGAACCAGAGTTTCAAGATCCCTTTAGTCATCCACTCCATTTTATTCAACCAATATACATGAACACATACATGTGAAAAAGTTAAATGATCTCCAATATATATATATATGTCATGTCAGTATTCATCTGTTTCAGCATGAAATACGTGTATTGGAGATCATTATCCTTTCACATGTGTGTAGTTATTTGTATCGGTTGAATAACATAGATTGAATAGCTGAAGGGAGCTTAAAAGTCTAGGTTCAAATCTCCTATATATATGTCTATTATAACAAAATTTAAATATTTTCATGTATGCTTGTTTGATTTTTTTTTTCAAATCACTTAATATGGCCTAAGGTAATTAATAGTGATTAAACTAGCGAAATTAGATACTTAAATACTGTAAATTAATTTAAAAGGAAATAGATGCTTTATCTCTGGTAATTTATTAAAGATAATAATAAAAGAATATTACCCAACCCTTTTTTGTAATGCATACCAATACATATCTGTGAGGTCTACCTATTAAAGATGTGTATTAAGTATGTATATTCTTCTATGAATATATGCATGTATATTTAGTATGTATGTATGTGTGTGGATGTTAGAACTTTTGGTAATTATTATTTTTTTAAAAAGAACATAAACTTTATATGATATATGCATACATAATATATCCGAGTTTAAAAATAAATGGGGGTTCTAATAAAAATTACCTGACTAGTTTTTAAATAAATATCAACAGTATTAAAAATATATAATATAAATATATGTATATTAGAATATTTTATGCTAAATGTTTTGCAAATTATTTTTATAAAAAGCTCAGTTTATATAAAAATGTAAACTTTGGAGTCTGATCGAATTACTCTGCTTGGATTCTTAGTGCTGTAATTATATTGCAATTGGGCCCAGAGGTGTTCACTAGTTGCTATTCTGTAACATTTTTTTTTTTTGGTTAGCACTTATTTAATGACAAGAACATTAAGTAAAATGTATATTGGATAATGTTGATTGCAGTTTTAGACCTAAATGTTACTATTATTCAAAGGTAATGAGTTTTCAAATCAAGTGGCAGATTTGACCTTGCACTCAAAAATAGTCACTGCACTTAATTGACCTCACTTTTGGTAAAATCTTGAAATTAAAAATTGTAAATTTACACATAGTTTGTTTACTTATTCATTTTTATTTATATAAAATTAAATGAAATATTTGTTTTTATTAATCAGAAAATAAGTTACAAAAAGTATAATAATATCAAACAGAAACTGATTGTCAGTAAATTAAAACAAATATTTGTTTTAAAAAAATCATTGCTAATATTTTTTAACATTTTTTACACCTATAAATTAAAGTTTTAAATTTCAAAGATTATATTTATTAATTGATGTATTCTTTAGTCATATACCTTGTAAATTAGAAATTTGGTGTAGAATTATTTAACCCATTACATTGTGGCAGGTTTAATTGTTATTTCTGATTAAACTTTTTATCAATGTTCAATCATTGTTTTACCATTATCATACATCAGAATTTAACAGATTGGGCTTTATTTAGTAGAAATATACATATACAAATAAAAAATCCTGTAAAAAATCATATTTGAAATTTGAAAATGTTTAAAAAATTGCTCATTATGACAAGGAAAGGAGCAGAATGGCTTCAGAAAATGAACGAAATCTTTTTTATTTAAACTTGTTTTTACAATGTGAACAAACAAATTTTAATCTCTGATAAATGTATAAAATTCTGCTTTAAATTTTAAAATTGCTCTCAAGTGTTGGTGGCCTTGTGGATAGCATAGCCGGGTTCACTTCCTGGTCAACACTTTGACACATGAAAAAAAAGAAAAAAAAAAAATAAATGCATTTTTAAATTGCTTTATAATTTTTAAAATATCTCAAAAGATTCTAGTACAGTGTTGATAATGATTTATTAATCATCATTTCATAAGATCAAGTGATTTGAAAATGTATCTTTGTTAACACTAATGTTAGAAGTTATTCCTTTCTATTTTTAAAAATAAAACATACATATAAATCAGAGGCAAAACTCTCAATACAGTAGCGCCACTCAATGTAAGCTAAAATAAGCAATGGATATGAGAAGGTTTGTGCATAAAATCCCTATCTAGTGTCTACTCATCTATTAATCCTAGACTAGTTTTAAGCTTGTGGCTTTCATTAGTGAGGAGCCTTAGAATGAAGAGCATTGCATCTAGATCTTAGGATCTAGTGCAACCATCTAGCAGCTTAAAAAGATAAAGGGTGACTGCTAGAAAGTTGCATTACATCCTAAGATTTAGGTGCAGTGCTCTCAGATTTAAGGCTCCTCACTGATGAAATACACAAGTTAAAAACTACTCTGGGGATATTCTTTCATCAATTGATTTCTCTGGCTTGCACTGGGTGGCACTACTGTATCAGAAGTTTTGCTTGTTTTGACAACTTATGTAAGTATATAAAATTGTGATCATATGATATTTAGTGGTTCAATATGTATAAAATTAAAATCTGATATTGTATACATTTGATTTTTAATAATTAATGCACAATTATTGCTTAAAATTAATAAACTTTGCAAAAAAATGTTCTCAAAGTAATCTTGCAAATAGTGTGGAAACCAATCACAAAGGAATATATCCATCAAAGTCATGGAAGCAGAACTAAAATATTTGGTTTTGCATCTCTTTAATTATACTGGGTTTTTTTGTTTTCTTTAATTAAAAAAGTAATGCATGAACATACACTAATTAAAAAAAAAGGCAGTGAAATGTACAAACATTTTTTTTATTATTTTTTTAACATTAATACCAACAGAATTTTAAAAAAAAAAACAAATGTCAAAATACAAACAAAGCATCAATAGTATAAAGGTACTTCCATTTCAAAACAAAATGATAAAAAATATTACAATGCGACAAACAAATTTCTCCATTTGCAGAAATATTGCCTAAGAGGGATTTTTGTTTTTTAAAATAATGAGAAATAAAGAGATGAAACTTTTTGAAAAAAAATTTGATGATAATAAGATATAATTTGTTTTGTTTTGTGACGTAATTGTGACAAACTCTACCTCAGAAACAAATCTGTAAATAAACAGTGGATTAAAAAAAAAACATTTACAATCTTCTAAAAATGAAAATAAATTATTTTATATTACTTACATGAAATTATTTAGAATTTTTTAAAAAAAAGTTTAATAACTTAAAACAATCTAAGAATTATTTTGAGAATGTATGATTTTGTTAAGCCTTCCAAATAGTAACGTTCATTTCTTCATTTCAATCATGAATATGTCACAACAGCTCTAATCCCAAAGTACTATTTTTCTTTACCAATCATATTATTTTAAAACAACTTATGTAAAAAAAGAATTTTTCTTTTTTTAATACTAGTGTTATTTCAAAATCGTGCCAAAACAATTCATGTGAAAAGAGAATTAGGTGTATATGTTTATATATGATAAATGTATAAACATGTATATATATATATATTAAATGCATGACTTCCAAGTTCCTTTCAGTTTATTCCGGAGTGTGTAAAGTATGTCAAAATAAGCTTGGAAGTACATGATTCTGAGAACTAGTCACTGACATTAATTTATAACTTTTGAGATACAATCAAATTTTATTTTTTATTTAAAAATTTATTCACACATGAAAATATACAATGTGTGCAAAATAAAAATCTTTACTTAATGGAAAATCAATTGAATGAGATTGTTGTGCTCAATCTACCACTTGGATGCTCAAATGTTACTTGACCTTCCAAGCAACTAACCATGTGATTATTTATTTATAAAAATTAAATAATATATATTTCAGGCAAATCAAGTATTCTAAAATAGTTCAGACAAAATTAGTACAAGTATATTCAGACAGTAAACTGTTTTTAAATTCAGAGGACAAGAGGGTTGAATGGCTTGTTATTGAAATTCACAAATAGTTTCAGCACAGGAAGTGACATGGTTAGTCTGTGTCCCATGCATCTTAAGATTACCATTCAGGACTGGCATCCATAAGTCTTGAGCTCTGAAATCTGCCACTCTACCCTTCCTCAACCATGTAGAGTATTTGAATTCAGCCTCAAATTGCAAGTCTACAATAACAATTTAAAACTTATTTCAAACACATTTGTAATGTGTAGTTAACCATATTTGGATATAAACTATCTGATGATTTGACATTTGACAATATGGCAATCACACGCTCTTCTTTGACCACATCCTCTTATTTTCAAAACTGTTTAAGTGCAAAGTTTTGTGTTCATTGGAAATATTGATCGATTTAGTTAGTATATATCTATTTAGTATGTGAATTATATCACATATGATTAATATTATTTTGACAAATCTTTTATTTCAAAGAATGTTTAATATTCATTATTAATTATTCCCAATTGATGAATTATTTTTCAATTTGGTATTATAATTGAGAAAGTATATGCAATTGTTTATGCTTTTATATTGTGGTAGTGATTGGACCCCTTACTGATTTTTATTTGTGTTAACTAAATGATTTATTCCTATCTAAAATATAATGAAGTATTATATATTCAGTCTACTTCCCACATGTGTGTTTAAAAATCCAACATAATAGGTTATTATAACCAACTGGACAATAGTTTATCATTGTTTGACTTGTTCTAAAAAAGATTTTTAAGTAAGTCAGCTAATGTATATACCCAAAAACATCACATGATCACCATTACTTATGCTTGCTCATAACTGTTATTAAAACAGGCAAAACTCTCCATTCAGCAGTGCCACCCAGTGGAAGCCAGAAACTAGTCTGGGCTTTTTAGATGAGTAGGCACTAGATAGGAATTTTTTGCACAAGCCTTCTGGCATTCATTGATTACTCTGGCTTGCACTGGGTGGCATTACTGTATGGAGAGTTTTGCCTGTCCTAATATATATACTATTTATAGCCTACTTTATTTTAGTTGTACTATATTAAAAATTCAGAATCTCAATCACCAATTTTACAAATAATTGATCCACTGCAGAATGTAAGTCTCCAAATGCAATTCAGTTATTCCAATCCTTCACCTCTCTTTTCCTTCACACCAGAAAATGTTTTTATTTCATCCATTTATCTTATGTGGTTTCTTACTAGATTTTTCACAATCTTATGCAATCCCATTTAAAATTTTAACTCTCCATCTATTATCATTTCTTCTTCAATGTATTCAGCCCAGCTCAATTTCTGTCTCAATTCTTCCAATGACGTCTATGAGATTGGTTTGAAATCCCATTCATGTATTTCATTTTCAATCTCTTCTTGATACTCCTAATATATATATATATATATATTAAAAGGAGAGAGGTTGCCTTGACAACAGTGAGAAATATTGATTACTATCTATATTGGTATGTTTAGGTGGTGACTGGTTTCTAATGGATATATCCATGCAGCATGGAGTGATCTGGAGTTTCTGTATTGCTCTTCTGTTAAATATCCAAGTCTCAGATTTATAAGTAAGAACTGGTGGAAAAACTTCCATTTCAAATGCGTAAGCATATTTCCTTTTAATGCTGTTATTTCTATTAAAAGCTTTCAATCCAAGTTTAATTTTATAATCAATTTTATCCTTTATGTTTCCATTTGCATTAATAATTTGATCAAAATATTTGTAGTTGTTTTGTTTTTTTTTCCATATGTCATAGCATCGGCCGGGAGACGAATCCGCAACAACCGTCAGCAACCAACTGCTTGCTTGCAAGGCGACTGCGCTGACCTCTCGGCTAACAACGCTTAACTTCCTCTAATTTATGATTTTCAATCTTTAGTTTTTACTTCTAATCAATGCAAGTATGTTTCCAAAACGAATCTAAATGACAGTTGTGTGACCCATAAATTATAGGTTATCAAAGTATGTTTACGTATCTTTTATTAATTAATTAGTAAACATAATTTTAAAAAATTAGATATTTATATGATGCATTAGTATGTTAATGAATGATTACTAAATTGCCTATTAAAAGCATTTGTCAATTTGATTACTTTTAAGTAAATATCATTTCAAACAGCATTTTTACTTTTAAAAAATACTGAATTTAATAGTTTTTAATAGGAACAATAAACAAGTCCTTTCATTTCATATAATCATTGATAATTTGCATGTTAGAAAAACAACTTCAATTTCGCTATTTATTAAATATACAATTGAAAAAAAAAAAGCTCTTATTCTTGCCTAGATTATTTTATTCATTGGAAATATTGATTATTATAATCAAATACTCAATCTCTATTACCATTAAAATAATGTGATATAGTATGGCTACTCCTTTATCGAAGCCAGGAATCTCTGACACTATCACCGGAAAAACCTGTTAGCCACCTTACTTCTCCTTTCCATTCCCCACTATTTTTTTTATATTCTTCTCTATCCTGCTCCATTCCATTTCCACAACATCAACTTTGTTCACTTCATGGCCTTTATATCTAGATCCCCTTTATCTTTTTTCCAAACCTAACATAAAGACCAAGAACCCATTTTCTATATAATCACTTTGTTTATATTTATATTCCCACAACTTCATTGTTTGTATCCTTTCTGCTTGTAAGCATTTGCATTCAATTTCCATGCCTTCCTTATATATCATGCAGACTAAATCATCCTCATTTCTCAAATTATGTGTATATTCTCTTGTTGCTAACAATCCTGTTCGATCCTGTTCAAGCCTTAAACAGTAGATTACTTTCCTTATTCTCTCTCTCTTTTTTTTTTTTACATTTTTCCTTTTTTCTTACTGTTTCAATTCATAATGATTTTTTTCAATATCGGCAGTGTCAGATACCCTTAAAGGTTTGCATTTTTGAATTTTATTAACTTTATTTTTAAGTCTTTAAAATATTTTTTATATTTCTATCTTGAATCAATGAGATATCATTTACATTTTCTGATGATTCAATATTGAAAATCTACTTTATGCCTTTAAGAATTCTTAGCTTATAATAACTATTATCTATTTTTTAATAATATTGAAGTATTTCAAACGACGACGTATCTCTCATTATGGTCACATGACATTAAATTTTCTTTTCCACCTTTTTTGTGCTTTGAAATTTTTAAAAACTGTTATCACATTTCAGTCATTTGTCTTCATTCTTTATACTGTATTAGTCTCTCTGTTCCTCTCATTATTATTATTATTATCATCATCATCATCATTAATATTATTATTGTTGTTATTATTATTATTATTATTATTATTATTATTATTATTATTATTATTATTATTAATACTATTATTATTGTTGTTGTTGTTATTATTATGATTTCTTTTGTAATTCAAAACAAAATGTTCTTTTAATAAAAAGAGTAATTTATTAAATGGATTAAGAAATTTAATATTATTAAATATTTGAGACTTATGTTCATAACTATCCACAAACACAGAAAGCCGGACCACTCCTTTATTTTTGGTGAACTCCACCATATCACAACTATTCACCAGCACATAAATGCAGACTAGTCTCCCATCCCTCACCAACTTCACCACATCACAATTATCAAGGACTGAGGAACACAGATCACTTTATGATCCTTCATTAATTTTACCATATCATAACCATTCACTAGTACAGAAACTCAGACCATCCTCTCTCATTATGTGTGCATTTCATGAATACCTTTCACTCTTCAGGTGAACTGATGTCATTAAACATCTAAAAATGTCCATGTCTTTATGTAAATAACTGAATTACTAAAGCAACATGGCAATGCATTAATAAGCTTTTAAAAAGATTGGAGATGATCTTTTACAATTAGATTTAATTAAGGGGTTATTTTTAAATGTTTCTCTAATATGTTTTTGTGTGTGTACATTAGTAATATAGATTTTGGAGGGAAAAAAAATCTTTAATATTTTTACATTATAAATGTCAGTGTAGAAGATTTTTAAAAAGCAAGAGAAATTGTATTAAGCAAATACTTAAAGGTAATGAGTTATGAAGGACATATTCAGAAGAATTGAGATAAGTTAGAATGAAAAAAGTAAAAAAAAAAATTTTTGATAGATCATTTTAACAAAGGTATTAGCTATAAGTGATTGAAGAATAAAAGAAGATTGGAGAAAATAGTCCAGAATGATAGATGAAATTTGTCCTTTGGAAAATAATGATAGAGCTTTTTTTTATGTATATATGATAACATACTATTGTATGGTTGTGAAATGTGGACACTGAATAACAAAATTAGAAACATATTGGAAGTTTTTGACACGAGCTCATGGAGCAGAATGGAAAAATCAATTGGATGAATAAAATTACAAATAAAGAAGTTTTGAAAAGAGGAAATGAAAATGATTGATTGAGGCAATTAGAAATAGATAGGGAAACTGAATTAGACATATATTAAAAAGAAAATATAGTTTATTGAAAGATGCTTTGGAGGGAATGGTGAATGAAAACAAAGAAAGGAGTAAAAGCTTGACAGTATTGGATGATGTAAGACATGGGAAGAGTTCCATAAATGAAAAACTAGGCAATGAAGAAAACGGTATGGTAAAATGGATGAATTAGTGATGTGACTACTCTGTGGATCTGTCTATGGGATAGAATACTTTTGATAATAAATATAATAACAAATAAAATAAGCATTAAAAATAAATATGATCATTGAAAGAGAAAAACAGTAGAATTAAATTTGAAAGTGTTAAATTTATTTATGAGTGATTGTTTGATTCAATATAAACAAATAATAATTGGAATATTTGCTACGTAAGAAGTCATGTGATATTTGAGTAGCAGAAGTGCTAGGTAGTGCTATGATCGAAGAGCCTTTAGCTATATACATGTAAATGAAAAACCATGGATAATTTAGTGTGCAAATTGTGTAAGGAAGGTATAGAAAATATTAGGCACCTGTTGATTGAATGTAAATGCTTGAAAGCAGAAAGAGTACAAATAATGAAGTTATGGGAGAATAGACATGAACAAAGTGACTATACAGAAAGTGGGTTATTAGTTTTTATATTGGGTTTGCAAAGAGATAAGGGGGGTTTAGATATAAAGGCCATAGAGTTGACAAAGATTATGTTGTGGAAATGGGATGGGGCAGAATATGGGAAGACTTGAGAGTGGGGAATGGAGAATAAAATGGCTAACAGGTTTATCTGGGCATAATTGCCGAGATATTCTTGACTTCGTTTAAGGAGAAGCCAAAATACATCACATCACATCACATCACAGCTCTTAAGTCCATTTTATTACCATTGTCCTTTTAGTATCAACGGTATTAAAACAATCAAAAAGTTTGAAATAGAGAGAGCCAAGCATTTTCGTAACTTGAAGTAACGTAAGAATCAAACCAAATGATATTATATGCTTGGTATAAACTAAATCAAGCTGCATATATATAATATAAAAATATTTGTAAATCTACTATAATCTGTAATTATGCTGAAGGAGATTTATAATAGTTATTAAATAGCACATGATCAGATATTAATTTCCTTTTGCATAATATTAAAATATTTAAAGAATATGTTATTAGCAGCACAAATTTATTTTGCAAATAATTATTGGGTCCCATATATCCTGATTTTCTGTGATTGTCCCGATATGGAGTCTCAAATGTCTCTATTCCAATAAAAAGTTTTAGAACCATTGAATATCCCAGTTTATCCAAACTAATGAAAATTGCATTTTTGCTTATTTTTCTGTTAATTATTAGTTCGTTCAGCACGATAGTTAGATGTTTACTGTTTTTTTAATCTGCTGTTCGTTTCATTGCCACATCGGGTATGCGGGAAGCCCCTATGCACGTGCTCATATTTAATTTGTATAAGATATTATTTACTTGACAGTTTACAATCGAAATTTATAATAAATATGTATTGATGATACCAACTTATTACTGAGTGTAACAATTTTGAATCTTTGTTTGCCTAAACTGTTATTCATTTTACGCAATGGGTCGCATGCGTTCGGAAGGGGAACGACATGAGCGATTACCCCTAGAAGATTTTTATCCTCGCTGAAAATACTTTTTAAAATTGAGTGCCCCCCCCCCTCGATATCCATTCAGGCTGGAGGGATGGGTCATACAGAAATCGCCTCTCATTACTGTTATGATATTGGTTGTTATAAAGCTTTATAAAATGTATTTTATAAACATTTTCTTTACATATAGATAATGTGTATGAATAAATTTTAAATATCGATAATATACTGCTTAATATTAAATATATTGCTTGCCATTTTAAATCACGTGCGTGTGTGTTAAATTATCTGCACTTTGAGAGTCGGGGCTCCTAGATAATGAGGTACTGTAATATTAAGTTTATCACCCGTCTGTCATCGGTAAATTTGCTATTACTTGCCGTCTATTATTTCAAACTTAGAATTAATATTAATAATGAAGCCCCTTACAACTCTGATGATGTATTTCCTCATTGTTTCATTTTTAATTTTTCTAATAATCATTTTAAGTCATATTAATTGTATTTTAAGTCATATTAATTGTATTTATTGTTATTTTAATTGAAATAAAAACAACCGGTTCTAGTTGAAAAATTGAGACAATCTTTCTGATGAGATCATTAACCTATCTAAAAAAAAAAAAATGGAAGGGGGGGTAGAGAGGGAGAAGGCACGAATAATTCTTTGGTTCGCCAAATCATCTAGAAATAAATATTGTTAATCCCTTTTTTTTTAAATCTATGTACAATTAAATGATAACATCTTTGTAAAAAAAGATTAAATCCTTTTCCTTATTACTTTGAAATAAAATGCTTCAGTAATCTATTTATTTTTTTCTTTTGATTTAGGTCACTAACCTTCTTTTAGAAGCAGAGAGGAGAAAATTGAAAGTATTGCAAAAGGAGCTTAGTAACTTGGACAACAGTTATGGACCCTTAAAAGTAATTTATCTAATTGCTTTTTTTTTTAAAAATCATTTTTTAACATTTATTTTTAATATAATAAAATGATTACGTGTAATGCAATGTTATTTTATTGAGCTGTATCAAAGTTAAGTTGATTCTTTATTCCTACCACTCCGTCCTGCACGTTTCTCATTTGCCATGTCTAGTTTAGTATCCTGGGCAAGTCAACCAACAGTCAATGATATATAAATAGAAATTTATATAACATTACAACAAAATGTTATTAAAATTCTTCCACAACTATGGTTATTTCACCTATTAATGTTTATAGATCTTGTCAATTGAAATTGAACTAAACATATCACATATATATACAAAACAAAATAGCCTTCCCATCATTCATTTCAAAAACCAACTTCCTTTAACATCCTTACAAAGTAAAATTCAACTAAACGTACCATATATATACAAAACAAAATAGCCTTCCTATCATTCACTTCAAACTTCTTTTAACATCCTTTTCAAGTGAAATTCAACTGAACATACCACATATATATACAAAACAAAATAGCCTTCCCGTCATTCACCTCAAAAACGAACTTCATTTGACATCAAAGAATGTCTTCATGAGGTTGATGGTCTCACATTCAAAAAATATTATCATCAAAGTTTCTTTTACTCTTCTTTTCAATTCACTTTTTTCATAAAAGATAATCTCTGCATTGTCAAATATGTACCAGTAATTATAAAAAAAAAAGTAGAAATTCATATAACATTACAATACTAGTCAAAAACAAAATTTTAGTAAATTTTTGTTTTTGACTAACATTGTAATGTTACATGCATTTCTATGTTATTTATAATTACTAGTATAGTGTTAGGCAATGTGTAATTTATATATATCCTAAGTTACTGTTTAGATTGTTTAGTAGTCAGATATCTGAAAACATTTTCTGACATCCATGCACATTCAGACTGCAGGTTATGGTTGTGTCAGACAGATTAGTTAAACTCTACACCTTGGAGACACGACATTATCCACATTCACTCATATAGTATATTATATAATAATCTTTACTATTGAATTCACAGTAAAACAAAGTGAAACTGCTAGCCATTCACAATTTCTTATATAAACACAAATGTTTGGGCTTGATTTATTTACTTTTTATATAAGAAATATATGCATGCAATGTTATTTATATAAATTAATATTTTGCAAAAAAAATATATTGAATATGCAACATTTCAAGTTCATCAACATTGATTATCTTGGCAAGGACCAGTTCACAAATCAATCAAAATAAATATTCTGTTTTCCTATTATTTGCTCTATTTTATAACTACATGTTGCTTAGAATCTCTTATCACAACATCTTTTGCCCCAATCTTAAATTACAAACTGACAATAGCAATTGCATCTGATAAAGATGGTTATGTAAATTATTATTCTATATTAAAATCCAATAAATTAGACTTTGCTTTGTTAGAAAAATAAGTTTACACATGAAAAATATTCTATAAAAATATATCTGAACTTTGCAAATATTGAAAAAATAATAAACAGAGTACATAATGGGAACAAATAATTTTTCATCATTCAATGATGGGCAAGGAAACGATCAAGCAAATGATTCTGAAAAACCCTTATTTAGACTAAAGTTTATTTTTAAAATAACAAATAAATATAAAGCCCTGATAAATCTCTAAAATTATGCTTTAAAAATTAAAATTGTATTTACAATTTTTTTAATATCTCTAAAGATCCTACCACAGTCTCAGAAAAGGCCTTAGCAATCAGTTTTATGGAGTGTGGCCATTGTACTCATCATGCTTTTAATTATCACATGATCACCATCTCTATACTAGCACAGGGTGGCACTACTGTATGGAGAGTTTTGCCTATGCTTTTAATTATTGGCAGTATGTTCTATTTTTAAAAATGAAATATATACATATAAAATAAAAGTGTAATCATGTATGTTTCTGCTTAGCAATAATTATTATACAATTATTGTGTAAAAATAATCATAAATCTTTAATAAACTAAGCAAAAAAATCAAACTTTTTTGCTATGTCAAAAAATATTCTCAAAGTAATCTTACAAATGATCTTTAATATGAAGAATAAAGCCATCAAACATGTGGAGGTTGAACTAAATTACATTGACTTTACCAACTATTGGAATATACTGACCTCTGCCTTTTTAAAAATTATGAATCAGTATTCATTACTTCTACTCCTACTTTCTTACTTTCATTTGATAACTCTTGTAACATTTAAACAGATTAAAGTATTTATTCAGTGGATTTTCTCAAAATAAAATAAAAATTGATAATGAGTTAAAAGAAATTAGCAACTACAAATATCTTGATCATATTATTACTACACATGAAAATATAATGGATGAAATTAAACATAGAATTAAACTTGGTTGGAATACTTTTGGTAAAAATAACTTAATATTAAAGGAAATGTACCTATGCATTTGAAAATAAAGCTTTTTAATAAATGTATTTACCAATTCTTTCTTATGGATCTGAGACTTGGATATTTAACAGAAGAGCAATATAGAGACTTCTGACCACTCAACAAAGTATAAAGATATATGTTATGAGTAACAGAGATTAAAAATGAAATATATGGGTAAGAGAACAAACAGGTGTTACTGATCTCATTGAAAGAATCATGTGATTGAAGTGGAGTTAGACTTGACATATTGCTAGATGATAACTGATGGATAGTTGTAATCCTAAACTAAATTCCAAGAGATTGTAAAAGACCTAGAAAGAGACCACATGTGAGATAGATGAATAAAATAAGGAAATATGCTGGGGTGAAATGGAGAAGAGAGTCTACATATTGGAGAGAATGAATTGAACTTGAAGAGACCATTCTGCAGTGGGTCAATAATGATTGAAAATGATGATGATGATCCATTAGTTTACAGTTTTATGTTTTTTAAAGAAACCTAGCAAATAATAACTATGGACAGCCATAAAAGCATGAAGGAAAGCAAACATCAAATGGTATTGTCTCTGAACAAGGACCTTCATCTTGCTTAAAGAATTAGTTAAACCATTTGGATTCATACATTCTAATAAAAAAATGCTAATGGCTTTATTGCTTGGGAGTTCATAGGATTTCGGAAGGTTAAGTACCAAAATTGTGAGCATCAGAATTGATCTAGTACTTTCTGATCTCAAATTGGATGCTCTACCATATGTTTTCAATATTCAATTGCATAAACAACATTACAAGTTTTCCTCTTTGTTCTTTTTCTTCATACTTTTCTTAGTCTCAACAATATTTGTTTTTAAATAACAATGAACCACCTATTATTATTATTATCTCCTGTATGTTTTATTGTGCTGATAAAGTGGCTACTTCCAGAGCTCAAGTTCTGTGGATCTTGGGGACCACCAGCTTTTCCACTTCCTTACTCAAACTTCTTATAAATTCCCAAGCAATAAACCATTCAATTATTATTATTCAATACTAATAAATTATTTTTATATCTTGTATTTGAATATTTTTATCTTATCTATTTTCTTTTCTTTCTCTGTATATATAATATTTACCCTATTTTTCATTTCTTGTAACATTTCACATTCATTAAACTCTGAATCATCTTATTCCTTTTTTTATTCAAACATATTAAAATAACTATTTCTTTATGAAGTATTATAACTTTATCTTTCTTATTGCACTGCCAAATCCATATAGTATTATTATCATTTATGTTCTTTATTACTTTTTACAATGCTTTTTACAACCCACTACGACAATTTCGATTGCTCCAACAATCTTCTTCAGAACTTCTACTTAAATTTTTGACATTTTCAATTGGCCCAGCAATCTTCTTCAGAACTTCTACTTATATTTTGAAATATAAGTAGAAGTTCTACTTATATTTTGAAATATAAGTAGAAGTTCTGAAGAAAATTGCTGGGGCAATTGAAACATCGTAGTGGGTTGTAAAAAACATTGTGAGTGTAATAAATAATATAAATGATATTAACAAAGTAATTATTTCATTTATCTTCTTTACATACTGCATAACTTTCTATGACTATTTATTTTATTTTCACTTCCACTTAACCAATTTATAACTATTTAAACAATCCTAGTATTCATAATTGAAATCTTTCATACATTTTCAGTTTACCAAAAGATCACTCAAAACAAGGCCTGTTGTTGTTGTTTTTTTTTTTTTGCTGTATTTTATTAATCACTAGTATATCATCTTCTAAATCACTCTAATTTGCCTCTCTGTAAAGTTCATCTAACATCTTTATTCTAAGCACAAGTCTTAAGAGCATCTTCTATTTATTCAAGACATCACTCAAAAAGATTAGTCCATTTCAAATAATAATCATAAGATATAAAATTTTACATAATAGTTTCCCATAATGCCTAGTTATTTTTCTTACTTTATTTAATGCATTCATCACTTTATTTAATGCATTCATCAGTGATCTTGTAGAAAAAAATTCAGGAAAGTCCCCTCTATGTTAACTTTGACTTCACAAAAGACTTCTTTTCCAGAGCTATAAATCTTTTATTATAATCATGAGAAGTTTGGAATTCTTTGTCAAAGATCTTTATTTCATTCCTGATATCACAATGACTGTATGCTCAACTTTTCATCTAAAAAAAAAAAAACCTTGTAAATTGAATATAATCTTTTGTAATAATAGCCTCAAACCAAATGTACTCTACACTGATTAAGAATAATATTGAACCATAGCCTAACTTATTTCCTTCATTTATTACAGATTAAATCAAAATATCATTTAGAAACAATTTTTTTAAGAAATTAACCTAACACTCCTTGGTGTGATAATAAAAATATTCTAAGGACAGTTAATTATCTTAGCACTAACATTTTCTCTTTGTCAGTATTGTATTTCTGTTTAGAGAAAAAAGGGCTTACACTATATTTGTGGACCTGCAATTAAATGCTATTATAAAACATATCTTAAACATCAAAACAAAGCAAAACTTCCCATATAGTAGTGTCATCTTGTGCTAACAAGAGCAATCAATGGATGCCAGAAGGTTTGTGCATAAAATCCCTATCTAGTGCCTACTCATCCAATATCCCCAGACTAGTTTCTGGCTTGTGGCCTTCATCAGTGAGGAGCCTTGGATCTGAGAGCACTGCACCTAGATCTTAGGATCTAATGCAACCATCCAGCACCCACCTTTCAACTCTATTTAACTACAAAACTATGAGAATGAAATTGAAAACAATTAATATTTTCAATCCACCCTTCTGGCATCCATTGATTGCTCTTATTAGCACAAGATGGCACTACTATATGGAGAGTTTTGCTTTGTTTTGAATTGTTTAATAACAATTATGTGCTAGTATGATATAGTGATCATGTGATGTTTAGTGGTTTAAAAACATATCTTCTTTATGAAGTTTTATAACTTTATCTTTCCTATTGCATTGTCAAATCCATATATTATTAATGAAGAAGATTGCTGGTGCAATCAAAACTGTCATATTAGGTTGTAAAAAAAGCATTGTAAAAGTAATAAAGAACATAGATGATATTAATATTATAAAACATATCATTGGCAATCCACTTACATTCTTTTTGTAATGGTTTCCTGCTCTTTTAAATGTATCTTAGCTGTTGTCATACAACAGATTGTCTTACAAATAATGTACATAAAACTATTAGATTCAGACTTACCAATAAATCAGAATATAGTTTAGCTCCCTAACTTCACATCAAGTTAATATTTCTTTTTTAGATAATGAATCAAACATAATAATGTCTTCAGTAGGATACTTGTGCTAGGAATATGACTTCAAATAATGGAACGCATACTTAGCATTGCAGGATATTATAAATAATAGTTTCTTTTAAATTCAAAAAACGTGTTTTATATTGAATTTAAACAATTTAAAACATCTATAATCTAAATAAAATAATTAAAGTCTATTTCATCCTATATTATCTCTTTAATATTTAATCTCATATAACAACAATACTAAAGAATACGCTATTCTCCTTCTTCGCCAAATCCTTATAATTATTTCCCTATTGATAATTTTAAATACATGTATTTAATCATTTCTTTCATATTGACACTTCTAATGACCCATTCTGACCTCACTCTTGTTTCCATTATATATCATTTTAGATTTCTGTAAATTAAACTTAATTTCTATTGTTTTCGCTTGCTCACACGTTCAATGTTTTTGTAACTTGTCAAGCAATCCCGCCGCCTCGTGGCTAAATCGCAAACTAATATACATTTATTATAATTATTAAATATCGGATGTTTTATTTCCTTGTGATTTATAAATACCAATTAATAATTTTGCATATTATTTTTTATTCTTTATTTCATAATTAGTTATTCCAATTTAGTTGCAGCAACCAGTGATCAGTTAAAAACTTTTATCGATTGTTTGAGTGCGTTTTAACTTGGAGGAAGGCTAACAAAATAAACTAGCATCGTTACGACTACTAAACAAATCATGTGATACTCAAAGTAAATTATCACGTGTTTTCAACTTTTATATTATTAAAAAATATCAAATATTGATTATAAATGTATTCCTGCACCATTATTATATATATTGTATAAAACTAATGTTTAATTCTTTTGCGTTTCCTGAATGTCTTTCTATAAAGTGAAAAGATCATAATGTTTAAATAAGTTTGAACTTAAGAATTAAAAATTGTTGGATTAAACTTAATTTCTCATTTTTGATATCAATCGTTACATAACCTCCTAAGCAACTAATTATTTGATTTTATTTATATATTTAATAATGAAATTCTCACTTCATCTAAAATTTAAATCTAATTTTTCATTGATATAATAAATTGCAAACAAAATATAGATTAAGGGAGAAAAAAACATGTATGGAATTGTTCTTATTTACGGGAAAACGATCCCCATTTTTTGCCATTTTTAAGTTTAATAAACAGAAATATATTTATATATTATTACTATCATAAGCAAAACATTGGTAATATGTACATATATTTGACTTAATAATGATTATTATTTTTAAACAGTAGTTTATATATATATGAATTTTGTTACATGTACTTTTACATTATTCATTATACATGTGTGTATCCGTATTTATCTGCAAATTATGATGTGCCAAAAACTCTTTTTAATTTAGTTAATGAATCCCTTTGCACTCCTACATCGAGTGAAAATACATTAATCAAACATGAAACCTATCGAGAGGAAAAAAAAACTAATGAATCGTAGGGAGTTTGAAATTCATATTGAATTTTTTTAGAATATTATCTATTAATAATAAAATTATATTTATAATATTTAAGTATAGAGGATTTGAACTCAGATTTTCAAGCACCCTTCAACTATTCACACTATCTCATACAACCGATACACATGACCACACACATGTAAAAAAGATTAATAATCACCAATATCCGTATTTCATGCTAAACCAGCACTCATCAGTTGGTCCAGATTATCATCTCTCACACACACATATATATAATCAATGCTCAGTTTATATTAAGATGGCAAATCTTCATACTTTAATGGACAGGCTTCAATCCACTGCAACCTCCAACTTTTCAGCCATCCATATCATTGAAAATCTGATGATGAAAACTCAAATCCTATGCTGATGCTAATATTATTGCCATGCCCATGTTGACCTGAAGTCACTCTGACCCCTCATGTGTAGGACAGTATCCATTAAATACATATAAGAGGGATGGACAGGATACACACTTGATATGTAAATATTTGAAAACCAGGCACTCTTCACAAACCTGGGAGCTTAATTGTAAGTATAGAGGATTTGTATGAGATAGTGTGGATAGTTGAAGGGTGCTTGAAAATCTGAGTTCAAATCCTCTATACTTACAATTAAGCTTCCAGGTTTGTGAAGAGTGCCTGGTTTTCAAATATTTATAATATTTAAATAAAATTTCTGGATTGTCTGTTTCTCAGCAAACATTTTTTGTAGTAGTGCACACAATTTTTAAAATATTATAATTCAGATGCAAAATTCATAGACTGATTTATTCTACTTCAGAGCCATCTATTCTAATCCTCAGAACTAAACTGAAGCATCCAAATATTTTGGATATTAGCTTTTATCAGTGCCAACATTGGATTGTATATACACATCCAAAATAATAACTTGAAATTCGAATATTCTAAATATTGAACGCATGGTAGTTTTCATGTATAATTATCTCAATCTGACAGCATCCCAGTAACGATATATTTTAGCAATAAAACTTTGATACTTTAAAAAGAATGATATTTATTCATCAAACGAAGGATAAAGCTAATACCACTAAAAATATACGGTGTTTGTCTAAATATTGTAGATATATAACTTGTACAAGCAAACTTTTTTGAGCTTAGAACTTTTAAATGGCTGAACATCAGTTAACTTGAATAGCATAAAGTAAATGAGGTTACAGTTGTTTAGATACAAATCCAATAGTTCTCATTGATGAGGCCAATATAATAAGTTTATTGACTTGAATAACTTATTTTCTTGAGTTCACTGATTATTCAAGCTTATACAGTCAGTTCTAGAGTACATTAAGTAAGAACAAATTATTACTTTAGAGAAAGCCCTTCATTTGGCATATATCCATCTTGCATGTGGTCTTTTTCTAGGTCTTTTACAATCTCTATGGAATCCAATTTAAGATTTCAAATGTCTGTCTATTAGCATCTCCTCTAGCGATATGTCCAGCCCAACTCCACTTCAGTCCACTAATTCTTTCAATGAGGTTAGTAACACCTGTTTGTTCTCTTACCCATTTATTGTGCTTTCGATCTCTTCTTGTTACTTCCAACATGCATCTCTCCATACTTTTTTGAGTGATATGAAAGTTCTGTATTGCTCTTCTATTAAGTGTCCAAGTCCCAGATCCATAAATAAGAACTGGTAAAACATATTTATTAAAAATCTTTCTTTTCAAACACATAGGCATATTTCCTTTTAGTATCAAGTTATTTCTACCAAAAGCACTCCAACCAAGTTTAATTTTGTGATTAATTTTTTCCATTGTTTCCATCCATAGTAATAATCTGATCAAAATATTTGCAGTTACCTTCCTCTAATTTATCATTATCAATCTTTATTTTCAGGTTTTGTGAAAATCCATCGAACATTACTTTAGTCTTTTTAATATTTATCTTTAATCCTACTGTCTTATTTTCATTTGATAAATGTTACATTTTCCGAAGCTCTAACACATTTTTTGTGAAAACAATTACATGAACTGCAAAATCTTGATGTCTTAAATAATCTCCATTTACTTTTACTCCTTTAGCTTCCCCAATCGGCTTTTTTAAATATTAATACTGTATTTTTCCAATCATCTGGGTACATCTTTATCATTTAGACGTTTGATATATAACTTTGCCAACAATTTTTTTATTTCTTCACTTGCTTCTTTAAAACTATTGATTATAATTTCATCATTTCATGGAGCTTTTCCCTTCTTCATAAATTTAATTGCATTTCTCATTTCTTCATTTAAAATCATTCACAATTCAGAAGATATAGTAGTCATAAAAAATACTTTTCCTTGTTTTTTATTACTATATAATTCTTGATAGAACTTTTCTACACATTTCATGCTATCATCTTTCTTTTTCTTATTGTAAAAATAAGTTTTCTACCAATACCAAGATGTTGTTTTACACTCTTGGGACTTTTACTTGCTTGTTTAGCTTTTCTTACTACTTCAGAATTATAGTTTCTTATATCATTATCATCATTTTTTTTGCACTATTTTACAAAATTCTAGATATTCAATCCTTCTTAATGCACCATTTTTATATATTTTTATATTCCTTTTTTTTTGTTGTTGTTGTTTTTTGATAAATTGTCTTGTTTAGGTAGACATTTTACTGGGAAATCGCTGCTTTCTTGTACCAATTACCTTTGCTACAGTTTTTAAGAATATATCAGTTATCTTGCTATGATTTCATTCAAATCTGAATCGTGTCAAAGTCTGTTAATATTTAAAAACAATTTGAAAGTTCTAACTTAAAATATCAACTATGAATATTGTTTTTCTTAATAATTTTTGTCTCTCTATTTTTACATTAACACGTACCTTACATCTCACTCATCACTGACCATTTCTTGTGTGGAATTTATTAAGAACATTACCATCTTGAAATACATTTTTTCTGGTAATCAAAATACAATCTGATTCTGCTGTACATTTATTTGAATACTTCATGTTTTCTTCTGCGTAGGATTTTTTCCAAAAAAAGAATATAAAGGTATTCTTTTCTGCAAACTCCACAAATCTGTCTCTCATTTCTATCACTGTAACCAATTTTAAATACAGCATCTTTATCTTTCAATTGCTTACCAATTCTAGCATTAAAGTCTTCTATGATAGTTTTAAAATAGTGTTTTGTCTAATTAAAAGCTGTTTGTATATCTATATAAAAATCCTCCACCTCTTCATCACAATGAGAATTTGGAGCAGAAACCTGAATTATCTGCATTTGACATCTGTTATTAAGTTAAATAGCCATTCTTGCCATTTTGTCTGAAACATCATAAATCTACACAATGTTGTTCTTCCATTTTTTATTCATAATGAATCCTACTCACTCGTATTTCCAATATTTGTGCCTTTATAATACTATATATATGCCTACTTTTTAAATCAATTGTCTCTTCATCTTTTCTCTTAACTTCACAAAGTCTAATAATATCCCATTGAATATTAGACAATTTTTCTTCCAATTCTTGTGATCTTTCTTCAGTTGTAAGTGGTCTGCACTTGTAAGTACCTAAATAAAAGGCCACTATTAAATGGCAGTCTGGGTCTGTAGTCAGGAGATTCTTAGCCCTGTCTGTTTTTTAGCCACCAACTGCTGTCTTGGTTGGTGACTTAATAGCCTTCCTGGAATAAGGGTCATATCATGCATTATATATCCATATATATGCACACAGACATAAATTTATAAAATTATAATGATTGAGATATAGAAAATTAGATGGATGTATAGATAGATGGACAAGCAGATTGTCAGATTGAAAAAGTAGGTAGGTAGGTATACAGATAGAGTAACAGATAGATAGACAGACCGACAGACAGACAGACAGATAGATGGATAGATAGATAGATAGATAGATAGATAGATAGATAGATAGATAGATAGATAGATAGATAGATAGATAGATAGATAGATAGATAGATAGATAGATAGATAGATAGATAGATAGATAGATAAATAGGTAGGTAGGTAGGTAGGTAGGTAGGTAGACAGACAGACAGACAGACAGACAGATAGATAGATAGATAGATAGATAGATAGATAGACAGACAGACATGCAGGCAGACAGACAGAGATAGACAGATAGATAGGTAGATAGATAGATAAATAGATAGATAGATAGATAGATAGATAGATAGATAGATAGATAGATAGATAGATAGATGGATAGATAGACAGACAGACAGACAGACAGACAGACAGATAGATAGATAGATAGATAGATAGATAGATAGATAGATAGATAGATAGACAGATAGACAGACAAACATGCAGGCAGGCAGACAGAGAGACAGATAGATAGATAGATAGATAGATAGATAGATAGATAGATAGATAGATAGATAGATAGATAGATATACAGACAGACAGACAGATAGACAGATAGATAGATAGATAGATAGATAGATAGATAGATAGATAGATAGATAGATAGATAGATAGATAGATAGATAGATAGATAGATAGATAGATAGATAGATAGATAGATAGATAGATAGATAGACAGACATGCAGGCAGACATACAGAGAGATAGACAAACAGATAGATAGATAGATAGATAGATAGATAGATAGATAGATAGATAGATAGATAGATAGATAGATAGATAGATAGATAGATAGATAGATAGATAGATAGATAGATAGATAGATAGATAGATAGATAGATAGATAGATAGATAGATAGATAGATAGATAGATAGATAGATAGATAGATAGATAGATAGATAGATAGATAGATAGATAGATAGATAGATAGATAGATAGATAGATAGATAGATAGATAGATAGATAGATAGATAGATAGATAGATAGATAGATAGATAGATAGATAGATAGATAGATAGATAGATAGATAGATAGATAGATAGATAGATAGATAGGAAGGATAGGATATATAAATATAGTTTGCCTTTTCTATTTCAGAAAAAGGAACTAGAATTACAGAAACAATATATCAGGTAAGAAATTATTTTTAAACCTTTTTTTTTATTGAATAGTAATAGATTTATAGATCTTCTGGACAAATGAAATTAATTTTTATTGTGAAATAACAAAAAAAATCTGCAAAGACTAACTACCAAAGCATTCAGCACCTTAGTCTTGCAAGTTACATTTGCTCACTCCACAACACTCTGTTTTAGACCTATTAAGTAAGTGCCTTGAAGGCCAATAGCCAGAAATTAATCTAAGGTTCTGAGTGCCATCACTACCTGACGTCTATCGTGTTTTATAGGTGGTTCTACAATAGAATGTTTTTTTGTGTGTTAAAACTAAATTTATGACTGATAATATAATGGTCATTGTTTATTGCAATAATGGTCATAGAAATGTAATTTCAGTACTAGTTCCAGTAATAATAAAACAGGTTAAATATAAAAGTATTACATTAATGTGATCATGCATTATGAATGTGATGTCATGCATAACTTAGTGCAGTGATTGGGTGCAGATTCTGGATTTCACAGTCCAATGATCACATCATTTCCGTATTCAAACTTATGAACTCACACACAATAAATCATTCATTCAATCATTTTTTAATATAGAAATTAGTCTCTGAATTCAGAAAAATACTAAATGAAATTTTTTATTTTGAACTTTTTTTTTTTTTTGGAATGTAACAAAAAATGTAACAACAACAAAAGAACCGTATGTTTAAGAAGTACATTAAGTAGTTAAAAAGGATGCAGTTTCTATTTCACACGTAATGAGAAATGAATTAGAATATAAATATATGAGTGACTGTTGGAGAGCCCTCTTTTGTCTCAGTGTGTTATTTAAAGACTGTTTTACTTTTTATTATGTATATATAATGATAAATAATATTTTAATATTAAATAAATATAATGTCATGTGAAATTTACCAAATCTATTTTAAATAATAACTGAACTGCCCTCTAGTGGCCATGTTCGATCACTTTTTATAGTAAAAAAATGGACCATTTCTTTTTTTATTTTAGTTCTTTTATATTTAGTTATCTAGAACCGTAACATGCAGACAGCAAACTAAATCAGCCTACATATTTTAATGTAGAATGATTTCTAAATAAATGATATTAAGTTTATAGAGCAGAGATATCTCATTCAGATTTAAAACTATAATAAATAAACATGTCATATATGTAATGTTAAATAATATTTTAATATTAAATAACTATAATGTCATGTAAAAATTAACAAGTCTATTTTAAATAATAAAAAATATTACTTAACTATATATATATATGACGTGTTTATTTATTAGAGTTTTAGAAATGAGATATCTCTGCTTTATAAACTTAATATCAATTATTTAAAAATTAATTTACTTTAAAATATGCAGATTGTTTTACGTTTGTTCTCAGGCTGTTATTGTTCTAGATAACTTTAAATAAAATGATCTAAAATAGAGTAAGAAATTGTCCATTTTAATTAATTAATATATTGTAAAAATTTATCAAACATGATCGCTAGAGGGCAGTTCAATTATTATTTAAAACAGATTCGGTAATATATATATAACATTATATTTATTCAATATATATAATACCTCCAGTGCTTTAATAAACTCATAAACTGCAAAATAAATTCTTATAAAATAACTTCTAAATTAGCATAATATTATAATTAACAAGAAAAGAGCAACCATATATTCATTCTAACCTTAGTGTTTGAAACAAACCTCTATATTAATCAACTAGGCACAATTATAGAATGTACTCTTTTTTATTAATTATTGTTTTATGCTGGGTTAAAGACATTTTTAAAAATAGGAATCTTAATCTTGAATAGTATTGTTAAAAGTAGGTTGCCTTGACAACAGTTTGAGATTGTTGGTTGTTATTTGTATTGGGATTGTCTAAGTGTTGACTTGTTTCTAATGATGTGTATATATATATGTAATGTGAGACCTAAAAAAAGATCACGTACGAGATGGATCAATGAAATAAGAAAGAATGATGAAATAATATGAAAGAGATGAACTCAAGATTGCCACGATAATTTCGTCTTAGATATCCTTTCGTATTGCAATGGATTGATAGTTGAAAATGATATCAATGATGACAATATATATAAGATATAAAGCATAGTACATTTTTATAAAGTCACAAAAGTCAATCAGTTACTTTAATTCAAATAAGATAGGCTTAGCTGATAATTGCACTTGCTGATGCTGTGTTGTCATATCAATTATATCCCTGGTTATTTTTTCTAATGTTTTCCAATGTCTCAATAATTTGGATGGAGTGGTTGTTTGTTTGTTTTTACCTAGAATTTAGTTACATCATGATTTTGTTTTTAGTTCTATAAAAAAATATGACATCACCATTGTGAAAGTTTTTTAAAATAATTGCCTAGCGTATTCCAAGACTTAATTTTGTGTTGTGTGTGGACAACTAGCATAAAAATCTTGGTCTGATATTGTGGTCAACAACTGGATGAGCTTGGCATTTGATTCGAAGATATTAAATAAGATAAAACCAAAATTTTGAAAAACATAAAAAATATTTTTCTCATAGACTTGCAAAAATAATCAAACCAATTTAATCTCCAATTATAATTCATTAAAAATATATATATATATTGTGATTTTAACACATTTGAAATCAACATAAATTTAGAAATAGTACTAAGTAATTATGACTTAGTGTTTACTTCAATAACATAGAATTGTGTAATGGTGACTACATGCATGTTTTGATGCACTAATATATTTAAATTAAAAGTATTAATTTATTTTAAAGCCTATAACATTTTTATCATCATCATCAAACATTATCAATCCACTGCAGGATGAAGGTGTCTCCAAGTTCAATCCATCTTCTCTGATCTTTAGCTTCTCTTTTCCACATCATCCCTGCACACTTTCTTATTTCATCCATTCATCTCATATGTGGTCTCTTTCTGGGTCTTTTACAATCTCTTGGAATCCGGTTTAAGATTTCAATTGTCCATCTATTATTATCTCTTTTAACAATATGTCCAGCCCAACTCCACTTCAGTCTTTTAATTTTTTCCATAAGGTTAGTAAATAATGAATACAAACTTTATGATTATTTGTATGAGTGATATTATCATCATCATTTTCAAACAATCCACTGCAAAATAAAAATCTCTTCATGCATAATACAGATTCTCCAAACTCTAGCTTCTCTTCTCCATGTCACACCAGTAAATATTCATTTAGCAATCTCACATGATCTTTTTCTGTGGTGTCTAAAATCTCTTGAAATCCAGCTTAAAATTTTAACTTTCCATTTATTATTTCTTCTAGCAATATGTTCAGTCCAGCTTCACTTCATCTCTTTTTTTTTTCAATAACATCAATAATACAGAAATATTACCAAAATCAATCTTTTCTTTATTTGACTGTAATATCTTATATAAATACAATTTATCCAAACCATTTCTAACACTTTTTAGCAAAACCCATTATTTGTACATATATACATACATCTACATTTTGAACTGGCTCTGTAGAAGACTGTGGGACAATTGAAATGTAGATGTATGTATATATGTACAAATAAAGGGTTTTGCTAAAAAGTGTTCAATGTGGTTTGGATAAATTGTATTTATATAACATCAATAATATTTGTTTGTTCTCTTATCGTTGTATTTCATTTTTAATTCTTATTATTTCTAACATACATTTCTCCATACTTCATTGAATGGTCTGACATTTCTTTTGACTGTCCAAGTCTCAGAGCTACATATAAGAACTAATCGAATACATCTATTAAAAACCTTTCTTTCAAACTCAAACACATATTTACTTTTAACACTATGTCATTTCTACCATAAGCATTCCATCCAAGTTTGTAATTGTTAACTTCTTCTAATTTATCTTTCTCAACCTTTTCTTTATTTTATTGTTATTATTTTTAAGAAATCTATTAAACATTACTTTAGTCTTTTTAGCAATTATCTTTTTTTCATCTAATGTCAAGAAGAAAGCTTTCTGATATAAAAGAATATCCTTTTATTTATCTTTAAATCTACAAGAGTCGTTGGAGTTTGTAATTGTTAACTTCTTCTAATTTATCTTTCTCAACCTTTTCTTTATTTTATTGTTATTATTTTTAAGAAATCTATTAAACATTACTTTAGTCTTTTTAGCAATTATCTTTTTTTCATCTAATGTCAAGAAGAAAGCTTTCTGATATAAAAGAATATCCTTTTATTTATCTTTAAATCTACAAGAGTCGTTGACCCAATTGGTGATATAATTTTCTTCAAAATCAGATCTTTCTAAAGTTAAATAATCTACAAAGCACAGGCAGTACACAAGTTGCAGAAGCTATAAAAATGAAAAATATTAATAACTCAGATAAGGCTGAGTGCTTTCAAGGATCCATGCCTCATAATCATAGCCATATTGAAAACTGGAGTATTGTTTACATTCGACTTAAGATATGCAAACTGTGGTATTGTTTACATTAGACTTAAGATATGCAAACTAAAATGCAAATGAGTTAGGTAGTTCATTTTTTAGAAATATCAAAGCAGGTGTCACATCTGTTTATTGCATTATTATTGCTGTTGATAAAATATGCCTCTTTTATTTTTCTTTTGCAGTCGTTTGTTTCTATACATACAATTTTGGGGTTGGAGGAAATGAAGTTATGGACAGTCATTTTTAAAGGTTCAAGAAATGTAGAAGTGTTGATCTTGTTCCTCTGTGCCCTTTTATATGCATATGTGTGTTGAGT
This sequence comes from Epiperipatus broadwayi, assembly GCA_028023455.1. Lineage (NCBI taxonomy): Eukaryota > Metazoa > Onychophora > Udeonychophora > Euonychophora > Peripatidae > Epiperipatus > Epiperipatus broadwayi. The sequence continues at coordinate 2,067,795 of JAQFVV010000183.1, forward strand.
GGCTCTGTTGCTAATTGTTGTCTTCGTTTCCCCATAATATATGGCAGGCTGAAGGCATGTCATTCTGTAAATGACCTGAGGCGTTTGGATAAGGTCAATTTTATTCTTTGAGTTGTTAATAAGTCTGTTAGTATTGGCTGGTGTACGAAAACCATCTGATAAGGTTGTAGTTAGTCAATTTGATACTTTAGTGATATAAGGAAGGGGAATAGGGGGAAGTTCATTCCCTTTGGCATTACTTGCTGTTTTTCTATAAAATTGTTTGATCTTGCTAGTAATCGTATTGTATTTGAAACCTGCTTTTAATAAATCTTTAATATAAATATATTAATGTTGTCTTTTTTTGTCCGACTCAAATTTACCTAAATATAAATTTCTAAACAGGAAGGCATTCAAACTAGAGAATTTATGAGATTTAGGAGAATTAGAGTTGGGATGGATACAGCCTCTAATTTCAAATGGTTTAATAACCATGGTATTTATTGTTCTGCCTTCTCTTTGTAATTTTAAGTCCAAATAAGTTAGTCCTTTCCTTTCATTTTCCCAGGTTGTATTAATAATAAGATTGGTGTGCTGCTGTATTTCATTTTGTATATTTGTTATCATATCTCTCGTGGCTTCCAAAAACACATCATCAACATAATGAACATATATAAATTCCAGATGGTTAGTTAGGTATTTTGGAATGATTAGCATTTCAAAATTATTTAAAAAAATACTAGAGATTATCCCACTTATAGGAAGTCCCATCGGCCAACCGTTTTTCACTGTGTACCATCTTCCTTCGAATATTGTAAATATATGGTCATTCAGCCAAGTTGACATATTCTGAAATTACGATATAAAATTAATAAGCAAGATATAATGCTGATTGACATATCTTAGAATAAATAATAATGTTTTATCATCACAATATTAAAGCTCAATATTGCAGTTATAATATCATTTAATAATACAAACAGCATCAGAAAATAAAAAATCTATTTTATAATTTTTAGAATAAATAATGTTTTAAAGAGACTTAATTTACATCAAAGCGCTTTATTTTGCTCCACTTATCAGTAAGCAGTCAAGACAGCATGACACTAACTGACGCCCCATTTTTCTGATGCAGGACTAATTGTAATCATGATTAAAGATAAGTTTGTAATCAGGATTTAATAAGAAAAAAAATATTAGAGGCTTTTTAAAACTTTACCTCCAAATGTACTGATTTTTAAATTAATATCTTCATTAATCATATACACGTAAATGTGATATTTTGTAATCATTACCTTATATATTTTATTTGTAATTGGTTTTGGTCCTTGAAACTGACTTCTCATAATAACTATTAAAATCATTTTATAGATTGAGAAGTATACTTAGAGGAGTGGACTGTTTTAAGTTTTAGGAATATATTACTATTTTTAGTACAAGTTTTGTTATATTTCTATATAAGAAATAATGATTAATAGTATATTTAGCTTAGTGCGCAATTAATTTTCATGTTAGTGAAAAAATGCGCATACACTGATAACTTCTCAAGCCTTTATACTGGTTTTTAGAACAAAGGCTTATAAAAGGTATAGCATTATTAAAAGTACTGCCATTACTGGAGTGAAACTGTCATAAACAGCATTGATAAGAATCAGACAAACTATGAATATGAGTAGGATTTTTACCAATCATAGATCTCCAAAGTTAAAGATGAGAGAAAGGATTGATTGAACTTTCATTAAATTAGGCTATATAAGAATTACAAAAAGTAGTCTTTATTAATTGTCTTCAAATACAAATGATGAAAATTATAATATTATATATATGCATATTAAAAATGTAATACAGATTATAATAGTGTTTTATATAATATTTAAATACATGTATAGTATTTATATTTTAAGCTAGATGTAATTAGAGGGAATATGAATCCAGCTTTTGGCAAACAAGGGTTTTGAACATGTCATCATCAGATTTTCAGTGATATAGATGTTTATAGAGTGATAGAATGGAGAAGATTGAAACCTATCCATTAAAGTTTGAGGATTTGCTATCTCAATATAAACCATGCATTGATTATATATATATATATATATATATATATATATATATATATATGTGGGTGGGGGGTGATTCGGATTAACTTATAAGTGCTGGTTCAGCATGAAATACATATATTGGAGATTATTTATCTGTTTCCCATGTATGTGATCATGTGTATTGATTGTATAAGATAGAGTGCATAATTAAAGGAAATGTGAAAGTCTGGGTTTGTTATGACATTAGTAAGCTTTTGCAGAATACTTATCATGCACTCTTGTAGAATTTTTAGTATGCATATTCTATAATTTAATTCTTGATTATCTGATTGTCAACATTTAAACATAAGTAATAACATTCTACAATATTAACTCTTTTTATAAAGTAGTGCTAATCAGTGTAAGCAATAGTAATCAATGAGTGCTAGACACTTTGTGCATCAAAATCCCCCTGTTTAGTGTCTATTTATCCAATATCCCAATTTTTTAGCCTGTGGCCTTCATCAGCAAGAAGTCTTGGATCTGAGAGCACTGTACATAGATCTTTGGATCTAATGCAACCCAGAAGCCATCTTTTATCTTTTTAGTCAACTATGAATCTATGAGTCTAGATGAGTATGCACTAGATAGGGATTTTGATCCACAAACGTTCTAGCATTCATTGATTACTGTGTATTGTACTGAGTCGCACTACTATATGGAGAGAATTGCTACAGTATACACTTAAGAAATGGAGATCATGTGATGTTTTTAGTAATTTAATAACATTCTACTTTTACAGTTTTGAATTTTAACTTTCAACTTTTCCCTTAATAAAATAGTAATAGCGAAATAATAAAAAATATATATAATGAAAGAAATATACTATTAATATGTTTTAATAAAAGTAATTTATGTGAGTAAATTTTATTTGAACATTTTTTTCTTCTGTCCTTCTTTGTTAATATTTTTTTACAGAAATTGCCTCTGTTTGAGGCTGTAATATTTATTTCGTAACCAAATTAATAAAACCTTGTTTTGTTTTTCTGTATGTTTCTTGTTACATGTGAAAGAAACTTTTTGAGTTCACTAGAGAGAGCCAAGGACTCCAGTTTACTCTGTTTCTGGCTCCCCATTTTAGTTCCTTATCTTTTAGTTTGGGGAATTATTTTTCTCTAAAACTATTCCTAGTTAAAAGAAGAGTTTCTAGGCTCTCTTCTTATACCCAAGTTATGTCAACATGTTATATTAAGTAAGAATAATTTCAGTCTTTATAAAAATGCTGTGCAAATTAGCCATTGAAATTTTCAAAAGATTTCTATGGAGATTTTTCCTCTTAATGAAAACTCTTCATTTCATTCAGGTTTTCTGAGTAGATGAGAGGGTCCAGTTGTCAGGAGGGATCCTGAGGGCCTAAAATCTAGTTCAGTTGAGTATGGAAGTTGGATGAGGTTGCTGTGGGGATCATTTCTGATGTTGAACTTTTCATTCATAGGAAAGAAAAAATAACATTATTTTTAGCAGTTTTCTAGCATTATACTTATAAATGTTTTTATCCATGTATTATTGCAAAGTAAGCTGCAGTTTGGTCTAATGGTTTTAATTGTAAGTGATTTGCTCTTAATTATTTCTATTATTTCCAATATGGATATTGATAATGTTGGTCCTTTACTGTTCATATGGTTTTTTCATGGGGAATTGGAATGATTTTCAGCAGAGACAATTTAAAGCTCAGTTTTTTCCTTGTTCTCCATAGTTCTTCCAAAGTATACTGATTGCTATCTTGTGGGGATATTCGAAGCCATTTCAGAAAACTGAACAGTAGATTGACTTAGCCTGTATTTATATTGTCTCAAGTGCTTTCCTATTCCTCAACTTATCTACTGGAAATTGGATTTTTCAACATTGTACTCCTAAAATGCTATTCATATTTGAACTCTAGACTTTACAAATAATTCCTAAATATGATCTAGGTTTATTTTTAGTAATTAATCACCTCATGGACTGATGCTTTGAACATTCACGGATTGATCAATTCTTAGAAATGCTATGGACAAAAATACAATGTATTGTTTTAGATCTCCATATTATACTATGTAAATCAATGTTTACCGTGTAAAACATGTTGTACCAATAAAGTTTAATCCTTTTTTTTAAAAAAAAATAAAGAAACTTTTCGAAATTTTTATGTTCAACAAAGTCTGGAAATAGGGTAAAGAATAAATATTTGAACATTGAATTTATTATTTAATTTTTTTTCTTCATAATTTATTTTATCTAGAAACTTTACTTGAGAATTTATTCTAATATATAAACTTTATGTTGTTCTTTATACCATTACAATTTACTTATTTTGTGAGGCTTTTTTTTATTTTTCAAGCTAATAAGCCTTTAAACAATGTTTATTTACAGTTAGTTAGAGTGTTGCCTTAAAATTTGATATTCAAGGATTTAAAGATGTAAGTTTGACTCCTTTGCTAATATTTCACTGGTAAGACCAGCAACACCTGAAGAAGAGAAGAAAATAATACCATTCAAACCGTTCTACTAATTTGGATTGTCTATTTGTGTATTAGTGATAGTAGTTTGTATTTAAAAAGTTTATTTAAATAAAATTTAAAATTTTTTAGGCATTCAACATTTAATGATAAAGGATGTAAGTAGTCCAATATATTATTACATTTAACATTAGACATTTTATTTGTTTAATGACATCTCATTATTATTTATTGTTCATCTATTTAGATATCATAAAGAGCTAAATGGCTGTTTTTTATCATTATTTCTATCTTAGATAATTGGATCCAAGGCTGCACAAATATATTCGTTTAAAAAACACTAAGTTGCAGCATATTGTTTTTTTTATTATTTAAAGTTACATATTACAGCAAGTTTGCTATTAACTGAAAGGAGACCCTTTGATTTCTCTTGCAGGCCTTAAAGAAACTGAGCAGGACAAATTCCTAATGTCCACTTCATATGTTCTTGTCATTGCAACTGTTATTACTATGTGATTATTCATATAGTATACAAACATGGATGGGCTGCTCATCAACATGCATTAGCCAGCATGGTGAGTTTATTGGTTTTTTATCTCTGAGTTTAAGATCAAGAAACACCATGGTCTTACTTTTCTGTTGCATGATAAGGCAAAATGAATATATGTATAAAGAATATTTTCCCAATAGATATATACAATCATGACAGACAAAAATAAATCATGGCCCTTATTCCCAGGAGGCTGTAAAGTCACCAACCAAGGCAGTGGTTGGTGGCCAAAGGTGGAGGGTGCTAAGAATCCCCTGATTGTGGACCCAGGCTGCCATTTGATGACGACTTTTTATTTAGGTACTTACAACTGCAGATCACTTTCAAGTGAAGGAAGATTGCAAGAATTAGAAGAAGTGTCTTATATTAAATGGGACATTATTGGACTTTGTGAAGTTAGAAGAAAAGGTGAAGAGACAATTGATTTAAAAAGTGGACATGTACTCTACTATAAAGGCACAAATATTGGAAATACAAGTGGAGTAGGATTCATTATAAATAAAAAGTGGAAAAACAACATTGTGGAGATTGATGGTGTATTGGACAGAGTGGCAAGATTAGTTATACAACTTAATAGCAGATACCAAATGCAGATAATTCAGGTTTATGCCCCAACAAGTTCTCATAGTGATGAAGTAGTAGAAGATTTTTATATGGATGTACAAAAGGCTTTTGATCAGAGTAAACAATATTTTAAAATTGTTATGGGAGACTTTAATGCTAGAATTGGTAAACAAATGAAAGATGAAAGTGCTGTAGGTAATTTTGGTTATGGTAATAGAAATGAGAGAGGACATAGACTTGTGGAGTTTGCAGAAAAAGAAAAACTTTATATTATGAATTCTTTTTTTGAGAAAAATGTTAAAAAGAAATGGACATGGAAGCATCCAAATGAAGGTACAGCAGAATTGGATTATATTTTGACTAACAGAAAATACATATTTCAAGATTGTAATGTTCTTAATAAATTTAACACAGGAAGTGATCATCGATTAGTAAGATGTAAGATACATGTTAATGCAAAACTAGAGAGACAAAAATTATTAAGAAAAACAATATTTACAGTTGATATTCCTAATCTTCAGAAACATTCTAATGAATTTAAATTAGAACTTACAAATCGGTTTCAAGTATTAGTAGATTTTGAACATGATTCAGATTTGAATGAAATTAATATGAAAATAACTGATACACTTTTAAAAACTGCAACAAAGATAGCTGGTAAAAAAAAGCAGCAATTGACCAATAAAATTTCTACTGAGACTAGAGAATTTATGAAGAAAAGAAGGAATATGAAGATATACAAAAATGATGCATTAAAAAGGATTGAATATCTCGAATTTTGTAAAATGGTGTGGAAAAGAGTTGAAAATGATATAAGAAAGTATAACTGTGAACTAGCAAGGAAAGCTGTAGAAGAGAATAAAAGTCTCAAGAGTGTAAAACAACATTTTGGTATTGGTAGGAAATTTATATCTGCAATAAGAAAAAAAGATGGAATTATTACTAAAAAGAGAGATGACATCATGAAATGGGTAGAAGACTTCTATCAAGAATTATATAGTAATAAAGAACAAGTACCTCCTATATCTATTATATCTTCCGAATTGCCCAGAATTTTAAATGAAGAAGTGAGACATGCAATTAAATTTATGAAGAAAGGAAAGGCTCCAGGTAATGATGGAATTATAATTGATATATTAAAAGAAGCAGGTGAAGAAATATAATTTTTTTTAGCAAAGTTATATACCAAATGTCTAAATGATAAAGATGTACCAGATGATTGGAAGAATGCAGTATTAATATTAATATTTAAAAAAGGTGATAAAGAAGATATTAGAAATTACAGACCTATCAGCCTTTTATCAGTTTTATAAAAAATTTTACCAAGATAATTACAACTCGTCTACAGAGAACATTGGATTTCCACCAACCAAGAGAACAAGCTGGATTTAAAAGTGGTTTTAGTACAGTAGATCATATCCAGGTATTGAGAGAAGTTATAGAAAGGACAAATGAATATGAGTTGCCATTATGCTTTGGATTTGTAGATTATGAAAAGGCATTTGATTCTATAAACATTTCTTCAGTGATTAAAGCATTGGATCATCAAGGTATAGATCCAGGATATTGTCATATTTTAAAGAATATTTATAAAAATGCAACAGCAACAATTAGATTACATAATGATACTAGGAAAGTCAACATTGAGAAGGGTGTAGGACAGGGTGACTCCATATCTCCAAAACTTTTTACAGCAGTGCTGCAAGAAGTATTTTGTGGATTAAAATGGGAAGCTAAAGGAGTGAAAGTAAATGGAGATTATTTAAGTCATTTAGATTTTGCAGATGATGTAGTTGTTTTTGCAAATAATGCTTTAGAGCTGCAGGAAATGTTGCAGGAGTTATCAGATGAAAGTAGGAAAGTAGGACTAAAGATAAATGTTAAAAAGACTAAAGTAATGTTTAATGGATTTTCTCAAAATATGAAAATAAAGATTGATTATGATGAGTTAGAAGAAGTTAACAGTTACAAATACCTTGGTCAGATTATTAATACAGATGGAAACATAATGGATGAAATTAATCATAGAATTAAACTTGGTTGGAGTGCTTTTGGTAGAAATAACTTGATACTAAAAGGAAATATGCCTATGTGTTTGAAAAGGAAGGTTTTTAATAAATGTGTTTTACCAGTTCTTACTTATGGATCTGAGACTTGGACACTTAATAGAAGAGCAATACAGAGACTTCAGACCACTCAAAGAAGTATGGAGAGATGCATGTTGGGAGTAACAAGAAGAGATTGAAAACACAATATATGGGTAAGAGAACAAACAGGTGCTACTGATCTCCTTGAAAAAATTAAAAGACTAAAGTGGAGTTGAGCTGGACATATTGCTAGAAGAGATGATAATAGATGGACAATTGAAATCTTAAACTGTATTCCAAGATATTGTAAAATACCCAGAAAGAGACCACATGTGAGTTGGATGGATGAAATAAGAAAGTGTGCAGGGGTGATGTGGAGAAGGGAAGTTAAAGATCGGAGAAGGGAAATTAAAGATCGGAGAAGATGGATTGAACTTGGAGAGACCTTCATTTTTCAGTGGATTGATAATAGTTGATGATGATGATAATTAAAGCTTATCAATTATAGAATGGAATAGAAGTTGATAAAATTTATTCTTGTGAAAATTTAAACATGAGCAAAGTCTTCGTGTTACTTTTCACACTGATAGACCTTCGGCTAATGTTAATACGAGATGTTTTCATTCTTTGTTTTATATCACTTCATCTTTATTATATATTGTTTGTTTGTATATTCCAAAATTAAAATAAATGAGTCTTGTAATTTATTAAACTAACAATTCCTGAGAGATATTTGTTTACAATTTTCTATCTTGATTTAATTTTTACATTTCTATAAATTAATTATTGTTTGATTTGCTTTTTATAAATATACATATTATTGAATCTTCAATTTGTTTATTTAATTTGAATTTTAAAAAATAAATAAGTAAATAATTGTTATGAAAATTTAAATTATTTAAATTGATTTTTATCAAAGTTTTCTTTAAAATTAATTTTTAAATTCGCTTTTTTTTTTTTACTGTATTGTAAAAATTAATTTAGAAAAAAAATTAATTATGTTTAGAAATAAATTTTAATATATAATTTTAAATAAAAATTCATTGTTTGTTTTAACAAATTGTACTTTTTTACATCATTCCCATGTAATAGATTTAGAAAACTTCATTTGTTCCGATCTCAAAACCTAATTTGTTTTTTACATGGTTTGATAATTGTCTTTTTTTTAAGTCAAGCACTATATAAATTATACTATTTATTATACATTGTACAGGCTTAAACCTGCATTTATATATGTAATATATGCGGGATTCGAACTCAGACTTTCACACGACCCACTACTCTCAGTGCCATCTCATATTGCTGACCCACCTGATCACACACGTGTTGAAAAGATAAATAATCACCAATATACTTATTTCATGCTAAACCAGCAATCATCAGTTGGTCTAGATTATTATCCTCACATATATATTCAATCAGTGCTCAGCTTTATATTATGATAGTCATTAAAGTATGAAGATTGGCTATCTTAATATAAATCTGAGCACTGATTGTATATATGTGTGAGGATAGTAATCTAGACCAACTGATGATTGCTGTTTTAGCATGAAATATGTTTATTGGTGATTATTTATCTCTTCAGCATATGTGTGATCAGGTGGGTCAGCAATATGAGATGACACTGAGAGTAGTGGGTCGTGTGAAAAACTTTATTATAGTAAATTCAAAAATTATATTTATTTCTAATCACGTATAATACTAAATCATCCATTCACTTTACTACTATTACTCAGTGCTTTATTTACCACCCTCTTTTACAGTTTACAGTTTCGATTGCCCCAGCAATCTTCTTCAGAACTTTTATATCTCCTAACGTCAGTGCTAAATTCCTTAACAGTAGTAAAGTGAATGGATGATTTAGTATTATATGGTATACATTTGGCAATGCAATAAGAAAGAGTAGATTCTAATCACTCTGGTTAAAAATAAGATTCTATCTCTTTTTATAAAACAAATAAGTTTATATGATTCATTTGTCAAGTTATATATCAGGCACACAATAGGTTAAAGCTTTGATGTCAACATGATGAGCATATCTTAAATAATGATAAACTCTAAGTATAAATGATCCACTTATGCTTTCTAAACTGATGCTTATGGTTGAGTGTCTGTAAATTCTTAAAAGTCACATGACCAGAGCTTTATTCCCTTCTTTATATTAAATATTTATTATACTCGATGTAAATACAACCATTATAGGTGATAAATAGTCAAAATAAAAGTCATAGATCAATTCATAGATCACATGACCCTATCTCTTAAGCTTGTAAGTTATAAACAGTGAGGATTGAATTCCTCTCAAGTTTATGATAAAGAGCAGAGAGCCTTAAAATATCTCTGTCAGGAACTGGGAGAGGTGAGAGATATTTTAGTGTGTTGATTCATAAAGAGGGATGCAACTCACATTATAGGTGATGTTTGCAAGAATTGTTTTATGGTGAGCAAATGGTTCTGGACCTAACCAACTTGAGAAAATGGTTGTTGTTCAAGAATTATATGACTTTACAGAAATTTATCACACAATAATTTATGCTTTATTTTATTATTAATACTACTTTCACCATCTATCTACAACATGGATTCAATGAACTCATAGATCTATATTCATTTTGGTTTTGATTTTTTTTTTCTATTTTGGTTTTGGTTATTTTTTTTAAAAAAAGATAATTATAAATTCATGTAGCTGCTATTTTATTCATATAACTTATTGTTTTTGAATTAATTTTATTTACAAATATGTTATGTAATCTGCATAAAATTACTATTGTAAGCTAGCTGGATCGACTCTAAGTTCTGTGTATTTGGTTAGAAGTTTGACATAGAAAACACCTATTTTGATGCATGAAACAATCCTTTTGACATTTTTGATATTAGTTATATAGATGTCAATATGCACAGTTAATCTCAGTTTAAAGAAATCTAAATACCAAATAATTCCCAAATAATATAGAGCCATAAAAACTTATTTATGTTTCTTGAATATTTTGTATATGAAGTAAATATTATATAATACTAAATTGTCCATTCACTTTACTACTGTTACACAATGCTTAATTTATCACCCTTTTTTACAGTTTACAGTTTTGATTGCCCCAGAAATCTTTTTCAGAACTTTATATCTCATAGCCTCAACTCTGAATTCAAATTGAGCTGAGTCTAGGAGATATAAAGTTCTGAAGAAGATTGCTGGGGCAATAAAAACTGTAAACTGTAAAAAAAGGGTGGTAAATAAAGCATTGTGTAACAGTAGTAAAGTAAATGGACAATTTACCATTATATTGTACACATTTGGCAATGCAATAAGAAAGTGAAGTAAATATCATTAGATAATTTCAGATTTTTTACAATATATAAAAATTTAATCTCCTTTTTTAGAAGTGGAAAATCATATATCTTTAAAGCTAAAAAGTTTTTGCAACTCTCATGGAAAAAATGAACAAATTAAATATTATGATAGTCATTGCATTTCTTCAGAAAATGATGAGAAATCTGATAATGCAAAAACTGTGGTGGCAGATATTGTTGTTGACAGTAGCAGTTCTGAATCTGAAACAGGATATTACAATACCTAAAGACAAATTAAAAAAACACAGAACCAAAAATAATATTCATATCTAAAGATAAGATTGTAACATGGATCAAAAATCCCATTGTGCAATCTCAAATGAGGTCATAGTCTCACACAATATCTTAGAAAAACATAAGTCCTACACATTTTGAAAATTTGTGAAATTTATACACACATTCCTTTATTTTGGGTATTTTTCTCTAACCCATTCATGAAAATTAACATAAACTGGGCAATTGAAGAAGGTCAAAGAATTTATGCAGATAACTGCAAGAAAATAGAGATTACCGAACTAAAATCAAAAAATAAAGAAATTTCATAACTTTAGAGTAAAGAGGATGGACACACTATTTTCAAAGATCTATTTCAAAATATTATGTGAGAATTTAGATTTGGCCATGAAGCAAAATGGTGCAGAATCATGAGATGTGGAATTGATACCTTCAAGTTGTATATGTTCCAAACTGGCACATAAAAACAACATATAACTTTATTGTTAAGAGTTTTTAAGAAGTTTAAGTATGAGACCTGTGAGCACCAGAGATCCTAGGACCTACTAATCCCAAGTTGGATGCTATACCAACTGTCCCAAACCATGCAGGGTGTGACTATAGATGAACAATTAGTGACTTTTAAGAACAGATGCCCATTCAAGCAATATATTTTATCAAAATCTATGTTATATGGAATTTTGTAATAGAATTACATTATATGTGTGAAATTTTGAGATATACAGTGTAAGATATAATGATCAAGATGAAATTAAGGTGAAAATATTGTCATAAGATTAGTAATAAAAATAGAAAATTCTAGTTGCATTTACCTTGTAATTAATAATTTATTAAGTGCATACTCATTACCAAGTAATATATATTAAGGCTATAACCTCAAGACTATGCACCTAGATGCAGCAGTAGGGGCCTCTATATATAATTAAAAAGTAGGTTGAAGATAAGAATAGCCAACTCTGTTTTTTAAAGTCGTTAATTTTATGTTAAGATTTGTAGAGGCCCCTACTCTCACATCTAGGTGCATAGCCTTAATATATATTACTTGCATTTACCTTGTATATTAATAATCAACTTTTTTCTTCAATTCAAAAAGTAGGAAAATATATTAAACATTATTTGGATTTCAAAATGATGCAACTATAATTTCATACTATCCTAAAAAGGAAAAAAGGGGACATTGTTACCCACAGTGCAGTATGATAGAAAAGTATATGTCAGTCCAAAAAAAGAACCTGAAATTATATTTGGTTATAATAAAAGAAATGTAGTGTAGATACCATGTACAAGATGACAGGAACCTACAGTGTCAAAAGAATGACAACAAGATGGCCATTAGTATTTTACAATGTGATTGATGTAATCTTTCCAAATGGCAATGAAAAAAAAACTTCAAAACTGAATTAAGAAAACATCTGAATACAAAGAGAGTGAAAATTGAGTTACAGAAACAACTGAGTACAAACAGAGTGAAAATTGAGTTAAGAAAACAGCTGAATACAAAGAGAGTGAAAATTGAGTTAAGAAAACAGCTGAATACAAAGAGAATAACAATTGAGTTAAAAAAAACAATTAAATACAAGACAAGTGAAAATCGAGTTAAGAAAACTGGTGAATATAAAGAGAGTTAAAATTGAGTCAAGAAAACAGATGAATACAAAGAGAGCAAAAATTGAGTTAAGAATGCAGCAGAATATGAAGAGTGAAATAAAAAAGAAAAACGTAGAAGTAGAGAACTAGACTGAAAAAAATCATCCATGTAGTATATGGCCCTTGACAATGGTCAGAAAACTCTAACAAAGTGTGGCAATGCAACAAAAGCTATGTAGGGAACATTTGTGTGTATTTTATTTTAAATGTGTTAACTGCATTTTCCATGTTTTCAAATAATATCTTAATTCTGTTTGTTTTTTGATAAATAAATTCATCTGGTATAACATCTCAATTATGCGCAAATTTATAATATAAATTTATATGAACTGTCACATTGGTCCTAACAGACCCAAATATTAAGTAATAAAAGTATATTTTGTAGCAGACCAAGGAAAAAAGGAACATAGATACATTCTCTCAGTGATAAAAGTACACATATATAGAATTATTAACATTTATCTTCCAATTTGCAAATTGTCTTTTATAATGATAAACATTGAGTAATAATAATACTCATATGATAATTGAAATAATGTTTTGTACCAAAATATTAGATATTATATTTTTTTTATGTATCATAGCATCGGCTGGGAAGCAAACCTGCAAACCCAAGAAAACTGCTTGTAAGGCAGCTGTGCTGGCCACTTGATCACCAATGCTTGATAGATATTACATTTTTTTCACCTTCTTTTTCAATTTATTAGTTTAATATCAGTAAAAAAATTTGGTCACCAAAAATACTCCCTTATATTGGTCCAATCACACCAAAAAAAAATAATAATCATTAGCTAATATATTCGAAGCTCTACATCCAATTTTGCAACTCACTAATTAAGGATGAATACCCCAATCCCTTGGTCATATAATTAGTTTTAGATCATTATAAACATCATCACTGTTATTAACATTTTAGAATAAATAGATAATAGTATCTTAAAAACAATATCCTATTACTGAATATTGGTTGGTGTATCATATGGTTTCCTCATAAGAAACATTATTTATTCTTTAATTTTTCAGCAATTTATAATCTCTCATTCCTACATTTTTCAATGATAGAAATGATAGACATCATCGTGACAATAATCACAATAATCAATACACCTTTGCATGGTCTGAAAACATCAAATAACTGTTAGATCCTTATTAAGCATATATTATTCATAGTTTGATATAAAAATTTATGTATATGTTTGAGTATATAAGTTTAAAGATAACTTTACATATTGTAGTGTGCACTACAGCTGGTACCAAACATCCCATGATCACCATTTCTTATGCTTGTTCATAACTGCTATTGAACCAGGCAAAACTCTCCATACAGTAATGCCACTCACTGCAAGCCAGAGTAATCAATGAATGGCAGAAGGCTAGTGCATAAAATCCCTATCTAGTGTCTACTCATCCAGTATCCCCAGACTAGTTTCTGTCTTGAGGCCTTCATCAGTGCTCTCAAATCCAAGGCTCCTCACTAATGAAGGCTACAAGTCAGAAACTAATCTGGGGATATTGAATTAGTAGGCACTAGATGGGGATTTTATGCACAAGCCTTCTGGCATCCATTGATTACTCTGGCTTGCACTGAGTGGCGCTACTGTATGGAGAGTTTTGCCTGTTCACTGCAGCTGGCCACAAATATTAATATATGTTAAAAAAGAATAAATAAAAAGGAAATGAAAAAGAGGAACTTTTACAATATAAATTTCTCTGTATGACAATAAAGAAGTTTAATTTTAATTAAATAAAATACAAATTCTGAGATAAAACAAAATTGACAAAGAAAATTATACATTTATTTAAGTAAATAAATGAAAAAGAGGCTAAAGGAAAGTTTAAAAATGAATCAGTTATAAATGTAAACAAAATTTAAAAAGTTATAAAAAGTAAGTAAAATGAAATTAAAAATAAGAATAATTAATAAAAATAGAAATAAGAATAAAATAAAAAATTATTAATAAAAGAATAGGTATGGATAAATAATAGAAAGGAAAAAAATTAGATTAATAGGTATAAATAAAGAAATAGAATAGAAAGGTAATAGAGATATATAAAATAATAATAATGATAATGTAGAATGATAGATAGAATAGAAGAAATAATAAATAAAAAAGGAAATAGAAATAAAGATAAGAAAATAATAATTAGAAAATAAAAGATATAGAGTTAAAAAAATATGATTATGAATAATAATGTAAATTATGTATTTTTATATGTATATAAAATAATGGTTATGTAATTATACATTTAAATGTTGTAGCTCTGATGAAGACTACAGGATAATTGAAACTGTTAGAAAAATAAAGAAGTAATTATATATAAAAAATTGCATTTAAGTGTATAAGAGAACAATTATAATAAAGTAATATAAATAGAAAAATATTTAATTAGTTCTGAATATTTGATATTTCATTAAAATTTGCACAAAATTTAAATAATAAAATTAATAAATACCATAGTACAATTAAAAATATAATTGAGGATAAAAAAACTATTTAAATATAGAAAAAAATTACAGATAAGCCCCAACTGTTTGGGATAGGTGAATGTTTGATTAGAAAATACCTTTCAAAAATCACTAACAAGAAAAGTATTTAAAAAGCTAAAAATCTTTTGTATAATGCTTCATCTTATCTTGCTTGTCTTTGGCATCTTCTTTTTGAATCACTAGCAAAAATACCAGTGAGGAGTGAAGAGACCAGCATGCCAATGTAAGATGTCAAAAGCTGAAACACAGACATAGTGTCGATACAATAGTTGGCAAAGAAAATTAATATTCCATGAAGATCATAAATATAATTTTTTATTTAAATATGTTTTCTATGGCTGGATAAACCTTTGGTATGTATTCATTCTGATTTTTTGCCAAAATGTGGTGGTCAAGTTGTAAAGAGAATGCCCTGAATGTGCCTTATGACATAACAAGACTTAGAAAATAAGTGCATCAGTTTTGAAAGATAATTGCAGCAATCCAAGACATCCATTTTCCAATGATTAAAGTGCTAAAACAATATGATAAAAAGAAGGAAACATATATGTGGTTAAAACCAAAAAATGAAAAAATATAGTAATGAATCTATGACCAAGTGATATTAAAACTGTGTTCAAAATCAATCCAGCTTTAGACATTAAATCTTCCAAAGCATAGGCACAAAAGTGGCTCAGAACCCTGATTAAAACTGCAGTTGAAACAACATCAACTCAAAAGCCTATCATAACTATACTTTTTCTTAATATCCTTATGAATTAAAATGAACTAGGAGACCAGCCAACAGAATGATTTCAAAAATTCAAAGCCATGTGATATTAAGTCATCACATAAAGTAAGGAGCCTAAAAGATACAAAATGTGATCACTAAATAATTATAAAATGGATGAGACTTTGTTATTCCATTTTATTAATAGGCCTAAAATAAAATATTATATCTAAAATAAGTAAAATATTAGAATCTACTAAAATAAAATAAATAATAGTATATTTCTGTAAATATTATTTTTTCTTCTATATTTCACAATTCTAATCTTGTTGTTTTTTATTAATATCTTTAATATCATCATCATCATCAACATTATTATTATGTTTCAAATATAAACTTTATTTATCTTTGAGATTTACAAGGGTTTTACATAATTTGAATTGCTGTAGTTACATGGGCAATCTGTAGATGTAGGTTTACATATGTAAAAGTCGATTTATTGATTTGCATAAGATTACAATAATTTTTTCATTCTGTGGATTAGTAGCATGGATTGCTGTTGTTACATGGGCAATCTGCAATACAAGTAGATTTATTTATTAAAATAAGATTACAGAAATTTTTATATGCTGTGGATTAGTTACATATGTTTTACATACCTTGGATTGCCATAGTTACATGGGCAATCTGTTGTTGTAGGTTTACATATGTAAAAGTTATTTTATTGATATGTAAACGTTATTTGATTGATTTACACAAGATTACATACATTTTGCATGCTCCGGACTGCTATATCTACAGATGAAAACCAGGTTTAGTTTTGTGTTTTGGTTGCCTGGGTAACATAGATGAGGGACTAGCAATTTCCATGGTAGTGTGGCAATTGTCTATGAGGTCCACACTGGTATGAGATGAATGTGTTATTTTTGATTTTTTAGGTGCTGGATTTTTTTTGGATGATTAGGTTTTCCTCTTTATTTCATTAGCAATGTGAGTTAAGGAGAGTGTAGGTGTGGATGGAAGACATAGCAGGATTGCTTTCATAATTAGTACAATCCCACTATGCTACTTTTTGATGCAATTGAATTGATGAGTGTTCCAGAGGGGGGTGAGAATGACAGCTATGTTAGAATTGGTTGTAATTGTTAAGTTGGAGTTTGTGGTAGGTTGGTTAGACTCTGAGTCTATCTGTTAGTTAAAGGGTAAAGGCTGAGTAAAGCTTTTGATACGGTTTAAGTGTGAAATCCATGAATAAAGGGTCTTGATTTCCAGAGAGGCTGTTGGTACAGTTATGTTTGAACTTGTTCCTATTGTTGAAGTGGAGTTTGTCATAGGTTGGTCAGACTCTGTGTCAGGCTATGTTAGAGGTAGAGTCCAAGTGTGGCTTTTGATGTGATTTAAGTGTGAAGTTCACTGTTAGAGGGTCTATACATAGGGTGATGGTAAATCTGAATAGGTAGTTAGGTTCAGTATTGCTATTGGAAGTATCTTACATTTTTTGAAATTATTTGAAACTTGATGTTAGTTGAAGATTTGAATAAAAACTTTAACACAAAATTGGTAATAAGTTATCAACTGATTGGAAATTAAAAAAGGTAGTGAAAGGTCCCCCCCCCCTACTAATCTAAAGTTTTGGCTTCTTTATAAGTATAAACAGTCATGGCTTATTAACTTAGTTGTGAGCAAGTGAATTAATTGCTGGGAACTTGAAGTAAAATTTTTATTACTAAACAAAGATCAGAGTTTTCTACGATAACACTAAAAATAAGTGTATGCTTGAATTATCTTTGGACTTTGAAACTCTGTGCTGGTATTATTGGCGACAGACATGGTCATCAGGTGAATTTTTTTTTTAAAAAAAAAAACCTTTTGTGACTTGATTTTAATTGAAAGTTTGAATTAAAAATGTAACACAAAATTGGAAGTAAGTAATGAATTGATTAAAGGTATATTATTATATTGCATTAGACTAAGGTTTTGAATTCTTTTTAAGCATAAAAACCAGAGGTTGTTAACTTGTTTGTGAGCAAGTAAATTGCTTGCTGGAAAGTTTGTAATTGGAATTTTTTTTTCCCCAAAAAAGATCAGAATTTGCTACAATAAAATTAGAAATAAGCTTATGTTTGATTGAACTTTGGATTTTGAAACTCTGTGCTGATAATATTGGAAGGAAGCATCTGGTCATGTGATGGCTTTGTCTCCATATTCTTTTCTAAAATTATCGTTGGGTAACTTGATTTTAATTGAAATTTTTAATTATAAATGTAATACAAAATTATTAATTAATTATCAACTCATTGAAAATTGAAAAAGGTATATCAGGATATGATTTTTACCTTGTCAGGCTTAGGTTTTGAGTATTATGGAGAGTTGAAAACTAGAGTTCTTTAACTCGGCAGTGAACAAATTGACTGTTGCTGTTGATCTGCTGCTGCTGCTGCTGCTGCTACTACTACTACTATTATTGTTGTTGTTGTTATTATTATTAATTTATTAATTATGTTATGGATTGAATTATTGTCTAAATATTTAGGATTAATCCAATTATTATAATAAAATAAATTTGATTTATTAATTCATTACAAATAGTCACTACTCCTTATTGCATAAAGTTCTCACATCAGAGTTTATGTAGTTGTGATATAGCAATAGTTTATTATTATTATTGTTGTTATTGTTGTTGTCATTATTATTATTATTATTATTATTATTATTATTATTATTATTATTATTATTATTATTATTATTATTATCATTATTATTATTATTATTATTATTATTATTATTGTTATCGTTATTGTTGTTTTTGTTGTTTGTTATTTGTTATTTGTTGTTGTTGTTGTTTTTGCTGTTGTTATTATTATTATTGTTGTTGTTACTATTGTTATTATTATTATTATTATAAGTATTACCATGTTTTCCTGAGCCAGTTGTGAATTAATGGAAGGGTTTAACATCAAAGACATAAATGAGAAGTTTAGGTCCAACCTATAGATATTCCTCATTATACAGGTTGTGATCTAGTCTTTTATATGGCAGGCCTATTGTAAATAGTAATAAAAATGTCTATAATGACCAAGGCAGGACCTCTCTTTAATTGAACTTATTTTATGGGAATGAAGTTATGAAATATGGCTGGTATTAGTATTAAAGATAAATAAACTACTACAATGATGGGGACCTATGGCATGTATGCCAGAGAGGGCATGTTCAAATTTTTTACTGGCTCACAAACTATTTATATGTCATAATTTTCTTCAATATTTTTTTGTTGCTAAAATCTGTACTAATAAAAATTTAATGTAAACTAAAGGTAAAATAATTGAATATATTACATTCAAATGCAATTTACAATTGAACTCTGATTAGGAGCAATAAATTATGATGTTTTAAGTCAAATAAAGTGATATGGTATATAGAGATATCACTTGCTATAAACCTATCAAATAATTCCAATAAGACTAGAAAGTAAACTCAGTAAAATGTTTTATAACTCTTTGAAGTAAGTTTTTTAAATATAAAGTAAAAATAGTCAAATGGTTTTCTGTCCTAATTATTTTTCACCTAAACATGTTGACCCCATTAATTTTTTTAAAGGAATCAAAATTGTGAAATAAAAGAACAAAATGCATAGTCAACACTATCAAATGACTTTTTTTTTTGCTTGAAGTTTTGTTGTAAAAGTGAAATGGTAAATCTTTTATTCATAAAATTATTAAAGCTCTTTTAAATAAATTTGTTAACATTATATTAATATGACTAGTGAAAATAAAACCAAAATTTATCAAGCAGTAGAGAATTTCAAAATTGGTGGACTGATGAGTATGAAATGATTAACAAAGGTACCAGGGCAGTATGTGTTTTATATTCTGTAACAGTTGTATTGAGAACATCATTGGTAAAACAGCATTATGAGACCAATCATAAATCGTTCTGAGAAAAAAGTAAAGTTGAACAAAAAGAATGTATTTCCCAAGCATTTAAAAATATAAATATTCAATCAACATCTATAATAAAATTTATCAAAAATCATTCAAATATAACTGCTGCTAGTTTTTATTTCAAATGTAATTGCCAAACATGGGAAACCTTTTAATGATGGACAATATATGAAAGAATCTTGGATGAAATGTGCACCAGTTCTTTTTGAAGATTTTGAAAACAAAGCAAAAATTATTCAGAGCATAAAAGATTTATCATTGACAAGAAATACACTTAAAGAAAGAATCCTGCAAATGGCTAACCATATAACTTACTAACAAAAATGAGATATAAAATCTTCTAGTTTAATTTCTCTTTGCCTTGATGAAAGTACAGACATACGTGGATCAGCTTGTTTGGCTATTTTGATTCACTATTGGGTTGGGAATAATATCAAAGAAGAATTGATCAGTTTAACCTCATTAGTAACAACAACAAAAGGAATAGGTATTTGCAACATAGATTTTGCCAAAATTGTATCAGTAACTATAGATGGTGCTTATGACTGGAAAAGAAAATAGTTTTCTCACTTTATTTACCAACCATTCTGAACATTCAATTTTGGGTTTTCATTGCATTATATATTAGTAGGTTTTATGCATGAAATCTTGCTTTAAGACACTGGATGATGTTATGAACATTGTGACTAAGTTAATCAATTTTATATCTACATGTTGAGTGAGGTAAACTCTGCATACTATGGTTTACTTATGTACAACAATGTCTGTGGTTAAGTTGAAGAAAAGCTCTTCAAAGATTCATTGAATGTTTAAAAGAAATTATGTAATGAAAAAATAATTGAAAAATATAATAAATTAATATATGAATTTTTTTCTACAGTACAGACTTTTTCATACCTGCCCTCCAATATGAATTAATATTTGTTGAATGGCTTTCAAAATTAATGTTTTTTACTGGTAGGTGTTCACATCTAAATGAATTAGATGTGAAACTGCAAGATGAAAGACAATTGTTGCCATGTTTGATTTGATCAAAGCATTTGAAGTTAAATTACAAATTTTCAACCGTGATGTTATATCTTATGCCTTCAAATATTTTTCAAATTTAAAAATGTTCTTGACTGATTTAGAATCTCATAAAAAACCAGATCAAATAATATTGACGCGAGACTTTTTGTGCTGTTATTCAATCCATAAGTGATAAATTTTCTTTAAGATTTACATACTTCAAACAATTTTCAGAAATATCAAAAATGTATTTTATACCCAGACATAACATCAATTGATAGTGTCAAGTTATAAATTTTTGAATGAATTAATTTGAAAGATATGGAAATGCAAGTCAGTCGATTTTCAATCCTGTTCTATATGGAAAGAAGAAATTTGATGTCGTGAGGAATGAGTTAAACACAATGGGAAATGATCAATTATTGGGTATATATAAAAAGAATGCTGGAAAGGAACTATTGACTGCCTGGAATGCTATTCCTGAAACATTTAATTGTTTACAAAAATTAGCGACTGCTATATTATCATTTTTTTCCTCTACATATGCATGTGAATCACTATTTTCAGAAACGAATTTAATTAAACTCACTTCGAGAAATAGAATGACAGATGAATCTAGTTCAGCATGTACATTATTAAAAATGACAAAATATGAACCATATATCAAATTTTTGGCATCCAATGTACAACAGCAAAAATCTCATTAAATAATATTTATTTATGTTGATTTTATATGTTTATTTATTTCCAAAATTTTGTTTTGATCACTATTAATTTTTTGCTATTACATTTTATTCAATTTGTACTCTTTTAAATAAATATTGTTCACTTGTATTTAGGTTATTTATTATTATTATTGTTATTATTATTTTATTTTATACACTTTTAAAAAACTACAATAATTAAGTTGTTTATATTTTGATTTAATAATTGTATGGCACGCCAATCATTCAATAAATATTGTTTGGAAATTTTTGGCACGAACACGTAAAAAGGTTCGCCACCACTAGTTAGTTAGGATGCTGAAAGTAAATATACTCAATGTGGTAATCCGTATTACCCATTAAACCCAGATTAGAAGTCCTTCATTCTTGTACATTTATACAAAAGGAATTACACCACTTTCTTTACAGTATATACCTTATATATATATGTATGTGTGTGTGTGTATAATTTTAATTTTATATTAGATCATTTATTATCGTGATTTAAATAAAAATACTATGGTAAGTTTTTAAAAAAAAAAAATGATAACATATCAAAAATATTGTTAAGATAATATTTGTTTAATTTACTTATTTAAGATTACAAAAATTGAAAATATCTAAGGACAAAAAAAATAGGTGGCATTTATTGCACCTGTTTTTCCACCTTAATTATTATACTTATCCCATAAAAGTAGATCACGTTTGTTTGTTTCTATTTTTTATGTTATCTATTTTATAATATTCTAGTATGTGTCTTAATAATATAAGGAACTCATTAAAATTTATAGTATTATTTAGATACTGAGAAGCTAGAACAAATTGTGTTATGAAAATGAAGAATGGCCATTCACAAATATTATTAGTCCATCATAGTACCCCATTGATTAGTTACTTATTCTGATTTTGAGAGGGACATTCATACATACATACACACACATATATACACATTAGAAAAGATATAATTAACTAGTATGTACTATTGATAATTGAAGACAAAAATGATAAAATGAAAGAAACAAACCACATGAATTTTTATTAAATATGTACTTTATCTTGCCTTGATAAGACACCTTCTTTTAGACCTTCATTGAATTAGATGTTTCAAACAATTTTAAGAACATGTGAAATTATAGATTAAGCTTTTCAGTGTTGTGTTTCATAATAATTCTGAAAAGTAAATATTTCTATGCTGATATTTTATTTTTAGTTTGCGTCATTATTCATTACTTTCTC
Source organism: Epiperipatus broadwayi (assembly GCA_028023455.1). Classification (NCBI taxonomy): domain Eukaryota; kingdom Metazoa; phylum Onychophora; class Udeonychophora; order Euonychophora; family Peripatidae; genus Epiperipatus; species Epiperipatus broadwayi. The sequence goes on from JAQFVV010000183.1 coordinate 2,090,806, forward strand.
CTGGTAAGAGAATGACATGGAATGATAAAGTGTCATCCACAGTAATTGAATGATGACTTGGTTTTAGGATTCACTCACCTAGTTATCATACTTGTTTTGAAGTAGAGAACTCAGCACAAATTAGACAAGTATAAAGATAATATTTTTCTGTAAATGATTAGGAAAAACAGACTTTTTGTAACAAGTTTTTTTTTTTGAAGTCCCAAATCTTAAAATGTCATATCATAACAACAATCAAATAGATGTATCTAACTTTTTTTAGAATTACATACCACTAGCAATTAAAATTGTAGGTACTTGTGTAGAATGCCTGCTAGAGTCTTGCCGGCCATTTTATTTTAAATAGTCCATTTTCAGGGGCTTGCAATACATGGTATAAACAATATGGCTGAGGCTAAATTGTCTTATTTAATATTTACTTTTTTTTAATTATTAAAATGATAAATAAAAAACATAAAAATCCAAAGGGTTGTAATTATGGTTTTTAATGTAAATTCACTTCATCAGCTTTAAATCTCAGTGTACTCACCAATGATAATTTGGAGCCTTCTAACCAGATTCCTTTCCAAACAGATAGGCACTTAGAACATGTTTGCACCTGATACTGCCATTGCATCCCTGTTTGCACATAAAGTGTCATATTAAACCATTCTCCAACAGTTTTCAGGTTGGCATTATCCTGTAATTTTGAAAATAAGCCACTGTATTGTAACGATATATAAATATGCCATTACATTAATTTAAAATAAAAACTTTTAAGTTCGCAAATAAAAATAAGTTTATTAAAAACTAAAAGCTAAACGTGTATACGTATATATATTCGCACAGATGCAAAACTTTAAAAATATTTTTTTTTAATAAATAAAAGTATTTGAACGTACTTTGTTATAAAAAAGTACACGATTTAAAGATAAAATATTTTTGTAAATGGAAATGATTGTTTTATAAATTAATTGAAAAGCAAGCTAGCCCTTGGGCTCTTACATACTGTAATTAAAAAGTCAGAGGATAAGATAGATAAGAAAATAAAAAGAATTAGCTTGTCCAATATAGAAGCAGCAAATAAAGGCCCGGACCATGATGAAAAAATGGAACAGTGACATTTTTGTTTGTGGAATCCATAGGAGGATTATAAAAAGAGAAATATTGAGTTTCCTGACAGTGCCAGCTTGATTATTTTTGAGAGTTGTGATAGGATGCACATATCACACTCTCTATTTTAAAAAAAAAATGAAATGACTGTGATTCCGAAATGAAACCAGCTAAGATCGCCTCCATAACATCAGATCGGTCTTCCAATGGAGATGCCGTGGGAATTAAAAACAGGAACCTGGACTCTTCTACCATGAGCTATGAAATTTACAATTTCAAAATTTAAAAATAATTAAGAACTTTCATTCAAACTTTTAAGATTCAGCTAACCTAAATTTAAAAATGAACACTTATCTGATTTTCAAATTGACAATTAATATTTAAATTATATATATCTGACTTATGTTTCAAATTAATTATAAATGTTTAATTTTTACATATTTGCTTGCTAAAAAAAAAATCATTTCCATTTTATTATTTTTTATTTGTATTAATATTTTTGTATAAATTATTTAAATGCATAAATTTAAGTTGGGTATGGACGTTGCATGGATTCGTTAGCAGTTGATTAGGTTGTGGTTTTCATATTCGATTAGAATATATAGGTCATCGATGTCAATGCAGCATCTTATGATGAATGCCATTGGGTTTCTTGTATTCCCTCTGCAATTGATGTTATTGATGACTTTGTATTTTGATCGGTTATGTTTATTTTGGAATGTTTTTAACCGTGGAATCTATGCAGCCAATCTATGCTCAATGTTTTAAAACAAATTTTATAAAATTCATTTGTGCGAATGTATATAAATGTTAAATTTAAGTCGGGCATGAATGGTATATAGATTTGTAAAGTTATATATAGTTTAAGGGAGGGTAATCTTAGGTTATTTGTTTCATAGCTAAATTGGGTCAATGGATTGGATGTATTGATGTAATTAGTAAATGTAGCATGAGATCCACTACGGGCAGGATTGCATATATATGCCGCACACCCCCTGTTTTCCTAATGGAATTGGATAGTAAGATGGAAGACGCGGTCCATTCCTATGGAGTTTTTTGTTTATTGTTCTTCTCACCAACAGATGTAGCATTCCTGTTTGGTTGAGAGACAATGTCTTCTCTAACTATACTGTTCAGATGTACATCCCTGACAGTATAGTATATTTAGTGCTGTTGTATTTTCATGCTACATTGAATACATTAATGTATCAGATGGATTGATGCCGGTTTGACTGCGAACTTTTGGCCTAAGGTTAAATATGGGATAGAATATTTTCTTTTCAAATACAATCTATGTAGTCTATTCATACTCGATGATCTTAATAAAAAATATTAAATTCACTTGTATGGACAATCTTAAAAATATAAATTTCATCTGTGTAGATGATTTAAAATTTTAAAAATAATAAGTTAAATTAAAAGAATGTTAGAATCTAAAATAATAAATATTATTCCTCAAAATTTAAAATGATTCAAAATTTATATGTGCGTAAATAAATGTTTGTGTGTTAATTACTGGCAGTGGCTTTTATTTTTTTATATATATTTAAGATACAAATTAATCAAGTTATTTATTATCTCTGTGTCTCCATGAGCTAGTGACAATGGTCTAATGACCGGAATCAAAATATATAAAAAATTTTTTTTTATTTTTTTTTACTTACGTATCTGCCTACTATATAAATTTTCTAGGTTCAAATGCCTAGTGGCGCCCTGTAGTGTAGATTACATTGTCTTTTATTCTGGATCATTATAGTATCTTGTTCTGTTGATTAAAGATTCCAAATTTTAATCATATTTCCAAAAATGATAAGATAAAAAAATAAATGTTAAAAAAAAACAATAATTTTAGCTATGTGTTATCTGTTCACCTCATGTTGATGGTATGTTGTGAATAAAATTTATTAAGAAATATTATACTTTTTTAAAAAAATTAACATTCAATTTACAATATGTTGGTTAATATTCTTTAATGTTAACAAGCTGTACATTTTCGAGAAAATAATTTAAATCTCTCTACAGTACCATCATTAGGCAACACTTAGTCACTACTGCAACTGGTTTACTCGCCCCATTGTACATTATAGTGGGCATCTTGAGAGACATCAGTTTAAAGCCTATTGCTGATAATGTTAACTCCACACATTAATATTTCCTGCTCATCACAAGGATATAAACCATGATACCTAAGGTGACTAGAATAATTATTAGTTTTGGCTAGTAATGTTATTAAGGAACCAGAACAGGATCACTAGTGACCTAGGTTTAAACTTATACCCATTATAGGGGTTCTGTTAGCTCCAGATCATAGCTTTGAGGCTCATGAAAACTCACTTGTAATGTTGAACTACTTAATGCATAAATGAAAAGTGAACAAAGCAAAACAGATGTAACAATAACAATTTTATTCTGACAGTAACATGCAAATGGTCATTATATTTTCTCAAACATTTAATATTACAACCCTTGATGAGGCAGTATTAATATCATTAAATAACAATATTATATTACCATTTCTTTGATTTAATTAAGTAAATACACATATTAAAATGAATAATAGATATTTTATTACCCAGACACTACATCAAAATTGAAATAATAATAATAATAATAATAATAATAATAATAATAATAATAATAATAATAATAATCATCATCATCATCATCATCACCAGAAATATCACCAAAATCACCCTTCTCTTTATTGTGCTGTAATATCTTATATAAACACAATTTATCCTAACTACTTCAAACACTTTTTAGAAAAACCCTTTATTTGTACATATATACATACACCTAGATTTTTACTGTCCTGTAATCTTCTTCACAGCCAATTTACTTTAAAATAAAGAAAACTATAAGACAGTCAAAATGTAATTGTATGAAGAAGACTGCAGGACAGTCGAAATGTTGATATATGTACAAATAAAGAGTTTTGCTAAAAAGTGTTTGAAGTGGTTTGGATAAATTGTATTTAAATAATAATCATATTAAAAAAATAAATAATGCACATGTATAAAACAAATTACAAAATATAAAGGCACATCTTATTCTAAAGTAAAATTATATATAATATTTAGAATAGATGGATTAATGTAAAGAAATAAATTGATATTGGTTAATAATTGACAATGGAGAAAACAAAAAAAAAATATTTGCATAGATTTATAAATTTTGTGACAAAATAGGTAGCTACTCTTACTTCTAGTCCTTGCCTTTTATTCTTTTGACCTTTGTCTTTGTCCATTATCTTTTGCCAGTAAAACATTGGTCCAGCGATGATAATCTTTGTAATGGTTTTTCTTACTTTCCATTAGTTCACAGAGTTTTAAAATGTATATTTCATCTGTTCACAAAATTTTGAAATACATATTTAATTTTTCTGGAGTTTGAAATGAGTTCTTAATTCACTAGTTATTCCTATGCAGTTATGATCAAACATTTTTTTGCATTGTTGTTTTTAAAAATAGTGTAGATTTGCTAATTAACAAATGTGTCATGGCATTTCTTCAATGTTCTGTCCATATTGTTGCTGGTCAATCTCAGTAAATCTTTTTTCTTCTCTCTCATTAAAGTACCTACTTAAAGTCAGAATAGAGCAATTAAGTTTTTTGTTTCATGCTAGGTTATAATGGTTGAATAAATTCATTTTCTTCTCCATGAAGCAATATGCAATCAAGGAATAAGGATCACTAAAGTTTTCTCAACAAACCACTTTTTTAGAATTTAATTTATATGTGTGTAAATCCATTGCATATATCATTTATAATGTGCTCTTTGATTGGTCCAATTTCAAGAGTGTATATACATGTTCTAATAGTTTTCACAAACTATAGACTATTTGATTGACCTACTTTTTTTACTGACAGTATTCTATATCTTTGCTCTCATCCAAAGTCTATAACATGTTTATTAATAAACAACTTAATTAAGTATTTACTTTAAGATGATTGTCAACATCTGATTTTTGATAAATACAGGAAGGACAGCATTATAATTAGATAACATGATTTTTTTTTTGTATGTCATAGCATCGGCCGGGAGGCGAACCCCCAACCGTCTGCAACCAACTACTTGTTTGCACGGCGGCTGCGATGACCTCTCGGCTAACAATTCTTGACAGATTAGAAATAGAAAAGGGGAAAACAGAGAAGTTATTCTTATTTCTTTTTAGTAGTACAATGTACTCAGAACCACCACATTTTTAGTTTAAAATTCTTTAATGAATTTGATAATTTTAAAAACAGCCCTCCCCTCTCTCTCTCCCTCTCTCTCTCTCTCCCTCTCTCTCCCTCTCTCCCTCCCTTCCCTCTCTCTCTCCCTCTCCCTCTCCCTGTCTCTCTCTCCCTCTCCCTCTCTCTCTCCCTCTCCCTCTCCCTGTCTCTCTCTCTCCCTCTCCCTGTCTCTCTCTCTCCCTCTCTCTCTGTCTCTGTCTCTCTCCCTCTCTCTGCCTCTCCCTCTCCCCCTATTACTCTCCCCTCCCCCTCTCCCTCTCTCTCTCCCCCTCCCTCCCTCTCTCTCTCCTCTCTCCCTCCCTCTCTGCCCCTCTCTCTCTTTTTTTTTTCCAGAATTAATTTTTACAATCAGTTAGCAAGATTTATTTTTGTACAGAAATGTTTGTTTGAGAGAAAATGTAAAAAAAAAAAAAAAATTCACACATAACATTGGAACAAAACATTATTTAATGAGGTTAAAATTAAAATAAAAATTATTATTAATATTACATTTGATATTAACACTAGTTTTAGAATGAATGTGTGATTGATTGTTAGTTTTCATATTTGACACATTTAATGTATCATATAGCTACATATAGCCACAGGAAATATAGAGTGTTAGCCCATTAATTTAATTTTATCTAGAGATTTTAATTTTCTTTTATTTCACTAATTAGGTATTTGTATCATGTTGTAAGTTCAAGTATTGTCACATTATGGACTAGGAGCTCCATATATAATTTAGAAATGTAATTTTTTCTTCTTTCTATTGTAATAGTTTCATTTTGTTCAAAACCTATTTTGATATCTTTTTGAATCACTATTGTACATAAAAGAATATCTGGTACACTACATGGAGAATAATGTAAAAGTACTGACCTGAATTTATGGATAGTCATTTTTAGCAAATGTTTGAAAAAGATTTTGAAATTTAATAAATATTATTGAAAGCATAGTAATCGAATAAGAAATGTGATTGAATTTCAGACTTTCAATGTCATAACCAGCATATGTTATCTGTATTTATGTCATGGCTTCTATGTCTGTAAAAATGTATAGTTGGAGAAGCTTCTAGGTTTAGTTCAATAAGAAAATCATTAATATTGGATTTTTGTGATCAGAACTTGAATTTTTGAGCTAATTGTTTATTATTTATTTTTAAGATTTGATTTTTATCATTTATCATTATGTAAGTAGATTAGTGAGTGTGCTTCCCAATAACTGAATTTATTTTTTGAAAAGCAATAAGAAAAGAATAGGAATGTTGAGGAGCAAAGTAAATAGGTGCAGTTTATCTGTTGGAGTGATATTAAAGAACACTTTCATATATGGGAATATTGCTGTATAGGATGAGATGTCTATTGAATCATGAAAATGTTTTCATCAGGCTTAATTTCTTTTTTCCAACCCAGATAACTTTACTATAGTTAGATAATGGATAGTTAGTTGTTTTTAGCTAGAAGATAAAACAGATCAAATTCTTACCAATTGACCATTGAAAACAGCTTTCTTTTTTACTATTCCTTTTTCCCTTCTGTGGGCTATAAAAGGCTCTTTTACACTTGCATTTGCAGAATAGATTTTAAAGTGGGCAGTGGCTTTTCTGAAAAATATAGACATGTAATACATCTGACTAATGGTAAACAAAAACATTTATTGGTGCTTGTAAAAAAATTTCCCTCAGCTGTATTGACAGACTGTGATATAACACAAGTCAGTCATACTTTTTTTTGCATTGTATATCACTTAACAATCTGAAAGGAATATTTTAATTACTATAGTAAAAATATTAAAACAGGAAAAACTCTCTGTACAGTAGTGCCACCCTGTGCCAACCAGAGTAATCAATGGATGCTAGAAGGCTTGTGGATAAAATCCCCATCTAGTGCCTACTCATCCAGTATCCCTCCCAGACTACTTTCTGACTTGTGCCCTTTGTCAGTGAGGAACCTTGGATCTCTGTGCACTGCACCTAGATCTTAGGATCTAATGCAACCCTCCAGCATCCATCTTTTATTTCTACTTAACTACAAAACTACGAGTCTTAAATTGAAAATACTATAATCTAGCTGCAGTGCTCTTAGATCCAAGACCCCTCACTGATGAAGACCACAAGCCAGAAACTAGTCTGTGGATACTAGATGAGTAGGCACTAGATGGGAAATTTATCCACAAGCCTTCTGGCATCCATTGATTACTCTGGCTTGCATTGGTTGGCAATATGTATAGAGTTTTGCCTGTTTTAATAACAGTTATAAGCAAGCATAAGAAATGGTGATCATATTATATTTATATAGTAAAAGTAGTAATTAAAAAACAAAAATTTGAAGTGAAGAAACTAAAAAAAAAAGCATTTACACAGTTAAGTTTTAGCAATAATCAGAAAAGTAATTTTGGCCATACAAAATGCAGATTTTTAAAATATAATCCTAACATTTATCAACAATCTCTCTATGCTAGGAATTTGGAATCTCTTCTTTATTTTATATATTGAAGTTGTATATCAACAAGATGTGAGAATGTACTTTAAAAAAATGTTTTAGCTTTTTTAAAAGAAATCAAAATGAATTATTTATTTATTATAACACTCTGCTTATATCAACAAAAAAGGCATAAAAATAGTATAAAAGATAAGAATAAAATGGATAGTATAAAAAATAAAGTTTTATGGTTTTTGGAAGCAAACAGTAGACTTCTGATAAACACATCTCTTTGTTTCTGAAGACATAATTTTATTAGTAAAATGTTTGTTTCAACTTTTATCAGTGTTACTCTGCCTCTTAAAGCTAAAATTTTACTTCTAATAGCAATGTTATTGTCTTCATGACCAAATATTGCCCCAAATGATGTATTTCGCACAAATATTCAATGTTGTGCTATCTTACATAATGTAATGTTCTACCTGGAGTAGTTTAATGGGATAATGATGGGCTTTGGAACTCCAAATTCATTAACCATGCATGGATTGTGGTTCCAACTTTATCATCTCTAATTCCTGAACTTATTATGAACTTTTAAACAAGTAAATGTTTGATTTCTTGTTTTATTCATAGTGTTATAATTTATAAGTAAGGAAAAACATAGAAATGCAGATATTATGGCTTTTCTATCTAGAATTTAAAATATGTTTAATCATTTTTTCTAGATTAGAATTTGTGGTACTCAGATATCAGCAGATACAAATCAACATATATCTGTCAGCAAACTCTTGTAGTGAATAATCCAATGTAAATATTTGTCCCATGCTCAGTGATTTTCAACCTGAAAAATTTATACTTTTTTATCTCCATCACAAAAAAATTGAGATATTTGTAAAATTGAAAAAAAAAACAAGATTAGAAAGAGCTATTTATTAAACAACTAAAACATCACATGATCACCATTTCTTGTGTTTGCACAGGCTGTTAACACAGTAACAATTAGATAAGGATTTTGATGCATAAATTTTCTAACATCCATTGATTACTATGGCTTACATTAGATGGCACTACTGTCTGGAAAGAGCTACTGTTTTAAGAGCTATTTATGCAATTTTCATTGGCATAATATATTTAACAGTGATACTATTTGTGCTGAAATCACATTATTATATTTTTGGAAAATAATGGGATATATTCATTTAATTATTTTCCCCTTTATTAAAAATAAGATATTCAAAATTTATTATGGAGATGATCCCAAAATGTTATAAAAATTGTGAAAGCATTGATATGTAAATGAAGTGAAGAAAATATTAAAATGAGATAGATTTTTTTTTTATTATTCCTACTCTTCATTGAAGTAAAAAAAACAGCCATAAAAATTATCTATCACTTAAAAGAAAGAAAATATACAAAATGTAAATTTCTAATTATAATTTTACTAAAGGTGATGGAGATACTTTTTGTACTAGGACTTGTATAGAAGATGAAGTACTAAGTTAACATAAATATATCATTGTTTTCCAACATAGTGCAATGGTCCAACTATACTCCTTATCAACTAGTTTTAAAAAAATTGCTATTGATAAATGGTATTCTGCAAGTGGATTGCCAGAGAAGAAATAAGGATACCAATGTCTTGTATAATTGTTTTTAATGCTTTACTTAATGATACTGAAAGGAAGAAAAATATTTTAAAGAAGAAAAGATTTGTCTTGCATTGGTGGTCAAAAGGTCAGCATGACTGCCTTGCACTTGCAGGCAGTTGCCCGGGTTGTGGGTTCACATCCTGGCTGATGCTATGACATTTAAAAAAAAAGAAGAAAAGATTTTCCAAGATAATGACAAGATGTTTTAAAGCCATAACTTTTAATACTTCAATATTGTTTGTTAATGGTTGATATTCAGAACAAATAAAGGGAAATAATATTAATGAATTTTTAAAACACTAAAGCATGAATATTTTTGTAACTTTTCAAAAATAACAGTATGTTTTTTTGAAATTTGAATCATTTATAGTCTGAACTGTATTATAATTTCTAATAAGAAATTAAATGAGACTATTTCCAAAAAAGCTATCTAGCAATAAACAATCATCATTTTTATGTGAGAAGTTATCACATGAAATTATAAAGTGACAATTCTAACTTGAAAAACACTCAAGAAAGGAAATTCCCAAAGAAGATTTTAATGATTTATTTTATTATTTATTGATTTATTATTTCATTTTGTCATTAATAAACTATTTTTTTATTTATCAATTTATTCATGGTTATTTTATAAAAACCCATTAATTATATAGACACATGATCCATGGAATAACCTCCATTGCTCTGAAAACATGCTCTTTTATGTGTTATATTTGGAGTATATGATAGCTAAAACAAATGAATAGTTGAATATAGAATGAGCTGTAGTTAAGGAACTACTGCTCTCATATTATTTTATTTGTACATTTTGCTTCTTCTGCTTATATTGACCAGAGTTACCATTACAATATTTTGAAGTATTGATAATAATGACCAAGATTTCATTTGTCTTAAAAAACCTTCACATTCATGTGGAAAAAGAAGATAATTTACCAGGCCTCAATGTTTGACATGGACTATCATTAAGAAGAGTAATTCAAACATTAATTTTTTGAAAATACTGTTACTAGACAAGTGTACCTAGACATACTACATACATCCATGTTATCTAAAATTTACATATTTTTAGGGGTGAACAATTTCACTTTCATCAAGATAGAATACCACTATACTTTCATCAAGATATAAGAGCATACTTTGATAAGAATTTTCCAAATCATTTGATAGAACAAAGAAGTGCAATTGAGTTTTCTCCATGCTCTCCTAACTTAATAATACTCATGGTGAACATTAAAAAATATGTACTATAGAAAACCAACTACATTAGTGATACTTTGGGAAGAAATTTAAATGTGCATGATGCAAGTGGACACTTTGATCAACATTGTTCAAGAAGGTTTGCCATAGTCAGAAATGTCTGGGTGCTGGTGGTAATAATACCTCTTGTAATTGCAGAAGTCAAATGTGTTTTATATTCATTTTTTAATCAGTACATTTGTATTTTGCAATATTAATACAGTTTTTTTCTTTTTTAAAATGTGTATACATTTTTTAGCATCTTCTGCATTTTGTTTTTATTATTAGGTTTAACATGGATATTTTACTTCCTGAATTTGAAATGTTTATGGATTCAAAAACTTTGAGAACAAATGATCATGTTGAAACTATCTCTTATTGATTTTATTATGTGAATGAATTTACCAGAATACTACATAAGAATTAATAAGATTGAGGAAAAAAACAAATCATCATATATTTTCTACAGGTGGAGGCAACATATCTGTGAAAAAAAATATAAATAAGATTAAGCTAATGATGCCGGATATGAATGTGTGTGGTGGTGATCTTATCCTAGTTTCTCAAATCCCTAAAGTAATGGCAGGGCAAATAATAGAATCATTAAATATACAGTAAAAAAATTAAATGGATAAAATAAATAATCAGATTTTAACCATGTTATTATTCTCATGTATGTCAAAATTCAAAAACAAACTTGTCCACTGTTTAAAGAAGACTGTTAGAATGGTCACTGATTTTCCAGAAAATATAACTAGTCAAAAACAAAAGAGCACATAATGTTTAAATTTATGTGGAAGTTACTGAAAACCATCTTTAAGCTATATATAAACTAATACAACTCTTATCAGTAAATGAAAAAGTACAGAATATCCCACATGTACTTTAGCGTTATTACATATAGGCATTCAATTCATAGAAATGTAATTTCAGAATAATCATAACCTATTTTCAAACCCCCACAAACGTACACCAAACAATGTATATGGTTGTCCTGAACTTAAATTCATGCTTTGCATTGAAACACATCAATACATTGTATGCTTATATACAATCCAAGTTTCTGTATTTTTTGATTTATTGATGGAGTTGTATTAGTTCACATATACCTTGATAAAGGTTTTCAGTACCTTCACATAAATTTCATCTACACTTGAAGTATCACATTTAATATTTGTAATAAGTTTAAAGAATTATATCTACAATTCCAATGCAAAATCCAAATTGTTCACTTAAAACATATATCTGCTCTGTCATATTGCTGTATAACATCTATATGACTGCAAAAGATGAAGGGAGCTATAGATTTTCAATATGTGCAAAGTGGGCAGTGTCAGAAAATTACAACTACTCTAATACTCTAACTTATAAGTGTTGAAGACATAATAACCCATATGGACACATTTATGTAGTATATCTGTATGTGTACATGCAACTTCTAATGGATTATAAACAAAAGTACATCATCAATAATAATAATAAAAAAATAACCAAAAACATTTCTAGGTTAAAACAGGCAAAACTCGCCATATAATAGTGCCACTCAGTGTAAGGCAGAGTAATCAATGGACCCTAAGATCTAGGTGCAGTGCTCTCAGATGCAAGGCTACTCACTAATGAAAGCCACAAGCTAGAAACTAGTCTGGAGATATTGGATGAGTAGGCACTAGATAGAGATTTTATGCACAAACCTTCTGGCATCCATTGATTACTCTGGCTTACACTGAGTGACACTACTGTATAGAGAGTTTTGCCTGTTTTAATAACAGTTATGAACAAGCATAAAAAATGGTGATCATGTGATATTTAGTGGTTTAACATTTCTAGAGTAAATCCTTTTTGGCCTTTAATCAATCAATAACTATAATTACTCTAGATTTTTTTAAGTACAATGTATAGTTAGTTTTATTTTCAAAATCACAACTAGATTTTGAAACCATTATATTAATCTCATATTTTAATTAAACAAATATTAAAGTATTGATAAGTTATTTAAGTGCCTGATGAATTTGTTTTAGAAATATCATGGACAGCAAAATCATAAATAAGTGGACACTTTGTCAGAATAAACTTTATAAATGATCAAGTTGTAAAACCATGGTCATATCATGAGACAATTTAAACCATTGTAGTACTCAGAAAAATTAATGTTGAAAAAATAATTGCTATTGAAGTGCGCATAATTCATTATCACAATAACGAATCGGCAATTGGCCTACTTGTAAACACAATAAATGATATGACATTATTTTATTACCAAAAGTCGATGTTGACTTGACAGTAATAAGCTTTTGTGATTAATTTTATAGGTATATATAATTAATACAACATTAGAAAAAAATATTTCTTTGTAATGATTCAGATAAGTGATTTTTTTTTCTTGTCTGCTATTTTTTAAATTGTCTTGCTTGAAAAATACGTGGAAACTATATGATATTTTAAATAAATAATAAGAAATTTTACAAGTGAAAACTGTCTTTAATTAAATAGCGATCCATCAAATGAACGAAAACAATTTACGCTTTACTGAAAGTTGCTATGTGTTTTCCTGCCATCTAGCGACTTTTAAAGATATTGAGATTGAAATCACTATTTAGCATCTTAATATATGCGTTGAAAGATCACTTTTGTAAATAATTCAATTAATTTTAAAAATCTTGTCACTAGTCTTGGGTTGCTCAAAATACCAATGGAATTTAAATTTTTATTATTATTTTTCCTTGAAAAATCGGTAAATTGTATTAAATGGATTTAATCAATGATCTATTTAACTGAAAATGCTTGTAATTTAATTATTATTTTTTACTTGGATAAAACATTCTGTAATTGGTTTTCTAACCATTGTAATGTACATCATTTAATAAATTGTTTTTTCTGAGTTTACTAATTATCATTTTATAGTTTGCCACTAGGGAGCGGTACTATTATTGTTAAATTCCAAAGGAATCTATTTTGAGATTTTACTCGTGAAAAAGTCGTTGATAGTATGCATATTATTTAATAAAATACAGAAATATTTAAAATAAAAGTTAAAGAATTATAAGCAGTAAAAAATGCAGAAAATGATTAGAGGTTGGGTAAATAATGTCTAACTATTATGAATAAAAATGGGAAACTAAGAATGGAAATCCGTCAACATCTCTTCCGGGCAGTTTTGCAAGCCTAAAAATTAATGCCTTCTTAATTATACTTCTATGGGAGGAGGAGAGCTATTCCTATTCCAACAGTGGGCTATTTAAAAACGATTTTACCTTCCAACAAAGGTTGGACAAAATAACGTGAATTATTATGAATATATTTTTTGGTACTATGTGACACAAATGTTGATATAAAAGAAAGTATTTCGTATGCATTAAGCATATAATTACAACTTTAAAAAAAAAAATTTAATATAAAAAATTATCCCTTTAAAAATTGTCTTTTTAATCTTCTGTTTTGTTTTAATAAAAATTTCATGTAAAACAGACAATAACTTTTTTTTTTCTTTTACAAAGAGAATTCTTAAGAAATATCTGACAGGAAATTGGAATTAGATTCGTAAGCTTGCAGGCTTTAAAAGAAATCAAATAGTTGATGCCTGATTAACTGGTTCATTATTCTCAAAACTAATCCACTACATTGTCTGATGTAGTGGAACTCAAGGTCTATGGGTTGAAATTTAGCTTTTTTATTTCTGGTGCTTGAAGATTTGCAATATACCATTAAAATTGTTATTAATTCTATTGTGAGTGTATTACTGTATGGCCAGAAGTAATATTCCTGGTCTTTAAGAATATTCACACGCATTTACAACACAAAATGTATGTGTAAACATTTAGATTCAATGGTTTGCCTCCATTATATATAGCGAACTATACAAGTTCATTAGCAATAGAACTAATGTTTGGAAATGACTGTTGTGAATTCCGTTTAGAACCCTGACATTTTCAGCCTATGGGTGGCTAGTCTCATGTGCAGGTATGATAATGACTGCAGATAGAAGCTTTTTGCTCCAGGCCTTATTGCATTCTACAGTGTTGTAACACTGCTTTCTCTTTGTCGGAAAACCTGTAAAAATAATATGCTTTATCTTTAAAATTATAAAGAGAAAGTTGGTACTACATTTATATTAACAACACATATACTTTTTCAAGTATTTGTTTTACATTCAAAGATCAGCCTTTCAAGCTAATTGTGCATGCGTCTTCTGTGAGTGTTAAATAATAAATGAATACTTCACTCTACAATACAAGATATAGTATTTATGCAGGAATAAAAGGAATCCTCTTATTCCTACAACTCAAATTCTTTTATATGAGCAAATCTGAAGTACTGTTGAGTAAAGCATGAGAGTAGAATTCTCACTTCAAATTACTATCAACGATGTTGGAATGAATGACGTCGGTGAAATTGTCTAGAATTTACTAAACGTCATATAAAAGAATTTGAGTCATAGGAATAAGAGGATTCCTTTTATTCCTGCATAAATACTATATCTTGTATTGTAGAGTGAAGTATTCATTTATTATTTAACACTCACAGAAGACGCATGCACAATTAGCTTGAAAGGCTGATCTTTGAATGTAATACAATTGTATGCATAGCGTCATATAAAAATAAAAGTATTTGTTTTATATCAGTGCATCTTTTACCTTAGCTCTTGTATATCATAACCATAATCAGCAGAGAAGTCAGACCAATCTTTCTCACTATATTACATGATCACCATTCTTTATAGTTACTGTATGGAGTGTTTTGCCTCTGCGCTCTCACTATGGAGACATTTTGAAACTCACATTTCCCCTTTCAAGTGAATAAAACATGGTTGCATTTTTAGATGTATTTGAACTTCATATATATATATATATATAGGCATCAATAAGAGTTTGAGCATTCCATCTTCAGATTTACAATGGTATGGATGGTTGGAGAGTCGAAAGAATTGAAGCCTGTCCATTAACGTTTGAAGATTTGTTATCTTAATATAACTTGAGCAATGATTATATATATGTATAGGAGATGATGATCTGGATCAACTGATGAGTGCTGATTCAGCACGAAATACATATATTGGAGATTGTTTATCTTATTCTCATGTGTAGTGATTATATAATATGAAGAGGATAACTGAAGGAACCTTAAAAGTCTGTGTTCAAATTCCCTTTAATTCACATTATAATAAAATTAATGTATGATTTTTTTTTTTTTTTAAATAGATTTTTTTAAAAAAAAGGTAATTCATTTTTGAATAATTGTTTCTTAAACAGAGCAAAACTCTCCATACAGTATTGCCACCTGTGCTAAACAGAGTAATCAATGGAAATGTGATCATGTGATGCTTAATTGTTTCTTCTTTTAAAAAGCAGCTGTTTTAGGCTTTTATATTTTTTGAAAAAAAAAAGCCAATCGTTTATTCAATTAATGCTTCTTTATTTAAAGTATATATATATGTGTGTAATTTACATTTGTCTGTAATGTATATAAAGTCCTATATTAATAAATTACTATGATAAAGTCATAAATCATGATTATGAATTTAGATAGTTTATTTTTTACTCTTTTACATTCTAAAATACCAATTTTTAGAATAACATCATAAATTTTAATGAGCTTTACATCATAAAGAGTATTAAAAAGATAAATGCTTTTGTTTCAAAAATGTTATTCATTTAAAAAGGTATTTTATATTTATTAGACATATATCAGTACATGTATATATATATTTGTAAAACAACATTTTGGTATTGGTAGGAAATTTATAACTGCATTAAGAAAAAAAGATGGAATTATTATTAAAAAGAGAGATGACATCATGAAATGAATACAAGACTTTTAGCAAGAATTATATAGTAATAAAGAACAAGTACCTCCTATATCTATTGTATCTTCCGAATTGCCCAGAATGTTAAATGAAGAAGTGAGACATGCAATTAAATTTATGAAGAAAGGAAAGGCTCCAAATAATGATGGAATTATAATTGATATATTAAAAGAAACAGGTGAAGAAATAGAATTTTTTTTAGCAGGGTTATATACTAAATATCTAAATGATAAAGGTGTAACAGATGATTGAAAGAATGAAGTATTAATATAAATATTTTTAAAAGGTGATAAAGAAGATATTATAAATTATAGACCTATCAGTCTTTTATCAGTTTTATGCAAAAATTTTACCAAGATAATTACAACTCGTCTACAGACAACATTGGATTTCCACCAACCAAGAAAACAAGCTGGATTTAGATGTGGTTTTAGTACAGTAGATCAAATCCAGATATTGAGAGAAGTTGTAGAAATGACAAATGAATATGAGTTTCCATTATGCTTTACATTTGTAGATTATGAAAAGGCATTTGATTCTATTTCTTCAGTGATTAAAGCATTGGATCATCAAGGTATAGAACCAGGATATTGTCATATTTTAAAGAATATTTATAAAAATGCAACAGTAACAATTAGGTTACATAATGATACTAGGAAAGTCAACATTGAGAAGGGTTTAAGACAGGGTCACTCCATATCTCCAAAACTTTTTACAGCAGTGCTGCAAGAAGTATTTTATAGATTAAAATGGGAAGCTAAAAGAGTGAAAGTAAATGGAGATTATTTGTCATTTAGATTTTGCAGATGATGTAGTTGTTTTTGCAAATAATGCTTTAGAGCTGCAGGAAATGTTGCAGGAGTTATCAGATGAAAGTAGGAAAGTAGGACTAAAGATAAATGTTAAAAAGCCTAAAGTCGTGTTTAATGGATTTTCTCAAAATATGAAAATAAAGATTGATTACGATATCAAGACTGATGTAGTAACAGGACATTCATGTGGCTTTGGTTTTATTTTGTTTGCACATATTTCAACTTTAGATAAAGTTACATCACAAAAAACTCACACATTAAATAGCAGGACTATAGATCCAGAGCAAGCTAAAGCAAAGGATGGTCATGAGCCTATTAAAAAAATATTTGTTGGTGGTTTAGATCCCAATTTTCCTGAAGGTGACATTCATGAATATTTCAGCAAATTTGGAAAAATTGAAAAAATAGAATTGCTCTTTGATAAAATAAAAAGCCGGCAGCGAGGTTTTTGCTTTATTACTTTTGAATCCGAAGAAATAGTTGATACTGCTTGCCAACATCTGAAACAGAAGATTGACACTAAAGAATGTGATGTCAAAAAAGCAACACTTATCCAGGATCCTAAAAAGGGTGTATTTTCTACTCGTGAAAGAGGTCATGGAAATGCTAATCAAAATCAGTGGAGCACTTGGGAAAGTCAGGCCTATAACTATAATCAAGGATATGGAAGTTATGGTCAGGGTTATGGTAGCTATGAGAATTACAGTGATTATGGCTATGGTCAGGAATATGATTATTCAGGTTGGAGTGATCAAACCTATGGAGGTAGCTATGGATATGGGAGTGGATATGGAGCAAGTCAACAAACAGCAACTTATGGCAAGTCTTTGAAAAACAGAAATCGCAATAGAAATTTCCATCCTTATAACCGACAGTGAAATTATTTCATTTGAATTGTGGGAACTTAGTATAGTTATGTAGAGTTGTTTAGATAATCAGATTATTCCATGTTTTATCTTTTTATGCCTTTTTATTTTATCATATTTCTTGGTCGTTTTGTCCGTAACAAAGATAAAAGAATACAATTGGGTTTCACCAATAATGTAATGTGTCATTGTCAAGGAATCGAAAATAGTGCTAGAGCATGTTCTTTTTCCTATTGTTAGTTAAGCATGCAATGTGTATTCACTATTTGGTTTCTCTTTATTTTATTTTAAATTTGAAGGCATTCAATAATTTTGATACTAGTCTTTAATAGTAAGGATGTGGTCCCTTGTCTCTGTTAAAAGTAATTCTCGAATCTTATTTTTTAACTTTGTGTAATACAACACAATAAAATATTGAAAAGCAAAAAAAAAAGATTGATTATGATGAGATAGAACAAGTTAACAGCTACAAATACTTCGGTCACATTATTAATACAGATGGAAATATAATGAATGAAATTAATCATAGAATTAAACTTGGTTGAAGTGCTTTTGGTAGAAATAACTTAATACTAAAAGGAAATATGCCTATGTGTTTGAAAATGAAGGTTTTTAATAAATGTGTTTTACCCATTTTTACTTATGAATCAGACTTGGATACTTAATAGAAGAGCAATACAGACTTCAGACCACTCAAAGAAGTATGGAAAGATACTTGTTGGAAGTAACAAGAAGAGATCGAAAATGCAATATATTGATAAGGGAACAAACAGGTGTTACTGACCTCATTGAAAAAATTAAAAGACTAAAGTGGAGTTGGGCTAGACATATTGCTAGATGAGATGATAATAGATGGACAATTGAAATCTTAAACTGGATTCCAAAAGATTATAAAAGACCCAGAAAGAGATCACATGAGAGATGGATGGATGAAATAAGAAAGTATGCTGGGGTGATGTGGAGAAGAGAAGTTAAAAATCAGAGAAGATGGATTGAATTTGAAGAGACCTTCATCCTGCAGTGGATTGATAATAGTTAATGATGATGATATATATATTACATTTGAATTTTTTATGGATTTATGTTATAAACAATTTAAAAAGCGGGGTCATTTTCATGTAAATCAGAGCTATAAATATGTTATGGCAGTGATGTTGTCATGACAACCATCAATTGCCACTGATAATTCTCAATGCTAACCCACTTTTTTTTTACTTTACTATTCTCTAATAGTGTTTTTTTTTTTATCAGAAGTTTAATTAGAAATAAAAATAGATCACTTTTTTTCTAATCTAAGTTGTATGGATTTAAATCTTGGCAGTTATTTTTACCATGGCTCAGAAGATCATAACTTCCTTTAATATCCTGTGATTAATAATAGTTCATCTCCCTAAGACAGTTGTATGTGTCAGATTGTAATTTTTTATAGATTTATGATATAAACAAATTAAAGTATGAGGTCATTTTCATGTAAATTAGCTACATACATGTTTTAGCAATGATGTTACTAGGACAACCATCAATCACACCTGAAAGTTTCTAAGACTAAGCTACTTATTTTTTTAGATCTACTTATCGCTAATTACTTTTTCTTTTAGGTTTAATTAGAACTAGAAGTAGATCTTTTTTATTTCTAACCCAAGTTGATATATGAATTTAAACTCACATGGACTTAAAACTAGATAGCTAATTGTCTAGATTTAAAGCCATATAACAACTTGGGTTATAAATAAAAAGAGATCTATTTTTTATTTCTGATTAAAGCTATAACAAAAAATCTATTATAACATAGTAGAGTGAAATAAAAAGTTCAGTCTTCGGAATTATCACTATTGAGGGGTTTTCTAGCAACATTATGCTAACACACATTTCTAGCTATTTTTTTTAATGACCCCACATTTTAATTCCCTTATAAATATATTAAAATGTTTGAACCTCTGTCATTATTGTAAATAACATGAAGTCATTGTAATAAGAGAATAAAGTACTAAAAATTAATTTTAAAAAACTAAATATACTTTAACATATTAGTGTCATAATGATGATCATAAAAAACAATACTATTCTACTGTTAATAATTTAAAAAAAATTACTTTTTGTTTATGTAAATGGTATTGGATCTCTGATTCATCGTGAATAATATGAATGATGCAACATTAGCTTATGTTCAAAAATATGTAAAACTGACTTAACAAATGTGTCTGCATTTTACAACCATAAAAAGAAATATAGATGTGGTTTTGATATGGATATTGTTGAGATAGTTTGAGAAGAAAAGAGATAACAAAAAGAGAAAGATCAAAGAAACTTGGTTTATTACTCTAAATGATCATGTGATGAATCAAAGAGCATTCAAATAAGCAAAAAGTGGTTTTCTTTAAAATTTTAACTATGAAATAGTGGATTTTTTGGTTGTGATGATGACACTAATATGTCAAAAGTATACTTCATTTATTTAAATTACTTATTTTTTGTTTTATGTCATGGTATCTTCATATCATATATATGTGTGTGTATTGTGATGAATCTTTGATGTCTCTAAAATAATAATAATAAACATAACTTCAAAACTTTTATTGGCTTATTATAAAAATAACATTATTACATAGGTTCTATGTACCTTGTAGAAAAGATAGGGAATTTGAACTCAGACTTTCAAGCAAGCTTCAACTATCCACACTATCTCATCCTAATGATACACATGTGTATCAGTAGTATGAGATAGTGTGAATAGTTGAAGGTTGCTTGAATGTCTGAGTTCATTTGCTTGAATGTCTGAATTTAAATCCCCTATACTTACAATTAAGTTCCAGATATAAGAATGCCTGTATTTCAACTCTTGTACTTTATAGAGCAAAATTGTATAAATTGAAGATGTCTTCTTGTACTTTTTAACTTTTAAGATTTTGTAGCAATTTTAAAAATTGCATTTTCAATTTAATTTTAAAAGTACACACATGCACAAAATCAACTTTTAAAAGGAACAATATAGTGATAGAACACAATATTATAAACATATGAATAAATTAGTTTAAATTGGATTAATAAAAGCAATAATTATATTAGGGTATACATAAGAGTAGAACAATTTACATCAGTGACAGAAACTCATAATATTTAAATGTATATGTGCTTGCACGAACGTTTATGTTTTTTAATATATTTTAAATTTTAAAAAGTACTATTTTAAAAGATTTAATTAAATTAATATTTTAATAAAATGCAATTTATGGTTAGAACATTTGTAAATGAACAAAATTAAAATGATTTATTTTAATCATCACCATCATCATCAACCATTATCAATCTACTGCAGGATGAAGGTCTATCCAAGTTCAATCCATCTTCGATCTTTAGCTTCTCTTCTCCACATCACCCCTACACACTTTCTCATCTCATCCATCTCACATGTAGTCTCTTTCTGGGTCTTTTACAATCTCTTGGAATCCAGTTTAAGACTTCAATTGTCCATCTATTATCATCTCTTCTAGAAATATGTTCAGCCCAACTCAACTTCAATCTTTTAATGTTTTCAATGGGGTCAGTAACACCTGTTTGTTCTCTTACCCATACATTGCATTTTTGATCCCTTCTTGTTACTCCCAGCATGCATCTCTCCATAATTCTTTGAGTGGTCTGAAGTCTCTGTATTGCTTTTCTATTAAGTGTCCAAGTCTCAGATCCATAAGTAGGAAATGGCAAAAGACATTTGTTAAAAACCTTCCTTTTCAAACACGTAGGCATGTTTTCTTTTAGTATCAAGTTATTTCTACTAAAAGCACTCCAACCAAGTTTAATTCTATGATTAATTTCATCCATTATGTTTCCATCTGTATTAATAATCTGACCAAGGTATTTGTAACTGTTAACTTCTTCTAATTCATCATAATCAATCTTTATTTTCATATTTTGAGAAAATCGATTAAACATTACTTTAGCTTTTTAACATTTATCTTTAGTCCTACTTTCCTACTTTCATCTGATACCTCCTGCAACATTTGCTGCAGCTCTGAAGCATTATTTGCAAAAACAACTACATCATCTGCAAAATCTAAATGACTTAAAATAAATCTACATTCACTATTCCTTTAGCTTCCCATTTAAATCCACAAAATACTTCTTGCAGCACTGTTGTAAAAAGTTCTGGAGATATGGAGTCACCTTGTATTACAACCTTATTAATGTTGAATTTCCCAGTATCATTATGTAATCTAATTGTTGCTATTGCATTTTTATAAATATTTTTTTAAAATATGACAATATCCTGGATTTACACCTTGATGATCCAATGCTTTAATCACTGAAGAAATGTTAAAAATGCTTTTTCATAAAATACAAATCCATTTTAATTCTAATGACCAGCAGAACCACCACTAAACACCTCCAAGCAATAAATGACATCAAATAAAACATATGTTGAATAAACATAAAATTGATCAAACCGAGCTTATAATTTTAAAACACTAAAAGTTTATAATTTTTAAATATAAATTTTAGATACTTAAGTGTTAGTTCAGACATGCAGTTGATGTTGGTGCTTCCATGCCAAAATATGCTGGAAGGCAAAATATGCTGGGAAAGGAATAATGTTTTTGATGATACAACATATAGTCCAGAAAATACAGAAGTCACAAGTACGCGATCTATTTATTTTTTTAATGACTTCTTTTTTTAATTAATTTATGTGTCCACTATTTTTTCAATCCCTTTTTCTCTTTAAGTATTTTAAATTTATTGTAAAAAAACACGAAACTTGGTGTTCGGACTCACATTTAAGTACCAAATTTTATTATTATAATATATACTCATAACTACATGTTGAATAAATGTAAAATTGATTAAACTAAGCTTATAATTTTGAAATACTAAATGCTTATAATTTCTCAAATACAGTAGCTGAAAGAAAAATTGATTGAAGTAAAGCATATTAATTTTACAATTAATTGGATTTTTCTTACCAAAAAAAACTCTGATGTGGCATACTTACATGTAGTTAGAAAAAAAATGGGGATAAGAAAAAATAGCATTGTTCACATTTGATTTTCTGACATGGATATTTCTGACATGGATATCTGATCTACACTTGATTATGTGAGGTCCTTACAGGCTCTTGAAATTGATACAAATCTGTTTACATAATTTTCTATCTATTAAAGTGACTTTGGTCATCAAAAAATGAACATGGAAACATGTTTAAAAAAATATTTTCAGATTTTAATAAAAATTTGTTGATAATTTCAAATGTAAAAGAGGTATTGGTTTTTAAATAAAATAAACATTAACCTTTTCACTATTGGTAGGTGGCATTAGCATCTTTGAGCAATTTAATGAATAAATATCTGTCATTTCAATTCTTTTTATCTATCCACCAGCAAATAATAATATGTGAAAAATGAAGCACACATTATTCACTTTGATAAATCTTGATTTATTATTTTTTTATTAATATTCTTTACTTTAAATTTTTTTTCTTTTGGCTAATGTTAAGATAAAATCCGGTTTATTATTAATTGTAGAATCAATATTCTCCAGCAGTTGTTTCTCTGTTTATTCAACATGTAGTTATGGGCATATATTGTAATAAAATTCGTATTTAGAAATTATAAACTTTTAATATTTTGAAATTATAAGCTTGGTTTGATCAGATTTCTGCATTTTTTGGGTGATACTTTGTATTGTCAAAAATATCTCCCCCCCCCCCTTGTCATACTTTGGTGTGAATTGCCATCATTAACCAAATATCCAGTTCAACCCTTGTAATATCACCTGCCATTGTTAATTAAGTTAAACAATCAAGAACGTGAACGGTAGAACATTTTATCTAATAGAAGAGTTTTAGTTAGAAAACTTTCTTAGACTATAACTTATAGCTATGCATTATTTTTTGTGTTAAAGTTGTAAATAAACCTATTTTTTGTTACCAAATCTGTTGAGGAATTAAATTAAGTTGATGCATACACATCAAATTGGCACAATCAGACAGGATCTACAAAGAACAGTTTTTGGAATGAAAAATGGCCACCATGATACAACTACGAATAAGAGAATTCGATGTGAAAATCCCAGTAATTGGCCGTTATATATAAAACTGTTTGAAAAACACTTTTTGATAAATAGTGTTAAGGAAAACAACATTAAAATTGTCACACTTCTAGGTTTTGCAGGAATCAAGGTTTTAGAAATAGTTAACCATTTATGTGAACCTGTTGAACCAAAAACTTTACAATACTACAATGTGGTTGAAAGATTAACTTCAGATTTCTGCCTGCAACCGAAGCATATCACTAGACTACACTTTTGTTTATGACATCAGACAAAAAGTGAAACATTTAAGAAATATGATTCAGCCCTGTGTGAATTAGCTAATAATTGTGTTTATGGTCAATATTTACAAGAAGCACTCCTTGAACAGTTGCTACTCAGATTATACGACATAAAATTTCACGAACAATTACTTGCAGACTCGAACATTACATATAAAGAGGCCATTAAAAAAGGAATGGCTCATGAACTCATAATCGAGCAGGCAAAAGAATATACTAATAATGCATCACATTGTATCTTTTACCATCCAATTCAGAAAAAGGCTGGACAAGATGAGGATTGTAGCTATAACTGTTTATGTTTCCGCTGCAAAAAAGCCGAACATTTTGAACACAATTGTAAACAACTGGATATCAATACTCTCAGCCTATGACTATGATTTAAATTACAGAAGTGGGAAGTTGATCCAATATGCTGATGCACTGTCTAGACTGCCTGATGCTTCAGAAAGAATGAGACCTACCATAGAAGGAAACTATATTGACCAGTGGAAGAATAAAACAATGAACAGTAGAAGTGTATCAGACTGGACCAACAATGAACCAGCTTACCAAGGTTTGAAGAACTGGATCAGGGAGGGCTGGCCTAACAAGAAACCAGATAATCTACCAATGTATTTCTGGAATGCACGTATGCGACTGTGATCAGCAAGGGATGTGTTCTCAATGGTGATAGAGTAGTAACACCTCCACAAGGATGAAAACAGGTTCTAGAACTACTTCATGGTGGCCATCCAGGAATAGTGTACACTAAAGCATTAGCCAGAATTTACGTTTGGTATCCAAGGTTAAATGAAGGTATAGAAATTTACATGAAAGGGTGTACTGACTGCCACACAAACAGCAGGCTGAACATAAAGGAATATAGCCAATGGCCACCAACTACAAGTCCTGGGAATGCATACCCATTGATTATGCTGGTCCTTTTATAAGACATATCTTTCTAGTTCTAGTTGATGCCTACTCACACTAGATTGAGTATAGAATTGTTAAAAATACTGGGACGGATGACATGATCAAACAATTGACATCCATATTTGCAACACAAGGATATCCAGACTTTAGTTTCAGATAATGGTTCTAGTTTTTCTTCATATAAATTCACAAACTTCCTGATACACAGAAGCATCAGATACCTTCATACACCACCATACCACCCAGAATGCAATGACCTGGCCGAGAATGCAGTAACCAACTTAAAATTGCATTGAGAAAGCAAAAAATCCATGAGGATGCTAGAGGCTTTAAATCAGATTCTTTTACAACAACATTCTGTTCCAACCACTGCTAGTGGAAAGACTCCTGCCAAACTTTTCCTGAAAAGAAAGCTATGGACCAACTTAACTTTACTCCTACCCGAACCGACAAGAAAAACTGTTGATAGAAAGTCAGAGAAGTTTTTTGTAGGTGAGAAGGTGTGGATTAGAGATTGCCTATGACAGATTTGGATAAAGAGCAAAGTGATTGGCATAACTTTCAAGAATATAGCTACAGTACAAACGGAAGATAATGTTAGATACAAGATACATTTTAATTATACCCACCATCACATCAATCCAAACTGGCAATATATGTATACAGCTCAAATCAGTGGAAATAAACATTCAGAAATGAGACCTAATAACTCAGAGCCAAGTCCAGACTACCAGATACCAAAACCCCAGGAAAAGATTTCAGCAGAAGACCCAGAAATAGTCCAACCAGAATCATTGAATACAGTAGGTAATACAGAATATAAACACCCAAAGTGAGATAGGAAGCCACCCACATATCTAAGTGACTTTGTAAAATAGCCATTTTCCCTGCTATGAGTAGAGGAGTGTAATGTCACCTGCCATTGTTAATTAAGTTAAACAATCAAGAACATGAATGGTAGAACATTTTAGTTAGAAAACTTTCTTAGAGTATAACTTATAGCTATGCATTATTTTTTGTTTTAAACTTGTTAATAAACCTAGTTTTTGTTATCAAATCTGTTGGAGAATTAAATTAAGTTGACACATACACGTCAACCCTTAAAAAGGGTAATGATTTAAAGTGTGCTCTCCACTATTTTGAATTCTAAAGACTACCCAAAATCACCACTGACACATTTGAGAAACCCCGTGTAGATTATTCAATGTTATTTTATCACTTTGATATGTTAGCAGTGGTTTTGAGCAGTCCTTAGAATCTAAAATGGCAAAGACCACACTCTAAATCAGCACCCATAATTTTATTGCATTGGGTGCTAAAAAAATTTTAAAAGAAATCATCTGCAAAAATATGACTTTATAGTAATTGTGGAAAACTTTTGCATGAAATGCTAAAAGAATTAAGAAATATGAGTGCTGATAATGAAATCAGTCACATGGCAAAAACCTATAAATATATGTACATGAGAGGAATCTTTCCCTTTCATTGCTATTTAGTTGTTTGAGCATGGAGGGTAGACTTTTACAATCATTTGCCCTTGTGTCAAATATATCCCTTGAGATCATCCAAATGAATAACTAAAACATCTGAAACATATTCAGAAGCTTAGAATGTGTGAACAAGTGGAATTTAAATATTTTTTCTTAAAATTCAGGAATGCTACACTTAAGTTAAAATGATAAAAACTAATAATTACCTACTAAAACTCATTTACAAATGGAGAAAAACAATGTGTTTTGATCTCACTCAATATTTAAAATTTATTGCCCTAATAGATTCACTAGATTTGCAAAGATGGTCTTACATTCTACATTCTACTTTGGGATTTTTACACTAAAAATGCTGAAAGATTTGAATCAATTTTTCAAAATGTTTTAAATTTCTTAAAATATGTCTTCATAAAATCTTAAACTTTCAATAAACTTTAGGTAAGAAAATATTTTTTGTACATATGTAGTATTATCTACTTTTCCTTGATTTCAAATAAATAAAAATTCTCTCAAAAGGAAAGCAAGATTTAAAAAGAATATACAGGTAATATGATTTTAATTACATAGTAGTAATTTTAAAATTAATGATGTAGGTATGTATGTAACTAAAATTGATCTTTAGAATTAAAAGCTAAAAATATAAGTTATATATATATATATATATGATCACTAGATCATATATAACAAGTTATAAATTTTGTAACTTGCTTTTAAGCTTGCATTTTATGATCACTAGATGGAGCTTACCAATAGCTCCAAACAAGCTTTGTTTTTATAAGTGCCAAAAGAAATAGAATTCAAAATCTTTATTGTTATTCCTACCTCCAGACCAGCTGCTTTCAAGTTTATGGCTTACATTGGAGAGCTGGGAGTCTAGAAACTAGATCTAAAATACTAACTCAAAAGTCAGCACTTATGAAACACATGTCTATCAATTTGAAAGCATGGATTTATCAGACACATAAATATCTTCAAATATAGCCTACCAACCAGATAGTTATATGGATGTGAATTCAGCTCAGTTTCACCATATAGTAATAGCATCTGCAATATATAGCATTGCAAAAACCTTCAAAAGTACACTTATAATAATTAAAACAAGTTATAAATTTCATAACTTGCTTTTAAGCTTGCATTTTATTATCACTAGATGGAGCTTACCAATATCTCTAAACAAGCTGGATTTGAAGACCTTTACTTGTCTGATAAATTTAGGCTTTAAAATTGATAGAAACGTGTTTTACAAGTGCTGACTTTTGAGTTAGTATTTTAGATCTAGTTTCTAGACTCCCAGCCCTCCACTGACATGAGCTATAAGCTCAAAACCAGCTGGTCTGGAGGTAGGGATAATGATAGAGATTTTGAATTCTATCTCTTTCGGCACTTATAAAAACAAAGTTTGTTTAGAGCTATTGATAAGCTCCATCTAGTGATCATAAAATATCAGCTTAAAAGCAAGTTATGAAATTTATAATGTTTTAATTATTATATATATATAACAAAACAAAATGTCTATGCTTTCACCATAAACTGAAGAAATTTTAGTATGAAGATTTGCTATCTTAATATATATCTGAGCACTTATAGCATATATGTGTAGAGTTGATAATCTGGACCAACTGATGATTGTTGGTTTAGCATGAAATACGTATATTGGTGATTATTTATCTTTTTGACATATATGTGTTCAAGTGTATCAGTGATATGAAATAGAGTGGTGAGTGGTGTGAAAGTCTGTAATCATGTACCCTATATATTACATATATTGATATAGGTATATAATAAGCCTGTATTTCAGTTAATAAGCATGATTGTGTATATTGCTCCGGGGTGGAAAAATGGTTGCTGGCATATTATAAAATTTTATTTATAATTATTTTTTGTTTTAAACATAATCATGAACATCAGTCATAGATGGGAAAATAGCTGCTTGTATGTAAAATGTATTAAATTTACCATTTTTAATACTTTTTTTTTTGTTTGTTTATTTACAGTTTTGTTTGTTTACATTTTTGGATGTAGCATATCATTGAAGTTGTATATATTGACACAATATAGTTTATGGCTTCATTGTATTTCTATCATTTTTAGCATATAAATTATTAACTATTTTTCTCATCTCTTCACTTCAACTTCCACTTTCTTTACTAATTATCTATTATTTCTATTTTCTATTACTATTTTTTTTTTTGTGATCTTAATTTTTTTGTATAAATTATTTTATTCTGAAATAGATAAAACCTATCTCTGGGTTTTTAACTTTTTCTGTATCTTTGTACTGTTTTCTAATTCCTTTTTTTTTTGTTTTTATTTGTTTTAAATTTAAAATCACCAGCATCTTATATCCATGCTTTTACCTTACTAAGCAACCTTTAAGCTATCAACAATCTCAATCTTTTGTCAAGGCAACCTCCTTTAACAGTGTTTATATAAAAGATCATAGATAAAAGTGGTATGACCATTATTGTTAAAAGAGGTTGCCTTGACTACAGGTTGAAATTGTTGATAGCTTAAAGTTTGATTGTTACCATTGATATTTATAAACCTATTAAAGTCTTGAGTAATTGGTTTTATTTTCTTAGTAAATATATGCTTTTACCATCTATAGGATTCTTAATTTTCAGTATCTTCCTTGTTTTTTTTTTTTATATCTTTCTTTACTTTTTAAATCATTGGCAACACTTCTAACTTAATTACTTTTTTATATGTTTTCACTGTGGTATTTTTTGCAATAATTCACATTTTCTATTTGAATTTACTTTGTTTAATCAGTCTATTACTATTTGCACTATTTTTTTTTTATTCAACATACAAACTTTTTCCCTAAAATTCTTTTCCAATCTATCAGTAGCTCAATTTTATAAGCTCTTAGCTAGTCTTTTTTTTTTTTTCAAAAATAATACCAATTCCACCATTATTAAGTTGAAATCCTAATCTGTGAATAAAACCTTATAAATTATAAATAAACTGGTTATGTGAGTTATCAATAACTAGTTCAATATTTAGATGATAACTGTAAGTAAAGACAGAAGTCACCACTTTCTAAAGCCTAAAGAAATAAGTTAATAAAAATATGTCATGTTTGATTTGGTATGCTTCAAAATTATATAGGTATATATGTTATATAGATATCTAATGCTATGAATATATATATATATATCAAAATATTAATATATAACAAACTAACCAAAGGAAATACATATAAAAACAAAAAAAGACTTATAAATCCAATATATATATATATATATATATGTTTAAACTCCTTTAAATTTTTTATTATTATTTTATTTTAGTCGAATTCAACAGCAATACGATCAATTAGAAAAAGAATATAATCAAGCAGCTATGGGTCTCCTGAAGCAAAGCAATCGTGATGCTAAGGTAAAAATAAGTTTATTTTTAAATATATTTATTACTCATTAAGTAATAGTTTTATCTATATTTACAAGAAGCTTTATTAAATAATTAATTGGTATAATCATAAATATACCAGATTTTATATTTATAATTGAAGTCTAAACTGTTAAGATACATTGAGCTGGAAATAATAATGATTAGAAGTTTTATTGGATAATAAATTTTAAATGATAATCAATTTCAGTTAATTAAAATTATAAAACTTATAATTTAAAAAAAAAATCATTTTATAGTTATGAATCATCATCAACCATTTTCAATGCACTGCAGAATGAAGATCTCTCCAAGTTCAATCCATCTTCTCCGATTTCTAGTCTCTCTTCTTCACATCATCCCTGCACACTTTCTTATTTCATCCATCTATCTTGCATGTAGTCTCTTTCTATGTCGTTTACAGTCTCTTTGAAATCCCATTTAAGATGTCAATTGTCCATCTATTATCATCTCTTCTAGCAATATGCCCAGCACAACTCCATCTCAGTCTTTTAATTCTTTCAATGATGTTAGTAATACTTATTTGTTATCTTACCCATGTATTGTGTTTTTGATCTCTTCTTCTTACTCCTAAAATGCATCTTTCCATACTTCTTTGAGTGGTTTGAAAGTCTTTGTATTACTCTTCTATCAAGTGTCCAAGTCTCAGATTCATAAGTAAGGACTGGCAAAGACATTTATTAAAAACCTTACTTTTCAAACACATAGGCATATTTCTTTATAGTATTGTTATTTCTACCAAAGGCACTCAAACCAAGTTTAATTTTATGATTAATTTCATCCATAAGGTTTCCATTTGTATTAATAATCTGACCAAGGTATTTATAGTTGTTAACTTCTTCTAACTCCCCATAATCAATCTTTATTTTCATCTTTTGAGAAAATACATTGAACATTGCTTTAGTCTTTGTAACATTTACCTTTAGTCCTACTTTGTTATTTTCATCTGACAACTCCTGCAACATTTTCTGAAGCTCTGAAGCAGCATTGCAAAGACAATTACATCATCTGCAAAATCTAGATGATTTAAATAAATTTCATTTACTTTTACTGCTTTAACTTTCCATTTTAATCCACAAAATACTTCTTGCAGCACAGTTGTAAAAAGTTTTGGAGGTACAGAATCACATTGTCTTACATCTGTCACAATGTTAACCTTCATAGTATCATTACATAATCTAATTGTTGCTGTTGCATTTTTATAAATATTTATCTGAATATGACAACATCCTGGATCTATATCTTGATGATCCAATGGTTTAATCATTGAAGAAATTTTTATAGAATCAAATGTCTTATGAGCATGCACAAAAATTCAAACCCAGCATAAACTTGAAAAAAAATAATATTTTTTTTTTCACAACTGGGAATCCTATAGATAATATCAAATATTTTTAGAGTAATTGTCAATACCAATAGGTAGATAAGTTAGGTATTCTGTATTTGATTAATAAATTGATATTTAGCTGAGAATAAAATGACTTCTGGATTATATACATTAAGTAGCTGAGAATTAATTGTAACAAGCATAAGTGAAGTATGATCATTAATTAGACAGGTGTTTATTAATGTTGAGTCTATAGTTCTTTTTTATGCTCATTTGTTTTCCAGTAGCATTTATCAGATTTTTTGCAGCATTTGAAATAATATTTACACAATTTTGACTTTTATATATTTAATCTGTGAAATTAAAAGTAACATTAAAATATTGGCAAACAATTCTACTTAGAGTTGTTAAAAAGAACAAAGATGTTTATTATGTTAAATTGTTAATGATATTTTATAAGATAATAAATCTTCATGAAAAGATGAAGAGAGAGAGTAATGATTAGTCTGAAAGTTGATGATGAGACTTTATAGGTTGGACTATATCCATCATCAAAAATTAACTACTGTATCTTTTAAAAAATTCAAACTTCATTTAAATCTAAGATCTTTAGATTCATGAATTCAGAATTTAAGATGCTCCTGCCAAATAAACAAGTAAAAATGTTATATATACTTATTTAGATGGTTTTTGATTTCTTCATTTGTTCTTAAGGACAAGATTAATGAATGGTTTTTAAACATTATGATTTCTTTGCATGGTAATACCAAATAACACACCATTTTATTTAATGTGATAATTCATAATGTTTGTAAAACACTCATTAACTTTGTTCTTAAAACAAATAATGAAATCATTAGGACTTTCATAGAGAAATATATAAAATTTGTATTAAATGTTGTATTTAACAGAATAGCCTAATTGGTTAGAGCATCATTTTAAATTCAATACTCTTGACTCTAAAGATCCCAGTTTGATATCCATGCTAGCCTGTTAATGCTCAGCCTTGTAACAAATGAAGAAGAGGAAAATAACACTCCTTGAAGTGGTGTTTTCTGAAAATTTGTGATGATGATATTTCAATTTTATTTATTTGTTGAACTGTTTCCACCATCTAATATTAAGTATTGAATGTTTTAAAAAAAAATAACTTTATTTAAATTTCCAAATTGTATTCAACTGTTAGTAATAGCACACAGGTTAGTATATGCAGAATGGCTCAATTGGTTAAAGCATTATCTTAAAAACTCAATAATCAAGAATCTAAAGTCCAGATCTGATTTCCATGCTAATACTGTCACTGGCCAGACCAGCAACACCTGAAAAAGAAAGGATTTTACTAACAGTTGAATGCAATTTGGAACTTTAAATAAAGTAATTTTTTTTAAAGACATTCAATACTTATTAGTAGATGGTTGAAATATCCCAACAAATAAATAACTACTTGAAATGATGTGTCATGTATTAACCTGTGCACTATTGATAACAGTTGAATATATTTGAAATGTTTAAATAAAATTTGGAATTTTTTAAAAACATTTACGGTTAACTTTAGATGACGGAAATAGTACAATATACAAATAAAATGGTGTCCAGAATATATAAATGTCTATTTCCTTACACTTATAATAATGACATAGACAGAAATGGGTCAATTTATTTACCCAATTTAACTAATGCTGAAAATAATATTAGATTTAAATTCTTTTTTTTTATCTATCGATTTTTGGGTGCTGTTATATTACTTCAATTAAAATTTAAATAAATGAACGTCTATATATATATATATAATCTATAAATAACAAATGCACATACATCAATTTGTGAATCAGAGTAAATATAAACCACTAAAACATTGCATGATCATCATTTCTTATGCATACACAAGCTGTTAAAACAGTAACAAGACTCTTCATATTATAGTGCCTCCTAGTAAAGGCCATAGTAATCAATGGACTCAGCTTTATGTCTAGATAAAAAGGGAAAAGATGACTACTAGAGAATTGCATTAGATTCAAAGATTTAGGTACAGGCTCTCAGAGCCATGGTTCCTCACTGATGAAAGTCATAAGAAAACAGTCTGGGGATATTGCCTGAGTAAGCATTAGATGTGGATTTTGATGGACACATCTTCCAGCATATATTGATTACTGTTATTTTCACTAGGTGGAACTACTGTACAGAAAATGTGGCTGTTGCTTTTTCAGAGAAATGTACTTTAAAATATTGATAGCTTAGCTTATTTTCAATGTTAGACTTCACATTCACGGCAATCAATTATTAAAACTTTTATTTAACATCTAATATTCCAGAGCATAAATCTTTCATTTATAATGTTATTAGAATTAGCAATGTATCATGCTTTTTTAATTTTTATTTTCTTAATATTTACTACTTTTCTGAAGACAGTAATCTTGTCCCGAATTCTTCTCAGGGTAACAAAAAAAAAAACAGAACTAATTATATTAATTAGTGTTTTTAAATTTTTATTTATTGTTTGTTTTTCATTGATTTATTATTCTAGAACCAAAACAGTATTTTGTACAACTAACATTTAGTTTCTGAATTACATATACAATTATTAATTAATCATTTGTGAATTGCAGGGGTGGCCAACTTTTGTGTTCATAAGATTTGCGATCGACTTGTTGTCTCAGGCTATCGACTTGTCATAGGCGTAGTCTAAGTGGAGGGAGGTGTGAAATACATATTATTTTTATATATCTACCTAGTAAAAAATAACAATTCTTTAACAGGTCAAAAAACTCATGTCCGGGGTAATTAAAACAAAACGCGTAATTTATTAATAATATTTATTAATTCAAATTAGCTACATTAAGTCAAGATTAAAAATATTATTTTCAATAATGATACGACTTAGTGGACATCAGCTATCTAGAATTGAAAAAAAAAATTAATAAAAACAAAAATAAAAAAAACTTGAAAATCTTGACTTAATTTGTTTCACTCATTACCCGACAACTCTTGTCAGATTGTCCTCGCGATCGACCAAAAATGGCTTTGCGATCAACCGGTGGATCATGATCGACTTGTTGGACACCCCTGATCTAATTGATAGTTTGCCTTGTACTGTATTTAGAAAAATAAAGAGAATACTATTTACTAAATAAGAAAATATACTCATAAATAAAATAACTTTGGAGATTTGTTTTGTAATTGTGTAAAAAAAATATTACACATTTATTACTAGAATGAAATCAGAAATGAGATTATGGAGGGGGGGGGGATACATGAATATATAAAAATTGGGTTTTAGCTTTTATGTTGAAATTGGATAATTGTAAATATGACTGTCAAAATAAAGTTATTGTCTTGCGTTGTTAGCCGAGAGGTATCGCAGCTGCCATGCAAGCAAGTAGTTGGTTGCAGACGGTTGTGGGTTCGCGTCCCGGCCGATGCTATGACATATGAAAAAAAAAAAAAATAAAGTTATTGAATGGATAAATATAATGTTATGAAAATATAATAAATAGCTTTGCAGTTTTAGAGTCTATGTAGATTAGAGAATAATAAAGGAAGAAATATAATAGTTAAAAAGTTTTAGGTTTCTTATTGACTATGAAATCCGAACTTCAATAAGAAAAGAAATCCTAAAACAGTATCAAACCCTCCACACAGTAGTGCCACCTAGTGCAAGCCATAATAATAAATGGATGCAAGAAGTTTTGTGCATAAAATTCCTATCTAGTGCACTACTGTGTGAAGAGGTTGCTACTGTTTTAGTGGCTGGTGTAAACATAGAAAATGGTGATCATGTGAAAAAAGGGAACTATCTCATCATATTGAATCAGGATATATGAATGGGAAAAGTCAAGGATAATAGGTAGAAAGTTTGTTTTCAGGAGCATTGGATAATCAATAAACATTAAGAAAACCATAATTCAAAAATTACCTTAGGGATGATGATATAATAGCAGTATCATCTAATGCCAATTAATTATTCAAGTTTACTATAGATGGCGCTAGAGTAAATTGAAAGAACTGCTCCTGAAAATATGACTTAAATGTAAGAAAGAGAAGGTTATGTAATATTTTGTTGATTAAGAAAAATGTATTTTTATTATGTAAGATACGAAAAATTTTATAAAAAATATATTACTGAACCATAATTATGAAAGATACCCTTCTTGCATTAATACAGTGGTAAAATAACAGATTCTGGAGCTAAAAACCCATGAATCATGCCCTTTGAATTTCTTATAAACCTCCAAGCAATAAACCATTAAATTGATATTATTATAGTAAATAATTCAAGGACTTTATTGTTTGTGAATTCATTAGAAGTTCGAACTCTGGAAGTTTATTAGAATTGGAATCAGTCTAACAATCTTAGTTCCAGTCTGATGTTTTACCACTGCACTAAGTTATTCCGAATATTATTATAAAAGCTGAGTAAAGAGAACAGATATTTTTTTAAAGAAACTGACGTAGAATTGTGGGAAATATATATATAAATAATAATTTAGAATTATATAAGAGTAAAAATGTCTAGCATTAATATATATATATAACAATTAGGGTATTTTAAAGATTATGAGTTCATTGTTATTCGGTGCAAAGACCATAGCTTTAAATTCCAAAAAGAAAAGGAAAGGCGTTCTGTAAATGTGGTTTATGTGTAAATGGAAAGGAAAAACTGAATGTTTATGTTTGGAACATAGATAGAAGGTTAGAAATAAATATCAAGAATGGGAAAAATTTAAAGATGGAGGAATGGAAAAGACAGAGAGATTTTGAACCTTTAATTTAGTTTTTTATGACTAGAATGTGGAAATATAATAAGTACAAGATATAGGAAGTAATGGAAAAACATATATTATAATATCTACTATTTTTCCAGTTCTGGAAGAATAATTAGATGGAATAGTAAAGGAAAAGGATTTTTTATGGCCCATAATAGTTTCAGAGAGAGAGAATGTATAACTTGGCTAATAGATATCTGGATACATGTTTTTTATGGCCCATAATAGTTTCAGAGGGAGAGAATGTATAACTTGGTTAATAGATATCTGAATACATGCTTTTTATGGCCCATAATAGTTTCAGAGGGATGTATAACTTGGTTAATAGATATCTGGATACATGTTTTTTTATGGCCCATAATAGTTTCAGAGGGAGAGAATGTATAACTTGGCTAATAGATATCTGGATACATGCCATATGTACACATAGAAATATTTTATAGTAAGAAAATAAGTCTTACATCACGTGACTTAACTTTTATATATAAATATTTTTTTTATTTTTTTTTAACTTACTG
Source organism: Epiperipatus broadwayi (assembly GCA_028023455.1). NCBI lineage: Eukaryota > Metazoa > Onychophora > Udeonychophora > Euonychophora > Peripatidae > Epiperipatus > Epiperipatus broadwayi. The sequence continues at coordinate 2,127,645 of JAQFVV010000183.1, forward strand.
GTATTTATAATGTTATAATTTATATTAATTAAAACTTCAGCGTCTTGTAATACTTTTTTTAATGTTATCTCATTTATCAAAGCAATAAAAATCTTTTTACTTGACGTTTTTCCTTGATATTGGATTAATTGTGATTGAAGTTCTAGTGAAGACAAACTTAATGACAGTTTCTGTATTTTATTGATATCCGACTATGATTTTTCAAATAATTCCCTGACTTCTTACAAATCAAGTTCGGTTGCGAAATTCTTCAGTCAATAATAAATTGTTCTACAAGTTTAATAATTTCACATTATCTTTTGCTGATGACAGCGAAATTTAAAGTTTTCTTTAACTTTGTCTGTTTGAGATGAAACAAAAATATTTAAGTAAAAAATAAACAAACAGTATTATATATAAGTCATGTAGAAAACTTTTGACTTTTAAAAAAGTATTTTCTATTGATAAATAAATAAGACTGATTTACGTACTTTATATAAAACTCTTTCAGTTTCACATATGTGCTCATATATGAAAATGATTTCTATTTTCACATATAAACTGAAGATTCTTATTTCTAACTCAAGCCATCATATTACAAAACCTCTCACAATTTGGTTTATTTTTAATGCCTTTATCATCATAAAGAAAAAAGTTTTTTTTATATCAACTTAGCCATTTTCTTGATGGCTCTTAACTAATGCTTTATTTTTATCATCAGAAATTATAAGACAGCATTAAGATGCTCAATGAATAATATTTATATAGTGTAATTTTCACTACACCATTCTCACTGAAAATAGGGACTGTTTTCTATCTGCTTTGAACGTCTTGTGGAGGGGTTCAATCATAAACATATGACCAAAGATATGTGAAAAATATGTCTGATCATCAACATGCACATGTCATGCTAAACCAGCACTCATCAGTTGACCCAGATCATAATCTCTTATATTTTTATCACTGTTCGATTAAAGAAAAATTGTGTGTTTTGTGATATTTTTTTTTTAACAAAAAAAAAAGTTTTGATGTTTTTTTAATAAAAATAAAGATTGAAATTAAAAATTTTTATAAAAATAACAGTAAAAAAAGGGTTATTATTTGTATCTTAAAAGGAATGTTGTTTTTTTTCTAAAGTGTTTATTAAAAGTCGATGGAAGTTGTAGAGAAGAGGTTTTGTTGTGGAGCTGCTTGGTAACGAAAAACGTTGTGCGTTTGTTCAGTGATCCTTGTGGATGATATAAAAAGGAAAAATATTGGTTGGGGCTTTTTCCACTTGTTTTGGTGGGTCTGGGCAGCGCTGGTCCTCCTTTTTAAAAATGCAAAGCTGTGTCCGGCGCGACTGCTACTCGCGGTCTTCAGGAAGTCTGGTGGGTTGAGGGACGGGTCTCTGGCTGCTGATTGTTAATCATACCTTATCAGACTTGCAGTTGAACAAATTAATAACAGGTTTTCAAAATGGCTCTTTCTGCTTTTTGTAGTTTTAATCAAATTATATGGTTATTTTTATCTTTCCCGATTGTTAAAGATCATTTCCCTTTATTTTTTTTGTGTGTATTTTTTTGGAAATTTTTGCTTTTTGTTGTCTTGGCTGTGGTTCGTTTGGGTTATTGTTTTGGTTTTCTTTTGTCAATTTGTTGTATATGTCCTCGGTGGTTCTAAAATGTTTTTTCGGTGTCTTTTGTTGTTGGTGCCGGTTCTTTGGGTCTTTGGGTCTTTGTTTCCCTCTGGTTGTCGGTTCATATTTTGTTTTTGTCGTTTTGTTTATTTTGAAATGTTTTTGCCGTGGATCTGTGTATCAATCTTACTTTTTATAATCTGGGCGTTATGTTTGTCGGGGCGATGGTTTAGTTTTGTAGTTGTTTAGGGGGGTATCTTGGTTTTTTCGTAGTTGATTGGTTCATGGTTGGTTTTTGTGTTAGTAATGTGTTGGTCCGCTCGGGGGTTTGTTCGCCCCCTCTGTTTGTTGGTGGGTTTGTGTGGGGGGTTTCTTGGGTTTTGTTTTTGTCTCTTGCGTGTCCTTCTGTTGGTGGGGTCTGCTTCTCTTTTCTCTTTTGTTCGTGTCTTCTGTTGTTTTTGTGTTGTCGTTCTGTCTTGTTGTGTTCGTGGTTGGGGTTGTTGGTTTGGTGGTTTCGGGGTTTTTTTTTCTGGCTTGGTTTTCCGCCTTTATTATTATAATATAGATAGATAGATAGATAGATAGATGGATGAATGAATGAACGGATGGACACACAGACATATAGATAGATAGATGGATAGACGGATGGATGGACAGACATACAGATAGACTGACAGACAGACATATAGATAGATAGATAGATAGATAGATAGATAGATAGATAGATAGATAGATAGATAGATGGATGGATGGATGGGTGGATGTATGGATAGATGGATAGATAGCTAGATAGATAGATGGATGGATGGATGGATGGATGAATGGATGGGTGGATGTATGGATAGATGGATGGATGGATAGATAGATAGATAGATAGATAGATAGATAGATAGATAGATAGATAGATAGATAGATAGATAGACAGACAGACAGTCAATTACTATACTTTAATTAATAAGTGCCACTTAACACCCTCCCATCTTTGACATAAACCACTGTGGAAATGTATTAATAATTTTATTAGCCATTCATTAGATTAGAGATTATCCACTTAATAAATAATATTTCCTGAGTGTACACCCTTTTACAAGGTATTAAAAGCAGATAGAAAACAATCCATACCTTACATGAGAGAGTTATAGTGAAAATTATACTACAGAAATATTATTTATTAAATGGATAATCTCTCATCTAATGAATGACTAATAAAAATTATTAAGCACTTAGATATATAGTCTTTTTAACCATCCATATTCCGTTTTTTTTTTTACTTCTTTTATTACTAAGGGGATGCAAGCTAGCTTCTTATCTTTTTTTAATATCATCCAATTAAGCTTTATTGGATCTTCTTCTTTTATTTCTGTCTCCTATGTTTCTAAAAATGAAGTGTGTTATTTTTTTATTCATCAATAAATTGTTGTAACTTTCTGTACTCTTTATCTTTAAAATTAAAATGATAACATCAGATTCACTTTTTTAAACAAATAATCATCGCAACATTTACTTACAGAACATTTTTGGTATTTTTTTTTTTAGTTTGTCTTATTTTTTCAGTGAATTTTTTAACTTTGCCCATGTTTCACATCCATGTGACATACTATGTTATAAAATCATATAAGTGATTGTTTAACATTTACAATGCTTTTAATTTATAATCTGGGGGAGGTTCATTTACTCCCTTTCATATATATTGAACTATTTATAATTTTAAATTTACATATTAAATCTTATTTAATTACTACAATCAAAGTGTTAAAAATTAGCTTTGAAATAATTGATTAAGAGTTTAATAACTCTTAAGTGCCTGCCATGTTCATTCTGGTTGATAAATTAATTTCACTCTGAATTACTAACAATGTTGATAAAGGTATGCTTATAAATATCAGAACTTTCAAAAATAGGTGGATTCATTCTACTCTTGATCCTTTGGTCAACATTTAAAATGATTTAATTTATAGCCTGGGGAAAGGTGATTTACTACCTTTGTTTACATATGATTGATTTGTAACTGATTTCATTATATTTTTCAAATCTTGCCCCTGATTTATAGATTTATTTTTATTTTGCCTATTCCCATCTTTACTTTCTTTTCAAATTATATTTTACTTTAAAAATATGCATATCTTACTATGGTAGTCACTTCAATTCAGATTTTTTTATTATTTACCTTCTCCAGCGTGTTGTTTTTATTTTAGCTATATTTATGGCTATTTTTTACTTGTGCTCTTCTCAATTTCTGTTATATCCATGTTTCCCTGAAAATAAAATCTAAGCAGAAAATATTTCCTAGCATGTTTTTTCAGGATGGTGATAATATTAACCTTACCCCAAATATTGTCAGCCTGGTGGATGGCTATCAGTCATCTGTTGAAACACATGACAGATGTGTAGAATTATAAAGTAGTGAATATAAGTTCAAAATGTTTATAAATATACATTACAACTAGCATTAAAAAAAACATTTCAAATTAAAATAATGAAAGTATAAATAAATATAAATGTAGATTTTTGTACTCGAATAATAACTGATTATTCTTTTCATTTATTAATGTGCATTCAACCAGTCTGATATGAGAATTCCTCTTTCATCTGACATCCAACCATATATATTGTAAATATATCAACATTGATATCCAAAAAGACTTGAACTTATTACTATTTGGCAATTTTAGTTCACAAATTAGTCAAGACAGCTTAAAATTTCATATATTATTTTATATTAAATGTTGCTAATTTCAACAAGCAAATAACTTTTAATATTCGCATATGCAAAAGAATGTTTTGCGATATTATTATAGTCAAAAATGTGACATATTTAATAAATGTAGATGTTTGTATTTGAATAAATATATTTTTTGTACATGAAAAAAAATTAGACATTTCCTGAAAATAAGCCCTTGCTCATCTTTTGGAGTAAACGTAAATATAAGACTGGGTCTTATTTTCAAGGAAACATGGTAGTAACTTTCACATTTTTTTATGTCATCTGCAAATCTTATTATATTTCTATCCCATGCACTGTTGATACTTTGGTAAATTTTTTTTTATTTATCCTTTACTTTTTCAAAAGCTGTAGTACAAAAATATGCACAATGAAGTGAATTCTACTGTTTCATTCTTCTATTTTTCACAGATCCTGTCAAATAATTACAAATATTTTTTAGAAGATGAATTAATTTTATAAACTCAATCTTTTTCTTCTGTCTGCTCCATTTTACATGTAACTTTTAACTTTTTCATATATTTTTTTACAAGTGTTTTGAAAAAATGTAGACATTCTTTTTAAAATATTAATTCATTAATTATATATTGTAACCAATTTGTTACATTGCTGTATTACAAATAAGCAGGAATAATGCATCTTCAATTAGTTAAATATTCTACTTTTCTTCCCACATGATAATAGAAACATTTTAGACAATTTTTTTAAATAGTAACTGTCAAACTTGTTTTTAATCATAATATGCATATAATCAATACGTATTATAAATGGTAAATGTTGGTAGAAGAGAGAGAAAATTAAAAAAATCAGATAAATTATTTATTTTGTTCTTTCTCTTCAATAATTTTATTTAATTACCAGTTGCTTCTAATTTTTTTTAAAAAAAAAAATTACCAAGAGAAAAAAAAAGAAAACTTTCTCTTTTTAGTAAATTGTTTAATATTTAATTTTAATCTTTTAAGAGATATAAAGTTTTATGTTTAGTAGTATTTTTTAAAAAAACTTTTTTTAAAAAAATAGCAATATAATACTTTTGGTAAATTTTATTTTAATTAGAGTTGTTTTCTTTTCTCTTTATCTCTCTTCAATACAAAAATCAAATTAGTGCACATAATTGATTATCATGTTTTTCCTTTTTTGCAAGAAAATTTTTTTAATTAGAAAAGAATGTCAAGAATTTTATGAAGTTAATTTAAGTTTTTATCTTACTTTTCAATATCATAGTTTAAAAAGGTAAATAACTGAATAATTGTATTTGTAAAAATTTACTGAATTGGTTGTTATAAAAATTATGTTAAAGACATATTGTAATTGTTTTGTAGTCAAGATTGTTCTAGAAAAAAATAAGGGGTGTGTGAAAAGATCAGAAGACTTAAGTGTTTGGTAAGTAAAAATATTTATAACTTAGCTGTTGAAGAGAACAGTCGTCTTAATCTCAACTGCTAAAAAATAAAGAAGTAGAAGTCTTATTTAAACTGTTGCACATAACAGCAGAAGTTTTAATCAAGCTTTTAGCATATAATGAGTTTAATTATAAATGGTTTCTATAATGTAAATCATGTGCTAAATTAGCTAACAGCTACACATCAACTTTCTCCATGTAACCTGCCTTCATTGGAATAAAATGTAGAAAATAAAAAATTATCTCCTAAAGTAATCTGCAACCTTGCCTTCAATTAAGAGAATGAGTCTCTGTATCTGTTAGTTTCACCTGGAAGTTTTAATAGAAGGAAATGGATAAAAGTTGATATTTTTAACCTGGAAATCCTGTAAACTGGGAAAAGGACAAATTAATCATGTTCATGTGTAGAAGCCTTCAATAAGAAAATTGAACTGGGAATTATAATTGAAAAGGACTCCACAGAAGAGTCAAACCATGGTTAAAAGTACTTTTTGTATACACATTATATTTTTATTAATATTTAAAAAAATATTTTTTTTCTTATATAAAAGTAACTTTTTTTTAAGAATTGATAATTTTAAATATTTTTTAAAGTTTTTAAATTGTGAAACATATTTTTATTTTTAATCTGTTCAATTTTCTCTTAGATTTATAAAAGTGTTTTTTTTTTAAAAAAAAAAAAAATTTAATTTAATTTTTGAACATGTTTTTTTTTTCCTTTTTGTTATTTTTCTTTCCTAAAACATAACAAAGACTAATTAAGCTAATTGAAAGATTGTTATCTTTGATTTTGAATATATTGTTTTTCCAACTCTTAGTCATTTTTAAAAAATAACTTAATGCATAAAAGTTAATTTAATGAATAGAAATCAACTGCTTAATATAATTTTTATGAAACTATATATATATATTTTATGAAATAAATGTTTACAATTTTATAATATATACATTTCTTTTATTTATTGTTAATCAATTACTTGTTAAATAATTGTTTTAAAATTTTTTTAGTCTTTATTCCTTCCAACTCCTGCCTGTTACATGAATTGGCTGTGTGTGTGTGTGCTTATTTCAAGATAGCTTACTGTTCTAATATTTTTTTTAAAAAATATCCCAATAAAAATATTTACTTATAGTAGGTTAAATGCATGAATTATTTAAAATGAGTTAGAATATGCTATTTTATTTATTTATTTTTCTTTTGCTCACAGTAATAGTCTATAGAGTTCTTGCTTCTTGAGCTAGATTAGAGAATAGCTGTTAGTTATATGAATTAGGGTTTTAGATTGGTGTTTGGACTTCAAGTACCCCTGGATGGCACAAAGGTAGATCCTTTAAAGTCCAAGCACTACATTTTATTTATTATTAATTAGAAATTAAGTTTATAGTTGGCCAGTACATTAATGGTTCTATAGGGCCAGAGCATTGATGATGATCAGCATGTTTTAGCACTTCTGTATTGATTTTTTATATATTCTGATTGATTAGCACTTGAGTCTGGGCTCCAAATTATTGTTTATATTGCTGCCCTCACATTGATAGTGGCTAAATATTTAGTCTGGTCTATATTAGACCCATTTCAAATCCAGTCACAAGATTGACAGTTTATTTTTTTTATTGTTGATCATTCATCATGATGAATGATTATTCTCTCATCCTCATTATATTCTTTATCATTCCTTTTATATTTTATTTATTTGGGGATGATGATGATTTTTCAACTCCTCATAATCAACCCTTTCTTTTCCATACTGTTACAATATATTTATAAATTCCAGACTCTGGGTCATGATGCCAAAGATATCATAAAGTATATTATGGGTAAAGGAATGTCAGATTATTTTTATGCCTTTATTATATATATATTGTTAATTTTTTTTAGACAAATTGTAATTCAATTCAATTATGTGCTAGGAACACTTAGATAAGAAAAAAATAAATGTCAATGTTTGTTATAATATTATGCTAAGCCATTTTCGATATCTTGGTCTTGATATCATATTCATTGATTTTTTATTAAATTATAAGTGCTAGGAATGCTTAAATAAGAAAAATTTAAATTTCAATGTTAAGTTATAATATTAAACAAAGCAAAGCAAAACTCCATATAGTAGTGCCACCTGTGCTAAACAGAGTAATTAATGGATGCCAGAAGGCTTGTGCATAAAATTGATTACTCTGTTTATCACAGGTAGCACTACTATATGGAGTTTTGCTTTGTTTATAAACAATTATGTGCTAGTATTGGAGATGTGATCATGTGATGCTTGCTGGTAAGTTATAATATTATGATGAGCTGCTTTTAATATCTTGGTCTTGATATCACATTCATTCCTATGAATATGATATCAAGATATTTAAAGCAGCTTAGCATAATATTATAACAAATGTTGAAAATTAATCTTTTCTTATCTAAGCATTCGTAAAACTTATAATTTAATTGAATTACAATTATTTTATAGGAGATTTTCAACATCTTTTTATTCCAATATGGTTGTACTGTAATATTCTACTAAATATTGTAACAATGATTATTTTTTATAAATGAAAGAAATTGACATAAATTCACTGAGATAGATATCTAAAAATTACTAAGTTCATATTTTAACATATTTCAATTATTTACTGCAATGAGTTTTCAATTTTTTTAATACATTGTACAGGCTTAAACCTGCATTTTTATATATGTAATATATATGGGGTTCGAACTCAGTCTTTCACACGACCCACCACTTTCAGTGCCATCTCATATTGCTGACCCACCTGATCACACACATGTTGAAAAGATAAATAATCACCAATATACGTATTTCATGCTAAACCAGTAATCATCAGTTGGTCTAGATTACTATCCTCACACATATATATTATCAGTACTCAGCTTTATATTAAGATAGCCAATATTTATACTTTAATGGACAGGCTTTAAACTATTCCAACTCACAACTCTTTAGCCTTCCATTTCATTGAAAATCTGATGATGGAATGTTCAAAGCCCTTGATAGTGCCAAGGTTGTCATCCTACCCATGTTGATATATTAGTCATTCTGACCCCTCATGTACAGGAGAATAATAAATTTATATATACATGTGTGAGGGATGGGCAGACCTTGTACACACTATTTATATAAATTAATACATTGTACAAGCTTAAACCTGCATTTTTAGATATGTAATATATGCAGGGTTTGAACTCAGACTTTCACATGACCCACCACTCTCAGTGCCATCTCATATTGCTGACCCACCTGATCACACACATGTTGAAAAGATAAATAATCACCAATATATGTATTCTGCCTAAATGCAATATATATGTAGATGAAAGAGAAATATCTTACTTCAAAGCCTAAATAAGCATTTATTTTATAACGTCTTATAAATACTATATCATGTGGTTGTTCGAATGTATTCGTTTATTAATAACATTCTCACAGCGTCTGCGTAATTAGCTTAACAGGCTGTCATTCTATCGTAATTCAAAGCCTAAAGTAAAAGTAAATTTTAATAGTATTATGTTATCCTAAGAAATATTTTGTTCAGATTATTTTTATAGATAAAATTATTGATTAAATAAAAACAATTATTTTTACTTCATTTAGAAATATTAGTAATAAAACTTGCAGAAAAACAAGATGACTATTAAATTTAAATTATCAAATTACTAATAGTAATTAATATAAAATTAGAATAATATAATATAATTTAAAAAGGTAATGTTTCAACATAAAAGCTTTATACTTGAAAATTTTATTTAAATTTTTCTTTTTTGTCTTTTTCTTTATTCTGTTAAAAATATATTTTTTATGCAAGTGTGGTTTGGGGTGTGTGTGACAAGTTACCTGGCTATTAAAAAAGTGGATCATAACATGAAAATGATTGGGAAATATTGATCTTCATGAATCCATTATTGTTCAAATAATATTGAAATTCATATGGAAACTATTGAAAACCCCTAGCGAGCTATGTGTAAACTAATACAATTTAATTGGAAATTTTACCTTGGATTGTATGATTGAAGCTATTGAAAACCCAAGCTAAAGAACAAGTGGATCCATCTGTACTTTTTTGTTTATTGACAAAGTTGTATTAGTTTACATATAGTTCACTAAGGGTTTTCAATATCTCCTACACGGATAATGGCTGGTGGTAGTAAATATTTTTGAAAATCCAGAATGATTGTGTAATGTAATTTTTATTTTATTCTGGTTTTATTTACAGCAAGATGGAATAAATCTTGTGTATAATACTCTCATTATTTGTGAATCTAACCTTTCAATTTTTTTTTCAGTGCCTTTTCATCTCAACTCTCTTTCTTCACTTTATTATTCCTCGACTTTTTTACTATTACATTATTCTATGGTTTTGCAATTTTCATGGATGTCATGTTACCACTATAATCAGCCTATACTTATTTCAAATCCATTTAATGTATATCCCAATGTAAATTCATTTAAAAGTTAAAATTTTTAGTTTTAAGTATTGTCCCCAGATGTCAGTAGCATTTGGTATATCAAGAGTGAAATGGAAAATGTTGCCTTAGAAGAAAATGCACTACTCAGTAACATAAAATAAACTCATTTTTGCTTTTAAGTGACAAAAATTTGCAATGAAATAAAATTTATTATCTTTCAAAGTACTTTATTAAGCTATGCATTTACATTATTGACTTGTCCATATGTAAATTGGCACATATTATTTAGACAGCAATCATGGCAATTGAAAAGAAAAGGGTTGAAAGAATTAGAGTTTTTGCATATGGCACACTAAGATATTGAACTATAAGACTAAAAAGGTAAATGATGCAACATTCTCAAATCTAAAGCTCTTCCCTAGTTTGGGAATATTGGCACTATTGATTACTATGAGTTCCAACATTTTTTATATTTGTCTTACAATTTTCAGCTTATTTGTATGGATACATCTATATAATTACTAGAATAAAGAAGCAAAGATGAAGCTAAAAGAAGAATAGCATTGGCAAAGAAGGTATTTGCTAAGAGAAAGAAAATTAAGGAAAAGATTAATCAAATGCTATCTGTGGAATGTACTATTATATGGTTGCAAAAAGTTAGGAATGGATTGGGAAATTTTGAAATGTTGTTATAGAGAAGAATTAATGAATAACATGTCATGAAACTTTCAAAAGAGTAATGAGAAAAAAAGATTAAGAAAATTAGAGATAAAAAGAGAAACTGGATTGGTCATAAATACTAAAAAAAAGAAGTTAATGAATGACATTTTGGAGGGAATGATGAATGGAAACAAGAAAAATAGATATGAGATAGGAAGAGATATGTGGAATTGAATATCTGGACAATATTACTTTTACCATTCTAATACTCTAATATCTCATTATCATTATAATTTATATATATATATATACATTTTTTATTAAAAACCAGTCGACATTTAGACAATCCCAATATCAATAACAATCAACAATTTCAAACTGTTGTCAAGGCAACTCCTTTTAAAAATAAAGGTGGAATCCCTTTATTTATATTTATATGTATATATATTTACTTTCCCACTATCATTGTCACTAGGCAATCATATATTTACCAACCTCTTGAATCTACTTTTCGTCTTACCATTTACCATTTTCAAGAGTACCACTTCTAAATATTTTTTCTTTATTAGATTTAAAACATTACCTAACATTCTTAGACTTATTTTTTATTTACATTTGCATTTTTTTCTATAATTTCATTATTTCATTTTGCAAATTCTTTAATATTTTCTTTTTTCTTTATATCTGTGACAACAAATTTGCCTTTGTCCAGTTTGTTTCCGTTGTGTTCATGCAGCTCTACGATTTTAATTAAAATGTCTTTAAATAGTATTTGTGATATCAGAATTGATATACAAAATTCTGGAATTTACTTTCCCACTGGGACCATTTTGATACCATTTTGTAATTCAGGCTCCCATTGGGAATATTTCTGATTTATGTTCCTCCACAATTTTCATTGTCATTTTAAATCTACTCTACGATAATTACTATTAATGTTATCAAATAATCATTGCTCATTAAAATTTATATATAAAAATATACAATAGTGGGTTAAATTGTGATAATTTTAGCACTATAGCATATTGTGAAAGCAATTTATGAAATTGATGAGAGAAAATAATTCCTAATCTAAATAATCTTTAGAAATCAAATGTTAAATGTGATTATGTGAGATAATAAATCTATCTTTCCCATACATATAAAGAACTATTATATAAGAATTTTCAAACATATATCAATTTATGCTCAGTGCCCATTCACTATAACAATCTTTTAAAATAATTCAATTTTTTAAAAAGAATGTCAGCCATTTATTTCTAAATGTGTGGCCATTTTGTAAAATTATTAATATCATAAGATACTGACTTCATAAAAATTCAGATAAATTAATTATAATAATGAGGAATTATATTTGCTTTAAACAATTGGAAAAATAGAATTGCAGTTATTATACATTGTCATTCTTTCCTTTCAACTGTTTTTAGTGTTTTATTGGCCAGGTTTTTGAAAAAAATGTATCATAATCATATGTACATGATATGATTTTGAATCCATGGCAATTAATAAAAAGAATAGCATGCTTTTTAAAGATATTTAATGCAATGCATACGTGATGATTGATTTTTGATAGTTACTGATATTAGGATTGTCTAAGTGCTGTCTGATTTTAATGTTATATATCTATAATTTCATTGATTTACCTTATGGTTATTTTCTTCCAATGCATAAGCTTGTGGTTACGACCTATAGAGGGCCCTACCTTCACGTTTTCAACCGCACATGCTTTAGGTTTATTGCCTTAATAAATATTACTTATGGTTCTTAATAGCAACTGGCTGATTTATTTTTTATGAATAAACTTTGATTTTCTATATTAAAAATTTAGTCACATAAAAGCATTTTACATAAGTATGGAGAACTTTGCTTACAGTTTTTACTCCAAATGCTTTAACTTGTAGTTTACTTTAATGTTCTTTTCAGAGTTTAAAATATTCCATACAATTCAGAATTCAGATACTTTTACTTTTGTCAAGTGGTTACTTTGAGATTTTAAGCTACATTCTTTTGTTTTAAACAATTTTCGCCTTTCTTAATTTTTTCATCAGCTATTTTGAACCAATTGTGTTGACAAACAGATAGTCAGTTGTGAAATTTTGTGTTAACATGTTTGGTAAAGAAAAAAAACAATTAAGTCTACAATAATTTTTGACATTTTAAAAACAAACATTAATTAAGTCAAGTTTTTTTATATTATTCTTTATTTATTAAAATATAAAATGTTCAAAATTATATATCAAATCTATTATATTTTATAAGCATTGTAATAAATATGAAGTAATTATTAGAATATTCTAGCGCAGTATAATATATAATTGTATACATGCACACGTTGATAGATGCATCATATATCTTTTCTACATATCAATCAAGCAATCAATAGTATTCTCTCCCATGGACAGATCCAGAGAATAGCAACATCACCAATTTATCATTCTGCCACTATATTCTCTCCATTGCCCACCCCTTCAACATAACTCTTCCCATCTACAATGCCAATCTTGTTCATCCTATCTTTTTGTTTCCGTTCACCATTCCTTCCAAAATATCTTTCATTAAACTATATTTTTTTTTTAATATATGCCCAATCCAGTTTCTCTTTCTATTTTTAATTTTCTCAACCAATTTTTTTTTTTTATTTACTCTTTTCAACACTTCTTCATTTGTTATTTTATTTATCCAGCCGACTTTTCCCATTCTTCTCCATGACCATATCTAAAAGGCTTCCAACTTGTTCATTATTTTATTATTCAGAATCCAAGTTTCACAACCATACAATAGTACTCTCCAAACATAGCACTTAATCTTAATTTTCTCTTCAAGGTTCAAAAAATATTTTCTTCTCTTATCAAATGCCTCCTTTGTCAATGCTATTCATCGTTTAACTTCATCTTCACTTCTTCCATCTTCAATCAACCAACTATCCAAATATATAAATCTCTTTACCTGTTGAAATATGTTATCATAGATTTCAATTTGTAGTCTTTTTGCATTCCTCCTATCTATGAACACTTAGTTTTCTCAATATTAATCTTCATTCCACATTCCACACATCTTTCCTCCAATTTATTCAACACCTTCTGAAGACACTTTTTCTCCTCAGTTATAAGAGCCATATTATCTACAAATCTTATATATTTTATTATTCTGCATTCAAAATTTGCTTCTCCACAGTCTAAATTATTATTTAACATTTTCTAAATAAATATTCAAATGAACAGGTGCTATACTGCATCCTTACCTAATTTCTTTTTCTATTCACTTCAGCTGTCTCCAGTCTAATTCTTAGCCTTTGACGAGAATACATATTCCAAATAAATCTCTCTTTCCAAAATACTCTTTTATTCGTAAGTTTATTTCAGATTACTCTATCAAATGCTTTTTCCAAATCTGCTAAACATATACCAATTCCTTTATATTTTAAATATATCTCTGCAATTGTTCTAACAACATCAATAGCATCTTTTGTACTTTTATCTCTCTGAAAAAAACTTCTCCAATATAATATTTTAAATTTCCATAAATTCTTTTAGTTAAAATCCTGAATAAAACTTTAGAACTGTAAGATAACAAAATTATTGTCCTGTACTCTTCATCTTTAACAACTTACTTCATTTTAGTAATTAGAATCATTATAGTTCTTAAAAAATCTTCAGGCCAAACTCCACTATTATATATCAAATTGCAAAATCCAACTATTTTCCTTCGTAGTAAATTCTCCCATTTCTTTCAAAATTTTTATAGATATTGTATCAATCCAACAATGTTACTCATTTTTCATTTGTGCAATCGACTTCAAATTCATAATCACTGAATATATTTGTTCCATCTTTCCAATATATCATTACTATCAGTTAATCTTTTTTCCATTCTTATCTGTAATTTCTCTTGCTAACCATATCTTTTTACTCTCAAGTGACATTTCTAATTCTATCAAATACCAGATCATATCTATTCACCTGTTGAAACATTTTTATCATTTCTACTTTTATACTATTTTTCATCAATTATGATCACTGTTACATACTCTCTTTTCATTATCAAACACTTTAATTATCTGTACTTCATTTGTTCCCTCTTTATCTACAGTTACACAATTTATTGTGTGAAATATATTATTTCTAGACCTTTTCAAAAGCTATCCATTCTTGTCATCTACATCATCAATTTCATCAATGTGCCCATTTGTATTCCCTATAACCATTATTTTCTTCCCCTTTCCTTTGAAACTCTATATTTCCTTATCTAGGCAATCATATATGCTACTATTCCACTCTATTATAGTTTGATTTATCTCCAGTGGCTATATATAACATAGCCACCATCCATTCTTATCTTTCTAACATATATATATATATATAATAAAAAGTCAGATGTCACATGACTTATATATAGCTTGCATTTACCAATATGTAAACTTAAGAGCATGCTATAACTCTAAACAAGCTTTTTTTTTATTATGATAAATGCTACTACTAGAGAAGGCATTCAAATCATCTTTATCTCAGATTGTCCCCATCCCCAGACCGGTTTCGACCTATGGGTCTCTTCAGTGAGGAGTTGGGACACTAGATTCAAAAAACCAACTCAAGCTAAGCATTTATCTAAAAGGCATTTCTCAAGAAGAAGATCTAAACCTTTAGACATCTGCATGTCTTTAAAGTCAGCTCTCCAACTGAAAAAATTATATGGGCCTGAACTTAATTCAGATACTCCATATATTAATAGGCTTAGCCATTTAATTTAGCCAAAACCACAACAGCAAAATAATAATAGTAATAATAAAAAGTCAGATGTCACATGACTTAAATATAGCTTGCATTTACCAATATGTAAACTTAAGAGCATGCTATAACACTAAACAAGCTTTTTTTTATTATGATAAATGCTACTACTAGAGAAGGCATTCAAATCATCTTTATCTTAGATTGTCCCCATCCCCAGACCAGTTTCGACCTATGGGTCTCTTCAGTGAGGAGTTGGGACACTAGATTCAAAAAACCAACTCAAGCTAAGCATTTATCTAAAAGGCATTTCTCAAGAAGAAGATCTAAACCTTTAGACATCTGCATGTCTTTAAAGTCAGCTCTCCAACTGAAAAAATTATATGGGCCTGAACTTAATTCAGATATTCATTAATACTATTAAGATACTATTAATATATGGAGTATCTGAATTAAGTTCAGGCCCATATATTTTTTTCGGTTGGAGAGCTGACTTTAAAGACATGCAGATGTCTAAAGGTTTAGATCTTCTTCTTGAGAAATGCCTTTTAGATAAATGCTTAGCTTGAGTTGGTTTTTTGAATCTAGTGTCCCAACTCCTCACTGAAGAGACCCATAGGTTGAAACCAGTCTGGGGATGGGGACAATCTAAGATAAAGATGATTTGAATGCCTTCATGCCTTCTCTAGTAGTAGCATTTATCATAATAAAAAAAAAGCTTGTTTAGAGTTATAGCATGCTCTTAAGTTTATATATATGAAAAACAAAAAACAAGTTAAAAACTTTCTGACGCTTGTATTTATGTCAACAGATGGCGTTCTACCAAAAACACCGTCAAGCGTATGTTTACATAAACGTCAGAGCATTCACTATCTCTAACTTTAATTCCACTTTCAGATCATAATTTCAAGCTATTTGCTATCATCAGTGAAAGACAGGAATTTTAGAAACTAGATCTAAACACAAACTCTGAGCATTTATGAAATATATATATATATAAAGCAAGTCATATATAGTGTGGCATTGTTTTTATAAGCTTGTATTTACAAATATGTAATAATATGCAAATTAATTAGTAAATGGAAACTGCATTATATAAATGAAATTAAATTCAGAGCCAAAGTGTATTGATGTACAGCAATCAATCAGGCCAGTTCTGTTACTGAAATAGCAATAGCAAACCTGTTGAAGCTACTAATCAAAAGGAGTCTGCCTTTGAACAGTCACTTACATTGTTATATATGAACCACCAATATACCTTGTCTGTGGAATAACTTTCATTTGTATAATGGAGTCTGCTTTATTTTAATAAATTTACATCTATATTAATCCATTATAAATATTACATTTAAATACATGGCCTGTTGATAGAGAGTCTTAATTCCAATTAGGATATAAGAAATGTTGCTATACATTATATCTCAACTCTTATAGTTATAATGTCCAGCTAATGGCTCATATATAATAATGTTAGTGACTGATTAAAGAAAGCCTTTTTTTTTGAGAAGTAGTGGCTTAGACAAGTTTGTTATTGTTTTCTTTCAGCTAGCAAAACCAAAACTGGTATATTGGTTGTTGCAAATAAAATTCACACTTGTCTGTGGATTTAATTTCATTTATATAATGGAGTTCCCATTTTCTAATTAATTTACATCTATATTAATGTATTAAAAATATTAAATTTAAATATATATATATATATAATAAAAAAATTTAAAAAAGCTATTATATAGGTTAATAGAGAAAACTTGTTTAGCCTCAGGATTATTACTTAGTAATTGATGATTTTCTAGCAATATCAAAAGATAAAATTATCTATGTTTACATGGATATAATCATTATCTCTGTTTACATGGATATAATCTCCTTATTTCTATTTTTTATTAAATTAAAAATCCACAAGAATACTTAATTTTACACATACACACATATATATGAAATTAAAATCTTTTTCAGGCTATACTATGTTTTAGCTTTTTGTTTACATTGCTGATATATATATAAATTTTGGGTAGTGAATTTAATAATTATTACTTATAGAGAAAATATTGCCAATAATTTGCCAAGATTGTGATTATTAAAAATGAAGTGCTGAAGATATGGTTTTGTAGATCACACATATGCAACAAAAGTACAATCTAATAAATCTATCAGAAATGTCCCTGGTATTAGTCATTTGTCTATTGGCATTTATTAACATTCTTCAGTTTCTACATGATAGTGTAAATAAAAACATTGTTAATGATAGTAAAAAAAATAGAGATTAAAAAAAATGGTATTGAACAGGATTAAGACAGTAATTTTTGGAAATGTGCAGATAACTTCATAAATAAACATCTCTATATAGTATAGGTTTATTCATAAAATTTTTAATTTAAAACAATAATCCAAAAATGAAAATTTTATTTCCACTTCTATCCTTAAAATGTGATGATGATCAAGATATTATTGTTAATGCATTGAATGATATGTAGAATATATTTACTGTTTGAATGCAATCTGTAATTGATATCCAAATCAATCAATTTTTTTTTTGAGATGGAAGAAATAACACCAATCATTTTTAATTTAACTGTTAATCAGTTTGATAATAATAAATAATTGGGTGTTTAGTTGCATGGGAGGAGATATGATGTCAAACATTAAAAGTAATATGTTGAACTCTTTCATTAGACTACAGATTATTACTTAATTAATAATATTTTTGTAGTGTATTTCCACTACATCACTCTCATGCAAAGTAGGTAGTGTTTTTATCTGCTTTTAACACCTTGTGGATAGGTGTTTGTCCTTATCTTGCACAAGAATGGTGTAGTGAAAATTACACTACAGAAATATTATTTGCACAAAAATGTTGATTCTTTGTATCTGCTACTCTTCCATTATGATTAACCATGTAAAGATAGGAAGATGGACTTGGATGCTGAAGCATATTTCCAGTATGCTACGTCTGTATATAATTGGCTAAAATATAAACAAGTTACTATTTCAGATAAATTAGTTGTATGTAAAGTGATTATTCTGTGCATATTAGATATGGGCCCCTATCATCATTCCATAAAGGAACTGCCAAAAGTTCATTTGAAAAGACTCCATAACTATCTGAAAATATGATAAGATTGTATGTCCTTTTGGCACATTTTTCTGTTTTCTAGATGTGATGCAAATAAAACTTTTTTTAATAAAGTCATATCTTTTTTAATTGGACATGTGAAGGAAGTGTGATTGTAAAATAATTTTTTTATAAAATTATAATAAACTGGGGTGTAGTTCTTTTAACACAGTAGTAAACTTTCCATACAGCAGTGCCACCCAATGCTACCACAGTAATCAATGGATGCAAGAAGATACATGCATAAAATCTTTATCTAGTGCCTACTCATTTAATATCTCCAAACTAGTTTCCAGCTTGTGGTTTTTATCAGTGAGGAGCCATGAATCTAAGAGAACTGCACTTATATCTTGGGATCTAATGCAACCCTCTAGCAGCCATCTTTTATCTTTTTTAGTTAATTATGAAGCTACAAGTCCAAAATGAAAACAGTATTGTTTTCAATCCAAGCTCATTCACTTGTATAGGCACTAGATAGGAATTTTATGTATAATCCTTCTTGCACCCATTGATTACTATGGCTTGCACTAGGTGGCACTACTATATGGAGAGTCTGGTATACTTTTAACAGATTGTGTAAACATAGAAAATGGTGGTCATGTGATATGTAATTCTTTTATGAGAGAAACAGACCCCATGAATCTATATTATAAAGATTATGTCATAAGTGGAGTGAACCTGGTCTACTGATCACTTTTATTAAGAGAGTGTGGCCGAAAATAGAATATATCAAAGTCTTACAATGAAGTGATGGATTGGAATCTTTTAAGATGAAGGCTTGCTGCAGACATCAAAAGACAGCTTTACAATATGTCAAATAATTAGACTAAAGAAGCAGAATGTAATACATATAGACATATTTTGAATTTATAGATTGTTTTTATTATCTATTTTTTCCTTCTGGATTTAGAATAGTTATATTCATTTACAAATGGACTCTAGTGAAGCTGAAAAGAAAAAATATGCATTTTAAATAATATTTAAATATATATATTGTTTATACTAAATATAATTATAAAGAATTTGAACTCGAACTGTCAAGCTCTCTACTTCTATCCAATATATCTTATACAATTGATCCACATGACCACATACATGTGAAAAGGATAAATGATCTCCAATATACGTATTTCGGGCTAAACTGAGCATTGATTGTATAAATATGCGGGAGATGGTCATTTGACCAACTGATGAGTGCTGGATTAACACGAAATACATATATTGGAAATCATTTATCTTGTTCACATGTATGTGATCATGTAATCAGTTGTATAAGATAGATTGGATAAAAGAAAGGAGCTTGACAGTTCGATTCAAGTCCTTTATAATTATATTTTAAATAAATAAAATTTTAATACATTGAATAATCAGTGGAGTTGTTGCAAGAACAGAATCAAAAAAATACATAATTACTATTCTGCTCGCAGAATAACCAAAAAGAAAAATTGTTAAATTACTGTATTGAGTAAACAATATTTTATCAAATGCAATTTTTCCCCATTAAACTTTTGCATATTTTTTTCTTTAAACCAATTTATATTTGAGATTTCAGAATATGGTTCTGCATACAGATATTTTTTTTTAAAATTCCTTTTTTAAAAAAGTAAATGCTAGCTTTTTATGGTAATATAAAGTAACTATGTTTTAATTTTATATAACGTTTATATTTAAAAACTATTTCTAAAAAAAAGAAAACTTTATTTCTCTTTTATCGTCCACTTTAAAATATCAGTAAATTCACATTCTTAATTGAATAGAAAGTGATTTATTATTGCTCTGATAAATCTTAAAGATCTATTGGTTGTCAAATTGTCTCTCTTGACCTTTCACATATCTGCAAATCTTATTGGTCAACTTAATTTAACCAGTTCTGTCTTTAATGATTCACCTTTTAAATAAATCTTTGTTACAGTAGCGTTATTCTTCTGTCAATTTTAGCAGGTAATTACTAGGTCCAGTTATGAGTTGAGTTTGAAACGTGCGACATTAAACACAAACAAATGATAGTAAATGAAGTGAAAGATTCTTGTCGCTCGTTGCATTTATTACTGCCGTATTTTCTCCCAAAATGACTCTCTTTGCCCGTTTTACTTGGAATAAGGTAAGTTATTTGTAAATTTAAATTATTATCAGTGTAAGAAAAAAATATTAGTAATTATAATTCCTAATCTTTTCTCTAAAAATTTTAAATAGAAATATTGTTAATGGAAATATATTATCACTTTCCTCATCATTTTCAGTTTTATGTGGGACAAAGACCTTTATAGTACCTCCTTACCAAACTTGTCAGATGTTTTTTTTATTTCTAATGCTTATGAGCTTTTAGTATTCATTTAAATCTTATTATGGTTCATCGCAATCATCTATCCCTACTGTGTCTCACTAACTTTTAATTGTATTATTATACTCATCCGTATTCCAATAATACACCCCCCTCCCCTCCTTGTTATTTCCACGTATCTTTTTTATATTTTTCTGTGCCATTATACCTTATATCATATTTGTGTTATTTTAAAATAAAGAAGAGATAAATCAAATTAATTAATAGGCTTTTGAAATATGAACTTTT
This sequence comes from Epiperipatus broadwayi, assembly GCA_028023455.1. Lineage (NCBI taxonomy): Eukaryota > Metazoa > Onychophora > Udeonychophora > Euonychophora > Peripatidae > Epiperipatus > Epiperipatus broadwayi. The sequence continues at coordinate 2,148,842 of JAQFVV010000183.1, forward strand.
TCTACAGTACAGGCTTTATCATACCTGCACTTCTATATGTAATATATAGGGTGTTTGAACTCAGACTTTCACACGACCCTCAACCATCCATGCTTTTAAAAAAAAAAACCATGACTTATTCAAGTGTAATAATATTAAATGTATTGCAAAGTCGTTTGAATTAATTTATTTCTTTTTTTCTTCATTTTTTTAATTGATATAAGTTCGCCCAAACTAAAATATATTTTTACTCGTTTGTTCAAACAGTATAAATATCTAATTCTAAATTGTAAATCATTAGCTGTTCTAAGAGTAAAAACAATGTAATTTTTTTTTCTTTTTCATGTGTCATAGCATCAGCCGGGAAGCGAACCCGCTAACCCGGGACAACTGCTTGTAAAGCAGCTGTCGCTGACCTCTCGACCACCAATGCTTGACAAAAACAGTGTAATTCATTCTGTTATTTTCAGCAACTTTATAAAAAGTTTTCAATCTCTTAGATAATCAGTATTTTCTTAATAAGATATGATATACATGTCTAACAAAAACTCTTTATAAAGTTGCTGAAAATAACTGAATCAATCACGTTGTTTTTCTATTATTTTCTGTAATTTATTGAAGTATCATTTTTACTTAATAATTTCAATGTAAATCTTTTTATCTCCCGATATTTTAAAGCTTTAATCATAACTGATAAATTCACTATTGCCCTGCCTGGTTTTATACGGCAATAAGCTGAACATCCAGAGTTAAAAGTACATGGATCTGTCAAGCATTGGTGGTCGAAAGGTCAGCACAGCCGCCTTACAAGCAGTTGTCCCGGGTTAGCTTCCCGACCGATGCTATGACATATGAAAAAAAAAAAGGTACATTGATCTGAATTCGACTCTCACTTCCGATGTTCTAATGCCATAGGAACTCTCGAGTAATGCACGCACAACATCTTTTCAATACTTAATATTGATTTTATTAAACGATAAAACAAAAAAGATAATTCCATGCATATATAAATCTAATACTGATAAATATTGTATCTGAAAAAACGTTCCCCTTTAAAAAATATTAGTTTTAAATAATTTCTATAAATAATAAAGCGAAGTTTAAAAATAAAACATTGTCGAATGTAGGAGTTGTTTTGTTTTTTTTTTTAAAAAAAAATGATAGTGAGGTGACGATAAGAACATTTTAAAATCGTATTTATTACAAAACAATTATAATGAACACATCTTTTCTTATACTTTTCAATAATTCTATATTATATATTATTTATAAAATATTCTACTTTTATATTGTTTCCAGCAAACCCTTACAACTTAGTGTCATTAAAGTGAAGACGTTATGATAACTACTGTTAAGTAGATGATAGGCACATGGTGTCTTATGACATCACTTAGTCATAACCCTCTATTGTTTAGTTGCTCAACTTATTTTTGACAAAGAAGTTAATTTATATATACAATTACCTTTTACAGTTTTCATGAAAGTTATGTTTATAAGAAGTGAACTAATTGGTACCTATTTACTCAATACCTTGTATATTTTAGCGCAGTAATAAAATGGCAACTCTGAAGCTCAAGTCTTATAAATCACACCTCTATCTCCATCAACTCTGGTATTTGAATTTCTTATCAACTGTGCAATAAAAATTCAATTATTTTATTTAATGTTGCAATATTATCAATCGTCACTGAAATTCATAAATGGTCGAATACTTCTTCACAGCAGTTTTGAATATACAAAAAGATAATCAAATTATTTGTTACTCTGGAGGTCATATGACATTTGAATAGAAGTTGTGACAGGTTCCATAGTTTGCTATTCTATCACTATGCTAAATCATACTAAACATTGTTTAATATGATGGCTTTTAACATTGTATACCAAATCTGATTATTTCTTGCAAAAATGCTTTAAAAATTGTCAATTTGTTCTACATGATCTGTTTTTTCCACTATTGCTAAATCTATGCTGAAAAGAGTAGGGAGATGAACTGTATAAGTGAGACATTTCTGTTTTTTGGTACATCTTTTATGACTGTATGTACAATACAGAATTTAAAGTATTATTGAGAAAGTATAAATCTTATGTAATAACTTGTGTTATTCTATGCCAATGTTTTCAAGATGTTTCTAACAGTGCTCCAATGACTTAAACTGAAATGCTAATTTAGCTTTTATTGTGAGAATAAGCAAAAAATACTTAATAGGCCCATTTTAAAAACTCCAAATATAAAATTGTTGATATTACTCGAAATGTTCAGTTCACTTAATGTTCTTGTATGATTTAATGTTAAGAATGTTTTTGTTTTGTTAAAGGACAATGTAATGTACTACATATAGTGATTTTTACCATCAAAATATATACTAAAATGATTTTTAATAGTATAATTTTATTTATTACTTACAATGAAGGGAAGACACAACATCTGAAAAACATTTGAAGTTGTTATTATATTTAGAAGATAGTAATTCCTCTTCACTAGCAACTTACCATAATATTAAACAGTGATGTTAAATGCAAGGTTACTGTTGTCCTAGCAACAAGATAAAAACTTTGAGCAAATAAGAATGATTATCTTATTTTCAAACTCAAATGCACTTATGTGAACTAATCCTAAATGTCTAGAAATGATAGCATGAATATATAAATCATTCATTTTAAATCCAATAATTTACTTATATTCATCCTCTCAATTCTAGAGACTTAAGATTGGCTTATGTGAGTGCATTTGAGTTTGAAAATAAAATGGGCTTTCTTATTTTTTAAAGTCTTTATTTTGTGGTTGGAACAAGAATATCCTTGCAATTAACATCATTGTTTAATGTTATAATATGGTTCTAGGAAGGAGGGGTGAATATCTTCTGAATATAATTTATTATATATATTTGAAGTTGATTAAAAGTTAGAATATACACATGGGAAAATCTGATTGTGCTGCTTCACCTTTGTTGATTACTTCTATTCTTGTGATTGCTGATAATCTTGTTATTTTGAATTGTTTTAAAATTAAATTTAATATATGATAGAGTGGCAGATTCTGAAGGTCAAAAGTCATGGGTCACAGGTCAGCTCTGTCTTTTCCAGTGCTTATGATATCCCATGCAATAAAGTACTCAATTATTTTTTTATTTTTTATTATTATTGTTAACTTTTTTGATGCGCCTTTAATAATAGCAGTTTAATAATATATAAAGAGCATTAAAAATATTTTTGGCCAATTATATCATTATAAATATCATTTTTAAAAGTGATTTTGTAAAAATTGCTTATATAGGTGAAAGAATAACACCAAAATTTTAATTCAAACCACATTTTATATAATACAGATTTTATTTTCTGTTGGAATAATTTCAAAGTAATATTACATTGTACATTTACCATGAAGTCTTTTAACATAAAACAGAGCTATTCATTAAATAATGTAAGGGCTACATTAAAAAATATTTAGCTGAGGACCACATCAAAAAGAATAAATTTGATACATATATTAAATTATTGGAGAGTCCTATTGTTAGTTATGTGTAAACAGGCATTTCAAAAATATAAAATAACATACAATAATTGTTTACAATAAACATAAAGATTATCAATTATTGATAGAATTAAAATGTCTAGTAGTCATTTAATTTAAATTGCTATTTTATTTTTGCACTTAGAAAAAACAAAATGTCTAAGTGAGACAAACAAACCCTGACTGCATACAGGCAGTAATTTAGACAGTTCTGATGTAAAATATCATTAATTTTAAGAAAATGTTTGTACTCTTGTAATGCCAGTTGTCATCATTATGATATGGAAAAAAAATGAATAGTTTTATTGATTGGGAGTTCATAAAGATTGGACACTAGAAGTGATGCAGTTAGTTGGTATGCAAATGACACAGGGAGTTTTTCCTCTTTAAGAAATGACAGACTTTGGAGAGTAATAGAGTCAAAAGATAAAGTCTCCAAATCAAAGTTTGACTCTGTACTTTGAGAGCTTGAACGTGAGTGATCATCTATAATGATTGTTATTGAGAAGCCATTGAAGTATAACTCTAAAATAAAAGTCATTATTTTCAGAAATTAAAATAATAAATAAAGCTTAAAGTTTAAAAATAAATAGTTAATCTAGTTAGGATTGCAAAACACCAAACGAAGCTTCGCATTACTTCAGATTACTTTTAACATCTGTATTAAGAGTTTTAATTCACTTTATTTACTTTACTACAGAGCCACCTATTGGAAATATGACGAAATATGACCAATCATTAAATATGTATAAAACTACATTCATATTCCTAGATCAGAATTTAATTATTAGATATATGTCTTAGGATCAAACATAATTTGCACTCACACATCTATCGGCTACTTTACTTATATTATCTAAGATAGGAACATGAGATTCAAAATCAGCTTAAGGTTTTGAATGCAAATGAGTTTGCTGCTAACATTAGATTTGAATGATGAGGTAAGAATTAGTTAAAGAAGTTTAGAATTGTCTATCATTTAAAGAATTGTAAAAAAAGAGAAAACATTGTATAACTGAAACCAATTTGGATCTAATAAAAAACATTCTATGACCAGAAATGGAAGGCCTTAAAAGTTACTCTTATCAAGCATATAATAAAATCCATAGCATGTAGCATTGTGGATATAAAAAAATATATATTCTACCACTAGTACAGAAAAAAAAATCAACTACTTTAATAAAAAAACAATATCAGTTAATTATATTTTTAGCAAAAAGTGAAGATATTGTAATAGTCAGATTTGTACATTCATGTAACAAAATCCAGAGTTCAGATAAAACACACCAAAGTTGACCAAAATGGGATGGTTAGATCCTGAATCTGATCAAGCTTCAACTCATTCACCAGTACTCCATGATTTAACACCTTATGAATGACATTTCTGAAGTTACACTCTATCTCACTTTCACTAGTAAGTTGGCTCCAAACAGGGAGAAACATGACTCAGAAAATGAACTAACAACCAAACTAAAGGGTTAAATAGGTTACTGGTAATGCTAATTAACTTAACTAAAATAATGCATATTCAACATATAAAATCATTAAAGGATTGGGTTGGATTGCAAGCAAACAGACATGAAACAAGTTTATATTTTAATAGGTTTATTAAAACAAATACTTCAACCAAAGCAAAATTACATTAATTATATTGTGTTACGTATATGGAATTAACACATGCAGGTGTTACATAGTGGATGAGACTGAAATAACACAGCAGTCTCATCTTAATATATAAATTAAATATGTGTATATATTTGTGCAGTTAATAAAATCATCCCTATAATAGTTAATATGCCAAATCTATTTTTTCATTGATTTGCCAATGTTACAAGTTAATAACCCAACCAATATGATTACTATATATGGTGCAAGGTGGCTGCTACATATATTAATGATGCGAGCTAATAGGTAAGCTCAAGATGATGCAGATTCAACCTAGTAATCAAGATTGGATTTTAGACTAATGCTGAATAGTTAATTAATATGAAAAGAACTTTATTTTTAGATTTGCATATATCTGCTACAGCGCTAATTTAAAACACTAAGAAATAAGTTCGCGATGTGAGTGAGTAATTATTCATGGGATTCCACATCAAAATGCATGGAACTCTAGGACTTGATGGCTTGTTACCAATAATATGAACATATTTAGTTCAGGAACTCAGATAGGCTTTACAAAATGGTCTGGATCCTTGTATTTCAGTTCCAAAAGATAGTTATGCCTGAACTAAGATGGATGTGAGTGGCTGCCACTGCAAACACATCAGAAAAATAGCTAAATATAATGTACAAGTGTACTTAGTAAAGACACTCACAATGCTTAAGTAATATATATATATATTTTTAAGCATATATATATATATATATATATATATATATATATATATATATATATAATTATGCTTAAAAAGATAGCTTCTATCTGTTAAACTAACACAACTAAATTCTTTAAACTAGCACATTAATCAGGCCAAGTAAAAGGGACTAAAGTAAATTTTCCATCTAGTTAATACATTGAATCTGCATGTTAAATCATAATCTAAGAGGGGAAAAGTACATTTAATGGGCATTAATAAATATCAGCAAATATACTTTAACATCATCTTAGCTAGCCTATTACTTCTAACTAACAGATATCAATAATCATAATTTATAATAACTTTGATTAGGTGAACCATAAAGAAATATAATATAAATCAATGATAATAACAAGTGCAGAGTGATCAATTATTACCTAATATAATAGGATCTCAAAACAGCGCTCAGATATGGTTTATTAAAATAACAAGTGTTTGCTGTCTAGAAATATTTGGCATATTATAACATATATAAAATAAATTGAGATAAATAATTAAGATAATATATATAAGCATAACTGCAGTACAAAAGAATTTAGATAATTAACTGATTACAGTTAATTTAATTTAAAGAAGTAAATTATATTTATAAAGATAAATTCAGGCAAGATTTATACAGATTAATTACTTTAAATAGAATTTGAAGAATAAAATAATGAATGTTCAAATTACATTATATCAGCTAACTTTAAATATTAGAGTTAAAGGTCTACAAATTTATTTAGAGCTTTTCAGTTTTTAGGAAAGATGTTACCCATCTTCTTTGCTAAGCTAGTGATGCAGGCACATCAGATAGCGGGGGTAGTGGCATTCTTGATCTTTGGATAGGCTGTCTGGTTTGAACTATGATTTTCTTGTGGCAATTCGTTTGCTGGAAAGTCTCCCATCTCTACAACAATGATGATGGATCATTAGGCACATAGAATGGGACTAGAAATCATCATCTTCCCTCAGAAAAACAGCAAATCTAAAGCCCTTTTACTCCACCATGTCAAAAATGAAACTGGCATAGAGACTGGTGGCAACACTTCAGATTTATAGTATATATATTTGCAGCACAAAATATTGCCTAAGTATATGATTTTTCATATCCTATCATATTTTGTCAACAAAAATGGATTTGCAGCTGTTAAATCCATTAACACCTATTTGCCATCTTATATTTTAATTTACAAAATCGATTAAACCTTTGTTCAATTTTAAAGCTGATACTTTTAATTTGACTTAGCCACCTCGATTTCCTAAAAACTGAGAAATAGTGCCAGTTCAGTAATTCTTATTTATTACAAAATACATTTTGGAAAACATATTATCAAAATAAGATTTTAGCTTATACGTTATGCTGTACCAGCACAGATGTGGTGGTGTGATTTTTTATTTACTACTACACAGTTTAAAATTAAGAATTATTAGAGAATTTTTAAATAACATTTTGTTATATATGTATCGTTGTGATATATAAACTTTGCACATATACATGTCATTTTTAATGTAAAATAATAAATTGACTCATTTAACAAAATAAAATCTATAATTTAAAGATTTGATTTTAAACATTTATTCATATATATATATATATATGTGTGTGTGTGTGTAATGATACATATATAACTGTGTTGATGCTTATATACATGTACTCATACAGAGTTTAAATCCATACAGATGGAATTATGGGGAAAAATAGGTGAAACATATATGAGGTCACAAATATACCAATTCAATATGTATATCATCGTAATCATCATTATTAACTTTTATCTACCCATTAGAAAGAAGATTTATCCAAGTTTAATATAGATTCTTCAATCTCTGACTTCTCTTTTTCATATCATCCCATCTCGCACGTGATCTTTTGGATTGTCTGTCTCCTGTCACACTTGTGGTTGGCATTGGAAAATGTAAATGAATTTTTTTTTTTTATTTGATTAAAAGAAAGTTTTTATTGTATCAAAAACAAAATTATATTTTCAAAAATAATATATATTTTATTTTACTTATGGATTAAAAATATGTATAATATAAATATTAATGCTGTACATTTTTTTATACTTTTTAAACTATATTGTTATATAATATCTCCTCTTTGCTTAATATTGTCAAATATCAAAAATCCCTAATACTTCATATTATCAAGATATGATCTATATACAATATTAATTTTAGGAACCATGTAATTACTAATAATAACACATTAATCAATTATTTAACTTATTCAATGCAGCATATAGTAAAACAAGAGCTGCTTTTTACTGTACGGCTATCTATAGGAAGGTTGAGTAATCATAGATTACCAAATGATAATACACTCCATCATCATCATAAACCATTATCAATCCACTGCATGATGAAGGTTTTTCCAAGTTCAATCCATTTTCTCCGATCTTCTAGCTTCTCTTCTCCACATCACCCTGCATACTTTCTTATTTTATCGATCCATCTCACATGTAATCTCTTTCTGGGTCCTTTACAATCTCTTGAAATTCAGTTTAAGATTTCAATTGTCCATCTATTATCATCTCTTCTAACAATATGTTCAGCCCAACTTTACTTCAGTCTTAATTTTTCAATGAGGTTAGTAACACCTGATTGTTCTCTTACCCATATATTGCATTTTTGATTTCTTCTTGTTACTCAAGTCTCTGTATTGCTCTTCTATTAAGTGTTTAAATCTCAGAATCATAAGTAAGAACTGACAAAACACATTTATTAAAAATTATCTTTTTCAAACACATAGGCATGTTTCCTTTTAGTATCAAGTTATTTCTACCAAAAGCACTCCAACAAAGTTTAATTCTATGATTAATTTAATCCATTATGCTTCAATCTATATTAATAATTTGACCAAGGTATTTGTAGCTGTTAACTTCTTCTAACCCATCATAATAAATCTTTATTTTCATATTTTGAGAAAATCCATTGAATATTACTTTAGTCTTTTTAACATTTATCTTTAGTCCTACTTTCCTCTGATAACTCCTGCAACATTTCCTGCAGCTCTAAAGCATTATTTGCAAAAACAACTACATCATCTGCAAAATCTAAATGACTTAAATAATCTCCATATCACCAAAACTTTTTTTTTTTTTTTGCAAGAAGTATTTTGTGGATTAAAATGGGAAGCTAAAGGAGTAATAATACACTTAATCATATTTATATTGCATATAAACGAACTAAATCCTGATTTTAAAATATAATCATATTTATATTGCATATAAACGAACTAAATCCTGATTTTAAAATATATATATATGATCAGAAATATTCTCTTTTTACTTATAGCTTTATTGTTTCTTTCAGCTCCAAAAATATTTAACATATTCATTTTCTAGTCAATGAGTTTTCTAATCTAAGAATGAGATTGCAACCTCATCAATTAGTCATTAGCAGGAGTTCAAACCCTCATAATCAAGAAATGTAGCTGAAGATTTCTAAGGTTAGGATATGGTGAATATGAGCAGTGTTATTTTCTCTCTCTCTCTGTAGAGAAGCTTTTGCCTTGCAATGAGCTGTTTCACAGATTTTCGTATTTTATATTTCACACGTTCAATTTATCACATAATTTTTGATTATCATTTTATGCACAGAGACATTATATGTAAATAACACCAAAAACTCAACACATTCCTACTAAACACTTGCTAAATGTGTCCAACCATTGTCATGGCAACATTACATATAAACAGAAAATGGAAACCTGTTTGTCTTGGCATGAATTACAATTTATATATAGCATCATAAACATGAAATTCTTTATTTCTATTTACACGTTAATATTGCTTTGATGATGATTAGTGAGATTTAGATGAATTGTTTAAGTGAAGGTAAGCTGAGTGTTTATGGTATAATTTATACCAACACAGCTTTTAGAATTTTTAAATTTTATATAAATATATAATGACATCATCGCACAATATTGTTCTTTATTGGATCTTTTTAGCTTTTATATACTAATTTTCTTTTTGTTTTCAACAAAATTCTTAATTTTATATACTCATCATTTTACTTTATTTTTGTGCTGTATTTAAGTCTCTTCCGGAACCTTCCTAATACACATGAGGATGTGGGACAACACATATATAGATTCATTAATATTTTTAAAATATATACGCCCTTATGGCTATTTTTCTTTATCTATATAGAAATTATCCAAACGGAAGTCAATCTCCGATAATGCGCTATTTCTTAAATATTATAAATCTCCACACACTTTCCCACCAGTAAGAATTTAGTGCAGTAAGGTCTGCCCATCCCTTGTATATGCATGTAAATGGAATATGTCCTGTACATGAGGGATCTGAGTGATTTATGGTCAACATGGGTAGGATGAGAAGGTTGGCACCAATGTGGGCTTTGAGCGTTCCATCAGATTTTCAATGAAATGGATGATTGAAGAGTTATGGCATGGAGGGGATTGAAACCTGTCCATTAAAGTATGAATATTGGCTATCTTAATATAAGCTGAGCATTGATTGTAAATATGTGTGTGGGGATAATAATCTGGACTAACTGACGAGTGTTGGTTTAGCACGAAATACAATATTGGTGACATTTATTTTTTCGACATGTGTGTGATAAAGTTTATCAGCAATTTGAGATAGCATGGATAGTTGAGGGTCATGTGAAAGTCTAAGTTCAAACTCTCTATATATTACCATATTGGAGTACAGGTATGAAAAAGCCTGTTTTAAGTGAATAATATTTAAGAAATAGCGCATTATCAGAGTTTTACTTTCGTTTGAATCATTTCGAAGTTTTGAGCGCTTTATAATAATAGGGTTAGCTACGTAGGCATATATTATCTCTCTTTTTTTATTATTTTATCATCATCATCATTATTAAAAACGAGAAATAATACATGTGTATGCAGATAGAAAAATAACAGCTATATGAATATACGTGTATTAAAAATATTGATTTACATATGTGTTGGTGGGTGTGTAGTTTCAGAAATTATATACATATAATAAAACATATTGATAGTAGGATTATAAGAATAGACACATTAGTGATTATATAAAATTAAGCAAAAAAAAAGTTCTTATGATAAAAAAAATGTATTATATAACAACAACATTAATTGATAATATTGACATTTTAAAAAGTTTTATAGTAAGTAAGAGTGAAATAAAAAAATAATGAATAATTTACTGATTAAATAATATAGATATAAAACGCACGTAAATAATAATCAATTTAACATAGTATAATGGTATACATGTAAGATGGCCATGGGATGGTACAAATCCCAACAAGTCTCCTAAATAAATAAAATGAATAAGAACACAGAGTCAGCATTCAGAAATCATTCGAAGTAAATAATAAACTTATAAAGTACCCATAATACATAAAATAGCATCACAACAATCAATCTTTTTGATTGGATTTAAAAGATATGCATTATAAAACAGGTTAATTATCTTTTAGTCAATACCAAAAGGTGTAATATAAAAGCAATTATCATTAATTATAGTAATTCTGATCATCATCAATGTTCTGGACCATCAAGTACATCAAGTATATATGTATTGAAACGGTGAGTTTCATCCATCTGCCCATTTCACTTATTTTACCCACACATCTACCCATATGCCAGGTTTAAACCCTCACAGAGTACCCATTTAAATAACATTAAATTACTATATGTGCAGAATCATATATATATATATATATGAGCGGTATGTCTGTAGTTTAATAGCATAAGTATAGATTACAGATATGTATCCATTTTATAAATATTTCTAATTTAAGAAATATTTTAGTTTAAATTATTGATATGTTATTGATATATATTACAGATATGTATATTCATTTTATAAATATTTCTAGCTTAAGAAATATTTTAGTTAAATTATTTAACCAATTTTATTGCTGTATTATTGAAATCACATATGTATATTTCCTGTTATTCTGCACATATGGTTATAAAATTAGTCTTCTACTAATTATGAAAGTAACTTTGTCAAAATAACATTTGATTTTGTAAACAGATTTTAAAGTAGGTCACGCATTGGTCCTAAAATAGCATGGACTTGATTTGGTAAATATAAAATGTTAATAACAAATTAACGCAGGAAAACAAAATCTCAATTACCGGTTGTAATTAAAAATGTGTTTCTAAAATAAATAAATGAGTTTTTCTACTGGTTTTAACTATTAAATATGTTTTGCTAAAATAAATAAATGGACTTTTCAGCTGCGTACAAGCTCATAAAAAATTAACAGGTGGACAGAATTTGAAAAGTATATATACTTAAAGTTTTGTTGCCAAGAATCGATCATATATATAATAAGTGAGTTGTAAGCAGAACCTATGCCCATTTTACCTTCAAAATGATCGAGTAGAATGGCGATAAATCACCTCTTGGCCCTTAGCCGGGGAATGGAAGAACTTTGGTCCAATGAAACCTAATGCCATATCCAGCAAAGCAGCCCGTAGAAAATCTCTATTAACTTTAAATCATTGTCAGAAGTGTCCACTTAATGTCCTCCCAAGTGCTCCAGAATTAACTATAATGGAAACAACTGAATGGTAAATTTTCTCTCTCAGAGTTCTGTTTATAAACTGTGACTTTCGATTCTTTTAAAAGCTAGCTATTTATTAAATCTGCCTTTCCCAAACACCTTTACTAAAATCTACAAAGAAGATTGTTAAATGTTAAATCTTGCCTGGTTGTTAAACTTGAATTCTCCTTTAAAATGTAACACTCAAATTTTCTTTTAAAATGTAAAACTCTAATAATCTGTTTTAAACTAAATGTATAATTTTTGCGGTCCTTTTATGCCTATTTCTAAATCTATTCAATTTATTCTATGATTTTATCATTTTAATATTATGTGTATTCAATATGCCAAATGACTCAAAACCGCAAGTATTTATAAATATAATTTTAGCTTATCAATCTGCAAAGATAGTTTCAAATCTTCGCTATAATAAATATGAAATAATTGAATTATTATTTTTCTTTCTCACTCGCTGTTTCGAGATCACATTATTATTTTACTGATTAAGTTTTGGGTATTAATATTACAATAATCAGTTATCTAGTTAAAATTGTAGTTTGCTTAATTCTAGTTATAAATTATAACTATTTATATTTGTAACTCGTACATCATAGGAACTAGCCACTGAGATATTCTCAAAGCATATTTTAATGTTTTATTCGTAATTACCCCACAAATATGCTTTGTCCTCCTTAGATTTATATGTATTGAGATGCAGGTGATAATATTAAACTAGATTACTAATTAATTTAGTCCCTAAATAGTATATTTGAAATACTAAATTTGAGAACTGGATTGTATAGATATGCAAATAGATGCTATCTAATTTTAAGGCATGCTAATATAAATTTACTTATTTGCATTATATATATGTATAAGTTGCAGATGTGTCCTTACAAAGTATGCAATGTACAATTATCTGCTTGCTGCATGATTATTGATGAGTTGCTGGTGGAGATCACTCTCATCCACTTTAGTTCAGGTTAAAGCACACACTTTTAGAACTAGGGCACAAGGACCTAGATTATTCATAATGCTTATCTGACTTCCTGAACTACTAATGTTCCTATTCGTAGCAAGTTGAGCGGTTTTAGGGCAAACCGAGTCTTTGAGACTGAAGCCCATGAATAATGACCCATTCGCACCTTTTTGCTTTATTAATATTTTGATAAGTGCCATAGAGTATATAGATAAACCTATCATAAACCAGTTTTCTCTCCTTTTTATATTAAATGATTATCTGGTATTAGTGTATATCCTAATCTAGGTTAACATGCCAACCTGTGTATCTCTGAGCCTAATTATGTGTGTGACTTAATTTTGTATTGGTAGATGTTATAAGAGCGCTATCAAGTTAGTTATATAACTTTGGCTATTAAGTTCCATATGATCTAGCAGACTTACATGAGAGCTAGAAATTTGGCATATTAATACAGGCTTAAACTCCAATACTGCACTACACTTTAGTAAACACTTATAATGAGATAGGTAACATTAATCTCATTAGCTATATAATGCCTGCGAACATAATATCTCACGTTCCCATCATAAAGTTTTGTATGTTTTGATTTAATATGTGTTACTGTTTTATTAAATTAATATTTAAAATATAACTCGTTTTCGTAATTTTATTGTCTGTGAGTTCATTTTATCCAACTCTAGATTTAATTGCACCTACATCATTATACCTATAGGTAGATCATTCTATTATATTTTATAAGCAATCATTGATATTTTAATTACTCACCCAGTCATATGTGTGTATATCTGACCAAATCAGTGTTAAATTAGTTAATTTGCGAGTCTTTTGTTTTACGCCGAGTGACTGCCGGACCGAGGTTAAATTGAATGTCTGTGTACATTGAGAAATGTCATCCATAGGGTATTATATCATTGAGCAGAGGTGAAAGGATTGAATGTTGGTCAGATTCTGGATCCCAGTATCCGGATTCGATCAGCTTTAGTGTATTTTGCCTGTGTTCTAGATGTTGTTATGTGGAGGGACAATTCTTACAGTTACAATATATATATATATATATAAGCAGTCTATTATGCTTAAATCTAACTTAGGATTGCAAGAACCCTAGGGATTGTGATTATAAACAAAAAAATAGACATATGTTCTGGACCATCAAGTGCCAATATACTGGCCAATAATAAAATAATAATTACCTTAAAGTGAGTGGACTTTAAAGATAATCTCTATCTTTGTGCCATTAAGGGAATTCTCTAGGTCTTCACACAATACACCCATATATATATAAACATACTGTTATGCTTAAATCTAACTTAGAATTGCAACCCCAGGGATTGTGATTATAAACAAGAAAAATAGACATATGTAATTAACTTATTTTACATTAAATAAATTCCCTGGAATAGTTTAAAATATTGATCTACAAATTTATTAAATAGAAATAATTAATAAAAAAAAATGAAATGTCAGTTAAGCACTCTATAATACAAATACATTATTCTGATTTTGACTTACAAATATTAGAAAATGTTACAGATTGAAGTAAATAACAGATATATCAATATAAGTTTACACATGCATATAAACATATATAAGCGCATAGATATGCCTGTATGATAATATAAAATGTTTCAATAATTATTTAGCTAATGAAGATTATTCTTATCATAATAGTAGATAAGTATATGGATATAAATACATGTATGTGCGTTATAATATGGAAATATTTCATACCAATATTTCAGTCATTAGTAAGCTAAATTTTTCTGTGTGAACAATATATAAATTATTTTATATGTTATGTGCATACGGCATGCGCACCATAATATATAAATATTTTATTTGTTAATATATTACAAATCATTAAATAACGAATATATACATAATATGTGCACACATATGTATATAGTTTAGCATGTATATTTTAGCATGAAATAAAACATTTTTAGTTAATAATTTTAATTATTTTACTCTACAAATAATATTAACACTTTTAAAGCGTAAAGAAATATTTTTTATCATCTTTAAGGTAAAGAAATCTTACTCGGTCTCTTTGAAAGTCCCTAGATAATTTTTAAATATATCACTCTTAAATGGTAAATAATTTTTTTTAAGATAAGAGATATTACTTATTTTTTAAGAATTCAGTGGGGGAAGTTATCTTTAAAATGTTTGGTTATGCGTTCTGCAATTTTATTCAAAACTTAATTGTTTTTAGCTTTGGTCTCTCACTTTTTAAAAAAGTGTTCTCAAATCCACTTTTCACCAGTTAATTGCTTTAGCATTTCTTCACCTCCCCCTCTCCATTTGTTTATTATTCTCTATAATTTATTGAGTGCAAAATCAATATGATGTATATTGTACAAAGGAAATAATATAAAAGATAAGGTGTTAAACAAACAAGATGAATATGTTAACATTACAAGGAAAATAAAATAAAATCACATCGTATGTACAGTTGTTATAAGTTTTCCTTATCCTTTTTTAAAAAAAAAATTCAAGTAATGTAGATTTTTTTTATTCTTTCTTTTGAAGCATCTTCATAATATATATGTGACTTACAGAAATTTTTTGTCTGTGTTTCTATACATGTATTGCATAAAGTAGTACACATATAACATTTGTTACTGGGGTTTCAAGACTTGTAAGCTGGTTTTGTAGTCATGTCCAGGTTATGAAGCATTACAATAATACTCGCTGTCCTCATTCCCATTTAGCTTCCATAATTTACTGTATCGCAGCCATACAAACAGGCAAACTCTCACCTATTGGATTATGAATTCATAGAAAAGGTGTCTCTACTTTTATACAAGTTCAATCTCTACAAACATGGAGACTGGTGGTGGTTCTTCAAAACTGACTTTCAACACACATTAGTCTAATAACTTAATAATTTCATTTAATCCCACTATTTATAGTCTATAGTGAAATTTGAGAGCATGATTATTAACTAAGTTTTTTTTTCTATCTTCATTAATATAAAAAAAAAAAAAACAGATAATTTAATTTATCATCCTATTTTTTTTTTTTTTTATATTAATTAAAAAAACTATTAGTTAAAATTTTTCTTAATTTTTTTAATGAAAAACATATTGCAGGATTAATTATAATCAAGATACATTATAAAGAATAAAATCCCTCTACTTTCCGAAATTAACATTTTCATCTAAATCATAAAAATCAAAATTAAATAAGAAATTTTATATATTTGATTTTTAATACTTTAGACAACTGAATGAAGTATGGATAGATTCAGAAGATAATAAGAACAAAATACATGGGCGAGAGAACAAACGGATGTTACTGACATCATTGAAAGTATTAAGAGACTAAAGTGGAATTGGGCTGGACATATTATTAGAAGAGATGATAACAGATGGACAGTTGAACTCTTAAACTAGATTCCAAAAGATTGTAAACGACTTGGAAAGAGACCACATGTGAGATGAATAAATACAATAAAGAAGTGTGTTGGGGTGATATGGAGAAGAGAAGCTAGAGATTGGAGAAGATGGATTGAACATGGAGAGATCATCATGTGCAATAGATCACTAATGGTTAAGAGTGATCATAATGATGAAATACTGTATCTTGATTTAAAAATATCAAAAATTATTATTTAACCATTACTTCAGCAAGTACAGTGTATACTTTTTGTCTGTGTTTATTTCTACTTTTCCTTTACAAATTTTATATACATATTAAGTTGTTTATTATTGTTGTTATCAAAATAGTAATAAAAAAATCAAATGGTTCATCACTTCAGAGGTCATGAGATTTTGAGTTTTGGAAGTCATAGACTGAACTTCAGTCCAGGTGCCTTTAGTTTTTGCATCCATCATTCTTCTGTCATGGTCTCAGTCTGTGGAGCATTGCTATTATTAATGGTGTAATTCCATATATTTATAAAGGATATGTTATTACGTGTATATCTATATAACAGTGTGATGACACCACTTAATTTCTAATTCAAGATTACCAATCTTTATATATATAAATAACTTTATTGATATACATATGAAAGAATGATACAATTGTAAATAAAATAAAAGTAATCCATGTTGCTCAGGCAACCAGATGGTCTGATGTGCTACTGGAGTTGTTTAATCCAGCTTAATCAGGCTCCATGTATTGTCAAATAAAAATCTGGAAGAGATGAAACTGTCCTTATGGCGAAATTCCTTCAACTTAAAAATGAATATGTCTTCAGGCTTGGGATGAGGAATGGTGAACTTGTTTCAACATCTGGACATCCAGGTGGCATAAGTGATGAATGTCAAAAGTCTTGAGAGGACATAATCCCTAGACAGGAAGCAGCTCTTGATATCTAATATTTTGTTCAGGGAAATCTTTATTGTAGTTTTCTTAAAAAATCCATTAAACATTACTTTAATTTTTTTCAACATTTACATCAATCAGATTAATATAGATGGAAACATAATGGATGAATTTAATCATAGAATTAAACTTGGATAGAGTGCTTTAGGTGGAAAGAACTTAATAATAAAAGGAAATATGTCTCTGGGTGGGAAATGTTTTTAATAATATTTAACTTATGGATCTAAAACTTGAACACTTAACAAAACAAAAATGAAGGAACTTCAGGCTACTGAAAAAAATGTGATGTGTATTATATGTAACAAGAAGAGATTGAAAACAAAATACATGGAAGAACAAATAAACAGATATCACTAACCTTATTTAAAAAAATTAAGAGACTGTAAAGGAATTAAACAGAACATGTTTTTAGATAAGATTGTAATAGGTGGACATTTGAAATCTTAAACTAAATCTCAAGAGATTGTAAAAAAAAACGTGAAAGAGACCACATGGATGGAATAAAAAGTTTGCCAGTGTGTTGTGGAAGTGAATTAAACTAGAAGAAACGCTCATCCTGCAGTAAATGGATGATTAAAAATGATGATGATGAGGTTGTAGATCATTATATAATGTGAATATTATTTTATGTTTAGATAACAATTTGCAATCTTAAGGTATAGTTATATATATATAGTGGAGTGTGCTCTAAA
Organism: Epiperipatus broadwayi; assembly: GCA_028023455.1. Lineage (NCBI taxonomy): Eukaryota > Metazoa > Onychophora > Udeonychophora > Euonychophora > Peripatidae > Epiperipatus > Epiperipatus broadwayi. The sequence continues at coordinate 2,167,199 of JAQFVV010000183.1, forward strand.
ATTGGCATATTGTTTTGTTTATATACAGCTTATTATTTGTTATTTATATAATATCCTGTTTGGTTTGATGCAGTCATACTGAAAAAGTGTATGGATTTTAAAGTTCATGAATCCTAATCCAGCTGTGTCACCCTCTGGTGGTCAAACTTCTTATGAACATCTGAGTAATAAATTTTTGGATCATTTATTTATTTATACAATCATAATATCTTAATAACATAAATGTATTCCATGATTTTATTATAAATTTTGAATAAGTGGATAAGTAGTCTGTGGTATTCTGCAATAGTAGAGTGGACAATTTTATGAGCTAAAGATCTGTGGATCAATTCTCACCTGAAAATCAAGCCTGATTGATCAATTGAATGGAATTAATGTCCTAACTAGACACTTATTATTTAAATAGCATATGGCTTTCTAGTCACATAATTTTAATAGCTGAGATAAAAAAAATAAATTGAACACATATTAATACGTACTTTTTATTTAAAAAAAAAAATCTTCAAATTCTGTTTACTAAAATTATGAGGAAATAAATTCACAATTATTGTACAACAGAAAATCCATTAATAAAAGTGTTTGAAATTGTTTGTTGATAACATCACATGATCACCATTTTTTAACTTATGTGCTCATGTGATATTTTAATTATCTCAATCATTGTCATCATTTTCAACTATTATTGATCCACTGCAGTTTGTTCTCCAATTTTAATCTAGTTTCTCTAATCTCTAGCTTAACATTACCAACACCCTTTCTTATTTCATTTATTCATTTCATACATACACCTGGGTCTCTTTTTACGCGGACTTATTTAACACGATTTTGACATTACGCGATTCGTGTTTCACCGAAAGTCAAACTCCGATAATGCGCTATTACTTTATATAATAAATTTCGAGCACTTACGTTATATTGAAAGTAATAGCACATTATTGAAATTCGACTTTCATCTTAGTAATTTCAATATTTTCAGTGCTTTATAATAGTAAGATTTTATGCAATAATGAAATTAAAATCATGATTTCCACATTTTATGTATACACACATTAAATTTTACAAGATTATAATGTAAATTTGTTCAAACATTGTGCATGTTAATTTTGCATTTTAAATCACATTCTGTTTTTGCTTTTTAAAAAAGAACGTAATCAATTATTAATCATTTAATGTCCACAAGTGTATTTTTAAAAAGTGAGTAATAGCAGTGGGCACAATTAAATTTGACAATTAAAAATTAAAATCTGATTTTTAATTGTAATTAACAATTTAAAAATTACTTACGGCGACTTGAAATTAATGTAATGTAAAACGAAATTTGATTTTTAAACGGAATTGAAAATTAAAAAATTAAAAACAAAAATAATAATTTAATTTTTAGTTGTTAGTTTTAATTAAATTTTTCCCAGCAGTGGTGAATAAATGTCTTTTTATTATCATAAGTCTAAGTTCATAAACAATTAATAAAATCATCATCTCAAAGATTAATTACTAATTACGTTGTCAACAGAAAACCATTAACACAACATGAGAGTGAACTTGACACTAGTTGTATTTCCTCTTGTGAGAATCTGATTTTTTACCAGTTTGCAAACGAATGTGTTTTTCAGCAAATAGCAATAATAATTAAAATGTGTATAAAAAAATGTAAATTACTGTACTGTAAATTATGCATAAAAATATATTATTTTGAATAAAATTAAATATAGCTAAAAAAAAGTTTGTCTTGTATCAATTTTTTTCAAATTTGAAAATTTTTATTAGTCATATTTTATTTCCTTATTTTTTTTTGCGCGAATTTTAAAGTAATTTTATGTTGGTGCTTTGCTTTTACATGAATTTTGAAAAGTCACAGACCGCATCCCCCCTTTTTCAATGTAAGTTACATCTATTTTTGCGCAATTTCATTTGCACATGTTTTCTGAGGAACCTATCTATCGCGTAAAATGAGATCCAGGTTAACTTCTTTTTAGGCCTTTTACAATCTCTTGGAATCCAGTTTAAGAATTCAACTGTTCATGTATTTATCATCTCTTCTAACAGGATGTTAAGCCCATTTCCACTTCTATTTCACTATTTTTTAGTAATGTCTGTAACAGCTATATATTCTCACACTCATGTATTTCATTACTGATATTTTATTGTTACACCTAACATATATAATCTTCATACTTCACTGAATAGTCTGAAGTCTTTGTATTGCTTCTCTGTTAGATATCCAAGCCTCAGATTTATTAATAAGAACTGGTAAAGCACATTAAAAAAAAATCTTTTCAACTATAAGAGCCTATTTATTTTTCATTTTTATATTATTTCTATCAAAAGCACTCTATCGATGTTTAATTTTACAATTAATATCATTCATTATACTTTCATCTTTATTAAAAATATGATCTAGGTATTTTTAATTGTTAATTTGTAATTCATTATTAATAATCTTTATTTTCTTCCTTTAAGAAAATCCATTGATTTAATCTTCTTAGCTTTTAGCTTTAGTCCTACTTTCTTACTTTCATCTGATAATTCTTGCAACATTTCTTGAAGTTCAGAAGCATTATAAACAGTTACATCATCTGCAAAGTTTAGATGACTAATAGTCTCCATTTAAAGTCTTGATTACAGACAATCTCCATTTATTTTTACTTCCTCAGCTTCCCATTTTAATCCACAAAATGCTTCTTGCAAAACTGTTGTAAAAAGTTTTGATGATATGGATTCACTTTGTTGTATGTCTTCTCCATGTTAATCTTTCTAGTACCACTATATAATCTAATCACTATTGTTGAATTTTGATAATTATATAATTACTGTAATATAATATTTTTAAATAGAGAATTTAGTATTCAAATCAACGATATAATATAAAATATCTTTATATAACAACAGAAATATATATAATAATAATTATACACCAAAAAGCTCTTTTCAGCAAATATTAATTTTTCCCCCTTTTCAATGTGCTTTAACTAATTTACAATTACGAGCTCCATTGCATACATAGCGACATCTATCTTTTTTTAAATATAAAATTGACTATAATATATTAAAACCATCAGTATTTTCATAACATAAAAAAATTGCTTATTAAAATAGTATTTATTTGATAAATCATTTAATAAATTGAAAAACAGCAGCACACAGTAACTTTTTTGTACAATCATTTTTTACAATTTTTAACATATATGTTTAGTACTGTAATCCCTTTATATCCATGATTTTTTAATTTAAGCCTTGATGTAAATACTAAGATTGGGGATGATAACACACCATATAAAATGTTTCAATCCACATTCATACACACATATATAATATTTTAATATTAAATAAATATATTGTCATGTGAGATTTACCAAGTCTATTTTAAATAATAATTGAACTGCCCTCTAGCTGCCAAGTTCAATAATTTTTTTACAGTAAGAATATGGATCACTTCTTATCATATTTTAAATCATTTTGTTTAGAATCATCTCAAACAATAACACTCAGAGAGGAAACTTAAACCAGCCTATATATTTTAATGTAAATTGATTTTTAAATAACTGGTATTAAGTTTATAGAGCAGAGATATCTGACTCATTTCTAAAACCTTACAATAAATTTAAAAAATGGTTAAAAGTGCTCCATTTTCTTACTGTAAAAAGTTATTGAACATGGCAGCTAGAGGGCAGTTCAATTATTATTTAAAATAGACTGCAAATTTGATGACATTATATTTGTTCAGTAAATATATATATAGGTGTGTGTGTACATGTGTGTATGTTAAAATATGCATATACAAACTACGTTTATAATATATTTAATGTTTTCAAGATTGTATGATGTAAATAAAGTAGTTTTCGTTTTTAAACTGTGTATTACTTTTGATTTCTTCCCAACATCTTGATGAAATAGCATCCACCATTATCAAAGTTAACTTTTCAAAGAAAAAACCATTAGATCTCAAGTAGATTGAGGTGAGTGGTAAAGAATGAGATTGAATGGGAAGTAGTTGATTATTCCTAATATGCGGACTAATCTTATTACTACTTGAGATCTAATGGTTTTTTTTTTTTAAAGTTAACTTTGACAATGGTGGATATTATTTCATCAAACATTGGGAAGTAATCAAAATTAATAAACTATATATCTATGATCAACAGATGGCATTTTACCAAAAACACCATCAAAGCGTATTTGTTTACATAAACGTCAGAGTAAGCATTCACTAATTCTTTCATTAGTTCCACCCTCAGATCATGATTTCAAGCTGATTTGCTATCATCAGTGAAAGACAGGAAATAAGAAACTAGATCTAAACACTAAACTCTGAGCATTTATGAAACAATTTCTATTCAGCTTGCAAGCGTGAATTTTTTAGACACGTAATGTCATCAAACTCAGCATAGCAAGCCAGATAGCCATATGGGTCTGATATCAGTTCAGTATCACCACATAGTAGAAGCCTCTACAATATATATCATTGCAAGAAAACTTCAAAGGTACATTTATGAAAAACAAAAAAGCAAGTTAAACTTGCCAACGCATGTATTTATGATCAACAGATGGCGTTTTTTAGTTTAGTGTTTAGATCTACTTTCTTATTTCCTGTCCTTCACTGATAATAGCAAATCAGCTTGAAATCATGATCTGAGGGTGGAACTAACGAAAGAGGTAGTGAATGCTTACTCTGATGTTTATGTAAACAAATACGCTTTGATGGTGTTTTTGGTAAAACGCCATCTGTTGATCATAAATACAAGTGTTGGCAAGTTTAACTTGCTTTTTTGTTTTATATATATATTGTATATCCACACACTTAAAAATAAGATTAAAAAAAAGTAAGTTCAGTAAATACAGGACTAGATCAAAAGACTTCAGCAATTTCAAATTTTTTGTCTATATGGGCTTTTTATCTTTAAATTGATCCACAAATAATTTGATGACCAAGAAAAATGAGATCCACATACTTTTCTGCTAATGTTAATGTTTAATATTTGCAATACAACAATACTTCCAAAACTGGTTACTTATATAAAGCAAATAAGCAATCATTTATTAAAACTTTAAATATGATTTTGTTGAAAATTACTTTTTGTAGGTTGTTTTTCTAGAAGAATTACCTTCATTTATCCAATAATATCTCTAATAATTAAAAAGTTTAATTTAACAGATACTATACAGCTTAAGTGCACAAATGTACACTATTGTTTAATTACTACTAATTGGTTTCTAGATAAAAACAGAACAAGTAACATATCCATGTATGCTATATTATCACATATTATCCACATGTTCTGCCATTCTAGTAAATGATAATACCCCCTCTAAACTCATAAACAAGTGTATACCTTTAGAGCAAGTGTATCTTTGAAACATGGTCGAAATTTCCAGAGTGGAATGAATCTATATCAAAACACAGTTTCAGCCATATTTGAGTTGACATATATTTGGCAATAGCAAGATTCAATCTCAATAAAGAAAAAAGACACAAGCATCCTCCTCTTAAAGAAATGGGCCCTTTGAAAAAATTTAAATATTTTTAAATATTAAATAAACAAATTTAAATATATTAAAATATTTATCAAATGTATATTGAAACCATAAAGAAATGCTATTGCTATGATTATATGTTATTTATCAAAAATAAGCTAAGCTTTAATAAATCTAAATTTAAATTATATAGACTACTTTTTCTGTATGAATGTTCAGAATATTTCATCATTATTAATCCATTGCAGAATGAAAGTCCCTCCAAGTTTAATTCATCTTCTCTGATCTCTAGCTTCTCTTTCCACATCACCCCTGCACACTTTCTTATTTCATCCATCCATCTTACATGTGGTCTTTTTCTGGGTCATTTACAATCTCTTGGAATTCAGTTTAAGATTTCAATTGGCAATCTATTATAATCTCTTTTAGCAATATGTCTAGCCCAAGTCCACTTCAGTCTTTTAATTCTTTCAACATTATCAATAACACACACACACTCAGACACACCCACGCACACACACATATATATAATACAAAAAAATGTCCATTAATTAAAAACTATTATAATAACAATAAAAATAATAAATATAATGATAATTAATTATTATATACAGTTTTTCAATCCACAGAAGTACTTCCGGCTAATTCTTTAACCCTTCTCAACTAAATGGCATCTGCAGATTGAAAGCTGTATATAATAGTTAATTACCATTATATTTATTATATATACTATAACATACAAATCAATCACAAATAGCATCATTCACATTATAAAGCTGCCTTGTCATTAAATTATTAAAGACAGCTTAATAAATTAACATAATAAATTGATTTGTAAATTTTCTAGATTGCAGTATGTATGCATGTGTAATAGACATATATGTACAGCATGTAGTTATATCCATTTTAAAAAAGTGATTTACATTTAACATATCCATGAAACATTTTGTACTATATAAAAAATGTATTATGTAAAATTAAAACAGTAAATTTGTAACCCATTTATTGAAGGGGAAGAAAAAAAAATCATATATTTAAGTTTGGACAAATGAATTGTGTATGTTTTTTTTGTTTTTTTTTTTTTAAAAATAATCATATTTTATAATCTTTCCGATATCTTCTGGAAGAGGCTTAAAAAATAAGATTTCTTTCTCTTATGGTAAATCCAGATATTTTACTGAAACTTACATTAGAAAAGCTTGAGAATGGATTTCCGAAATCAGTTATGATTTTTTTTTCTTTTTCTTTTGGCAAATATTTATCTGAATATGAAAAAAAAAGTGTGTACTTAAATCTAGTATTTGAATTTTAAAAAAAGATATTTTGTAAAACATTCCAATATAAATAAATACACAGTTAATTAGTTTGTCCAATGTGATAAACATGTTTATGAAAGAAAAAATTACCATTAAAGGCTTAGGATTATTATATATGGAGTTCTTAATATTGGGAAAAGATATAAATAGACATGAAAACAATAGTAATTTTGTCTTGAATCAGAAGGATTAGCAATGTAGACTTATTCAAGTAAAAAAAGAAACATATACAGGGACAGAAATAGAGTAGTTGTTACCAGTAAGAAAAAAACAGCTGATATGCAAACACATGTACAATGAATGAAGTACAAAATCGAGCTTAAATTGAACCATCAAACCAAAAAAAAAACCATGGAAATCCACTATTTCAATTTGAAAATAAAGTGGAATGACAACTCATTATATCTGATGTCATGACTATTTTTTTTTTTAAGTGTCATAGCATCGGCCAGGATGCGAACCCGCAACCCGGGCAACTGCCTCGCAAGTGCAAGGCAGTCACGCTGACCTCTTGACCACTAATGCAAGACATGTCATGACTATTTTAACTTTATCTATGACAGAAAAGCAATACTGCTAGTTAAAATGCTTTTTTTACAGATTCCTGTGGTAGAAGAGTTTTATATTTATGATTAATGTCTGATTGTATAAAAAGTATTCCTCAATATTATATCTAACACAGCAATTATGACAATATTTGCTTTTAGAAAAATATTTGTGATGAGTGAACGGGTAAAGAACCAGAGGTACACCAGTCAACAATCTGGAACTATATAGTTTTACCCAGACAAGAATGTTGAACACATATAAGATACAATTTCACCAGTTTACAAGAAGAAAGTCATGCAGTATCAAAAGAAGAGGACCCTGCTATAAGACTAGCTGTATACTTGCCTATAGTGAAATTTCATTTCTTTGATGCCCAACTAGGTTGTTTAAAATAAAGACGAAATCTGTAAAGACTATTATCAAAATGTGCATGTAGAACATAAGCTTATTATACCAATAAAATCATAGTAAAACATTTTAGGATAAGATTTTACTTTCATATTTGAATATAAGAAGGATAAAAAGACTGGAATGATTATTTACAGAATATCATTATTATCCATTACAACTGAAGGATTTTAATAAATTGTTTCCAGTCATAGATAAATGTCTACTAGAAATTATAAAACATGTTCAAAGATTTTTCATTGCTTGGCAAATATAAAGAAAATGTTCAAGAAAATACAACAAAAGAGTTAATAAAAAGAGTTGTTTAGTCTCAAGGATTGTTGATTAGAAGTAATTGATAGTTTCACATGATCACTATATTCCATGATTGCTCATATGTGTTGTTAAAATAAACAAAACTCCATACAGTAGTGCCACTCAAAGCAAGACAGAGTAATCAATAAATGTCAGAAAGCTTGTGCATAAAATCCCTATCCAGTGCCTATGCATAAAATCCCTGTCAAGTGCCTACTCATCCAATATCTTCAAACTAGTTTCTGGCTTGTGGCCTTTGTCAGTGAGGAGCCTTGTATCTGAGAGCACTGCACCTAGATCTTCGGATCTAATGCAACTCTCCAGCAGCAACTTTTTATCTTTACATAACTACAAAACTATGAGAATAAAATTGAAAACACAATTATTTTCAATCTAATCTCAATAGCTTATATAGTCATATGGGTTTGAACTCAGTTCAGCACCATACATTTTGGTGTCTTTGGTTTTTTTATAACCATAGCCACCACCTTTCTATTAGGCAGGATTGGTATTAATCCACTAAACATCACATGATCACTATATCCCATGCTTGCTCATAACTTGTTAAAATAAACAAAACTCTCTCCATTCAGTAGTACCACTTAAAGCAAGACTATATAAGCTATTGAGCTTAGATTGAAAATATTCATGTGTTTTCAATTTTATTCTCATAGTTTTGTAGTTATGTCGAGATAAAGGGTGGCTGTTGGAAGGTTGCATTAGATCCTAAGATCTAGGTGCAGTGTTCTCAGAACAAAGGCTCCTCACTGATGAAGGCCACAAGCCAGAAACTAGTTTAGGAATATTAGATGAGTAGGCACTAGATAGGGATTTTATGCACAAGCCTTCTGACATTGTCTTGCTTTGAGTGGCACTACTGTATGGAGAGAGTTTTGTTTATTTTAACAACAGTTTTGAGCAAGCATGGATATAGTGATCATGTGATGTTTAAAGGTTTAATATCAATCCTGCATAATAGGAAGGTAGTGGCTATGTTTATAAAAGAACCAAAGACACCAAAATGTATGAGTGCTGAACTGAGTTCAGATCCATATGACTATATAAGCTATTGATCTTAGATTAAAAATATTTGTGTTTTCAATTTTATTCTCATAGTTTTATAGTTATGTAGAAATAAAGGGTGGCTGCTAGAGAGTTGCAGTAGATCCTAAGATCTAGGTGGAGTGCTCTCAGATCCAAGGCTCCTCACTGACAAAGGCCACAAGCCAGAAACTAGTCTGGGGCTATTGGATGAGTAAGCACTAGATAGGGATTTTATGCACAAACCTTCTGGCATCCATTGATTACTATGTCTTGCTTTGAGTGGCACTACTGTATTGAGAGAGTTTTTTGTTTATTTTAATTGATGGTTTCTTAGCAATATGAAAAGCTAAAAGTTACCTCTGTTTACAAGGATATAATCTCATTTCTATTGCTTATTATAACATTCCACAGAAATATTTACTATATATATATATATATATGGTGTTTATATTGATTCAATCGAAATATTTGCTTTAAATAATTGCAATTAGCTGATTGTTAACTGAAGGTTATAAGATACATGTGATAAATTGAGAGAAAAAAGTTTGTTAGTAGAAAGTCAAACATTTGAAATGTAAAGTGCTCCTATACTGGTTTGCTTTTTATTTTTATGGAAATAATCTTTAAAACACTTCATAGACAGCTTCATAAATCAGATATAAGGTGTTATATATATATATATATATATATATAACACCTATATATATATATACACCTATATATATATATATATATATATATATAAGGAGGTTGCCTTGACAACAATTTGAAATTTTTGATTGCCATTGATATTGGGATTGTCTGAATGTTGAATGTTTTTTAATGATATATATGACATATTATTGAAATCTATATAAAATTTTTATCATCACTTTTTTAACAATTTTCATAAAGGGGGAGACTACTTTTCTTATCTTGAAGTTTGATTTCCATTTTTTAATGTCTTACTACTCATATCTATCTATTTCTGGCACAATATTATAAAATGCTGTTATTGTCAGTACCCACATCTGCATCTGTAGAAAGACATCATTTCAGTCTCCATGAGAAAAAAAAAAAGCATAAAGTATTTCTGAATACTAAGGTGAAAGAGGGTAAAATTATAGAGCTTAAAGATAAATTTTAAATGGAGGCGGGAGGGGGCTGCCCTTTTATGAAATCCATATTCATAAATTAAAAGCAAAATAAAAAGCTAATCTTCTTTCTAGTCACAGTATCAATAATTTCAAAAAGACAATCTACAAAATGTATTTGCTGTTATGGATACAACATGTAAAGACTAATCTGTTAATTTATTAATTATTAATTTATTAAAAATTCAAATATTTTATCTTCTAGTGTTGGAAAATCTTTGTCATCCAGTGATTGAGGAAAAAACTTGTAATAACTTTAGCTTGGGTTATTACTTACTAACTTGAGAATTACTGAAATTTAATATTTCTTGAATACTTATTTAACTATGTTGTCTTAAATAAATTAGTGAAAGTTTATATAATCATGTTATTAAGCTCTATATTATTATTTAGAAGTTGTTGTTTTTTTTTAAAACCTAGATATCACATTTAAATTTAATTAACAATTAATGCATCAATTATTTGCTTTCTTTATATGTCTTTATCCTTAAGTGTGTATGGAGTTTAAAAATTTTGCATTTGTATAATCAATTTGGAAATGTGAATCAATTTAAATGTCTTTTTTTTTCTCATGTGTCATAGCATCAGCCGGGAAGTGAACCCGCTAACCAACTCGACCACCAATGCTTGACAATTTAAATGTCTTTGTAGATGTACTTGGATATTCCACTATAACACAGATTTTAATATATTTCTGCTGCATTTAACAATTAAAATAAAAATATTATATCGTAATAATATAATATAAATATTCTGTTTAAAATAGTTATTCTAAAACTAAAATAGTTATATACATTGTTGCTATTTAGCTGATTATGAAATTGTGACACGGACTAAATACAGAAATATAATTTAAGAGTGTTTTGAAAGATTCTAAAAATATGTTGTAAAAAATTGTAAAACCAATTGGTACATTACAAAGCTTTCGAAATATGATACTACAGAATATGTCCTAAATTATATCTTTATTAGATTAGGTATGTGTACCATATGATAATATGAATGGTAACTTGGTTAAGATTTTTAGGAAAGCTAGATCCTACTTACATCATAATTAACCTTAACAAACAACACATTCCTCCATTGTTGTTGCCTGCTTTAGATATCAACAGGATATTACAAAATAGAAATAAAACAAATAAATAAATGCAGGATCTCTTTATGAAAACCATTTATGAAAACTCCATGTATGTATCAACATAAGACAGTCCACATATAATTAATATATTGTATATACAACAATTATGACTAGATATGGAATCTGATTATTCTATAATTCTTATTCACTTATTATGATGCACAAGATCTGTATATAACATTAAAAGTATAGTTTTAAAATGTCCATTGAAATATATATCCCTCTCCCCACCATCTTCCAATATTTTACAAGGAGGTAAAAAAAACACACACACATTGGTCGCCTGGCTAATTAAATGACATTTTCTAAAGTTCATTTATTTTAGGTGAAATGACTGCCTAGAGCACCAACTTGAAAAAATTTTAAGACTTACTCAAGAATTCTGATTTAAATCCCATACCATCGCAGACGGATTTAATAAGTTTTATGTATTCTTCAAAAATATATCTACTATATGTGTGTCTATATATGTGATGCACAAAAATTGAAAGATAATTAAATTCAATTATTCTAAACATTAATTTAGTGTTTGTTATAGATTAAACTAGATTTATATAATGTTTTAGGACATTTTTTTGTTTTTGAAGTTTTCCGCATTTAACATTCACGTACGTTATTCTCTTTTAAGTATATTCCTTTTATTGCCACGTTTTCTATTAGTTGAAAAGTTTCTAAATGTGGAAAAAATAATAATAATAAAAAGACCTTTTTGTATGGGATTCACATTAACAACCTCATTTAAATTCTTCTGAAACTGGAAAGCTTTTCAAAGTTTTTCATTAATTAGCCGACTTTGCACCTACAAAATTGTTTTTCATTAGTAAAGAAAAGAACATTTTCTTTATTCTTTTGAAAGCCGATCTTTGGAAATTAAACTAAGACCCAAGCCTTAACAGATAAAAAACTTTTCTTTGAAGTAATTAAATAGTTCGATCTTAGTGGTAGGTAATTGCTTTCTTTATAGTTGAACTCCATAACAACTGATAAGTGTTTTTGCCCTTCAAAATGGTCACTTTCCTAAGACCTTTTTAATTTCTTTATTTTTATGTAATTCAAATACTGTATAATGGAATTGTGTTTTTCAGATAAAAAAAAAGTTGTGAAATATATTTAAAAATAAAATTACAAAATTGTCTCCACAATTAGACATACGGTGCACAGAAAGGGCACATATAATGAAGTTATGGAAGAATAAATATAAAAAAAGTGATTATACAGAAAGTGGATTATTGGTTTTTATGCTGGGTTTGGAAAAATATAAGAGGGATTTAGATATAAAGGCCATAGAGTTGACAAAGATTATGTTGTGGAAATGGGATGGAGGAGAATATGGGAAAACTTAGACTGGAGAATGTAAACTAAAGTAGCTAACAGGTTTCTCCGGGCATAATTGCTGAGAGATTCTTGACTTTGTTTAAGGAGAAGCTACAGTATATCACATCACATATATTTAAAAAATTGTTTCTGTGTGGGAGAGAAAAAATTGGTATAAGTGATATATATAAGCCTGTGTGTTTCAGTTATTATAAGTGATACTGTAAAAGAAGCCGAAATAGAATATGTTGCTTGGAGACGTGATAATATTTGTATTAAATGCCAAATTATTTTAAGCGACATAAAAAAGACGGATCGAATCCGTTCCCTAGCTTGCGAGAAAATGGTGTAGCGAAAATTACTCTACCGAAATATTATTCATTATTGGATAATCTCTAGTCTAATGAATGACTAACAAAAAATTAGTAATATTAGTCTCAATGACTTTAAAAAAAAAAAAAAACTGTATTAAGCTAGTAAAGATCTTTATTTGCGATTAATTAATCATGATTAAAAACAGATACATATTTGTGTATATGGGGCGGAGTGGGGGGAGGCTTCACAATTTGGAAAGATTTATTTGGAGCATATTACAAAATTTAAAGGAAACAGTACATATATTTTTATTATATATGTGTTTCACAATTACTTATCCTGGAGAGACATATTTGAAGCATGGATTCTGGTAATGTGAACTCAGACTTTCAAACTCCCCACAGCTATCCAATCCATCTTATATAACTAATACATATGACCACATACTTACATGTGAAAAACATAAATGATCTCCAATATTCGGATTTCGTGCTAAATCAGCACTTATCAGTTGGTCCAGATCATCATCTCCCACAGATACATACAATCACTGCTCAATTTATATTAAAAATCTTATATATGTGGGAGATGGTGATCTGGACCAACTGATGAGTGCTCATTCAGCATGAAATACAGATATTGGAGATCATTTATCTTTTTCACATGTGTGTGGTCATGGGTATCAGTTGTATAAGATTGGTTGAATAACTGTGGAGAGTTTGAAAGTCTGAGTTCATATATATATATATAATATTTCTATGTGTATTTTTAATGTCTATATAAATATGTTTTAAACAAATTTAATCAGCATTTTTTTAGCTAAAATATGAGTATAATATAGTTATCTGCAGCTATAAAAATAATTTATACGACAAAATAATTATAAAAATAATTAAAATAAGATATTAAATTGAAAATAATGTCTTTTCTAGCAATATGTTGAGCTAACTCCATTTCAATTTCTTAATTCTTACCTGTTTGTTCTCTGACTCATGTATTTCATATTTGATAACTTCTTGTCACTACTAATGTAGATCTCTCCATATTTCATTGAGTGGTTTAAAGTCTCTATATTGTTTTTTGGTAAGTGACCAAGTCTCAGATCCATAAGTAAAAACTGGTAAAATATATTTATTAAAAATCTTTCTTTTCAAATAGATAGACATATTTTCTTTTATTATTAAATTATTTTGACTAAAAGCACTCCATCCAAGTTAAATTCTTTTGGTTACTTTAAGCCATTATGTTTTCCATATGTATTAATAATTTGACAGAGTATTTGTAATTGTTAACTTCTTTGGCACTTAATGTATTAATCCGGTAATGAGATTTAATATACATATTAGTCCGGCAATATTTATTTGAAATGATCTTACACCAAGTAAACTTTTAACAATCTAAATTTATTCAAGTCATAACTAAACCAATATATATATATAATATACAAATCAATATATATATATATCAAAATACAGTACAATTTATATAAATTATATTCTTTTAGAAGTACTTTCGACTATACACTTTGTAGTCTTTATCAACTATATAACGTTGAATAATCAAAACGAGACAACCCTTAACAATACCCATAGTTCAATTCAAATTTCCCATAATTCTGTTATCTTAACATTTGATGACTGGCGATTCATTAACATTTGACGATTTCTTGAAATCAACATAGCCTCTTTTATTTTACGTTTATTATGACAACGTTCAATTTGAATAATTTTCATATTTTTATAATCAAATTTAAATCCATATTGACAAGATTTATTATGATCAAATATAACAGATGATGAAGGTCTATTTACATCTGTTCCATATTGATTCTCTTTTTGAATTCTATTATATAAAAGCATATGTTCTTTTATTCTCTTCTCAAATGTACACTTAGATTCACCAATGTGTACATTTGAGAAGAGAATAAAAGAACATATGCTTTTATATAATAGAATTCAAAAAGAGAATCAATATGGAACAGATGTAAATAAACCTTCATCATCTGTTATATTTGATCATAATAAATCTTGTCAATATGGATTTAAATTTGATTATAAAAATATGAAAATTATTCAAATTGAACGTTGTCATAATAAACGTAAAATAAAAGAGGCTATGTTGATTTCAAGAAATCATCAAATGTTAATGAATCGCCAGTCATCAAATGTTAAGATAACAGAATTGTAGGAAATCTGAATTGAACTATGGGTATTGTTAAGGGTTGTCTCGTTTTGATTATTCAACGTTATATAGTTGATAAAGACTACAAAGTGTATAGTCGAAAGTACTTCTAAAAGAATATAATTTATATAAATTGTACTGTATTTTGATATATATATATTGATTTGTATATTACATATATTGTGAAACGAATACAGATATCAAACTTTATTTATTATATATATATATTTAACCATGCAATTATGCCCAATTACAAACTGTTGTTTTTGAACCTTACTACAGTGGATGGAATGGCTACTCTCTTTCAACAATCCTGAACAAAACGCTACCTTTATTTGTCTAAACTGTGAACTTAAAGTGTAATGTCATGGTCACAAAATTAGCATCAAAACCATCATGTTGACTAATAACTTTCTCCTCATCAGAATATTATCTAATATTCACTTAAAAAATTAATTCCATTTCCTTTTTAGAATATTATAAATGTGTTGTTTAATCCACTCTTTATATACACATTTGTTTGTACTCATGATCTTCATCACTGCTGGACTAGCACATAAGTACCATTTCTTCTAATTCAACATTACCAGTCTTTATTTTCTTCTTTTGAAAAATTACTTTAGTCTTTTTACCATTTATCTTTAGTACTACTTTTTTATTTTCATTTGCTAATTCTTTCAACATTTTCTGCTACTCTTAAGCAATATTTGCAAAAATACAATTATATAATTTTCAAAAAATGAAAAAAATTAAAACATTAAAAGATTGAAGTGGAGTTGGGCTGGATATATTTCTAGAAGAGATGATAATAGATGGGCAATTGAAATCTTAAACTGGATTTCAAGAGATTGTAAAAGACCCAGAAAGAGACCACATGTTATATGGATGGACAAAATAAGAAAGTGTGCAGGGGTGATGTGGAGAAGAGAAGCTAAAGATTAGAGAATATGGATTGAACATGGAGAGACCTTCATCCTGCAGTGGATTGATAATGGTTGATAATGAATTTTCAAAATGTAGATGACTTAAATATTCTCTATTTTCCTTTAATCCCTTAGTTTTCTATTTTTAACCTACACAATACTTCTTGTAAAACTGCTGTAAAATGTTTTGGAGATGTGGAATCACTCCATCACACACCTTCTTAATACAATTATGTAATTTAATCAAGGCTGTTGCATTTTATAAGTATATTACAGAATATGACAATATCCTGGGTCTATATCTTGATGGTCAAATATTTTAATCACCTTAGAAATTTATGTACATTCAAATGCCTTTTCATAATCCACAAATCTATATCTTAATGTCAACTCATATTTAGTGGTCCTTTTTATAACTTTCTCTCAATACCTGAATGTGATTTATGGTACTAAAACTGGGTTTTAATCATGATTATTGTTGTGGGTGGTTAAAGTTCAAAATTTGATGTAAATAAGTTGTAATTATCTTGATAAAATCTTTATATAAAACTGATAAAAAAAACTGATAGGTCTGTAATTTATATCTTCTTTACCATTTTTTAAAATATTGCATTCTTCCAATCATCTGATACATATATATATATATATAATTTTGCACACAATTTTTTCTATTTTTAAGATATTGATTATAATTCCATCATTACTGGGATGTTTCTTCGTTTTCATAGATTTAATTGCATGTCTCACTCCTTCATTTAAAACACTGGGCAATTCAGATGTTACAATTGTTAGAGATACATTGTTTTCTTGTTCTTCATTGCTATATAATTCTCTTCCACACACTTCATGACATCATCTTCCTTCTTCTTACCACAGAAAAAAGTTTTCTACCAATTCCAAAATGTTGTTTACACTTGTAAGACTATTATCCTTTTAATTGCTTTTCTTGCTAATTCACAATTATACTTTCTTACATCACTATTAACTCTTTTTTGTACAATTTTACAAAACTCTAGATATTATTCAATTCTTAACAGATCATTTTTATATATGCTGTTAATGAATACCAAATTCCATACAGTAGTAGCAAACTTGCTCTTTGTGGTACTACTGTATGGAGCTTGGTACTCTTACTTTAATATTCCTTCTTTCACTGTCTTGTTTCAATAGAAAATTGTTAAATTGCTGCTTTCTTGTACCAGTTGTTTTTGTTGTAGTTCTTAATAATGCATCAGTTATTTTTCTATTGATTTCATTCAAATCTGAACCATTATCAAAATCTGTTAATATTTTTAAATGATTTGCAAGTTTTAATTTAAATTCATTGGAATGTTTCTGAAGATTTGGAATATCAGCTGTAAATACTATTTTTCTTAATTCTTATCTCTCTAGTTTTTCATAAATATGTCTCTTACATCTCACTAATCAATGATTACTTCCTGTGTTGAATTTATGAAGAACATTACAATCTTGAAATACATATATTTTCTGTTTGTCAAAATGTAATTTATTTCTGCTATACATTTGGATTCTTCATCCATTTCTGTTTAGAATTTTTTTCTAAAATAAGAATTCATAATATAAAGTTTTTTGTTTTCTGAAAACTCCACAAATTTGTGCCCTTTCTCATTTTTATCAGCATAACTAACTATTAGTCATAGCAGTATTATCTTTCAATTATTTATCAATGACAATTTTAAAATATTATTTGGTCTGATCAAAAAACCTTTTAGACATCCATATAAAAGTCCTTTACTTCTTCATCAGAATGATAACTTGGTGAGACATAACCTTGAATTATCTGCAATTGGTATCCTTTATTAAAATATTGCAACTATCTCTGAAATATCATCAATCTCCATGAAATGGTTTTTCCACTTTGTGTTTCTAATATGTATGCCTTTAAAGTAAAGTATAAGATCACTTTTAAAATCAATTGTTTATTTACCTTTTCTTTTAACTTCACAACGTCCAGCAATGTCCCATTTAATATTAGACAGTTTTTATTCCAATCCTTGTAATTTTTCCTTCTGATCTGCAGTTGTAAAAACCTAAATAAAAAACATCATTGAATGGCAATCTGGGTTCATAATTATGGGATTCTTAGCACCCTACACCCTCAGCCACTATCTGCTGTCTTGCCCGATGGCTCTACAGCTTTTTGGGAATAAGAACTATGATTTAGTTTTATCTGATGCAATATTGTAAATACCTATTATTTCATATTTATATTTATAACTAATATAATTTATAAACATAAAATAATAAGAATAAAATATTCTGATTTTTATCCAATAAACAATATGTATTATTTATTATATGTAATTTTAATAAAAATGTATGTAGAATAATTTAAAAGTAGAAATAAATTATCTATTTTAAAATTTACATATAAAAATATTTAGAAAAAAATTAAAATTCATAATTTTTAAAATATTTATAATTCCTTATTTTTGTTTTATGGTAATGATTATATATTTTTGGATTTTATTGATTTTATGGTGTTTTACGATTATGGAATATATAATATTTATTTTTATTACTATATAATCTAATGTTATTATGAAAACTGCATTTTCAAATAAATGCATAAAAGAGTCAATAATGTGTAAATAGGGGTACTGGTACTTTAACCCGACCTGCTATGTAGTCACTAGAGGCGCTGTTTCTGTGTTTTCACACAGAACATACAGGGTAGGGGCCTCGAAAGCAGACGACGCTTTTTCCTGCCGCTAGGTGGCGCTGTTCACCATGCATATGCACAGGAACCTTCCACAAGCTAGGCAAAAAATAAACAACTGTTTTATGTATGATCTTTCAGAAGAGATTATTATCATACTTTATTATTAAATGTTCTACTAAAAAAAGTTTATACGTTGTACTAAATACCACTATCCAAGCTATAAAATACCACATAGTAATATATTCATACATTTTCAAATTACAATATGTATGGTATTTTTTTTTCTTTATGTGTTCAGATTTGTAATAGGATTATGAAAACATCTCAACATATATCTTTGTTGATGATAATGAAATAATTAAAATTATATTTTAATCTGAAGAAAATTACATCCTATACACATGTACTGTAATGTTGTTTTAATACCTCAATAATATTTTGCTGAGTATAAAGAATACTCTCAAACCAGAGCACAATATTGGGTCTTTGAAAAGATAAGAACAGCCATCTTACCTTTGTACCTAAATTTACATATATAGGCTAATCTAAAGCATCTTGGAATGAGAGCATGAAGGACTTCTGTTACATCCACTAACTTTATTCTATCTATTAACAATCATGAAATCTTTTGATCTACTGCCATTTTTATCTTTTCAAAATCTCTACCTTGTGCTTTGATTTGAGAGTATTTTTCATATTCAACAAAACATTGTTGAGGTATTAAAACAACATTGCTGTGAATGTGTACAGAGTATAATTTTTGTCTGATTACAATTAAATACAAATACGGTGGTAGTAAATTAAATAGAGAATTATGTAAAACCATTATTAATTTTAATCAGCCATTCATAAGACTAGAGATTATCCATTTAATAAATAATATTTCTGTAGTGTTATTTTCATTACATCACTCTCATGAAAAGGAGTTTTAGTATGTAATTACAACTATTATTGATCACATAGCAGTATTCAAAAATAAACTAAAATATTTATCTTACATTGGCAAAATGTTTTTTATAATTTCTTTATTTTTATTTAATGAACTTTTGATTACAATAAGATAGTAATGGCTTTTAAAAGCAGTGTAGAAATTACATTTGATAAAATATTTGCAACTTATAGTAGTATTTTGATTATTAATTAACGATTTATGCACTGCATTTATAAATCGTTTAGTGTTTTTAAATAAAAATATGCTTATTCATTAATTATTACTTATTTTCAATTGTAATTTTCATTTTTTAAAGTAATATATCTAATACTTGTGAAGGAGAGACAGTTGCTAACACTAGCTGAAATCCAAATATAAATACATAAATTATTTACAACATTGAAACATCTCAACAGTACTTCCTTTGAAAAATAAATTTCAAAGTAATAGAAAAGATAAAAAATGTGTCTTATTATTTATAAGACATAAAGTTATGTACACTGGAATCTAGACCTATTTACCCATGAGGCACAAAAGTAAATCAGCAGAGATCCTAATAAATAAACATAATTTCATTATGCGAGGTTACACTCACCTGAATTCAAAGTCACCAAGAACAAATAGGTGTTACTGACTTCATTGAAAAAATTAAAGCAACTAGATCTAAAGTACTAACTCAAAAGTCAGCACTTATAAAGCACTTTACTATCAATATGAAAGCCTGAACTTTTCAGACACGCAAATGTCTTCAAATCCAACCTTACAAAACAGATAGCTATATAGGTCTGAATTCAGCTCAGTTTCACCATATAGTAAAAGCCTCTGCAATATAGAATTGCAAAAGCCTTCAAAGGTGCACTTATAATAATTAATAAAACAAGTCATAAATTTTGTAATTTGCTTTTAAGCTTGCATTTAAATGATCACTAGATGGAGCTCTAAACAAGCTTTATGTTATGCTATTTTATTTTATTTTAGGGACTTAATGATAGAGATTTTGAATTCTTTCTCTTTTGGCACTTATAAAATAAAGCTTGTTTAGAGCTATTGGTAAGCTCCATATGGTGATCATTTAAATGGAAGCTTAAAAGCAAGTTACAAAATTTATGACTTGTTTTATTAATTATTATAAGTGTATCTTTGAAGGCTTTTGCAATGCTATATTGCAAAGGCTTTTACAATATGGTGAAACTGAGTTGAATTCAGACCCATATAGCTATCTGGTTTGTAAGGCTGGATTTGAAGACATTTGCATGTCTGAAAAGTTCAGGCTTTTAAATTGATAGTAATGGGTTTACAAGTGCTGACTATTGAGTTAGTATTTTAGATCTAGTTTCTAGAGTCCCAGCGCTCCACTGAGGTAAGACATAAGCTCGAAACTAATTGGTCTGAAGATAGGGATTTAACAATAGAGATTTTAAATTCTTTCTCTTTTGGCACTTATAAAATAAAGCTTGTTTAGAGCTATTGGTAAGCTCCATCTAGTGATTATTTAAATGCAAGCTTAAAAGCAAGTTACAAAATTTATGTATTAATTATATACATATAACCTTCCCTTTTCTTCAACATATATATATATATATATATATATATATATATATATATTGTAATCTTCCCATCCTTTTCTTCAACACCTCTACCTTACCTTCTCTTTTTACTCTCTATGGTACTAGCTCAATAATAAACAGTCAAGTATAATAACAATATGACTCTTTATGGTCTTGAAACTTGCAATATATCAAACCATAAGATAGGCTTTAAAGATGATTACAACATAGAGGCTTTAACATTGAAAAGTATATAAAATACATTCCACAATGGCATTGCTATTGTGGAAATTCTCTTGCTACTATCCTATTATAATTATTAGGAAAATCCCCACAACAAACAATGACTAACATAATATTTCATATACTGCTTTAACTATTCTTCTATAATTTCAGACTCCCAAAATGATAACATTAACAAAAATTACATTAAATTAAAAGAATCAATGCTATCCTATGGTTAGCTCAGGGATCATAAGTATTCTATTCTAAAGTATAATATAACAATTAGATTGATAATTAAATAATTAAATCACAAGAGGGATTTTACTGGGATCCAACCATTTAAATAACATCACACTTACTATTACAAACCTTGATTAACTGCCTACTTGAAAATTAATTGAACTGTAATAATAAGACATGAAAATTGGTGATCACTATATCTACTCATTATCTTCACTTAAAATAATTTAATTTACTTTTGTATTTTTTCTTATACTTAGACTAAGAACAATCACTATAGAATACTCATTTTTATTACAAAATTATTATCTACAAAGTCTAATTCAATTAAATACATTTCTTAATTACTTTGCATTCACTCATTGTAATTAGATCCTTCAGAATTACAAACCATAAAATATATTTGGTCAGTAACTTGTACTATGAAATAATCATTAAGCATCACATGATCAACATCTCTTATACTAGCACATAATTGTTTATAAACAAGGCAAAACTCTCTATACAGTAGTGTCACTCTGTGCCAATCAGAGTAATCAATGGATGCCAGAAAGCTTGTGCATAAAATCCCTATCTAATGCCTACTCATCCAATATCCCCAGACTAGTTTCTGGCTTGTAGTTTTCGTCAGTCAGGAGCTTTGGCATCCATTGATTACTCTGATTGGCCTAGGGTGGCACTACTGTATGAAATAATATAATACTTCTAAATTTATGATATATGATACATTTCAAAATTAGATTATAAGATCAGAATGTGACTCTTAAAACATACTGTTAATTTTTATTGTAGGCTCTTCATTTTGTAATACATAATAATACTTTTCACATAGCTCTTCAAGATTCTTTTATATCTAATAAATGAGAAAGTAATACGAACTCCCTTTAATATAGTTATAATTTAAAAGCAATTGATAATTAATGTGTCAATTATAAATTCTTAAATATAACTCTTCAGATAAAGCATGTAATCAATATATGTTATGTATAATTCTGTGTGGATAATACGCTTTACTGGTATGACCTTATGATGGAAATGACTCGCAAATACAGTGAAATTACTGCTACCAAATTTAAATCAAAATATTCATTTATTTACAAAGAATAATAATGAACAACAAACAGCTATATACATTAGGTTAAATAATTCACTAACAAAATAATAATTGAACTGTTTATAATTTTTTTTTCATATGTCATAGCATCGGCCGGGACATGAACCCACAACCGTCTGCAACCAACTACTTGCTTGCTGCGATGACCTCTCGGCTAACAACGCTTGACAACTGTTTATAAATTTACAACAAAATTATGGACATTCACAATCCTTCCCATATTCAGTAGCTATTTTTTTTTTAAATCATAAGTTTATCCTTCTTAACATCATTTATGCTTTCATACTAATATTATATAGTTTTACACTTCATGAGTTATCTGGTGGTTATCTTCTTAGTCATCTTTTTTTTTTATCTGACATTTTGTAACTCCCAATATTTTAATACAATTGTAATATTTAAGTTATATTTCTTATTCAAAATTGATATAAAGATATTGCACTAGAATCTTATCAACAAAATTGTTACTGCGGTGGCAATGTTACAAAAAACAAACAAACAATATTTATAATCCATTTACTTCTGTTTAAAACTCTCTAATCACCACTCCATCCTTTTTTTTCTTTTCAAAATATACATTACATATAATAATATACAAGAAATAAAGTTTTTATAAAGAAAAGAGGAAAATAAGACTTTTAATTGTTTGAATATTTATAATGTATTCAAAATGAATAATGAAATTAAGGACTCTTTTTCATGTAATTCATTTTATACATTCATTGTCTATCTCTCACTTAAATTTTCTGTTTATCTTTGATCCAGATATCCCGATTCATAAAATAATTTATTCAAATTTTATTCAAATATAAAATATTTATCTGTTTATGGTCTTAAAAAACTTAGGAAGAGAAACTATAAAATTCTTAAAATATTTATTTAGTCAACTTTCGATGCCTACCCTATTTTGATTTACCAGAAAGCTTCCTAGATAACAAACTGATTTTATCCAAAAATATTATATCATAATAGAGGGATAGAAGTTTTTTTTATTTATGAGGTGTCATATTTTGGCAGGTAATCATTTTCCTAATGACCTTACCCAAATTTTACCCTGGCTTATTCAGCAAGCACTTACAGTATGTATTACACTCATGTCTTTGCAGAAAATCCTCCCATCTCTTTCTAATAAACTGTATGGTATCTTAAAGAGTAATCTCATCCAACTATTCAATCAGTTCTTCAGGATGATATTTTATATCCTATCCTGGAATTTCAACTTATCTTTCCCTACTGTGTTGTCAGCATCTCTTATATTACTTCTGGACCAATAATTTAATTCACTCTTCCCATTAAATATTATTCTATCTATATTGAGATCATGTTACAAAACAAATAGTCTACTTTTATTATTATCAATATGATACTTTTTTTATATAACGAATGAGGTTATGATTATTGTTTTACATTACTCTTACTTGTTCTCATGAATAACATTACATTTTATAATATGTTTATTTTATTTTCATAGAATCCTATAACATTTTATTTATCACCACTAGTTCATTCTCCTTTGTCGAATATACTTTATGATAATACATTCGAATTACCACTACAATACATTTTACCATACTCGGTTTATATATTTACCAGCTAAAATATAAAGTTAAAATATTATACTCCATACACTCTTTCATGTTATAACTCATGTATACATTCTTTTCCCCTCTTTTCTTCCATAGTGTAAGCTTGTGGTTAAAACACCTGTAGAGGTCCCTACTATCACATTTTATACGCATATTATCGAGGTTATAGCCTCAGTAAATATTACATGATCACATTTCCTATCCATTGATTACTCTGTTTGGCACAGGTGGCAATACTGTATGGAGAGTTTTGCTCTGTTTATCAGTAAATATTACTTATATTTTTAAGCAAAATTTTTTTAAAAACAAGAATGAATAATAAAAAGGTTAATACCCTTTAACCTTATATACCACATTGCATATCGAATTATTTCACTTATTACTAACTAGAATATCTAGCATTTATATTTCATATCAAACAAAAAAAAATATTAATTATAAATTTAAAATTAAAATCCTATTCTCTTTGATTTTTTTTTTAAAACCCATTTCAAATTTCTAGTTTAATACTAAACTATCATGGTCACCCAGTAGATATTAACCAATCATCACATGTTTAGGTGTTTCTCCTATCTTCTTTCTGCTAGAACACATGTATATTTAAACAAAACATTAGACAAATAGGTACAACACTCAATGGACAAAAGTTTTGAATTAAATCCATCCTATCTTTTTGAATATTTTTTGAAGTTGCATGTGCATAATCATGCTCTTGAAAAATTACACTAACGAAAGAGTTTAGTAAATCTCAGTGAATCTCCACATTATTTTCCCATGTTGCAAAATTTTAAAATATGTTTAACTAATTCATCAATAAATTTACTTCCTTATTTCTTCCCTTTTCCTGTTACTTATTAAGCTTGTAAAATTTAAATACAAATGCATAATTCATTTAACTTTCTGTATTATAGTGTATCATTTTTGTGACTATCATCTACTATTAAAATGGACTTTACCAATTATTCTTCCCATTTTATTGTTCCTTTTATATAATAATATACTAAGATTTCACTTTCTATTTAAACACGAGGAATATTAATTCATCTTTCATTGTTTTCTTTTTTTCATGATCAAATATAGGCTAAACATTTTCTTCCTCAATTTTTTTTTCAAGCTGTTTATCACACATAACTTATTCAATTCCAACAGAATATTTATTTTCATTAAACTTTTAAATAAATCATTATTTGGAATGGCCAATAAAATATTTTTACACATTTTAAACTTGCATTTCTAGAGATTTTAGACTGGTTTTTCATTTTTAATCTATGACTAATAAAAATACTTAATTTGATATAAATAAACAAATGCTTTCTTATGTGAATGCAGATATATCTTTCTTTGATGAAATGTAGTTGTCTTTTTTTTTCTCATGGTTATCTCAAATAAAAATAGCAACTTTAGTTTTTTTTTAAAACTTATTTTAGATATTATCTTAGTTATAAGTAAATGATCAAGACTTGCAACTAAGTCGTAATAAAGAAACTGGTTTGAACTCACTCCATGATGTTAACAATTGCTATAAAATATATTATATCCTTGGACAACTTTTTAAATATTATTTTGCATTTTTTTACTTTAAATATTTTTAAAACTTTTATAATTTTTACCAAGAAATGAAATTAAAGCAGCTATTTACTTTATATTTTTTATGAATCTGGACCCCAATCATATGTTTCTATTCTTTTTCTTAAAAATTCCAGGATAAAGTAACATCAGAAAACTACTTACTTAAATCTCATTGGTCAATATCCCAAATCAACTATTACAACTTTTAACTAAATACTTTTCTGTTTTTATTTAAAATAATTAAAATCAGTAAATATTTTACAAATGAAATTAATTTAAATCATTTCTTTAAAATTAAAGTTTTAATTCTAATTATATTTATAATATATGATATTATTAATTGAATTTAAATATAAAATTTATAATAAATATTTATACTTAATATATATTATTATTATGATAATCTTAAAATAAATTATTATCTTGTGATCTCTAATTGTTCCATCTTTTATTTATTACAATTCTATATATTTAGCTTTTAAAGAAACATGGCAATAAAAATAAATGAACATCAAATTTATAAGTAATGATGTTTATTTGGATTGACAACTCTCATGTTAAAATTATATAGTGGATTTTAATATAAATAATTATAAATAAAGAATGATTATTAAATCTCTCCAGAATTCTATTTTTAATCTTTATGTATTAATTCATTTATTCATATTATACCAAAATTTATAGCATTACTATTATCTCAATTTTAAATTTTGGAGCTATAATATACATTTTATATGTTATTCCTACTACCATGGATAACCAATCAAAAGGTTACAATATGTATTTGGAGTTTAGGTGTAATTATAGAGGATTTGATGATGATGATCAGCATGAAAACATACATTGGAGGTCATTTATTATTTTAACATGTGTGTGATCATGTGTATCGATTATATAAAATAGAGTGGATAGCTGAAGAGAGCTTGAAAGTCTGTGCTTTGATCCCTTATAATATATATATATATATTTAAGTTGTTTCATTTATTATTTAGAAGTTATAATCATTTTATTTAATTTTTTTGTTATAAAAATTATCTCATTAGTTTCATTATTGAAAATTTTGATTAAGAGTTCCTAATTATTTTAGTTTTTTTTTTTTAATAAACATAATTATGTTTAAACTACGTTTATAATGACATTTTTAGAACATAAATTAATACATTTAACTCAAATAATAATAATAAGAATAAAAGTAAATACAGCATTTGTTTAAAGCACAGCAAATGACTGTATTTATGGAGTTAATTAAAACATTTTTTAAAAATATATATATTATCTTAAATTAATAAATCTTTTTAATGAAAATACTTTCTGGATAAATAAATATAGTAACTGCTTAATTCTATATTTAAAAAAAAAAATAAGTTGGTAGATATATTTAATAAACTATTTCATGTTTGAGCTAAAGCAATACATACATCATCACTTTAACAACCATTAGTAAAGGAAGACCATTCTAACCCCAAAAATAAAAAAGGACAAAACAATTAAATTTTTAAAATAAAAAAAATGTTACTGATTTTATTGCTTGAGAGTTCATAAAAAGTTTGAAATACAAAACTGCAAGGGGCAGAATTGATCCTGGAACTTTCTGATTCCAAATCAGAGACTCTATCATCTGCACCAATCCATAGAGAATAAAAAGACATATGGCTTTATTGGTCAGGAGTACATAAGAAGTTGAAACACCAACTCTGTGAACATCAGAATGTAACTTGTGATCTCCCACTCCCAAATTGAACGCTCAACTAACATCGCTTAATTGTGCAGGAACAAAACACTTAAATTTTTGCAATTATTATACAGAACAACCATGAATATGACCACATATGTTATACTTTGGATTTTAATTTCCTCATTTATATATATTATAGTATCTTTTTGGGGGAATGTATCATTATAAATGAAGCTCTTCATTAGATTCTATATTCAACCATGTGTTTTCATGAAAGTACCAATGTTGTACTTTCTTCGTGTTTTTTAATTAAATTTTTATAATGCAAGTGAAGTCTGCTTTCCCATGAAAACTATAAAATACCTTTTTTATAAAGCCTATTTATTTTGCAAACCCAATTCAGTAAAGTATAGTAGTATATTTAACAACATCTAGTAAGCTGAAAAAACATATTGATTGATCTGACGATCTCAACCCTGTATTTTTAAAACTTTATGTATGATATCTCAAATGTAATTTTCTGCAATGCTTTTGTGTTATGCTGCTAAAAGTCAATGTTTCATTTCCATACAGTATTATAGGTTAATGACAAAATTTGGTTTTAACCTTAAGGATTGTCAATTAGTTTGATAGTTTCTTAGCAACATCAAATGTTTAAAAAAAAGTTATCTTTGTTTACATGGATATATAATCTCATCATTTCTATTCTTTATTATAATAACAATCCATGGAAATATTTAATTCAACAAACATATATATATATATATATATATATATATATATATATATATACTAATTTAGTTGAAGTATTTGCATTTTTATGATAACTTTCTTACCTTAAATTATTAAATACATCAGCAGTGCATTGCAATCAAGTATGTGTGTCAATATCAATATCTAATATTATTATTTAAAAAGTATCCCCATTTTCCAATTGATAACTATCAATCTAAAGATAAATGAAAAATGTTTTTTTAACATTAATTATTGAATCAATGTCATTATAATTCATTCTTACATTGTTAAAATCATTTTGTAGATTATCTTTTGAATTGGTATAATATCTCAACCATCAACATGAAGAAATTGGAATTGATTTTTTTTTTTTTTGGTATTTATGTATTTTCCCAGTGATCGTTTTTAACAAACAAAGAGTGTCACCAAATGGTGTGATTTTATGCCAATAATAGATATGCATGATCCTCAATGAACCATTTTTGTTTTTGTAAACTATTTTTCTCTGTTTTTCCCATCACATTTTGTAAAACTGATTAAAATTTGGGACCTGTCTTCTATGAAACACCATGCAGTGAAGTATTTTCAAAGTTACAGAATCCTGGAATCCAAAACAGTGTGCTTGAATGGCCATGATATAGGAATTTATTTAAAAACAGACAAACCATAGTGATGCAATATGAAAAATTGTAACAAGTGAATACCTATTGGAAAAGAAACATGGTTCAAGCACTCCAAAATTACATTTGTGACTGCACTCAAATACATTTACAGCTATTCCAGAGACTTTAAATTATACAACAGTGATTGATTTGAACAGCTATCTGAAAGAAGCACATTTAGCCTTCTATATGGAAGCACAAGAAAAATTGGAGGTTCTAACAAAAATGTAAAAATTGATGCAAGCCTTTTTACAAAGCATGAAAACTAAGCAGGGAGAATACTTCCAGAGCAATTTATATTTGGTGGATTGTGTAGAGAAACCAATGAGGGCTTCATTGTAAGAGTTCCAGATAAAATAGTTACTACTTTTATGGAAGTGCTAAAAGAAAATATCAGATCTTTAATTTCTTAGAAAGCCTATAAAAGTGATGAATTAAGAGCTGCAGCATTGGAACATTTCAAAGTTAATCACTCATATAACTTTGTTGATTATGATATTAGTGCACATATTCAAAATATTGAAAGACTGTGGGGTTTTGCTACTTGGCAAAATAAAAAACACTAATGAACCATGTGAGACCACTTAGATTCATATTTAGGTGAATTTATATGACATTGAATTCACAAATAAGATGATGCATTTGTTTTTATTTTGAGTGTCATTAGGGGTTTTTGGCTGCCGAAATAATTGGTTAAGTTTTATGGGATCTAAGACTACTTTCATGGACAATAAAAAAATACATAAGTATCTTTTTTTTTCTTACTTTTTAATACTTTTTTTTTTTTTTATAAAATAAACTTTATTATATATAGGAAAATATATACAAATATTAATATATAAACAAAGAGAGAAAATTATCCTACCTAACTCTAAATGTTGAACAAAGGTTCAAGAATAGAATAAATTTATCTATTTTGGGAACTGTAATGTTTACAAGCATACCTTTGTCAACATTGCTTGTAATTCAGATTGAAATTAATTTATCAGCCAGACTGGATACAGAGTCTCTCTTTTAAAACCTTGATTATAATAGTTAAATAAGATTTAATATGAAAACATGAAATGAAACACAGTAAAATGTATATGTAAACCAAGGGAGTAAATCACTCCCACAGGCTATGAATTTAAAGCACTAAATTTTGAAGAAAGGGATCAAGAATAGAAAAAATTCACTTATTTCTTGAAGCTCTGGTTTTTATAAGCATATCTTTGTCAACAATGTCTACAGCCTTGCATAACTGATTATAAATTTAGTTGCTATAAGTGTCATATTCCATGTGGCTAATAAATTAATTTCATTCTGAATTACTTACAATGTTGACAAAAATATGATTATAAACATCAGATCTCTGAGAATAGGTGGCTTCATTTTATTTTTGATTCTTTTTACAATATTTGGAGTGCTTTTAATTCATAGTCTGAGATACAAAAGCGGAAAAAAATAATTTATATGATGTATGATACATTAAAACAGGTAAACTATCCATAGTAATCAATGGATGCCAGAATGCTTGTGCATAAAATTCCTATCTAGTGCCTACTCATCCAATCCCCCAGCTAGTTTCTATCTTATGGCTTTCATCTGGCTTGCACTGAGTGGCACTACTGTATGGAGAGTTTTGCCTGTTTTAGTAAGTTATGAGCAAGCATAAGAAATGGTGATCATGTGATGTAAGATACATATGAAAACATAATCATTATGATTAATGTTTGAATGCAGATGAAAAATGATGCAGTTTTATGTAGGTGAATGTGTAAATTATATATGCTTCATATCTTTGTAATATAATGTTCAATTACAAAAAAAAAAAAACATTTTTCTGTCAAACTTTGCTCTTAGTACTTCTGGTTTAAGTATTTTAGAGCGTATAAATAGTCATTATATCACACTTTATTATTTTTTAACAATAATGTATTTTTTGTTATCAAAAATACAGAGCAGTGAGTGAACCATATGGTTCTGAGAGCCTGAATAATTCCTGTGGCTTTATAAGAATAAAAGATTTTAATATTTTTCTCAAGAAATTGCTTAAGATTAATTATACACTTGTGAAATATAAAGTGTAATAAGGATGAGAAGTATGGATAGGTTTGAAAAATGATGGATAATTATTACACATGGTATTCAGATTCAATTTAAGATGATTAACGAGGAAAGTTATTATAAGAATTGTATTAAGTTAAACCAAAATTTCAAGTATAATTTGAGAAACACACATATTTTGGAATCTGATTAGTCTTCACAATTTTCAGGATTAACCATATATATATATATACCATAAATATGCATTATATATATACCCTAATACATATTTATGGTCAACCCTGAAAATTGCCAAGACTATAACCAGATTCCAAAATATGTGTGTTCCTTAAATTATACTTGAAATTTTGATTTAATTTATATATATATATTTCAAATCTTTAAATAAAATATCAACTAAAGATTTTATATCATAATTGTCCAACATTTTTGCATGGCCAATAAAAAAGGAATGACCTGCATATGGAAGTTGAGCAAGGAATATTGTAGGTGGAGTGGCTTTTAGGATTAGTCTAATTAAGATTGTAATCTATATTTTAGCTCTAAGGTAGGAGATTTATGATTAGAACATATTATATTAAGACCACCTATCCAATTGGAAATATAAGCAGTTATAATTGATAGATATGGTAATAATCTCTGGACGTATTATTTTGTTATAAACATGAGATATCTAACAGTAGTCATGAAAAAATGCATCTGTGGACTATATTAAGCAAATATACCAACTGGAATAGCATTAATTGCATTAACTTTTGTATTGAATTTGCTGATAATCAGACTATTTAACTGGTGGCCATTGAGTTTTAGATAAATTGATTGAAATTCCAAGAAAAGATGAGTAAGCACCTGTGAAGAATGTCTATAGATTGTGACATGTAGCTAACTACCACTAAAATGACTTACAAACTTGTATTGGAGATCATGTTGTGCTTTGAATTCGCTCAGAATTTGAAGATTGAAAAGAATGTTCTGCAAGTTTTTAAAAACTATCAGGACATCATAAACAAAAGATATCACTTTAACAGTATTTCCAAGATAATGAAGTAAGAGACCTTCTGTGCACTGCTCAATTTATTTGATCATGGCATCTATATACTGCAAATAATAGTAAAGCAAGTGGTGAACTCAGTGGAATACCTCAGCTTGATTTAAAAGGTGAAGAGAAGTGCATGTAATTTTAAAGCTTGATAGATCTATTGGAAAGATAAATTTGTATGGCTTAGCAGAAGTTTAGTTAATGCACTAAACAAGTATTCTCAATTTACCAGATCAAACACAGACTTAAAGTCAAATTTGGCATATGACAATTTGTTAATTTCATTTGCATACAGTATTGACTTCTGTGCTAAAAGAATAGTGATATGCACAGTATGTTTTATCTGGATATTGTGATGAGGAAAGCTTAGAAAGAATAAGATCATTTAATTGTTTAAAAATAATGTTTACAAACATTGCTTGATCAATAATATCCTCCAGTGAAATAAGATGTAGGCCATTCACTGAGAGATATAAGGTGTTTGATTTTTTTATGACAAAAAATTACATTAATAGAAAAGTTGGGTATATAATAATTATGTAAATAATGTTGTTTATAACACTTATGTAGTATGGGAGTTATGATATAACTTATATGTTTGTAAATATTAGTGGAAATAAGATCATCTGCTAATAAGGTGTGTAAATGTAAGTGCATAAATATCCCATGAATTTGGTGCTTTGAGATATAATTATTTTGAGAAGTGGTATATTATGGTTAATAGAGAATAGACAATAATCAACTGCTTTTAAAATAGTTTTTAAATAGTTGAAAAGTTTACTATTCATGTTGCTGCCTGCCATGAATATTTACTGTATAATGTTTAAATTTTGTAGATCTGATGAAGACTGCTAGGACTAGTCGAAACTGTAAAGAATTAAATAAATATATTTTGCTTTAAAGTGTAAGAAGAGTGAAATGTTGTTATTATATTCTTTTAATAATATGGGGATAGCAAAGGCGTAAGGAGTTGAGTTTGCATGGTTTGCAGTAATTTTTATTAATGTTGAAAGATTAGGGATTACTTCTCTAAGCTTAAATATCATAGCATTTTGCTTATATAAAGCAATTAACTGATGAATTTTATTTTCTAGTTTATGGATAAATAGTTTTGGGTCATTTGATTGTGTATTAGTTTGAATAGTTGAATTGATGTCACCAATATATTGTCTTATAAGGTTATTGGAATGACAATCTGGTAATCAATCAGAACAGCAATTATTTAGAAATATTTATGGTAGTATCCATACTTCAATCAATGAGCAGTTCTCCAACTGACAAAAATAATTACTCACAATTAATATGATAGAGATATCATTGATAGTTTGTTTAAATTCACTAGAAAATTGATGCTTGAATGTAAATTTATAAATTATTGTTTTATTTTAAAGAATGCTTTGTATAAAAGTTACACAAATATGAACCGAAAATGAAACACTGGAAAAGTGAATTGAAGTCTTGGGGTCAATAGGAGAAACAAAAAAGAGATCAGTGAGAGAAGATCCTTGATCAGAAAATGAAACACTTGACAAGTGAATTGAAGTCATGAGGTCAATAGGAAAAACAAAAAAGAGATTAATCAGAGAAGATCCTTGATCAGAAAATGAAACACTGGACAAGTGAATTGAAGTCTTGAGGTCAGTAAGAAAAACAAAAAAGAGATCAATGAATGAAAGATCCTTGACTATACAGTATTTAGAGGGTAAAGTGAAAGTAATGGTAATAAGGTCAGTTCATTGAGTTCTAGTTTCAGTGTGGATGTTAGTTCATTATAGGAGTAATTGGGCAATGAAGTGAGTATTTACTATGTCTTTGTCTTTTTGGCATGAATATATTACTATAAGGCAGTATGACTATGATTAAAAATAATAAAGGAGCAAATGGTTGCATTAAATAAATTGTTAATGTTGTCAAAAGAAAGGTGTATATTTATTAAGACATCTTGTGCTAATCTGGTGTTGGGCTTACATACAAATATATATTTATTGTTTATTACTGTTTACAGTGTTAATAATGATTGGTTTGGTTGATTAAGTAATTTTTGTTTCTGTAATAATAAAGTTATCAGTGTGATAATTATTTAGAAATTGACTTTAGCTGTAAGATTCTATTGTATGAATTAAATTCTCATACATTTGTTGTGACAATTTTAATGCTTAGCATATTATGTTTTTGAAGAATTCAAGTGACATTTTCCAGTCATGTTTGATGTCAGAATCAGGTGTTGTAGCTCTTTTATTAGTTTCATTGCCAGAGATAATTTTGTCAAGTGCTTCACAAGTAGGCTGTATTTTTTACTTTTGGATAATTTTTTATGTATGTTGTATCTTGTTTACTGTATATAACTGAATTTTGTGTATTACTTTTATTTGGGTTCATAAATTACTGGTATTGAATATGTATAAGTGAATTTTGAGACTGATTCTCAAACTACAGTTTACAATCTGTCAAAGTATTATTGGGATACATCCTCAATTGGATTGTGTTACATCAGATTTAGAATATATGGTATTTGCAGTAGTCAAACATTGGTGGTTTAGTGGTTAGCATCCTTCCAACCAGCTGGCCCGGTTTTGCTCCCAATCAACACATTTGACATATGAAAAAAAAAAGAAGGATGAAGTATTATTGCTAATTTGATAATTTATGTCCCAACTGAGACTGATTTTAAAAACTAAAATCCATGAAGTAAAATTATGCATATTAATGATCAAGCCTGTCAATTTTGCCATAACTGTAGCAATTTCCAACACTGCATTGAAAGGTAAAAAGTCCAAGTCCAAAACATTCAAAGCATAGATGTTACTGATCTTTAATTATAACTGTAATAGGAGTGGATCACATAAAAATATTATGCAGAAGGTTATCTGATATATGGTTTATTTTATTCTTAATGTGATCTTCCAAGAGTTAGTGTTAATTTTGAATTTTATGTTTGGAATAAGTTGAGCTATGTCGGCTATATATATTTTTAAAAACTTCAGTGAAATTAGGTGAGCATGCATGATACAGCTGTGATCAGTCGGATTTGTATCCTTATTTATTTAGTATTACTTTTTTTTATTTTAGATGCTTAATTGTATTCTCTGTTTTTTCTCACTCATTTTAACAAGCATTCCAGTGCTATAAAGGAACTTGCAGAGAAAGTAGCTATAGATTTAATGGTTTTAATCATGTTATATTTGTGCAGCTCTTCCAAATAGTCAGATAATTAATGATGGGATATTATTGCCTGATTGAACATAGTTTTCTACAATACTAATGATTGATGTGATTGGGAAAGTCTATTCGCAAATATTTTTCACCAGTTATAATTTATTACCATATAATACTAAATCATCCAATGCACTTTACTACTGTTACACAATGCTTTATTTATCACTCTCTTTTACAGTTTATAGTTTTGGTTACCCCAGCAATTTTTCTCAGAACTTTTATATATCTCCTAATTTACACAATGTTTTATTTACAACCCTGTTTTACAATTTCAATTGTCCCAGCAATCTTCTTCTGAACTTTATATCTCTTAACCTCAACTGCTAAACTCAAATTTTAAATTTTTTTAATAACTTATTAAAAGAAGTGTGTTTAAGCTTATTACTTTCATTGTTTGTTCTGATAAAACTAAGGTCTATAAATTTTGTGTTGTTATTAGTAATAAATGTTGAAGTTTGTTTTTGCATGCTTTTTTTTTTCATATGCCATAGCATCGACTGGGAGGCGAACCTATAACTGTCTGCAACCAAATACTTGCTTGCAAGGCAGCTGCGATGACCTCTCAGCTAACAATGCTTGACTCCTGCATGCTTATTTTGCTTTATTTTTGAGAGTTCTGATTGGTTAATTGGACCTGAAACATTATCATTAAAAATCATTGAAGATTTATTTTCATAAAGTGTTTTGCATGTAGGAAAGGTTTTACTGAGCGTGACTTCATTTACTTGTTTTATGTAGAATTTTCCCTGCATTACTGCAACCGGGATGTTTGCTAGGAGACTATTATAACATTACTTTTATTATTGATCTTTGCGGCATTTTTCTTTAGTGAGTCTTTTATTATTTTTTCTTATTTTCATGCAAAGTCTAAAGATTATCACAGTTATTTTTATATCATTGTTACTTTTTCCTTTGTTTAACATTCTAGAATTTTTACTCTTAATTCTATATTGACTATTTGATTTCATGTTTGCTGTGATCAATTTATCAGAAATTACATCGATATTGGGAAGCCTGTTATTTTTACTGACGTTTTTAGTTACAGACATAATAACAACAGTTATTCATTTTTATTTGAATTTTAAGAGTAAGACTATAAATATGCTAAATTATATTTTTTTATTGCAACTTTCAGATTAAGTTTTTATATTGGCAGCCATATTACCTTCTTCGAAATTGAATTTTTGTTTCAGTCATGTCAACTTAAAACTCCACAATGAAATTTAAATCACATTTTGATATTGTTTTCATAAAACTGCTTGCAAATAGTTCCGAAAACAAATATTACAAAAATTAAAAACAAAATTGGTCACAGTGTGCTACATTGTTTAATATTTTTATTTGAAGTGCCATCAGTTTGTGTGCTGGCGTTTAAAATGTTTATTTTTATTTTGTGCAGAAATTCCATAATATAGATAAATTTCAGAGAACAATCACCTAATTGCAGATTAATCCAAATATTTGATTAAGTTAATAAAAGCAATAAATAAATTATACCTTTGTAACACTATTTTGTTGCATTTTAGGAAACCTCCCCCTCCCCCAACATAGAGTACTTCTCAATCCTTTAAAGTTACAGAAAGCCTATGAAAATAGTTTATCTTTGACCAGATGCAGTCACCAAAATTCTTAAGTCCTTTTGACTAGTTAGAAAACAGTAATATATCTTTACAACTAATGCAATCTTTTGTAACCCTTTTATTTTTATAAATTTGAACAAAAAAAGTATCTGTAAGAATAATAGTACAATTTCATATAATATTTCTAAAAAAATTCACTAATTTTAAAGCTAATATCTCACTAAAATACTTTATAACTTTTCCAAATATATCACTAATAAACTGTAGATTACAAAGATCTATTTTAACTTCACTAAGTTAAATATCTTTGTCCAATCCCAAATATGAAAATACAATAGATATAGCATTCAACCGTATCTTCCTATTCTTAAACATTATTCATATAGTAATCAAAATAATCTCGTCTTGTTTATAATAATATCATTTTTGTATAAAAGTAGTGCTTGTTATGGATTGAATAGAATTATTACTCCATTTTTCAATATATATATATTATTTTCAATCTATGTTGAAAAAGATCTTAATTGAACACTGTCAGCCAATGATCATACATCTTTCGTCATTTTAATCCACCAATCATATTAAGTCTTTGTCACTTGTTGAACTTATTAAATCTCTATATTATTTATGAAGCTATACTTTCAATATGGTCTTATAGCAAGCATAATGATATTTGATTCTTCTTAATCATGTTATTAAACATAAAATCATTGTTAGAAAAATCACAGAATTCTTTCAGTAAAATCAAACATAATGTTAGTCTTGTTTACAATTTGCTTCTTCAGAAAATTATTTACATCATTAACATAAAATCAAAATTTAACATTTAGATGTTAGAATCAAATTAATAACAATATAATTTGCAAGTGCAGTATTCATTAGTAAATTTTTAATCAGAAGATAATCAGCCTTCAATATGCATTGTTCATTCATGTTACTAACTCACTTGATGTTACAGTGAGTATGTAGAACACTCTCAAACCCAATGCAAGATAGAAACTTGCATTTAGGTACAAAGATAAAATGGGCATTCTTATTTTTTAAAAGTCTCTATCTTGCATTTGGATTTAAGAGTGCCCTGCATACTCACTGTAACATTGGTGAGTTAGCAACTGATTGAACACTGCATGTTAAAGGCTGATTACCTTCTGATTAAAGAGTTATTTTAATGTTAATGGGTGTTGAGATTTAATATGACCAAAAATTACTTTTAAAGAGTGAATATTAATTTTCTATAAATATATTTGGAATATATTCTATTTTAATGAACCTATTATTTTAATCTTTGATGCACTGCTGTTTATAATCTAACAATTAATGTGCACTTGTTTAAGTGCTCATGTAATTTTATTTTCCTTTTTTTCTTTTACATTCTAACCCACAGTTATAAAAGAATCTTTAAAATGTAAATATATTTTGTGGAGATATATTCAATAGTTTTTATATAAATTTTCTATATAAACAAAAAGTTCATGTCAATCCCTGTACTGAGCAAACATTCATTAACAGATGACCATTTTAATTGATAGAACTGCCTTCCATTATTTGGTACAGGTAGAAAGAATCCTAGACTGTCTGGAGTGGAAGATACCCAGATTGATTCCAAACATCTTATAATGTCATCAGTAATAAAACCAGTTGATTATTTATTCATAGAACTAGTCATTATTTCCAATAACTATGGAGGTCAGCTGCCTTTATTAAGACATGTATTAAAATGTTTTAAATTTAAAAAATTGATTTTGTAATGGTATTGATACAATAATACTATCTATCAAGGAATAGACGTTTTGAACCTTTTCCATCTAATGTTGTAGCATAAGGACTGATAAAATCAGCACAGATATCATTATGAAAATCTATTTTTAATATAATTAGCTTTTTATTGTTTCTTCTAGAAATTCCATGATTAAGAGATATCAATTTGAATCTTATAATGAATCCAATATAAAATTATCTTTTTGTCCATTGATCTGCTTTTTTAAAAAAAAATACTGTTCATGACAGATATTTTAAATGCTGGCTCTGGCTAAGCATTTATCATAAAGCTTGTAAAGGAATTGGAAATCCTCATTGTTTATAACTTACAAGCTTAAGAGATAGGGTCATGTGATCTATGACTCTTATTTTAACTATTTATAACCATGTATTTGTTTAATTAAATTTTGTTTCTCTAAATAATCAGTTTCACAAAGAGTAGGTATATTAATCCTGAAGCACGACTTCTCATTAGCTATTTATTCATACTTGAAAAATTTACATCAAGTAAATTTGCTAACATTCCTTGTGTTTTTATCCTTTTAAAAAGTAAAATACCTATCTTCAATTTTTCTTTTTTATTACTATTACTTCACTATTTTATAAACAATCCAGTAAGCATGTTGACTTAGCCAAATTGTGAAAATTAGGTTGAACATTTTTTAAGTTTTTTTTTTTTTTGTAATATATATAGTAGATAGAAAGTTCTCTAAATAAGATGATCTAAAAATACAATCATTTTTCCAAAAGAAAACTTCCAAATTCAGTGTCAAAATAACTTCATTATTGCTTTAAATTTATTAATACTTTTTGTAACATTTAAATACAAGCATATTATATATACTTTTAAGCTAGATATAATTAGAGGTAATTTGAACCCAGACTTTCAAACTCCCTTTAGTCATCCACTCTATCTTATACAATCAAAACACATGACCACATACATGCAAAAAAGATAAATTATCTCCAATATAGATATTTTGTGCTGAACCAGCACTCATCAGTTGGGCCAGATCATCATTTTCCACACATATATATCATCAATGCTCAGTTTATATTAAGATAGCAAATTTTCAAACTCTCATGGACATGCTTCAATCTTTCCCACTCTCCAATTCTTCAGCCATTCATATCATTGAAAATCTGATGAAGGCACGTTCAATGTCCTATTTTGTCATTAATATGTTGACCATAAGTCATTTCTGATCTCTCATGGTCAAAACTCATGAACAACATAGACATGACAACAAAATTGGCAAACAAGGACTTTGAACATGACATTATCAGATTTTCAATGATATGGATGGCTGAAGAGTTGGAGAAGATTGAAATCTGTTCATTAAAGTTTGAAGATTTGGTGTCTTAATATAATCCAAGCACTGATTACATATACGTGTATTGGAGATGATGATCTGGACCTACTGATAAGTACTGGTTCAACACAAAATAGGTATATTGGAGATCATTTACACATGTATGTGGTCCTGTGTGTCGATTGTATAAAATAAAGTGGATAACTACAGGGAGCTTGAAAGTCTGGTTTAAATTCTCTCTAATACTTTTTGGCAAAAAAAAAAAAAAAAAAGAATTCAGAAATTAGTGAAAGTGTAATATGTAATCAAGAGTATTTTTTTTACTCTACTCTATGAGGAAGGCATGGAAAAATAAAAGGCAGAAATGCATTTGCATAAACTCTCAAACCCCATTGATACAATTAGTAAAAGAAGATCACTGACATAACAGAAGGTTTGTGATGATTAGATCCTACATTAAATTAAATGGACACAACAAGATAAAAGAAAAAAAAATGAAGAAAGAAATGAAAAAATGATCACAGAGAGGAGACAGAAAAACTATTTGCATATTGTTATTTTTAGCTGGGCATAGCCTATTGTTATTCACAATTAACTATAATATCTAAAGATCATTTTATTGTTACTCAAATACTAATACATATATGTGAAAGATAAAAACAGTAAGGGCAAAATTTTTTTAAAGGTAATTGGATATTGATAAAGTTTAATATTGTTTTTTTTTTTTTAATTGAATATAAGTTTAAGTGGACTAATAATAGTAAAACTCATTAAAAAGGGAGAAGCAAAAAAAGTGACGTAATAAACTACAGATACTTTCCTATTGTGTTATTATATTTATAATACTTTTTAAAGGATACTAGGTACTTGATTATTAGTCCGGTGATAATGAAAGTCGTCGTCACAATTAAATGTATATATAAAGATCGAATTAAACACATTTATAATCTTCTAAAAAGGCATGAATTAATTTTGTAAGTGATTTTGACAAGGAGAAAGTTATTAGTCAAAATGTTGCTTTTGCTGCTAATTTTACGGCTATGATATCACACTTTGTGTCGATACTTCGGAAAAACAGTGTCAGTCTTTCGTTCAGGATTGACGAAAGAGAGTAGCCTTTCGTAACGGAACTTGGTTGAGGTAAGAAAGTTCAGTTTACTGCAATAATGCTAAGAAACAACATTTTAAATGGAAGGAATTGCGGGTTAAATATATGTAAATATAGGGGATTTGAATTCAGATTTTCAAGCACCCTTCAACTATCCACACTATCTCATACAACTGATACACATGACCACCCACATGTAAAAAAATATAAATAATCACCAATATTTGTATTTCGTGCTGGTCCAGATTATCATCTTCCACACACATATATAATCAGTGCTCAGTTTATATTAAGATAGAAAATCTTCATACTTTAACGGACAGGCTTCAATCTACTCCAACCTCCAACATTTCAGCTATCCATATCATTGAAAATCTGATGATGAAAAACCCAATCCCATGCTGATGCCAATATTATTGTCATGCCTATGGTGACCTCAAGTCACTCTGACCGCTCATATTAAATATATGTAATTTTTGATTTGAGTTTATTTTTCCAAATAAAGTCTTTCACTTTTTAATGCGCCTATTTTTAACTATAGTATAAATTTAAAAAAAGTAAAATGATAAAAATACATCAGGTATCCAGCCGTTAATTTATCATATAATATCTTTGCCTTCTCTATTTGTTTGTAAAGAAATAAAAAAACAATTATTACATATTGCTTTGTTTAAGACTTCTACTTCTGATCTATTCATGATAAATGTACATATTTGTATAAAATTGAAAGAGTACAATATATTTATCATATAGAGATCGTCTGAGCAGTTTTGGAAACAGTGATCTAGGGAATATTATCTTACGTACTTAATATTCTTTTTTTTTTTCCGTCCGCACGTCAGATTAAAAGAATCAGTAAATTTAACAGTAATTGTGAAAATTCTGTTAGCCTTCTCTTAATATGATATTTTCTTTTGGAAAAATTTAATAAATGTTGATCAATCTATTATCATTCAAAGCGGCCTCATGAAAAGAAACTGTAGAAGTGGAATTAATAATAAATTTGACCTATTTTTGAATTGTGGGAGGATCAATTGATTTTTATTCTTACATCATTTGCTTAATATAAAATAATTGCTATCTATTTACTTATACTTTTAGACAAAATTGTTAATTTGTGAGGGGTCTGTTTTTATCGAATTGAGAAATGAACTGTTTTATTGCATTCGTGAGCAATTTATACATTTTTATCACCTTCTACAAAGATGCCGAGGGTGTTTAGTTTCAGAGACATTGCATAAATAATTTTAAGATTGCTTGCTATTTTAAATCTTTTTTTTTCTTACATATAGCTCTACATTTCAAAACAGTAATTTAAACACATGCGATAAGTTAAAAGGTGTGTGCGCGCGCATGTATACTTTTTTGCATAGCAAAGTATAACTTGATTTTTTACTTACACTTCATTTATTATATAATATAATGATATCAATCTGTTGATAGGCAAAAAGCATTATTGTGCT
This sequence comes from Epiperipatus broadwayi, assembly GCA_028023455.1. Taxonomy (NCBI): domain Eukaryota; kingdom Metazoa; phylum Onychophora; class Udeonychophora; order Euonychophora; family Peripatidae; genus Epiperipatus; species Epiperipatus broadwayi. The sequence continues at coordinate 2,209,773 of JAQFVV010000183.1, forward strand.
TCTTACTGTCTTAAAAAAAATTTAATATTTTTCTGCAGATAAGACTATGGTTATTTGTGATTTTCTATTGTTATTAAATGATTCTATGTGTATAAATGATAATCTGGACCAACTGATGATTGCTGGTTTAGCATGGAATACGTTTATAGGTGATTATTTTTCTTTTCGACTTATATGTGTTCAAGTGTATCAGTGATATGAGATAGAGTGATGAATGGTGGGTCATGTGAAAGTCTGTGCTCATATACCCTATATATTACATATATTGATACGGATATTATAAGCCTGTATTTCAGTTATTACATAGTAAAGGTATCTGCCTATCCCTTGTATATGTATTAAATGGATTATGTCCTGGACATGAGAAGTCATATTGACTTTAGGTCAACATGGGTATGACAAGAATCTCAGCCTCAGAGCAACCTTTGAGCGTTCCATCATCAGATTTTCAATTGGATGGATTGTTGAAGTGTGGATTGGATTGAAGCCTGTCCATTAAAGTATGAAGATTAGCTATCTTAATATATATCTGTGCACTTATTACATATATGCATAGAGATGATAATGTGGACCATATGAGATAGAGTGGTATGTTGTGTGAAGTCTGTGCTCATATACCCTATATATTAAATGATTCTATGTAATTTGAATGTAATGATGGAATTTATACAATTAGAGAGGGGTGGATTATTGGTTATATTATTTCTCATTCAATGTGCTCTGTCTATATTGATTTTTTAGAAAATAGTGTTATTATTTTTCTGGTCCTTTAAAATTATTTGTTAGGTATGGTGATTGTTTGTTTGTTATACAGGAATATAAATTGAAATTATTTTTTTTTATGGATTGAATGCTTTTGATTTAATAGTAAATTTACTATGGGGGGGGGGGATACATTTTAATTTGATAAGTTTAAATTTTTAGATTTAAGTGTTAATAAAGTTGATGATGTTTTATTTTGTAGTCATTTAAAAAAAGCTAAAGATTTAAGAAATATGATAAGGGCAGATAGTTATCTACCTTTACTCATAAGAAACTTTGTTTATTGATTTTTTGTTATAAAAATAGAAGAATTAATAACTTTGAAAATAATAATTATATTCATAGAAGTCAATTTGTTTCTGACTATATTAAGTTAGGATATAATCATGAATTTATTAAAAATATTATATTTAATACAAATATCTATAAATCTGTTAATAATAAAGATTTAATTGATAGTGTGAATAAAGTGTTGGTTTATAAAATAGTTTTTTATTGGATGGTATGAAAATGACCTGGAATAAAAACCTGAATTTAAATTCATTACTAAATATTTCAAAACTGTCAATTAATTGAAAATCTATTCCTGGGGTAGTTTATAAGATACCTTGCAGTTGTAATATATATATAATAGTAATAATAACAAGTCAGATGTCACATGACTTATATATAGCTTGCATTTACAAATATGTAAAATTAAGAGCGTGCTAATAGCTCTAAACAAGCTTCTTTTTTTTTTTTTATTTATGATAAATGCTACTACAAGAGAAGGCATTCAAATCATTTTTATCTTGGATTGTCCCCATCCCCAGACTGGTTTCGACCTATGGGTCTCTTCAGTGAGGAGTTGGGACATTAGATCTAAAAAACCAACTCAAGCAAAGCATTTATCTAAAAGATAATTGTTAGAAGAAAATCTGAAACTTTTAGACATCTACATGTCTTTAAAGTCAGCTCTCCAACTGAAAAAATCATATGGGCCTGAACTTAATTCAGATACTCCATATATTAGTAGTCTTAGCTCTTTAATTTATCTTTTAGATAAATGCTTTGCTTGAGTTGGTTTTTTAGATCTAATGTCCCAACTCCTCACTGAAGAGACCCATAGCTTGAAACTGGTCTGGGGATGGGGACAATCCAAGATAAAAATGATTTGAATGCCTTCTCTTGTAGTAGCATTTATCATAAATAAAAAAATAAAAAAGAAGCTTGTTTAGAGCTATTAGCATGCTCTTAATTTTATATATATATATATAAGCCAGAGTAAATTAAGTCTTAATGAAAAAGTTAAAGTTCAGAAGAATAGAATTAAAAATAGATATCAAGACTCAGCTTTGTACATTCATGAACTGAATGTAGTTCCTAAAATATTTGGCAGTGCAAAGATTATCTTTTATGAAAAAAGTGAATTGAAAAAAATAAAAGAAACTTTGATGATAAAATATTTTGAATATGAGGCCATTAATCTTATGAAGAGTCCTTTGATGTTAAAGGAAGTTGATTTTTGAAGTGAATGATTGGGAAGACTATTTTGATTTGTATATATATATATGTTGTATATTTAGTTGAATTTCACTTGAGAAGATTTATTTGTTAACCACTTTACTATCAGTTATGACTAAAAATGACACAGGCTTCATGTTGCTCAAATTCCATCATTTTTAACGCTACGGTAAAGATTTTACCATCATTTGAAAGGTTATAATAAGTTCCGTAAGATGCTGCCCTCTCTTAAATTTTTTTACAAGTAAAAAATCAATAAAACCGATGTTGAAGGTCTAACAAAGGAAGAGGGCAGTCTGTCCTTGATGCTGAATGGCTGTTAACCATCAAGGACAAAGAAAATTGCTTGTCAATAACTAAATCGCTACGATTTCTTTTCTTTCATTTCAAAAGTGATAAATGAATGTTTTAGACCATTTTAAAAGTATTTTTTGACATATTATAAATTATTTTGATAAAATATGCTAAAAATAAAATTATTATAGAAAAATGTAAAAGATTTTAGTAAAAATTATTTATTTTTTGGGAACGTAAAACTGAGAAAGAAATCACTGACATCAGCAACACTTTTTAGTTGGTTATTAACGTTCATTTTAGATTTGCCGCTATTGAATATTTTTATAATTATAAATAATTTATTTTTGAAAAAACTTTCATTCACTTTCATAATCTGACAAATTATTAATATACTTTTTATAGATGAAACTAAAGTGAATATAATATTAAAAGATGAATATATTTTGACATTTGGGTTTGTGAATTGACCAATTAAAAGTTTAGACTTTTACCTCACTCAGCCAATAAAATAATCAGCAAATGATAAGTTAATTAATAGATGAATTTTAGTAAAATTTGTTGTTTTGGCTAGTAGTGTAATATTATATGAATTTTTATTTTAATATAATGATATCTATTTTTTTAATCTATTTTAAGTTTTTATTAAACTCATACATCCATATGACAGTGAAGTCAAAGTCTACCAATTCTTTGTCTAATTTATGATTTGTACTGTACAGTCAAATCAAAATATTAGTAGTCTATATTTACTGGTTATTTTATGCTAAGTTAATAATCTTAGATTTTAAACTTCTAAATATGCTACTCTGTCTCCTCCCCTCAAGTCTTGTGAGTAGTTTGACCAAATTTCTTGGGATTTTCCATAAAAGGGAATCTGGAAAATCTATATAAATTAATATTATATATCAATACGTCTTTTAACTATGTTTACCTGCTCATATTTACTCACACCACATATATATATAAAATAAAATGATCATTATATATTAATTAATGTAATAAAAAAATAATGAATTATAACAATAATAATATATTTTATAAATATCTATAATAAATCACATAAATACTTTGAGTTTATTTCTTAACATTCTTCAACTGTAAATCGTTTAAATTACATATATATATATTGAAACAGATATTCCTGTCCTCCTATCTGTTTCACCTTTATGTCTCCATAGAGACATCTATGCCGGTTTTAAACACTCTTTAGTACAAGTGTATATGTATCCACACAGTGGTATATGCCTTTACACAGCTGTATATATGTTTACACAGTTGTATATATATCCACACAGCGATATATTCATTTACACAGTTATATATGTAATCACAGTTTTATATGCATTCAAACAGTTGTATGTTTATTGTCACACATACAAGCACCTATAAATGATAGTGATATTAATTTTTGTATAGATATATTGCAGCATTTATATAAATAATATATTGTATAAGGGTTATTTTATTTAGAAAATGTAGCTAAATATTCTTTAGCAAGTTTGGTTTAAATGAATTATAAATCACATGCGAAATTCACAGATTGGTATTAAAACGTTTGGAATAATGGAATTATCAATTACATGCGAAATTCACAGATTGGTAATAAAACGATTTAGAATAATTCGCAAGTAGGATCAGATGGTTCCTAGGTTATTGACATTGTTCTAGAGCTCATTACAAATTCATTACGATTGTAATGAATTTCTTTTCCCAGATCAAGCCAGTAAAAGTTTGGGCAATAAAATAAAAAAAGATCAGAGTCAAAGGAGACCGACTGCTGTAAAACTTAGAGGAAGTTTGAGTTGTGTTTTAAAATAGATAGTCCCTGGTTTTTGATCTAGGAAATATAAATATTGCAGATTTTTTAGGTTAACATTATTCTTTAGCTTGCTTTCCTGTAAATTATTGTGGAGACCAGAATCCAAAATGATCGAGTAAAATAATATGTTTACTGGCTCTTTAGCCAGATGGCTACTCTCAGTTCCTCTAAACATACCTTTGAATAGACTTTCCAGCAACCTGCATGGGGAATATGAAGAAATTTAACCTATCTGAAAGGCCACTGAAGATTATGATGCTGTCAGATGCCCTATTCCAGCCACTATCATTGATATACGCTTCAAGTCCAACCAAGGAGGCAGAGAGATGGTAATAATTTTAAAAAACTGCAGTATGAACTTTAATCTATAAATTCTTATAACACTTTAAAAAGAACGTTCTATCTAAATTATCAAAACTCTTTAATTTTTACCCTCTTATAAAAAGAAACTATCAATCTGTGTAACTTTATATATAATGTAAAAGAAAAAAAAATCACTTACTTTAATTTTATAAACTGCTGAAATCTTTTATGAATTAAAAGATTTCATATTTTTTTATACTCATTAAATGTCCGAAATTTATTCTCTTCAATTCCTACAAACTAACGGTCTTGCCTAATTTCAGTAATTTTAATATTTTGTTTAAATGCATTTTGTTATGTTTAATATGTGATAATATGCTCAGATTTCGAAGCAATGAAACTAAGTAAGTAATTTATAAAGGAGATAATTGTAATCTTCACTTAGACATTTTAAAAGCATTGTTTATTTTATTGAATCATTGTTTCGAAATTATAATATTGGTAATAAACGAATGCGCTAACTACTCATCATTATCATAGTTATATATATATATATATTGTAAAATCGTATTTTTTCAAGGTTTGCTTAACCGATCTTATATTATAACCTTTGATATCTATTAGTTGGAAGGGGATATATATATATATTGTCTAGAGATGATAAAGTATATTGGCTAATGTTTGTATTAAGTCCCATCGAATATACTTTCCCTCCTTAATTAAGAATATTTATATGCAGATTCAGGATCTTAACTAGATTATTTTTATGTAGTTTAAGCCCATTTTATTAGCATACTTATAATGCTAATTTTAAGAACTGTTTTGAATTAGCTTGACAGATAAAAGCTATCTGTTTTAGGCGCAATTAATTATATGCATACTTATTGCTTTATATATATATTGCGTGCATTGCGGGTGTGTTTTTATATAGTACACTTATATGTGTTACGTTTTGCTGCCTCTGACAAGGGTTCACGGTAACAAACCACCCCTTTATTTAGTTCAGGTTATGGCTATCTTCATTAGAACTGGAGCATGCGGACCCAGATTTTTCCTAAAGCCAATCCGACTTCCTGAACTTTACGTTCATATATCAATAGCAGCAAACCGTCGGTCTCAGAGCAAACCGAGCATTTGATGCTGAAGCTCTTGAATAATCACTCACTCGCACTGCAAGTTTATTTCTTTAATATTTTATATAGCGCCATAGCATATATATGTGAACCTAATGGTAACCAGTTCTTTTTCCCATAGTAATTAATCATTCAGCTTTAGACTGGAGTTTGAATCTGGGTTATCAGGTTGAATCTGCATCATACTGAGTTTACTTAGTTGCTCATTTAATTAATATATATAACAGCCATTAAAACTGGCTGTACTCATCATCATCTCTACTAAAGTATCAACTTCTAACTTAAGCAAGTCAAATTCATAAGATGAGCATATTAAATAATTAGGCATGACCTCTATAACTCACACACACATGTATTGTAATATGTTTAAAAGGGAACAGATGTACTTGATAACAGTCCCAACTATTGTAACATGCTTGCCTGTATTGAATACCTTGTGAAGATTATACAATCCCTGCCATTATGATATTTTATGTTAGATCATTTGTTATTGTTTTAATAAATCTTTTTAAATATAAACTGTTGTATATCTTTCTTGCTCAGACTCTAGATCAAGCCAAACCACAGTATCTTATCCAATCCATAGTATTTTATCCAATCCAGTATATTATTAAATGTCACAGTTCATTACTCCAATTTCTTAATGAGTTTATATGCTATATGTGTATGTCTGGTAGTTAAGATTAATAGAGTGTTGAGTGTTATATATCACTTATTTAGTTAGGTTAGTAATGACCTTAAGTCTCATGTTTCTACCTGTTCTATGTCGGCTCGCGGTTAAATGAGGACTGAGTGTAGCCCCAGGAATGTCACTCATAAGGTGTTAAATTTGGAGTACTGGCAGATGAGTTGGAGTTTGGTCAGATTAGAGGTCTCAACCACCTCACTCCGGTCAGCTTTGGTATATTTTGCTTGGGCTCTGAATTTTGTTGCATGAGTGTACAAATCTGACTGTTACAATATATAGTAATAGTATAAAATAAAAATATGAATAAATAAATATAAAATTATCTATAATGTTGGACACCAAGTTGTAATAAAATAAAATAAAATAAATCAATAATTCAAATGAATTAATATGCATAATATGCTGGATGCCAAAAATGTAATAGAATAAATAATTATCTTAGCTTAACAGGATAGTTATTAACAAAACATTAGCCTAACTTTTACTAATCATTTAGTTACTATAGCAACAAAATATAACTGATTAACTATTCTCAGGCTAATTATACTATGCCATATGATAAAGCACCATAATGTAATAATATAAATAAATAAATCAGTAAATATTAAACAAACCTCACATTTACAAGTTCAAAATGTAATAATACTTATCTCTGATAAAAGGACTTATTTAGATTACATTTGGATTGCTAAATATAATGTTAATAAAATGAACAAAACATGCAAAATGTTTATTTAATAAATCTGGCTAGCTAATAATATAATAAAAGACATTTTACAGGTTCGTTCATGTTAAAAAATTTAAATATAAATATACCTACATTTCGACTTGATCACACAAGTCATCTACAAGTCTAATAATATAATATATACTCAATTTAAAAATCTTATATACAGATACTCTTAAAGTTTATATTAATGTTAAGTGTAATAATTTAATTACCAAAGATCATGGAGAATCAATTTAAGTAACAAAATAATAATTTATTAACATAATAATAATTAAATATATATAATTAAATATCAAATAAAATATTTCTTATTGAGTAATTTAATCCTGTATTAATAACCATTTAACTCTTTCTATGTGTTATATGGCTTTACAAATGTAATTTGTCATGTGATGTGAATGATATGCTAAGAAAAACCAAAAATAAAGATTATAATAGCATAAATATTGCCAAATAAATACATAAAAATATATTTTCAAAATTTAATAAGTATGTTTAATTTACTTATTTTCTTATCATAATAAATATAAGCTTATTAATTTACACATGTAAAATATTATATTATAAATGTTTATTAAATATGCAATTTCATTAATATCACCCATAAATATTTATACATGGAAATCTATTTTCTTTTTAATACGATTGAAGAAATCAAACAAACAAACTTTTATTTAAATAAATACGGGGAAAATAGAGTGGGGATGGAAAGAGAAGATAAAATGGCTAACAGGTTTCTCTGGACAATAATGGCTGAGAGATTCCTGACTCCGAAAAAGAAGTCACAGTGCATCACATTGCATCGCTGCTGTCTTCGTTTTGATTTTGGAAATAATAATAAAAAACATATAATTCTCTAACCTTTTTTTTACACATTTTTTTCTTTACAAGATATTTATAAAATATTATTTATTTCAGAAGATTAATTCAGATTTAAGTAGGTATATTTACTTTTAATTAATTAAAAAAATTAATATTAACCAAATTTTACCTTGTAAATGTAATATATATTTTTCTTAGTAAAAACAAGGTTGTGAATTTGATTCCAAATGGAACCTTTTTTTTTTTTTAATTGTTAAAAATTCAAAAAATGGGCATTCAACAGAAACACTCACAGGATAGGTTAATATAAAAGCATTTAAATAGATTATAATTATGTGAATCTGTTCATCTGTTGTTGTTTTTTTAAATTGTGGCTGAAGTAATAAATAAGCAATCTGACATACAAAGATACCAATATAAAATCTATGCTTCATTTGTTATTGAAATAAATCTTTAATAGAGAAGATTTGAAATACCAGGCACTCTTATACCTGGAGCCCAATTATAAATATAGGGGATTTGAACTCAGACTTTCAAGCTGCCTCAACCACACTATTTCATATTACTGATACACATGACCACAACACATGCAGATTATTACACATGTGATTATTTATCTTTTCTGCATGTGTGTGGTCATGAGTGTCAGTAGTATGATATAGTATGGCTGGTTGAAGTGGCTTGAAAGTCTGAGTTCAAATCCCCTATATTTTAATACAGAATCATATTTTTTAAAAGAAAATTACTGTATAGAAAGTTGTAGTTTTCTCCTAGTTTAAGGATAAGGGTAATTTCTTTTGTTATGAATATTATTAAACTCTGACCATGTGTTGTTGTTTTTTTACTTTTGACTGATATAATAATTTACTTTTTTTAAAAAAAACCTTTCCTGATATAATAATTTAGTAATCTATTATTAGAATATTTCCACCTTATGAAATTTATCAGTTTCATTTGCTATTGGAATAATTCTAGTATAGGAGTTACACTTTTTTTGTTTTTGAAATACTGTATACTGGCAGTTGGAAAATTTATATTCAATATTAAATTTATATAGCTTAAGAATAAGTTTAATTTCTTTATAAAAATGTATTAAAGATAGAAAACTGATCATACAATTTTTCTTTTTAAATGTTTGCTAAATAAGAAGTGATTTGACATTAATATTTATTTTAACATTTTGTTTTTCATTTATTATAAGAATTTAATTCTAACATAAATTCATACCAACTACTGCAATTGTTGTCTGTTAAGAAACGACACCAAACGTAAAGTAAAAGAAGCATGCTATATAGCAAGCAATCTTACATCAGACAATAGACACTAAACATGCTTTTCTCTCTTTTGAAAATGGTCTTTTTAATCACTTTGCATTAATTTGCATATATTTGCATACTACATTTGTATAGTTCTCAACACTTTAGTAGCGTTGATTATGGAAGCATAAAGCCTTCAAAAAGTGCTCAGCTCATTAAATTGCAGAGTATTATTTGCTTTTACAAACTTCATTACCTATTTCACTCCTGAATAGAAATCTCCTCCCTGGAGAGTAATTTGACGCTGAATGGCCTGCATCCCTTTGTGATAACTCATCTTGTTCTGCATGATTATTGCCCAGATCCTGAGTTGTTATGGAAGTAAACTCCAATAGGAAGGGTCAGCTTGGTCATGTGGAGCATGGACAAAAAATTAGACCTATCACTGAACTATATGAGACATGCAAGTGTGGTCATCTATATCAACAAGATACTATTCCGGACTCGTTCCTTGCTGATATGCTTCATATTAGTCCTTTTAGCTAATGTCAAACAAGATATCAATATTGAGCTTTCATCCCCCTGATTATTATGTAATATATCCTATGTTTAACTATTATCATATATTGTAACCAAATTTCTGAATAAAATTCTATATTTTATAAAAAATATAAAAAAAACTTCATTACTTGTGTGCAAAGCACATATATATGTTATCTCGACTGTACAAAAAATTAGAAAAAATTATTGCAGTTAGAAAACTATCGTATGGTTTTTCTTTAAATATATATAATCAAAATTACTCCAAATTCACAACTCAACCAGACTAGACATAAAATAAACTCTAAAACCTAACCGGGTTCACATCTACAGGCAGATTTCTCAAGGGTAAAGAATTAATGGTTTCACTGCTACAAGCAAAGAAACTATTGATTGTGTTTTAGAATATATTTTTTGGCTAGTTTGGTTAAATTAAGAATTTTTTTTCCATATGTCATAGCATCGGCCAGGAGACGAACCCGTATCAACCATCTACAACCAACTGCTTGCTTGCAAGGCATCTGCACTGACCTCTCGGCTAACAACGCTTGATAAAATTGTGATTATTTTTTGACTAGTTTAGCTTTATACTTTTATTATATATCTTTTAAAAGAGCAGTTATTTGTCATTAGAAACTGATACACAGTATATATATAATTTGTTCCATTTTTTAAATTTGTGGAAATAAACTTATATATAGATTTGAAAGTTTTTTGTTTTCATACATCAAATACAGTTTAATATATATATATTTGTATAGAATTCTGATTTTTTAACCATTCAGTTTTTTAATTAATATATCTATTATAAAAATTGTGTTGTGTGTATATTTTTGTGAACAACTCTGATAGACCTAAAAAGTGTTCTAAAAAATGAAGGGTTCAAATTTATGCAATCCATATTAATGGCAAAATAATTATAATTATATCATGTTTTCTATAATTTTTAAAATTATTTAACAAAATAACACAATTATCAAATTGTATTATTTCCAAATTACCAAAATAAATATCTTTATTTCCACTTACTCTATGTTTTAGCAAAACTCTATATCAATCCAGTTTCATCTTTAAACTTACTAAGTGTAAACTACTTAATTGATATTAGAAATTCTAATAAAACAGGCAAAACTCTATTTGTATTGCCACTCATTGTAAGCCAGAATAATCAATGGATGCCAGAAGGCTTGTGCACAAAATCTCCATCTAGTGCCTACTGATCCAATATCCCCAGACTAGTTTCTGACTTGTGGCCTTTGTCAGTGAGGAGCCTTGGATCTGAGAGCACTGCACCTAGATCTTAGGATCTAACTAGGTAGGGGATATTGGATGAGTAGGCACTAGATAGGGATTTTATGCACAAGCCTTCTGGCATCCATTGATTACCGTGGCTTGCAATGAGTGGCAATACATATAGAGAGTTTTGCCTGTTTTAATAACAGTTGTAAGAAAGCATAGGAAATGGTGATAATGTGATGTTTATAAGCATATCTAATATTATAAATAGATCTATTCAAATCTTGTTACAATACTTTATCTACATGCACAATGTAATGTCCTAAAATCTTCACATTTTATTGCAATCGGTTATTTTCTTAAGAAATCTTCTATAAAAGGAAATATACAAGACACTTTCCAGAGTCTTAACAAATGATCATTGGAATTTTTAATTAATTATTATCACAGTACAAAATAATAAACATTTACAAATATCAATATCATATAATTATATCATTATTTAAAACAAAAATTGTCAGTTCTGTCTATGAAAGGTTTCTTTGTGTAAGAAAGACCCTATACAGTTTAACACTATGGGAATGGGAGACCCAAGATCTAAAGATTACTGAATAGAAGCTCAAATGTCACACTACCTCCCTTTTTTTATAAAAATTCCTATAATTTCCTGAGAAGCACGTTTGGTAATATATAACATGTGGCACCCATAAGTAAAGAACACAAAAGTAAGCATTTTATATATTACTTTTTAAACCACTAAACATCACATGACCACCATTTTCTATGCTTACACAAGCTGTTTAAAAAATAGACAACTCTCACTACATTAGTGACACCCAGTCCAAGCCACAATAATCAATGAATGCAAAAAGATTTTAACATAAACTTCATATCTAATGCCTACTCATTTTGAAACCTTAGCTTTATAGCTAGCTAATAAAATAAAAGGATCCAATGTTTCTGACTGATAAAAGCTCAGATCCAATGTTTCTGACTGATAAAAGCCACAAGCTAGAAACTAGTCTGGGGATATTAGATGAGTTGGCACTAGATAGGGATTTTATGCATAAACCTTCTTGCATCCATTGATTACTATGGCTTGCACTAGGTGACCCTATTGTATGAAGAGTGTTCTACTATATATTATTTTTTGTTGCACTACATTTACTTACTATTATAACTCTCAATAAAGCATCAGTTAAATTATAAGACATTTTCTTTTATTAAACAGCTGATTTTTGTAATACTGGTTTTATATTCAATGTTTCTATTCACAGAAAGTTATATACATGATACTATATGTGTTAAATTTTTGATTCTATCCATTTTATTTTGGAAAAAGTTTTCTTAGCAAAATGAAAGTTTTGAAAACTCATTACAAAAAAAAAAAGAATCAAAGCATTATTTTATTTTTGGATAAATAGTTTTGATGTCTTATTGGCTTAAAGATTTATTAAATGTCAAGCGTTGGTGGCCTAATGGTTAGCATAGCTGCCTTCGAAGTAACCAGCCCAGGTTCACTTCCTGGTCAATGCATTTGACATATGAAAAAAAAGATTTATTGACTGTAATTGCAAATCATCATCAATTATTTTAAAATCTGAAAATTAAATTACAAAATTATTATTGCAGTGAAATGCTTAATTACTTAAAATAATATGGTTTCCTCATAAGAAAATATGACATACAAAAAAAAAATATATCGTTATAGTCATGGCATGGTTTTTAAAGAACTTGAAAAACACAAACTGAACCATAAATACATGAAATAATAGGCATTGCAGTAGCTAAAATCCAATTTACTTATCTAATGTTTATATAATATCCAATATATATCTTTCTTGTAAGATAACATTCAAGTAAAAAAAAAATGTTTGATTAATATTCTTTTTTCCCACTATTTTAAAAACCTGTTTTCATTATTATTATTTTTGTTTTATAACAGTTTACAATGTTTTTTTTAAAAAATTTTATTATTAATGTTTCAAAATCTTATAATCTTAATTTGAAGTAACTGTTGTTTGCCCATGTTTTAACTCCATACACTAACATATATTATATGTAATGCTTTGAAAAATTTAGTCAGGTCTTATATGAATGTCTTGGTGTATAAGACCATTGTTCATATTTATAAAAATAAATCTTGATTATTTGATTCTTCTATTTTTTATTTGTGTTTTATTCTTCCATTATTAAATCTATATATAGATACAGAAAGAATATTTTCATTTTCTTGTGTTTAAATTCATCGTTTGTCTCTTCCATTGACAAATAATTCCATTATTTAGCATGTTTAGCTGTTTCCTCAATTAGAAGTGTCAAATCGTTTTCACTCTTGACATCATGAATAATTTATATTTTTTCCTCAATGTCTTATATTTGTTAATGTAAATTAAATAGATTGGAAATAGAATGTTCCCCTGACTCACACTTTTCTAAAAAGGAAAACTTCCTGTGTCATGAATATTACTTGGACAAAAATAAAAATGCTTACATTAGCCTTGAATTATTAAAATAGCTATTATATCTATTTTAAAATTTATTATCTGTCTAATTGAAAAGCAATATAGCAAAATTCATTGTATATTTAAAATATTATGTACAAAATAGATTATTATATACATTTAACAGTTAATTCCAGACATTTTAAAATAAATAATTATTTTCTATACTGCCTTTATCTCTCCATAAAGTAATTGTATCTTTATATATATGTCAAATGCATTGACCGGGAAGCAAACCTGGGTCGGCTGCTTTGGAAGGCAGCTATGCTAACCACTAGGCCACCATATAATCAGCAGCTTAAAAAATGCTGCCACCTGGGCACCAAAATAAAGATTGAGCAGAACAATTTCTTTTAAGTGACCAGTCTGGATCTTCTCATTTGGAAATCAAACCAGGAAGTTTTAGCTTTTGAGTTCACTGTAATGCTGCCTGAATGGTTTACTGTTGTAGTAGAATAATGAAATCTGAAGTTCAAAGTCCATGCATCATGGCTTCATCCCAATGCTTCAACTTCTTAGTGCAATGAAAGAATGGCGGGTCCTGGAGCTCAACATTGATCACCCATGATTTCATCTTCATGATTTCCAGTGCTTAGACTTCTTATGAACTATTGAGAAATAAACTATTTGTTTATCTATTTTATTTCTGCAATAAAATTATATCATAAGTTTTATGTCAGAATTTGCTGAACAATGTAATTTTTAATTATTTCAAGCTTTCTGTTTAGTTATTCTACTAATAATAAATCTTTTAGTAATGGCAATGTAAATATACTTGCATAATTAACTGGTTGGAAGACCATGTGGCATTTGAGATCTAGAAGTTATAGGTTAAATACTAATTCAAAAACCATTAGCTCTTAAAATCGTCACTATCACTGAACCAAATTGCACAGAGCATGGGAAAGTCACATCAGATAATAAGCAAACTATGCCTTTTATAAAATTATTTATTCTCAAAATTGCATTTGCAGATGCATTAAAAAAAATCAAACAAAGTTTTTGAGCAAGAGAACCTAAAGGTATAAATCAGTTGTCCATATTCGTTCTGGTAACAGTAATTTTTTTACAGTCTTATATTTTTGCATCAGTGAATGAGATCCTATGAAAATAAGAATTAACAAAACTGTATTCATTAATTCAAATAAAACACTGATTAATTAATAGCTGGAATGCATCAATATGGGTTATCACATTATTTTAAAACTTCTATGCCTTTTTTAGTCAATATATGCTACTAACAATCACCTGCAATTTATTTAATATTCAATCATTATTAATTCACTGCAGGATGAAGGTTTCTCCAAATTCAATTCATCTTCTTTAATTTCTAGTCTCTCTTCACATTACCACAGCACACTTATTTATTTTATCCATCTATCTCTCTTGTGGTCTTTTTTAAAATCTTTTACAATCTGTTGGAATCCAGATTAAGATTTCAATTGTTCATCAATTATCATCTTTTCTAGAAATATTTCCAGCCCAATTCCACTTCAATCTTTTAAATTCTTTTGATGGTGCTAATAACACCTATTTGTTCTCTTACCTATGTATTTCATTTGATCTCTTTTTATTACTCTTAACACACATTTCTTCATACTTATTTCAGTGATGTGAAGTCTCTGTATTGCACTTTTGTTAAGTGTCCAAGTCTCAGATCCATAAGCAAGAACTAATAAAACATATTTATTAAAAATCTTTCTTTTTAAACACATAGGCACATTTTCCTTGTAATATTATTTTTACCAAAAGCACCCCAAAAAAGCTTAATTCTATAATTAATTTGCTATTTTAAAAACTATGTATTAATTTTGGTTGTATTTCTATATTTGTTTGTCTTAATATAATTTTATTAAATATACATAATTTTTAATATTCTCATAAATAAATGATGAATTCATAGTATTATTTCCAGGAGCTTTCATATAATAAAAATATAATAGCTACCTAGCTGATGTTTCAGTACAATAACACACACACACACACACACAAAATTACCCCAAATCCAAAACTCAACCAGACTAGCCAAGCAAGTAAAATCTAAAACACAACCAATGGTTTCACTGTTACAAGCAGACTTCTCAAATGTAAATAACAACAAAACAACATATTTATATTAAACATTACCCACAATTCCATTTACTTTTCATCCACCCTTAACCTATTTATTGCTGATTATTTTATTGGCCGAGTGAGGTAAAAGTCTAAACTTTTACTGTCAAAATATATTCATCTTTTAATATTATATTCACTTTAGTTTCATTTGTAAAAAGTATATTAATAATTTGTCAGGTTATAAAAGTGAATGAAAGTTTTTTCAAAACTAAATTTTTATTTATAATTATAAAAATATTCGATAGCGGCAAATCTAAAATGAATGTTAGTAACCAACTAAAAAGTGTTGCTGACATCAGTGATTTCTTTCTCAATTTTATGTTCCCAAAAAATAAATAATTTTTACTAAAATCTTACAAATTTTTCTATAATAATTTTATTTTTAGCATATTTTATCAAAATAATTTATAATATGCCAAAAAATACTTTTAAAATGGTCTAAAACATTCGTTTATCACTTTCGAAATGAAAGAAAAGAAATTGTAACGATTTTGTTATTAACAAGCAATTTTCTTTGTCCTTGTCGATTAACAGCCATTCAGAATCAAGAACAGACAGCCTTCTTTCTTTGTTAAATCAGAATCAAGGACAGACAGCCCTCTTTCTTGGTTAAACCTTCAATGTCAGTTTTATTGATTTTTTACTTGTAAAATAATTCAAGAGAGGGCAGCATCTTATGGAACTTTTTATAAGTTTTCAAATGAAGGTAAAATCTTTACTGTAGCATTAAAAATGACAGAATTCGAGTGACAGGAAGCCCATCACGTTTTTAGTCGTAACTAATTATACATTTTTAATAATAAAGATTCCTTAATTCTTTTTATTTCATTTCTCTCAAAAAAGACAACCTTATTTTTTTCCAAAATTAATAGTGTAGCCTATATCTTTTTTGTGGACATACAAAGCAGAACTAAGATATGTATTTATAACCCTACTTTTATGTAACTTTGTTCTTTCATTTAAGCTCAAACTATTCTGACCTATATAAGACTTATTACAAAAACAAGGGGTAATATACTATTATTAGACCATTCCTGGTGGAGTGTATATTGCCCCTTGTTTTTGTAAGAAGGTTTATATAGGTCAGAGTAGTTTGAGCTTAAATGAAAGAATAAAGGTACATAAAAGTAGGGTTAGAAATAAATATCTTAGTTCTGCTTTGTATGTCCATGAAAAAGACACAGGCCACACTATTAATTTTAAGAAAATTAAGGGTGTCATTTTTGAGAGAAATGAAATAAAAAGAATTAAAGAATATTTATTATTAAAAATTTATGATTCTGAAGCAATTAATTTATTTAAAAGTTATTTTAATATTAAGAATGGATGGGAACTAAATGGAATTGTAGGGAATGTTTAACATAAATATGTTGTTATTGTGTATGTAGTTCTTTACATTTGAGAAGTCTGCTTGTAGCAGTAAAACCACTGGCTGTGTTTTAGATTTTACTTTCTTGGCTAGTCTGGTTGAGTTTTGGATTTAGGGTAATTTGTATTATTTATTGACTATTTTAGTTTTATGCTTTTAATGTTTATATATATATATATATATATATATATATATATATATATATATATATATATATATATATATATATATATATATATATATATATATAATGAAAGTTCACCTTTATTGTTAAAAGAAGGTTACCTTAAGAGTTTGAAATTGTTATTGATATTGGGATTGTCTAAGTGTTGACTGATTTTTAATGATTCATATATATATATACATATATAAAGGACTTGAATTCAGACTTTCAAACTTCCCACAGCTATCCATCTTATACAGCTGATATACATTACCACATACATGTGAGAAAGATAAATGATCTCCAATATACGTATTTTGTGCAGAATCATCACTTATCAGGTGATCCATATCACCACCTTCCACACATATATGCAGTTAGTGCTCAGTTTATATTAAGCAAATCTTCAGTTTTTCTACTCTCTAACACTTCAGTCACCCATATCACTGAAAATCTGAAGATGGAGTGTTCAAAACCCTTGCTTGTCCATTAACATTTGAAAATTTGATATCTTAATATAAACTGAGCACTGATTGTATATATGTGTGACAGATAGGTAATCTGGATCAAATAATGAGTGCTGGTTCAGCACAAAATATATATAGGTATGAGTTCAAGTCCCTTATAATTACATTAAGTTTAGTATATATATATATATTAAGAGGTCATTTTGACAACAGTTTGTAATTATTGATTGTTATCTATATTTGGTTTGTCTATTTCTATGGATATATATGTAGCATATTTAAATGATGCTGTGTGAAAAATTTGGTTTTATTAATAGGTGGAAGATATTAAATCCTAAATTGAAAATATATATATATATTTTACTGAAGATTATAGAATAATAGTATTGGATATTTTTTGTATAATATTAAACTAAATATTTAGAACTCATATTAACAATGTTTCACTATTTTATGATTATTAATTTTATGATATATATTGATAAAATAAATTGTGATAAGAAATTAGTAAATATAGCAAACTTTTCCTGATGATGATCTATATGGTTTCTGAATGATTGAAGCATCTATATTTTCCTGAATGTTGAACTATCTATTGCAGAGAAATTAGTGAACCCAATTCTTAATATTACTATACAATTACAATGTATTTAGATTTTTTTTAATAATAATGTTTATTTTGTAAAAAAGTCTAAAAATGGATTTAATTCCTAAATAGATTCATTTTTATGAGTATTTTTTCTACATACATTTCTCAGGGAAATTATTAAACTTTTTTTACTTTACAAACAGGGGTACTTCTAGGGGCAAATTATAGTCCCACAATCAAAAAAAAATGGAATATACTGTAAGATAAAAATTTAAGTTCAAATGTTTCTGGAAATTAATGGTGAAAGTTATGAATAATTAATTTTGGTTATTATCTTGAAAAATTAGGCTTAAAATAATTATTTCTAAGTCTATTTGAAAGATTAAAGATTTTCTTTATCAAAAATTATATAGGTTTAAAACATTACTTTTAATTCCGATATCTGCACTACCATATTCTACACCAAGTAAAAAAAAAAAGCTGTCATAATTTACGAAATTCCAAAAAATAAAAAAATAAGATGAAAAAAAAAATATTGTATTTATCTGAAATGGATGGCGTCAGAGTTGTGAGTGGAGGGAGTTTGACAGTGGTAAATGAAAATGTAACAAAAATTTAAATCATTTTGTGAAGCATTGTTAGCCGAGAGGTCAGCGCAATAACCTTGCAAGCAAGCAGATGGTTGCAGACGGTTGTTGCGGGTTCGCCTCCCAGCCGATGCTATGACATATGGAAAAAAAAAAAAATCATTTTGGAAGAAGTGGACTCTAAAAGTCAATCAAATTTAAAAATAATACAACTTCATTATTTCCATGAAAAATGTAGCATAAACTGATCTATTTTGCACAACTATACTATTTATAATTGAAAGAGTAGACGTTTTTATCATCATCATCATCATCATCATTATTATTATTATTATTATTATAAAAAAATGCATTTTTCAAAACCGTGATTATTGTCAACAATCTTTACATGTTTAAAATAAAACATTTCTCTTATTATTTCTTCATAATTCAAAAATTATAGATGAATTTCAATATATATAATGTACAGTAAAGTTTACTATAATGAATTGTTTCCAGAATGACATTTGTTATATTATCTATTTGTATAGTTTGCATAGAATTTTATATATTTAAAGGTAATTCATAGACCCATGGTCTAGACCAAAATTAGCATCTAAAAAATCATTTTAAGTAGAAAAACAAAACAAAAATATAAATATAAAAACACATATAAAATTATTTGCTGTATCTAGATTTTAATAAAATCTAAAATTCAACTTTTAAATCGTAAATTAAAATATAAAATGTATATACGTATATAAATTCATAAATCATTAATATCGGAACATGTTTTTCTTGCAAAACAACATTCAGCAATGATTCTATCTACACCAGTAACATCACTTGGGCTTATAAGATTAAACAATCTAGTTCTTTTTCCTAATCTGGTGAACTGTATTCTGTTGGCAATAAATTTATTTTCAGATGCATCACTTGTCCTCAAGTAGTTTCACAAATGACTGTCTTATAGACATTACAACTTGTCACTTGATTTTGACTAATCAATATTTCCCAAAGTATCTTTTAGTACTATAATGTTACAACATAAACTGCTCAAAAGTCAAAATTCTTTTCACTATCCATGCACTTTTTTATCCATCATTTAAAAAAAAATAGTGTAATACAGTGATTTAACCATACCACATACATAACCTAAATTGTAGCCATTTTATGACTTTGCTCTTTGAGGAAGTGATTTTTTTTTTTTCAAATCAATACTAATCATTTTTTGATACTGTTTTCTAGCTCATAATTAAGATTAATGTTTGTATACATATACAAAAAATATATTTTTTTAAAAAAAGTAAAACCAAACAAATTGTAGAAAAAAACTAAAGACAAGTTTTTTTTTAATAAAAAAAATGTTTTTATTTAATTTGATGTTTCATCAAACACAAATTTTATTGCTTAATATAATTTAAAATAAAAGCAAATATTAGTTATAAATTAACAAATTAATAATAAATTAAAGTTGTATATACAGCAATGTTTATTTAAAAATCAACCAATCTCTTGTAGAACATGTTTCTGTTGATTAAATCTGACATCATCAGCTGCTCAGAATTGCAGTTGCAATCATGTTTACCATATCAACTGTATTTTTATTTAAATATACTCATAATGGTCAATTTTACATTAATATTTTAACATGACTTTTAGGGGCAATTTAACTAAAGCCTTTTTTTGTATTGGCTTTATATTAATTTACTAAGTAGAGCTTATAATCTGACTAATTTTGATTCAACCTTGCTTTAAATAAATCAAGACTTGCCTTACGCAAGAGATTAGTTTATTTTTATAAAATATAATATATATCTGATACTATGGTCAAAACTGAAACACTTTGAAGAGTCTCATACATGTGATTTCTATATTTTCCATAATATTTGATACAGTATTTTTTATTTCAGCCAATAACATTTGTCAATTTAGTGCTTCCATGTTTAATGCTTGATATCTATCATTTTTACTGGTCTTTCAGTTGGAACTTTTTTTTCCAACATCAACATTCTAATTTAATGTCTCAATGAAAATTATTAAATTGTATGCACTTAGGAGAATATTTTTTTAAAAAAAGTAATATTTTTTGCTTCTAGAGATAGAAAAAGGCAAATGAACCAAATTGGTAACTAGGTTTAAAAACATTTAGATTTCTGCTATATTCATTCAATTTTTTTTTAAATATTTTTGATAATAATATTAATGAATTTTAAGATGCATCTAATTTATGAATATTTTTTTCAACATCAACATTCTAATTTAATGTCTCATAATAAAAATTATTAAATTGTATGCACTTAGGAGAATATTTTTAAAAAAAGTCTAATATTTTTGCTACTAGAGATAGAAAGAGGCAAATGAACTAAATTGGCAATTAGGTTTAAAAACATTTAGATTTCTGCTATATTTATTCAATTTTCCTTTTAATATTTTTGATAATGATATTAATCAATTTTAAGATGCATCTAATGTATAAATATTTTGCAATGAACTTTTTGTATTCAAATTTAAAAACTGACAATCAAAATTCACACATTAATAATCACTTATAAGATTTTTATATTTAAAAAGTTTTATTTCTGGAAAAATTGAGAGTATTCATTTATAATTTATCTTTAAAGCGCATGTGCATTGGCTTAATCGCTAATATCACTATTACATAAAAAACATAGTGCTATATAAAATAATATCTCATTCAACAATTAAGAGAAATTTTATCCTTCATTTTTTTTCTATTTCAATTAACTATCAACACTTTTTAGTGAATTAGTCAGGAAATTCAATATTTTTAAAAAATACACTGCCATCTATTGTGGATCACTGAAACTAAATTATCATGGTTTGATATTTAACATGCTAACAGTGTTAGACTGGACAATGTGAAATATTGCACATATACAAAATTTGAAGAAAATATGTTAGGTAGAAGAATATTAAAAATTGGTTACAAAATTTTAATCAAATAAACAAACAAACAGAATTTCTAAATTAAATAAAAGCATTCAAAAAACAAAATATCACTTTATAAAAAAATCAATGCATTCATCTCTAGTAAATAAGAAGAGTCAAATTTATTTAAATTCATGAAGACACAATAATAGATAGTTTTATTTATATTTACCTTATGCAAGTCCCTTTAATAAAAATTATTGCAAATGATATCAACTTAGTATCTTTTTTTCTGGGAGAGAGGTCAATGTGAATGGTTCTAAGGTTTCTTTTAGACTTTATTTGCTGTTATAATCTCTGATATAAAAGTTACAAAATGTTCTCTCAAAATGTTTCTAATTTATAAATATTTATAATTATATATTGAATCATTTAGTTGAATGAATAATTGTTAAATATGCACTATATAATAAACATATTCAACAAGAAATGAAGATAATTATTAACTATTATGGTATAAAGAAATTTATTATCATCCAGGCTTGTGATACAGCCCAGTCATACTTTGACAGATATACACTGGCCAAAAATCTGGCTCCTAATAAGTATTGTTTTATAATTAAAACAGGTAAAACTCTCCATATAGTAGTGCCACTCAGTGCAAGCCAGGGTAATCAATTGATTCCAGAAGGCTTGTGCATAAAATCCCTATCTAGTGCCTACTCATCCAATATTCCCAGACTAGGATTTTATGCACAAGCCTTCTGGCATCCATTGATTACTCTGGCTTGCATTGAGTGGCACTACTATATGGAGAGTTTTGCTTGTTTTAATAACAGTTATGAGCAAGAAAGCAAAACTCTTCATACAGTATTGCCACCCTGTGCCAACCAGAGTAATCAATGAATGCCAGAAGGCTTGTGCATAAAATCCCTATCTAATGCCTACTCATCCAATATCCCCAGACTAGTTTCTGGCCATCATCAGTGAGGAGCTTTGGATCTGAGAGCACTGCACCTAGATCTTAGGATCTAATGCAACCCTCCAGCAACCACTTTTTATCTCTACTTAACTACTAAACTATGAGAATGAAATTGAAAACACAAAAAAATATTTTCAATCTAATCTCAACAGCTTATATAGTCATATGGGTCTGAACTCATTTTCAGCACCCATACATTTTGGTGTCTTTGGCTCTTTAACAACCATAGCCACCACTATCATATTAGGCACCACTATCCTATTAGTTCAGACCCATATGACTATATAAGCTATTGAGCTTAGATTTCTTTCTCATAGTTTAGTAGTTAAGTGGAGATAAAAGGTGGGTGCTGGAGGGTTGCATTAGATCCTAAGATCTAGGTGCAGTGCTCTTAGATCCAAAGCTCCTCACTGACGAGGGCCACAAGCCAGAAACTAGTCTGGGGGTATTGGATGAGTAGGCCTTAGATAGGGATTTTATGCACAAGCCTTCTGGCATTCATTGATTACTCTGGTTGGCACAGGGTGGCAATACTGTATGGAGAGTTTTGCTTTGTTTATAAACAATTATGTGCTAGTATAAGATAGTGATCATGTGATAGTTATGAGCAAGCATAAGAAATGGTGATCATGTGATGTTTAATGGTTTGTTTTATAATGTAGTAGTTGATAATTATCTACATACTCTTGTAAAATATATTTTATTACATATTATCTTCAGTATATTCATATATTATAGTTTATTCTTTATATATATATATAAGTTGCAACCATTTCTATTTCAAATAAGTTATCTCACTTGAATATAAATTATTGCAATATAACTTTAAATGATTTATGGGGGGGGGGGGGATGTGATTCTCAAAAGTTTTCTAACTTTTAAATTTGAACTTTAAATTCAATTTATTTCTGAACATATTGTATTTTTAAATACAAATAAATTTTACTTTTTAGAATCTCTTTGGTATAAATTATTTACATAAATATCAATTTTATTTTTTTAAAAAATACATCTAATAAAAATATTTTTATTGTTAAAAGAAGTTTACTTAAAATTGAAATTACAGAATATAAACGTAAATCCTTAGATAAAGACTTATAAAGGACTGAATAAGATATTTACTTTATAAAATTATAAATAATATGCATAGAAAAACAAAATTATATATACATAACCTTTCATGAGTTCTGTAAATATTATTAGATGCAATGAAATCATCCTATGAAGGGCATTTCACTTTACTATTCATAATTTTCAACATAGTAGACAGATCAAGGGCATTGTTTACACTATGTCTATGCTGTGAGACCTATTTTCTGACACATTTTAAAACTGTTTCTCAGTAGCCATTACGATTTATGACTAACTGTTATCAACATCATGCCTTATACAGGTATTATTAGTAAACATAGAGGCAAAACTCTGCATACAGTAGTGCCACTCAGTGCAAGCCAGATTAATCAATGGATGCATGAAGGTTTGCGCATAAAATCCCTATCTAGTGCCTACTCACTCAATATCCACAGACTAATTTCTAGCTTGTTGCTTTCATCAGTGAGGAGCTTTGAATCTGAGAGGTCTCCACCTAAATCTTAGATCTAATGTAACCCTCCAGCAGCCACCTTTAACCTTATTAACTAACTATAAAGCTTTGAGTCCATAATGAAAACACCATAATGTTTTCAATTCTAGCCCATTAGCTTATATAGTCATATAGATCTGAAATTCCATTCAGCATCATGCAGCACCATACAAAAGATGAAGTTAAGAAACAATCCAAAATTCTTTATTGGAAAAATGAAGGCAAAATTTAACACTGATGATGTGTTATTTTGTCTATATACAATACTTTATTTTTGGTTACATAAAAAATGGCACCAATATCTATTACTGATAATTTCATGCATAGAACAAACCTTGTAATATTCTGATTCAAAATCTTAATCTCTCACTTTAGAACGTGTTCTTAGGATGAGCAAATAGATCTTCCAAGTATGGAAATGGGAAATGTTCCTGCAGAATTTCAAGATATAGATTCTGGTGGTTATAAAAAGTATTCTACCATTATTTCCAAAGTTTATCCTCATTGAGAGGCCAGGCAACAATGTTATGATGGATAAAGATATCAAAATGTGAATTCTTTTTTGATAATCAATTATTACAAAATATCATTAAGGAAATAAACTTCTATACTGATAAATTAATTTCTTTAAAAACATAAAGGCACATGCAAAAGAAGGTCCTAACATAACAGCCAAAATTTGACCTGTATAAAAAAAATGAAGTTGTTTTTTAAGTAGTAATATTGCAAGTGTCATAAAAAACATTGCATCAAGATTTGATCTTGTCGAAAACAGAAATTCTCCATGTTCCATATTTTCTGAACTAAAGACAATTATTGGATGTTTTTGTTATAAAGATAATAAAAATTTTGATGAAAATGATTGTCTAAATCCAAATCTCTATAAGTTTGTGTATTTATAGAATATTTGAGAGAATGGTTTATTGTTTTATATATCCCAATTATGTTCTTAGAAGAATGCTAGGGAAAAGAGCATATTGATTTTTTTTTATGCTTTATGAGACAGAAAAAGATATATTTGTATCTTTTATAAATACAAAAAAATGCAATGAAAATGATGGTATTTTACATGCTGGCATAAATAGTGTCCATTTAATAGATTGTCTTTCTAAAAAAAGTGTATTATGAACAATTGGAAACATACTTGTAAATGAGGACATTTGTAATATTGTTAACATCAATATAAAGGATCTTCCAGAAGAGTTCAAATGAAATAAGCAGATTCCCTCAGGTTTTTCAGTATTGTAGTCTTAAAAATAGTCCAAAGTATATATGTATATATGTTTTTATTTCTAAGAGTGTATATAATTAAAATATATTTAAAAGTGCATTTTTTAAACTATATATACTCATATAAAAGCTGCATAAGTGTAATTAAATGTTATTGTTTCGATGACTAAATTATAATTTCTGTATATAATCTATTATTATAATATATTTCATCCATATTGCTGGCTATCAATGTTTGTTCATTGGATTATTATAATGTCTCCATAATATGATTGCAAATATCTTGATAAACACATTAAAATCCTAGGAACATTGACTTTAAATTTACACTTGAAACAGATTTAAGATTACAGCCTTTTGCAAAGCACAAGAGAAAAAAAATTGTATCAAAGTGCTTCAGAATAGCAACAGGGTTTTAAATCTACTTTTTTTATTAAAAAAAAAAAATGAACATAAATTTTGCAAGTCATCTGCACCATAGAGAAAAATGTTTCTCATTTTTGTGAATATGTTATTATAAAATAATATCACATGATTACCACTTATGTTTACACAAGCTGTTTACTCAGGTTAAACGCTCCATACAGTAGCACTACCAGTAATCAACGTATGCAAAAAGGCTTGTGCATAAAATCCTAAGATCTGGGTGCAGTACTCTCAGATCCAAAGCTTCTCGCTGATGAAGTCCACAAGCTGGAAACTAGTCTGGGGATATTGGATGAGTATGCACTAGATAGGGATTTTATGCACAAACCTTCTTGCATCCATTGATTACTCTAGCTTGCACTGGTGGCAATACTATATGAAGAGTTTACCCTCTCAATAATTGTTTTATTATTATTAAATATACTTCTTATTAGTATAAGGATCAGAGAATACTATTATTTTATTAAATATATTATATATACTGTACGTTTGTTTTACTGCGGTTTACTGATGTTATGTAGATTAATGTAGAAAAATAGTTCATTATATCTATAAAGATATTTCATACGGGACAGAGAAAGGTGAATAACTCCGTGTGTGTAAATTAAAAAAAAACAAACAGATATATTAATCTTTAACTGAGGTTTAAAGTTTATATCTGTGCTAGAGATAATCTCTAGTTTCGAAAATGATTAGTAATAATCATTGGTGTGTGTCGGAGTTGTGAGTGGAGGGAGTTTGACAGTGATAAAGAAAATGTAACAATTTATTCTAGATAAATACTTTTCATATAATAAAGACATATATAAAAGATAGTGAGCTGGGCCAAATGATGAGTGCTGGTTTAGCACGAAATGCATCTTGGGGGGCATTTGTCTTTTATTATATCTTTATTTATATGAATTTAAAAAGAATGGGGAAGTATGGAGGTGTTTATTATATCTATAAAAATAGTTCACCTGAATTCTTGAGCAACAAGAAAAAATCAGCAAATGATAATTCTGAAGAAATGTTATTTCCATAATCATTCGACATCAAAGTCGATTAATTTAATTAATAATTTATTTTAGCTACAAAATAAATAGCGTTTAAATCAGGATAATTGTGTATCTGTGTGTACAGATAGGCAATGTATATATAACAAAATACAAACATTCGCTTGGGATTATTAGCTGAATTTTAATATGCCATTAGCTGATCCACAAAAGTTTACCCAAGTGATTTAAATTTTATTTTTTTCTAAGAAAATGAATTAAATTTAACCTGTTTTTTTTGCAACCACTCCTCCGGTTATTAGAAAGGAATTTTTAAAAAATGTTGAATATATATATATTCTTTTTTACATTTTGTTTAAATGGTAAATTAAAGATTAAAGAAAAAAATTAGTGACTGGTCAAGAATATTTCTTGAGGCAAACAAAAAACTCAAATCCAGGATTTAGAAAAGGATATATGTATAATTTTAATTTATTTAGAGTAATACCTATAATTTAGAAAATATGAAGTGTAGTGTAAAATCAAATACTAATTATATAATGAATTTTTTTAGTTTATTCGATAACAAATAAATATGCACTGGCTTCTCTCTTTTTATGTATATGCATATATACATACATAAGTTCAATTTTTCAATCAATCCACCAAAAACTTGCTGATAAAAGCTTGGATCAGCAATCCACGTTGATAAAATCTTAATTTGGACATGATTTTATTTTGTATTTAATCATGTAAAGAATTTTGTTATTTTACATATTCTTTAATATGAGAATCAAAAAGTTTATTTTCTATTCGAAGCTCAGTTGCAGATATAACAGAATATTACTACAACTAATTATTTCCTTTATTTTTTAATGAATATTAATATTATTATGGTATAGATATATATTTAATAATATGAGTTGAATTTAAAATAAGAATTAAACTGATATTTTTACACACAACCGACAATTAAGAAATCGTAGTTCACTTTAAATACATGTTGCAAAAACATAAATCCAAACAAAAAGCTGTTATTAGTCAAGCGTTGATGGCCGAGTGGTCAGTAGAGCTGCCTTACAAGCAGTTGTCCCGGATTCGCTTCCCGGCGGATGCTTTGACACATGGAAAAAAAAAAAAGCTGTTATTAGATCTTTTTTACTGCTAGATTCAAAATATATTCCATAACGAATTACTGACTATGTGTAAGATGTACCAGTTAAGCAATAAAAAAAAATTGTTTTTCTTAATATATTACCATTGTTGTTACCGACTTCACCCCTTCCTTTATTTTGCTGTAATATCATATAAATGCAATTAATCCACTTTACTTTGAACACTTTTTTTTAGCAAAACTTTTTATTGTACATATGTGCATACACAATCTTATATTTTGACTGTCCTGCAGTCTTCTTCAGAGCCACTGTTACTTTAATGGTTTAAAAGTAAAAAAAAAAAGTTTTACGTTTCAACTGTCCTGCAGCCTTTTTTAGAGTCACTGTTAATTTACTGTTTTAAAAGTAAAATGATAGTGGCTCTGAAGAAGGCTGCAGGACAGTTGAAACATAAGATTGTGTACACATATATGTACTGTAAAAGGTTTTGCTAAAAGTGTTCAAAGTAGAGTGGATGATCTGCATTTGTTACTATTATTTTTGTTGCCTAATACTGGTATTTACAATCAAGATTTTATTTAATGATAATAGAATCAAATTAGATATTTAAAAATGTATAATATTACAAGAAAATATGGCATATAGAAGTAAACATAATTTAATAAGCCTAGTGCATAATGCTGTCTGGAATTGAATGTCAAATTTTTCTCTAAATGTTAAGAAATTTCAGTTATGCCCTTTGTGAATACATATATTAAAGTTTGACTCTCAAATAGGATTTTTATGTATTCACAGAAGGTGTATGCTGATTTATTAGAGTGAATTGATATTTGACACAATTTAATATATATATATATATTGTAGCACAATTCTATGATTGGTTTAATTCAATAGTTTTGTATAATAAATAAAAATTGAATTAAACCATTAAGCATCACATGATCACATTTCCTATACTAGCACATTAATTGTTGGTAAACAGAGCAAAACTCTCCATACAGTATTGCCAACTGTGCTAAACAGAGTAATCAATGGATGCCAGAAGACTTGTGCATAAAATCCCTATCTAATGCCTACTCATCCAATATCCCCAGACTAGTTTCTGGCTTGTGGCCTTCGTTAGTGAGGAGCTTTGGATCTGAGAGCACTGCATCTAGATCTTAGGATCTAATGCAACCCTCTAGCAACCACCTTTTATCTCTACTTAACTACTAAACTATGAGAATGAAATTGAAAACACAAAAAATATTTTCAATCTAAGCTCAATAGCTCAAATAGTCATATGGGTCTGAACTCCTAATAGGATAGTGGTGGCTATGGTTGTAAAAGAGCCAAAGACACCAAAATGTATGGGTGCT
Source organism: Epiperipatus broadwayi (assembly GCA_028023455.1). Lineage (NCBI taxonomy): Eukaryota > Metazoa > Onychophora > Udeonychophora > Euonychophora > Peripatidae > Epiperipatus > Epiperipatus broadwayi. The sequence continues at coordinate 2,239,194 of JAQFVV010000183.1, forward strand.
GAACTGAGTTCAGACCCATATGACTATTTGAGCTATTGAGCTTAGATTGAAAATATTTTTTGTGTTTTCAATTTCATTCTCATAGTTTTGTAGTTAAGTAGAGATAAAAGGTGGTTGCTAGAGGGTTGCATTAGATCCTAAGATCTAGATGCAGTGCTCTCAGATCCAAAGCTCCTCACTGACGAAGGCCACAAGCCAGAAACTAGTCTGGGGATATTGGATGAGTAGGCATTAGATAGGGATTTTATGCACAAGTCTTCTGGCATCCATTGATTACTCTGTTTAGCACAGGTGGCAATACTGTATGGAGAGTTTTGCTCTGTTTAAAAATTGAATTATTATTATTATTATTATTATTATTATTATTATTATGATGATGATGATGATGATGATGATGATGATGATGATGATGATGATGAGTTGATGAAATTCCATCAAGCTATCATTGTGACTTGATATTGACTTTTGATAATTATGTGAATAATATGTATTCAGAATGTCTTATCATCTGGTTGGTTTTTCAAACTTCTCAATAGCATTTTTGTTATTGTGATAATGGATTCCATCCACCCATTGCAACCTCTTCTTTGAATTATCAAACTTGGGTCAAGTATATACATTTTTTCTAGTGAATTAAATCATGTTGAGTTATGACTAAAATTGTACAACTTTTGCTTCGTTGTTATTCATAGAATTCTCAAAAGGTTTTATCATCAACACCATTCAGCAAGACAGTTCTTTTCCAAGATTGACTATATCTACAGTATCCAAAACCATTAGAATTAATTAAAACATTAATTAAGTAAGGAGAGAAGTAGAAACAGTGTAATGGAAAATGTATTTAAAAAATAAAAAATTAAATATCTCAGCATTTAATTTTTAAAAAAAAGTTCTCTTTTTTTTCTTATTGGTAAAATAATATTTTTTCCGATGACAAAATATTATTTTATACTTTTGAATTTTTTATTCTCTTCTATAATGTTCCCTGCCAATTCGTAGTTATATATATTTTAATCATTATAAACTTCTTTGTACTATTTTACAGAATTTCAGATATTAAATTTATCTTGATGGATCGTTTTCATACTCCTTTTCTTCACACATTGTTTTGTTTTACTTGAAAATTTATTGATAAACCTTTTTTTTTTGGTACCAGCTATCTTTGTTGTTAAAAGTTAGGAATATCAATTATGAATATTATTCTTTTTAATAGTTTTTGTGTCTGCTGTTTTGCATCAACATTTATTTTACATCTCACTAGTTGATTAGTTTCTGTGTTGAATCTATTAAGAACGTTACAATTTTGAAACCTATATTTTCTGATAGTCAAAATGTAACCGATTTCTTCTATATTTTTATTCGGATTCTGTAGAGCATTTTTATCAACAATGAATTCATAATATGTCTTTTTTTTTTTTGCTACAAATTCCACAAATCTATCCTTTCTCTCATTCCTGTCACTATAGCCACAACTTTCACTCTTTTCCAATTTTAACATAAATCTTCCATGACAACATTAAAATATTATTCGGTGCAATCAAAACTATTTTGTGCATCTCTTTAAAAATCCCAAAGAAAATTTATTAGAACATAAATCTAAATTATCTGCCTTTGGTATTTTTCATTAAGTTGATGAATTAATCTTCATAGTTAATCTTACCATTCTATCCATATTTCAATATCCACAATGTTATTTTTTTAGTTATAATAAATCCCACTCTACTTATGTTCCCAGTACTTGAACCTTATGTTCCCAGTACTTGAACCGTTACAATAAAGTACATCTCAATTTTTCCAAATCAATCATCTCTTTACTTTTTTCTCAAACTTTACGAAGTCCACTAATGTTCTATTTAATAGTAGAGTTCTTCTAATTTGAGCATATTTTTTCTTTACTTGAAGGTAAACTGCAATGGGAAGTAGCAAAATAAATGATTACTACCAAATAGCAGCCTGGATCTACAATCATGAAATTTTAACTCCTACCTTCAGCTACCAATTGCTGCTTGGTGATGATTTTACTATCTCCTGGGGAAAATAGCATAATTTAGTTTTATTATGATTTAATTAACTAAAAAAGATTATACACTTCAAGAAAGCGTAATTAATCTTTCACTTCAAAACTCTCAGCAACTGAGAAGAAAGACTATGGTGATTCTTAACCTTAACCTCAGAAATACAAAGCCAATAAACTCATTTACACTGGCTGATACATGTTGGTAAATCCATGTTCATTTACCATATGGACGATCACATAGTAGTTAGCCGCTGTAACTACAGAACATATGAAGTGAATATTAGGAAGTTGCCCTGCTTGTTTTCTTTATGATTTCAAAGTGGAATCAAATGGTTCCCTTTCAGTTAATAACAAACTTCTTATAACTATTTAATGCATATAAAATGAAAAATCTAAAATATAGCAACATATAAAAGAAAAAATAGTAAAACCTAAAGTATTATACTTATGAAATATATATAATAATATCAAATGTCTAAACAAAAGATATGAAATAGTATTGAAAGCTTAACACTTGGTTATCTTTCCATGTGAAATATATTGATAATCCTATACATTAGATTACTAATTAACAAAAAAGGAGAAATACTGAATAGTAGTCAATTAACAATTTAGCAAAATTCCATATCTTTATGGTCTGACTAAATCCATAGGAAGTAAATTCTTAGTCTTTTGCTTATACAAGTAAGTTATTGGTCAGGGATCCCAAGTACTATGAGAAATTGATCAAGAATTTGAAAATAAAAATAAATGACTTATTGATTGTGATGAAGCATTGTTTCTTATAAATAAAAATTAAATGAGAACAATAGCCTCCAATTAGAATAACTCTTTCTATTAATAGTATTATGGAACTCATCATTCTGCCTACTAACATATTTTTATTACAACATAGAATAATCTTCCAAGAAAATCAAGAGATGGCTATAAATTCAAATGGTTATTTAGAAACTATCATTAAATATAAATTTTTATTAAACGCCCATTATTATATTAAGTAATAATTTACTAAGGCTGTAACCTTAGAAATAAGCGTCTGAAAAATACGAAGGTAGGGACCTCTAAGAAACTTTAAATAAACAACAACAAAAAAAGCATCAATAGGAAAACAATTATAAGTAGTATAGATTATCCATTCATCCATCTCATAGAGAAAATTTATGATCATTATCAGTTTTACCAAGCCATAGTATACTAAACATCATATGATTACTATTGTTTATGCTTACACAAGCTGTTTACAAAGAGGCAAAACTTTCTATTCAGTAGTGCCACCCAGTGCATGCCAGAATAATCAATTAATGCAAGGTTTGTGCATAAAATCCATATCTTGCACCTACTCATCCAATATCCCCAGAGTAGTTTCTGATATATGGTTTTCATCAGTGAAGAGCTTTGGATCTGAGAGAACTGCACGTAGATCTTAGGATCTAATGTAACCCTCTAGCAGCCACCTTTTACCTCTAATTAACTACAAAACTATGAGTTTAAAATTGAAAACACAATAATATTTTCAATCCAAGCTCAGTAGCTTATATAGTCATATAGGTCTGAATTCAGTTCAGTACCCATACATTTTGGTGTCTTTGGTTCTTTGATAACCATAGCCACCACTATTCTATTAGGCAGGATTGGTATTAAACCACTAAACATCACATGATAAACATTTCTTATGCTTTTTCATAATTGTTATTAAAACAGGCACTACTGTATGGAGAGTTTTGCCTATTATAATAACACTTATGAGCAAGCATAAGAAATGGTGATCATATGATGTTTAGTGGTTTTTATATATATTCGCATGATTCACTGTCTTTTATTAGTTATTATAATCTTTTTTTTTTCATATGTCATAGCATCGGCTGGGAGGCAAACCCACAACCGTCTGCAACCAACTACTTGCTCGCAAGGCTGCTGCGATGACCTCTCGGAACGGCTGGACTAGTTATTATAATCTTTGCTTATTTTTTAATCTGAGTTTATAAAAACCTTTTATTGGCTGTTTTACATGATTTCATCAACCAATAGAATGTCTGACTTGGGGTCATGAGTTTCTAGGATTGATTCTGGCATCGCATTTCTGGTGCTTGAACTTCTTATGAACTCCCAAGCCTCAAGTCATATGGATTTTTTTTTTGCCCAGAGCAGTTTGGCATAGTTAGTAAAACATCTGACTTGGAGTTGGGAGATTTCAGGATTGATTCTGGCTCTCGCAAGTCTGGTGCTCGAACTTCTTGTGAACACTTGAGCAATTAAGCCATATATAGTCAAAATAAGAGTCACAGATCACATGACCCTATTCTCTTAAGCTTGTAAGTTATAAACAATGAGGATTGCAAATTCCTCAACAAGCTTTGGGATAAATGCTTAGCCAGAGAAAGCGTTTAAAATATCTCTGTCAGGAACTCCTCCCCAAACCCCTGACCATGGTTTCATGCTTTGGCACTCCTCAGAGAGGTGTCAGGGTAGGTGCAGACACTACCATGGTCAGAGGTTTGGGGAGGGGTTCCTGACAGAGATATTTTAAATGCTTTCTCTGGCTAAGCATTTATACCAAAGCTTGTTGAGGAATTGGAAATCCTCATTGCTTATTAAGCCATATATCTTTTTTTATTAATCATCTTCCCCTTTCAACTCAATTTAATCATCAAGACTAATTTAGTTTGCAATTACCATTCTGTCTTTCTTAACAACATCATAACGGGCATGGTTTAGAAATTTATTTTTGCATATTTATAAATTTGATGATAATTGAAGGAAAAAAATGTCAGAAAATTTTAAAACTTTTTTTTCAGCTAATACACAACTTGCTATCCAACCAATTGATGATGAGAAAGTGATGATAATTTTTGTGTTTTTCTGAAGGCTTGTGATGATGGTGTTCTAGCTGTATTTTTATATTGGACTATTTCCATCATCTAATATGTGTGTTGAATGTCTTTAGAAAAGTTTAATTTTATTTAAATATTCCAAATGCATTCAACAGTTAGTAATATCACAGCAAACAGGTTAGTATATGCACAACATTTTGAGAGATATTTGCCCCCTCTTCTTCAGGTGTTGCTGGCCTGACCAGTGACAGTACTAGCATGGGATTCGAACCTGGGTCCTTAGATTCTTGATTATTAAAATTTAAGATAACTCTCTAACCAACTCGAATGTGCAAACAAAATGAAAATTTACAAACAATTATCACATGGCATTTGACTAATCTGATATTGTTCTTTCCTTCTATTTCTGTGTAAAGATATATATTGGTTACGTTTTTTTTTTTTGCAGTGGACCATTTAAATGCTATCTATCCTTTAAATTAATTTGTATATAGCATTATTGTATCTGATATCTTGAATGGTAAACTGCTAACAACAGTAATAAAGTAATATGGTCATTTGCTTAGTAGGTCATGTGACATTTGGGCCAAGAAATGGAAAGTTATAGTAATTCCATTCCTGTTGACCAAACAAATTTTTTAATACTTTTTCCAGTTTAAAATCAGTACAAAAACTTTACTACTTTATTGCTCTACTATTAAGCTAAATTTCACAGTTATCATTTATATTATTATATTACCTAAAATCTAAACCTGTTTTCAAACAAATTATTAACCAAAGGCTGTTTTATATCTTATGCATATATAAAAGTATCATTCCTTGTTAAAAAATATTATTTGTATTTAATCTTATAATTTTAATAACATTTCTAATTAATGTTGAAATAATCTTAATATATAGCCAAATATTTTAAAAGATGTGTTATGAATTAATGCTATTATAATATTTATAAAAATGTAACAGCAACAATTAGGTTGCATAATGATATTAAAAAGATTAACATTGAGTAGGGTGTGCAATAGAGTGATTCGATATGTCCAAAACTTTTTACAGCAGTTTTGCGGGAAGTATTTTGTAGATTAAGATGGAAAGCTGAGGAAATAAAAATATATGGAAAATATTTAAATCATCTAGATCAGGGGTGCCCAACAAGTTGATTGTGATCTACTGGTCGATCGTAAAGCGATTTTTGGTCGATCGCAAGGCCAATCTGGCAAGAGCTGTCGGGTAATGAGTGAAACAAATTAAGTCAAGATTTTCAAGTTTTTTTGTTATTGTTCTATTTTTTTTTCAATTCTAGATAGGTGAAGTTCTACATTTTTTTCAATTCTAGATAGGTGAAGTCCACCAAGTCATATCATTATTGAAAATATTTTTAATCTTGATTAAATGTAGCTAATTTGAATTAATAAATATTGTTAATAATTACTCAGGTTGCTTTAATTCCCCGGACATGAGTTTTTTGGCCCATTAAATAATTGTTATTTTTTACTAGGTAGATATATAAAAATGGTATGTATTTCACACCTCCCTCCACTTAAATTATGCCTATGACAAGTTGATTGCCTATGACAACAAGTCGATTGCAAAACATTTTAAAAATAAAAAGTAGATCTTATGAACACAAAATTTGATTACCCCTGATCTACATTTTGCAGAAAATGTTACAAGAGTTATCAGATGAATTAAGAAAGTATGATTAAAGGTAAAATATTCAATGGATTTTCTCAAAATAAGAAAATAAAGATTGATAATGATGAATTAGAAGAAATTAACTACAAATATCTTTGTCAGATTATTACTACAGATGGAAACATAATGGATGAAATTAATCACAGAATTAAACTTGTTTGGAGGCCTTTTGATAGAAATAACTTAATATTAAAAGAAAATATGTCTATGTGTTTGAAAATGAAGATTTTTAATAAATGTGTGTTACCAGTTCTTACTTATGGATCTAAAACTTGGACACTTAATAGAAATATGGAAGGATTTATATTTGGAGTAACAAGAAGAGATTGAAAACAAAATACATGGGTGAGAGAACACACAGGTGTTACTGACATCATTGAAAGAATTAAGAGACTAAAGTGGAGGTAAGGTAGATAAATATGTTGCTAGAAGAGATGATAATAGATGGGCAATTGAAATCTTAAACTGTATTTCAAGAGATTGTAAAAGACATAGAGACCATATGTGAGATGGGTGGATGAAATAAGGAAGTGTGCTGCAGTGATGTGGAGATGAAAGGCTAAAGATCAAAGATGGATTAAACTGTATTCTGAAGAGAATCAGTAATGGTTGAAAATGATGATTGATAATGAATATATCATGCAATATCATTTTCATATATACCAACTCTTTTTTATTTCTTTACAATAAGCTAGTAATACATTATTAAACAAAAAAAAAATTGAGCTTATTTTAGATAGCTTTGAAAGATTGTTCTCTATGGTGCAAAACATGGTCTAATTTGAATGTTTCATATCATTAGGTTAAATAGTACATATCCATATGTTATCAGACACTTGATATTTATTGTTATAGAAATGCTTTCATTCTAAATCAGAAACTATTCAAAAATATCTACAGATGTTTGCATTGCTAATTAGGGGCATCTAGCTCTGTGACGAAACTTCCATGAGGGAAAATAATATTATCCATAACTAGAATGACTATCAAATCTGATAATTCTCTTGCATTGAAGTGTATATGAAAGAACTATTATAAGCTATATTTATATATGAAATCCGATAATTATGGATTGTTAAATTCTGTTTTATTTAATCCTATGTTTGTTTGATGGAAGACTACTTTCAATAATAATATTTCATAATTCATTAGTGAAAGTCATTTATTATCATACTTTATTTTATTTTATTATAGCATAATAGACTTGTATCATTATTATATTTGCAACATTAACTGCATTTATTAAACTCATTTAAATTCTGTGATGACTCTCGTGTTTATTTAAATAAAAAGTTTGTCACAAATTTGTTGCTTTCTTTGTAATCCCAAGTGTTTTCTCATTACGCGATCACAATGCATTTTTGGCAAAAGAATCAGTCAATAAACCTGTTTATAAATCATTTACATGCATGTATGATATTTTAAAATGAAAAATGTATTTACAGTTACAAATTTATGGGAATAGTGATTATTTTTGTATGCACTTGAGAAACCATTTTGGTTAACTAAACATTAGCGTACATAATCAAGTTATAACATTTGATTATCGTGAGCGGTATTCCCTTTGACAATATTTTAACACAAAAACTTTGAATGTCCATCGTATTACATATGTATGTGTGCATGCGTGAAGAAAAGTCAAAAAATATATTTCAAATTAAAGTAGAATACTTATAAAAATTAAAAGTTATTGTAAAAAAAAAATCACACTAACAATATATTAAAACAAAATCAATATTGAAACTGAAGATATGATAACAGTAAAGTGAAATATTATTTGAAGATAAAACAAAGTTAGGTAACAAAGGGACATAGTATGAAATGAAAACTATATAAATTTGTTGCGTAATTTATGTGGAGGGTAAACAGAACATTTTGGACATTTAATAAAGAAATAATGAAAATGTTATACATATAGTCTTTTTTGTGTTAAACCACGTATTATTTTGTTTATTAAATTCCCTATGTTTTGAAAAAATATCATTCATCATTGTCAAGGTTAAGGTCTTAATAAAGAATAATATTTTATTGAAAATGTCAGGAATTTAATAAACAAAATAATATATGGTTTAACACAAAAATATTTATTTACATTATAGAATCGTGAAAATATTTAATATAAGGAAAAAGTCTGTGGTAAAAAAAAATAGATAGATTTATAGATATAGAAATGTTGAAAAATAATCAGACAGTAATAATGAAACAAGTGAAAAGAATTATTGAAACATACAATAGAAAATTAAAAAAAATAATTAGTTTTAAGAGCAATCATTATACATAAAATTATGTTAGTTGTCAAGCATTGGTGGTCGAGAGGTTAGCAACAGCTGCTATACAAGTAGTTGTCCCTATTAGCGGGTTCGCTTCCCGGCTGATGCTATGACACATGAGGAAAAAAAAAGTTAGTTATCAGCTGATATGGTGACCTTAAATTGGAAATATTTGGTTGATTAGTTTCATAGTTAAAATTGATTACACTCGAAAAATGTATTACTGCAGCAAAGCAATGGATTGTAAAAGATTTTTAGCGAATAAAAGCACTTTCGACAAATGTCTTAAGTTTTTCTGATCTTGCTGAAAAATATTGTTGCACTAAGTTTGTAGTATTTATCATCTAATAGTGAAGCAGATAAAAAGGAGGTAATGAAATGGCAGATAAAATAAAGATTTCCTTGCTACTGGTTTCAAAGGATAAATAATATATTGTATTGATAGCATTCAAGATAATGTTTAAAAATAGTTGTTATTTTTTAGATTCTTATCTTACTTGTTTTACTTTTTATAACTATTTGGAACTTTCATAAAAGTACAAATCAAATATGAATAGTTGTAAACTGAATATAATATAAATTAACTACTTCTTATTACATTAAAATAATTCAGCTAATTAGTTTACCAAGAGCTGTACAGAGACTTCAGACTACTCAAAGAAATATGGAGAGATGCATGTTGGGAGTAACAAGAAAAGATTGAAAACATAATATATGAATAAGAGAACAAACAGGTGTTACTGACTTCATTGAAAAAAATAAAAACTGAAGTAGAGTTGGAATGTACATATTGCTAAAAGAGATGGTAATAGATGGACAATTGAAATCTTAAACTGGATTCCAAGAGATTGTAAAAGACCCAGAAAGAGACTACATGTGAGATGGATGGATGAAATAAGAAATTGTGCAGGTGTGATGTGGAGAAGAGAAGCTAAAGATCGGAGAAGATGAATTGAAGTGGGAGAGACCTTCACCCTGTAGTGGATTGATAATGGTTGATGATGATGATAAACACATTTATTAGCTATGACATCATGCTAAAAAACAGCCAATTCTCATCTGGAAATTGACTTTCAAGCATGCACATTATAGGTTAATATACCTTTCATGAGATTACATATATATACATCACTAAAGAATTTTTATTTATAAATATATACATGTGTATGTGTGTTTTGGAATTGCTATACTTGGCTGCAAGGATCTGCTACCGATTTCTATATCATCAACATCTTCCATTCACAAACAAGTTTGACTAGGCCAACCCCAGAAGACAAAAAAACATAAAGATAGAAAGACAAAATATATTTAACAGATATTATATCCAAATAAAAATGCATAAGCAGTATTATAATTTTAAATTATTCATTGATTCTTTATAATAATTTTTGTACAGCAATATTAAAATTATAAATAAAACTACTTATAATACTGAAGTACTTATTGTATAATCTGACAATCTTATTATATCTTATGATTGCTTGTATGATTTGGTAAAGTTGGTAGAGCATCCAACTTGGGATTAAAAAATCCCAGAATTCTGGTGCTTACAGGTCTGGCACTCAAACTTCCTATGAATTCTCAATAGAGTGTCTGACTCAGAATTGGGAGATCCCAGTATCGATTCTGGTGCTCACAGATCTAGCACTTGAACTTATAAACTCTCAGTAGGGTGCCTCACTTGGGATCAGGATATCTCAGGATTGATTCTGGTGCTCATAGATCTAGCACCTGAACTTCTTACGAACTCTCAGTAGATTGTCTGACTTGGGATCAAGAGGTCTCAGAACTGATTCTGGTGCTCACAGATCTAGCACTTGAACTTATAAACTCTCAGTAGAGTGCCTCACTTGGGATCAGGATATCTCAGGATTGATTCTGGTGCTCATAGATCTAGCACTTGAACTTCTTATGAACTCTCAGTAGTGTCTGACTTGGGAACAGGAGGTCTCAGGACTGATTCTGGTGCTCACAGATCTAGAACTTGAACTTATAAACTCTCAGTAGAGTGCCTCACTTGGGATCAGGATATCTCAGGATTGATTCTGGTGCTCATAGATCTAGCACTTGAACTTCTTACGAACTCTCAGTAGAGTGTCTGACTTGGGAACAGGAGGTCTCAGGATTGATTCTGGTGCTTGAGCATCTTGTAAACTCCTGAGCAATAAAGCCATGTGTTAACTCTTTTTATATCTTGTGTCATTGCTTTTTAACATTGAACAGTGAACATTATTTTCTCAAATATGTCAACACCTTGCCTAATTGAACCTGTACTAGATTTTATTCTCAGTCATATTTTTGTAATGATAGCAATTAGTATTGTATTTTTTCAGAAAAGCTTTGGTATAATTTTTATCCATGAAAGGTAAGCTCTAATTCACAGGTGTCAAACTTATTTTAACTAGAGGCTGTAGATAAAATTCACACAGACTGCATGTTGTTTATTTGTTATGTTATTCATCTACTTTTTATATTTCACAGTATTTTAATATTTAAATAAATATCAAATTAATAGCAAACTTAAAACAAAGTCAATTTTTTTTTATACATTATTGAAAAATTACAATTAAATTAAAAAATATATAGTCCATAAATAATCAAAAGAAAATATATAGGGGGAACAAATATCTAAACATCACATGAACTCCATTCTTTATGCTTACAGAAGCTGTTTACACAGAGGCAAAACTCTTCATACAGCAGCGCCACCCAGTGCAATCCAGATTAATTAATGGATGCAAAAATCTTTCTGCATTCATTTATTACTCAGGTTTGCACTGAGTGATGCTAATGTATGGAGAGTTTTAACTCTGTGTGAGAAAAAAAAGAATATTTATATGATTATTGATATGATTACAATTTATCAATTGATGATAATACATTATAAAAATGTATAATATTTGTCAGCAAATTTTAAAAAGTACTGGTTTATTACACTTTTTGCCACTGTGTCTAAAAGCGCTGCTATATATGTTATGTTTTTTTTTCTTAAATTGTTTACAAGTCTTTATAATGTACCCTTGCTTCTTTTTTTTCTACAGGCTGTAAAAATATATATTGCAAGCTGCCAGTTTCACACTCTTGCTTTAATTATCGTAAGTTAGTTTTTTAGTAGGTCTGTTGTTATTCATTCACTTTACAGTATTACATCTAGAAAGTTGAAAGTTCAACTGATTGGTCATGTGATCTGTGATTGTATTTTTAGAATCTTATTAGCTAATGAAGAAAGATGAAGAGGATAACCAGTAGTGATATAGATGAGATCCCTTATCTCAATAATGAATATATTATTTGAGCAACCGAAAAATATAATCTGATTGTAGATCTTTTTTGTAAATGACCTTCAGTTGATGACCAAAAATAAAGTTTTATTTTAATGGCAATTAATAATGTTTAGTTGTTTGTTTGTTGTTGTTTTTTTGTACGAAAAAAGATAATATATTTTGATGACTTTTTCATTAATCATCTACTTAAACAATCAACAATATATATAATTGAATTTGTTTACGTTATTTTGTGGAAATCTATTTGAGATTTTAGTTAAAAATAATTACTTTTTTTTTTAATTTTTGAAACTGTTTTTAATTAAAATTAAATCTTTTAAGTAAAAAAGTTAATTAAAGTATTTTTTTCTTTTAAAGTTTTTTTTTTTAAGAATAAATGTAGTAAAGAATAAAATAAAAAACAAAACTTCTTATATAAGTTGCTTCATAATAAATAAAAATATAAACACACATACACACGTACTAACAAAACAAAGAATTAATCAAAGCACTTTTTTTTTTCTCGCGAGTAAGAAAAATGTGATAAGTAATAATTCTATATACGTATGTTCTCTGATTGAAGATATGTTTAGAAATAAATACATTATGACCCAAAAATAAGATTGATGATATTTGGTCCTAAAATTTTTTTCTTTAATTATTACACTGGCATATTATATTTATATGCCTTACATTTCAAATTTTAATAAATTTTGATGTTTATATGCATATATTGTAACGGAACAGAGAGATGAGTAAACAATATAAATAGAGAGAAACTAAGTAAATAAAATAAATAGATAAATTCTACTTTCTATTATAGCCAAAAAGGATATCAGCATATTAAATCTGAGATGCATAATACAAGCAATGTGTTAAAGTAATTAAATGACGTAGATTGGGTAGAGACCTTAATTGTAGATTTATATACCTAAATGACAAATACATCACCTTCAAATTATGTATCTCAGAAAGCTAAATCATTAAAACATATTTCTGTCGGGCAATCTTTGGATAACAGGCCAATGATGCATTATGCATCACATGATCACCATCTCTTATACTAGCACATAAAGGGTTGCATTAGATCCTAAGATCTAGGTGCAGTGCTCTCAGATCCAAAGCTCCTCACTGATGAAGGCCACAAGCCAGAAACTAGTCTGGGGATATTGGATGAATGGGCATTAGATAGGGATTTTATGCACAAGCCTTCTGGCATTCATTGATTACTCTGGTTGGCACAGGGTGGCACTACTGTATGGAGAGTTTTGCCTTGTTTACAATGATGCATTACATTTACTTTTTATAATACCACATGGGAGGCATCTATAATTTAGATTACAGAGTCATGACTATCACAAAATCAATCAATCATATCCAAATCACTTTTTCCCACAATGCTAGTTTCATCTAATATTATATAACTCAAAACAGTATATGAAATTAAGAATAAAGAAGTACAAAGCCATAAACATCAGCAAAATAAATACTTTAATAAAATTAATAACCTTTTGGCATTTATTAATTTTAAAATATTTAAATAGCTGTAATAAACTATATGAAACTTAATGTAATTGAAGGACTTGAACTCAGACATTCAAACTCATTACAGCTATCCTCTCCATCTTATACAAAGTGATACATATGATCATATACTTGGGAAAAAGATAAATGATCTCCAATAGTTATATTTTGTACTGAATCAGCAATCATCAGTTGGTCCAGATCACCATCTCCCACATATATATACAATCAGGGTATTCTGGAGATCATTTATCTTTTTCACATTATGTGGTCATGTGTTTCAGTTGTATAAGATGAAGAGGATAGCTGTGGAAACTTTGCAAATCTGAGTTCAAGTCCTTCTAATTTCAATTTTAAAATAGTAATTCTAACTCTCTATTTTTATTTTGACATATACCAACCCAAAATATATATGGTGACAGTCTATGCTCATTTGCATGACCGCCAACCAAATTTTCTTCTCTATTCTTTCCTTATCCTGAATGTGAATTTCTTTTTAAATACAAATATATTTTATGAAGAGAAACAAAATATTACATTTCAAATATTAATCAAAATATATAAAATGCACTAACATGCATAATTATTTTATTTGCATAAATTTGCATCACTCCAAGTCAATTTATTATATTTTGTAATACGGCTATGATTATGAGGGCTTGAACCTTGAAAGCGCTTAGCCATTTAATGAATAGATATTAAAATAATATATATTTGCTTTATTTGTTTTTAGTTTTGTGTGCTTGTGCGTGTTAGCGCATTTTATATATTTTGATTTGATTCATAATTAGCCACAAAGTATAAACTATTTGCTTATTTCAAATATTAATAAATTGCTATAATATTAAACTAATATAATTTTTTTTTTTTTTTAAAAAAAAAAAACATTTTCAAATATCATTAAAATTAGTAATAAAAAAAAATATTGATTTGAGTTAAAACATATATTTATATAAGCTTTCTTACTAGATTGATTTGTTTTAGGGTTTGAATTCAAGTTCAATTTCAAAATGTTGTAGACTATTTTGAACTCCTAATATTCACACCATAGACCCATGTTTCCCAATGTGGAGCACATGCCACCCAGGGTGGCAATTTGATTTTCAAGGGGGGAATTTGAGAATGAGTTATTAACTATGAATTTGAAAGTCTGCTAATTATTTATATATCTTATTAAAAATTAAACTAAAAATGTTTTTAAATTTTCCTCTTTCCAGACCATCTTCTTATCAGTGTCCTTTCTGTTTAAATAACCTTTACTCCTTACTTCTCAATTATTACTTGGGGCATGTCATGTGAATTTGTTAATGACATTTTAGTCTTTCTTAACATGAACAGAAGTTCACTTTTTGAATAAGAATTATACATGGATAAGCATTTATTTTATAACGTCTTGCGTGCGATTATAATTATAATAGAATGACAGCCTGTTAAGCTAATTGTGCAGACGCTGTGAGAATGTTATTAATAAATGAATACCTTCGAACAACCACATGATATAGTATTTGTGTAAGAGTAAAAAGGAATCCTCTTACCCTTATGACTCAAATGTGGTTGTTCGAAGGTATTCATTTATTAATAACATTCTCACAGCGTCTGCGCAATTAGCTTAACAGGCTGTCATTCTATCATAATAATAAGAATTGCATGTCATGCATGGGAGAATGGCATCAGGATTTTAGAGGTACTTAAGTGGGGTAGGGACAAAAATGTTAGGAACCACTGCCATAGACTGTTCAGATTCTTTCCAGTAAGTATTTTCTGGTGAGATGTTTTTATATTGATAAATATTTTCCTCTTTCTTTGAGTTTATTTTTTTTCAACAATTAAACTTCTATCATATTTTTTTTATATGTAAAGATTTGGCATGTAGGTATTTCATATTCAATTAGTCATATCATAAGAGAATCAGGTATATTTATAAATTAAAGATAGCTTGGAAAATCTTCCAGGCTACATCTCACATGATTGACAATTGATACAAATGGTGGATCTAATCCCTCATTTTGGCAATTAAATCACTATAGTAATCTTTCATGCTGTCATGGTGCAACACAACTTCAGCTTGAAGGTGGATTATCAGAATCTTGTTATTTCATGGAAACTATCTATTAAACTGCAGTAAGAAATTTCCTTACCTTCAAGCCTATTTGCAGAAATGACATGCTTATATTTAGTATATAATTATTAAATGCTGGAACATTGAGTCTTTATTGTTTAAAACCGTATCAAGTATTAAAACTATTACTTCATAATACCATGTTATTTTTTTTTAATTTATGATTTTACTAATTAGTTAAATGAGTATTTTTATTTTTATCAATAACCAAGTTTTATTATTTACTTCAAAATTATTTGTTAAGCTGTTTAGCAAATTAGTCAAATAGAGAAAGGCTTTAACCTTTTCCACAGGTATTTTAAATGTTTATAATAGCTGAAAGATGAACTTTTTGACTATAGAGGGAAAGGTTAAAGCCTTTCTCTTTATAATTACATACTGCCTGTGTGCTTGATAAATAATTAGAACAATACATTAGTTTCTATATCTCCATTAAAAAGATAGTAACATTAATTCATTGTAAATTGCAAGATTTTTGTCAAAAACGGAATAATGGATTTAAATGTGAAGTCAGTAACATCTTCACACTCTCGAACCAAGATGTTTCAGATTGGCCTATATAAATGTAAATTTAGGTTAAAGATAAGATAGCCATTCTTATCTTTATAAAGTCTGTATCATGTGTGGAGGTTTGAGAAAAAAGCCGATCTTATCTTTATAAAGTCTGCATCATCTGTGGAGGTTTGAGAGTTCTTTCTATAGTCAAAAAAACTACATCATTTGGCTATTATAAACATTTAAATGCCTATGGAAAAGGTTAAAGCTTTTCTCTTTATAATTACTTAATGCTTTTGCTCGACAAATAATTAGAAAATTATTTTATCTAAAAATCATTTTATAACTAAATTTTAAAATATATTATTTATGCTTATAACAAAAAAAACTAATTTTGACCACTATCAGGATGTATTTTACATTTCTAATATTAACTTTCCAACTTGACATTTATAATTTATTAAAAATGAACAATTATAAAGTAATATTTTATTTTTTATTATTACTAAATTTACTAAATTTTAAGCTCTTGTTTGAGATTAATAAAACAATCACCTATTTGTTCATTATTCAATTTTCTTCTAAATAAATAAAAAAAAAATCATTTTTTTATTTCTTTAATATTTCTACCTAGAGATTGTGAGTTTTATTAACTGTTATGCATGCACTTGATTTAGTACTTTTAGTGAAGATTTGAGAAATTTTTTTTCTTCAAGTGTCATAGCATTGGCTGGGACACGAACCCGCAACCCGGGCAACTGCTTGTAAGGCAGTCATGCTGACCTCTCGACCACCAATGCAAGACAATTTGAGAAATTTTTCACTAGAAAAATACTAATTTTACATAAAAATCAATAATAGACTTTTGGATTAGAGCTGCTGTGATGTAATCATGATTAGAATGATGAAACAAATATTATTGCATGGAAGGTTTAAAAAACATAAAAATAATCATCTTCAGTTCTCAAAGTAATTATTAGATTGTCTTAAGTTGTTATTAACTTTTTTTAAAATTCTAAATAATTTCATGTAAGTAATATAAAGTAATTTATTTTATTTTTTAGAATATTGTAAATATTATTAAATCAGTGTTTATTTACAGATTTGTTTCTGAGGTCAAGTTCACCCTGATTACATTACACCAGTTCTAATCCCAAAACATCTTCAATAAGTTTTCTGTTTAAATTCTGAAAAAAAATTTCAGATGCAATCCACATCTTTAATGGATTTCACTAACCATAATATAAGATCTGAGAAAGACTGTTGGACAGCCAGCTTACATTTGAAAAGAATAAATACACGTCAAAGCATTTAATTATTATTATTACTTACATTTACTACATAGAAAATAACTATACACAAAAACATATATGAGATACACCCAAAATCTGAATAAAGTTTAAAATTTTTGC
Source organism: Epiperipatus broadwayi (assembly GCA_028023455.1). Taxonomy (NCBI): domain Eukaryota; kingdom Metazoa; phylum Onychophora; class Udeonychophora; order Euonychophora; family Peripatidae; genus Epiperipatus; species Epiperipatus broadwayi. The sequence continues at coordinate 2,256,817 of JAQFVV010000183.1, forward strand.
TCAGTACACTTTTGTCTAAGTTATATTAGTCATAGTCTTGGCATCTGATATAAAGAGAAGATTTCCAGCTTTATTAAAGAAAGATGAATGGGTGATTAGCATAATTAAATAGCTAATTATTTGCTTAAATAGACCATTTTTAAGAGAACACAGGAGTCTTTTTGGTTAATAGCATTTTTATCTTTTGCAATGTGCAAGGCCTCTTTCAGTTTACACTTGGTGTCATTGCACTCTAGGTATATGGTAGTGAAGATGTGGCCAGAAGTGGATTGCTAATCACCCATTCAAGTTTCTCTAATAAAGCTAGCAATCTACTTTTTCCTGTCACATGCCTTGACTATGATTATTATAACTTAGTCGAAAGTACACTAGGCAAAAATTGCAAACTTTATACAGATTTTAAGCATATCTTGTATATGTTTTTGTATATGTTATTTTCCATATTACATTTTCTTGAGATATTGCATACCAAAATTTACATTTACTATGTAAAAACATATCTTTAAAAATGATCAGAATGTTTTTACAATGTTATGTTCTATGTGTAATTAAGCATCAGAAAACCATGTTCAGATAATATTTACTATAATGTTAAATTTCATAACATCTAAATCTACTTGAACAAATAAAATTTTTATTAAATACTTCAAATTCTTTGATATTGTTGAATTTGTTAGTAAATGTAGATTTAATTCTTTTTAATGTTTCAATTTATTAAAAAAATAAACTATGTAGTAATATGAATAGCATTTTTTTTCAATGCTATTTACTTGTCTGGGTTCAAATTCCATTGGAACTTGGAAAGTTTTCCACATTGATGACTATTCTCTGAGCAAACAAGATATTTGACATTCGTAAGTGCATAGCTAGTAATTATAATAGCTGGAGGATAAAGATGCTAAAATAATTTAAGTTTGTCAAATGTATGTAGATGTATTGATCATAAAACAAAACAAAAATGTGATAAAATGCAGTTCTTTCTTGGGTGGGATTTGCGTTACATTGCTTTTATTTTTCTGGAAATATTTTAAAAGCTTTAGTTATATAAAAGTTATTGACACGATTATATTAGAAATTAGAATTGTTAATTATAAATGAAAATTTTTTTACTAATGGAGGGGGAAGGGATAAAAAATAACCTTATGAATTATTTATGTCTAATATTTATGATAAAATAATGAACACAATATAAAACAATTATACAGCTTGCTACACAGAAGGTCACCAAAGTTTAAACCTTCAAGTAATAGAGTAAACACAATGTTTTCACTCAAGTAGTGGATTTTTTATTATTATTTCGGATATAAATTGAGGTATATTTCAGATTTTATAATTCAAAACACTCTACACTTATTTTTTGTAAATGTGTTATAATATATATATATATAATTTTAATGTCAATACAATTACATCAGTGAATGTTTAAAAAATTGGAATTAATATATTATTTTCTTGACTATTTTAACTTCATATAAAACAACTTTTAGATAAAATTTAAAAGACTTAATTTTTGTGCTTTATAAAATTTAGGTTATCTGAAACTCATTCAATCGAGAGAGATTGAAGTTTTAATTAAAAAAAAAAAAGTTCTTTTATAATGAAGTAAGCTCTTAATCGTGGTGATGCAATTTATCTTTTCTAAGTTTATAAAAAAAAAGTTGTATTTGTCCAACATATATACTGTTTTAATAAAGTAATATGTTTGTGTGTGTTTGTAAAAAAAATAAAAATATTTTATGGCAGTATATATATATTAAAAGTAATATTGGCTTTTTACTTATGAGTTTAAGATCAAGAAACACCATGGTCTTTCTTCTCAGTTGCCTGATAAGACAGAATGAATGTATGTGTTAATGATAAATATTTTTTCAGTAGATATATAATCATGACAGGTAAAAATAAATGATGACCCTTATTCCCAGGAGGCTGTAAAGTCACCAACCAAGGCAGCGGTTGGTGGCCGAAGGCGGAGGGTGCTAAGAATCCCCTGATTGCAGACCCAGGCTGCCATTTGATGACGACTTTTTATTTAGGTACTTACAACTGCAGATCACTTTCAAGTGAAGGAAGATTGCAAGAATTAGAAGAAGAACTGTCTTATATTAAATGGGACCTTATTGGACTTTGTGAAGTTAGAAGAAAAGGTGAAGAGACAATTGATTAAAAAAGTGGACATATACTCTACTATAAAGGCACAAATATTGGAAATACAAGTGGAGTAGGATTCATTATAAATAAAAAGTGGAAGAACAACATTGTGGAGAATGATGGTGCATTGGACAGAGGGGCAAGATTAGTTATACAACTTAATAGCAGATATCAAATGCAGATAATTCAGGTTTATGCCCCAACAAGTTCTCATAGTGATAAAGTAGTAGAAGATTTTTATATGGATGTACAAAAGGCTTGTGATCAGGGTAAACAACATTTTAAAATTGTTATGGGAGATTTTAATGCTAGAATTGGTAAACAAATGAAAGATGAAAATGCTGTAGGTAATTTTGGTTATGGTAATAGAAATGAGAGAGGACATAGACTTGTGGAGTTTGCAGAAAAAGAAAAACTTTATATTATGAATTCTTTTTTTTGGAAAAAATGTTAAAAGGAAATGGACATGGAAGCATCCAAATAAAGGTACAGCAGAATTGGATTATATTTTGACTAACAGAAAATACATATTTCAAGATTGTAATATTCTTAATAAATTTCCCACAGGAAGTGATCATCGATTAGTAAGATGTAAGATACATGTTAATGCAAAACTAAAGAGACAAAAATTATTAAGAAAAACAATATTTACAGTTGATATTCCTAATCTTCAGAAACATTCTAATGAATTTAAATTAGAACTTACAAATCAGTTTCAAGTATTAGTAGATTTTGAACATGATTCAGATTTGAATGAAATTAATATGAAAATAACTGATACATTTTTAAAAACTGCAACAAAGATAGCTGGTAGAAAAAGCAGCAATTGACCAATAAAATTTCTACTGAAGCTAGAGAATTTATGAAGAAAAGAAGGAATATGAAGATATACAAAAATGGTGCATTAAAAAGGATTGAATATCTCAAATTTTGTAAAATGGTGGAGAAAAGAGTTAAAATGATATAAAAAAGTATAATTGTGAACGAGCAAGGAAAGCTGTAGAAGAGAATAAAAGTCTGAAGAGTGTTTATTGGTAGGAAATTTATATCTGCAATAAAAAAAAAAAGATGGAATTATTACTAAAAAGAGAGATGACATCATGAAATGGGTAGAAGACTTCTATCAAGAATTATATAGTAATAAAGAACAAGTACCTCCTATATCTATTATATCTTCTGAATTGCCCAGAATTTTAAATGAAGAAGTGAGACATGCAATTAAATTTATGAAGAAAGGAAAGGCTCCAGGTAATGATGGAAAAGAAGCAGGTGAAGAAATAGAATTTTTTTTAGCAAAGTTATATACCAAATGTCTAAATGATAAAGATGTACCAGATGATTGGAAGAATGCAGTATTAATATTAATATTTAAAAAAGGTGATAAAGAAGATATTAGAAATTACAGACCTATCAGCCTTTTATCAGTTTTATACAAAATTTTTACCAAGATAATTACAACTCGTCTACAGAGAACATTGGATTTCCACCAACCAAGAGAACAAGCTGGATTTAAAAGTGGTTTTAGTACAGTAGATCATATCCAGGTATTGAGAGAAGTTATAGAAAGGACAAATGAATATGAGTTGCCATTATGCTTTGGATTTGTAGATTATGAAAAGGCATTTGATTCTATAAACATTTCTTCAGTGATTAAAGCATTGGATCATCAAGGTATAGATCCAGGATATTGTCATATTTTAAAGAATATTTATAAAAATGCAACAGCAACAATTAGATTACATAATGATACTGGGAAAGTCAACATTGAGAAGGGTGTAAGACAGGGTGACTCCATATCTCCAAAACTTTTTACAGCAGTGCTGCAAGAAGTATTTTGTGGATTAAAATGGGAAGCTAAAGGGGTGAAAGTAAATGGAGATTATTTAAGTCATTTAGATTTTGCAGATGATGTAGTTGTTTTTGCAAATAATGCTTTAGAGCTGCAGGAAATGTTGCAGGAGTTATCAGATGAAAGTAGGAAAGTAGGACTAAAGATAAATGTTAAAAAGACTAAAGTAATGTTTAATGGATTTTTTCAAAATATGAAAATAAAGATTGATTATGATGAGTTAGAAGAAGTTAACAGCTACAAATACCTTGGTCAGATTATTAATACAGATGGAAACATAATGGATGAAATTAATCATAGAATTAAACTTGTTTGGAGTGCTTTTGGTAGAAATAACTTGATACTAAAAGGAAATATGCCTATGTGTTTGAAAAGAAAGGTTTTTAATAAATGTGTTTTACCAGTTCTTACTTATGGATCTGAGACTTGGACACTTAATAGAAGAGCAATACAGAGACTTCAGACCACTCAAAGAAGTATGGAGAGATGCATGTTGGGAGTAACAAGAAGAGATTGAAAATGCAATAAATGGGTAAGAGAACAAACAGGTGTTACTGACCTCATTGAAAAAATTAAAAGACTGAAGTGGAGTTGGGCTGGACATATTGATAGAAGAGATGATAATAGATGGACAATTGAAATCTTAAACTGGATTCCAAGATTGTAAAAGACCCAGAAAGAGACCATACGTGAGATGGATAGTTGAAATAATAAAGTGTGCAGGGGTGATGTGGAAAAGAGAAGCTAAAGATCAAAGATGGATTGAACTTGGAGTGACCTTCATCCTGCAGTGGATTGATAATGATTGATGATGATGATGAATAATTTTAAAATAAATTATGTAAAATATAATAAATTAAAAAAAGAATAATCTCATGACTACTGCTAAAAAAAAAACCCAATTAAATCAAGCTATTTATTGAATGCATATGATGTCAAATTACATATAAAAATACTTTATATACTTATTAAATGTTGTTTGTGTATATATATTATAATGATCCAAAATGAAGTGAAGATCGAATCTACGTATCTGCAACTACCAAGGTACCATCTAGGCATTTAAACCTAGAAAAATTTATAGAGTAGGCAGACACGCGCTGTTAAGATTCCACTTTATTTAAATATTCAGATCGTTAGCCCAAGTCACTAGCTCAGAGGAGTAGCAGAGATAATAAAATATAAATTTTATATCTTAAATATAAAAGAATAAAAGCCACTGCCAGAAATTAACACATAAAAATATTTATTTACACACATATAAAATAACATTTAAATTTTGAGGAATAAATTCAACATTTTAGATTTTTCTATTAATCTTTAGTTTTACATTTAAGTAAATTACAACCATGAGTTTAATATTTATTTAGTGAGTCAAGTATGAATAGACTACATAGATCTGCATTTGAAAAGAAAATATTCTTCCCTGATTTAACCTTAGGCAACAAATTTCGCAATCAAACCGGCGCCAATCCATCTGATACATTTATGTATTCAATGTAGCATGAAAATACGACAACACAAAATACTATACTGTCAGGAATGTACATCTGATCAGTAAATAGAATTAGAGAAGTCATTGTCTCTCCACCAACAGGAATGTTACATCTGTTGGCGAGTAGAACAATAAACATAAAACTCCATAGGAATGGACTGTGGTCCTTTGCCATCTTACAAACCCATCCATAGGCAAACAGGTGTGTGGCATATATATATAATCCTGCCCATAGCGGATCTCATACTACATCTACAATTACACAAATATATCCAATCCATTGAACCAATTCAACTACGAAATGAATAACCTAAGATTACCCTCCCTTAATATAACTTTACAAAACTATATAGCCATTCACGCCCGACTTAAATTTAACATTTAAATACGTTCGCACAGATTATTTTTATACAATTTGTTTTATAATGTCGAGTATAGATCGGCTGCACAGATTCCACAGTCAAAAACATTCCAAATTAAACACAACCGATCAAAATACAAAGTCAATCGATAACGTCAATTGCTGAGGGAATACAGGAGACCCTTTGGTGTTCATCATAAGACACCGCAGTGATATCGTTGACTTATATATTCTAATCGACTGTGAAAACCACAACATAATCAACCGCTAACGAATCTATGCAACATCTATACCCAACTTAAATGTAATGCATTTAATAATTTCTACAATAAATATTACTACAAATAAAAATAATAAAGTGGAAATGATTTTAGCAAAACTTAACTATATAAATTTAAACAATCAATTATTAATTTGAAAATCAAATAAGAGTTCATTTTAAAATTTAAATTAGCTGAATCTTTAAAAAAAACAATGACGAAAGTTCTTAATTACTTTTTTTTGTTGTTGTTAATTTGTAAAGTTCATAGCTCACGGTAGAAGAGTTCAGGTTTCTGTTTTTAATTTCCATGGTGCCTCCATTGGAAGATAATGTTCTGGAGATGGCAATAGCTGGTTCAAGGTATCACAGTCTTTTCATTTTTTTTTTATAGAGAGTGTGGTATGTGCGTCCTACCACATCTCTCAAACACAAAATGCTGGAACTGTCCGAAAAAACTGTATTTCCCTTTTTATATTATCCACATGGATTCAATCAACAAAACATCACCAATCCATCACTTTCGTTAGGGTCCAAGCCAAGGCTTAGTGCTTCCATTGGTCAAGCTAATTTCTCTTTATTTTCTTATCTATCTTTCATCAGATCATTTTAATTATACAAGAGCCCAAGGCTAGCTTGCTTTTCAAACAATTTATAAACAATCATTTCCATTTACAGATTACAAGAATTAATTAATACCTGTTTTTATTTTTAAATCTTGTACTTTTTTTTTTTTATAAAAAAGTATGTTCAAATACTTATTTATTTGTTTTTTTTTTTTTTAAAATATTTTTAAAGTTTGGCATCTGTGCGAATGTATATACGTTTAACAAAACATTTTAATTTTAGCGTTTAGTTTTTTACTTTTATTTGCGAACTTTTAAGTTTTTATTTTAAATTAATGTAATGACATATTTATATATCGTTACAATATATATATAATAGTTTAAATAAAAAAAATATAAATAAAAATTACTTACATTTTTATTTTCTTGCAGCTTATATCTATTAATGACCTCCATTTAAGAAACTCTTTTCTCTTATCTCTTATATAAAATCCTATTTTGTCTTCTGTATGAATGAATGTTTGTCCACAATCCTGTTTAATTTGTTGCTTTAACAAATTGCCTTTTTTTAATTGGTTGCTTTAACATATTACAAAAATGATGAAGTTGACAGCATCAAAATTTAACTAAACCCTAATTTATATTATGAGCATTTTATACAAAGGAAGTAATTCTTCCCTTTATATTTAATAATCCATAATTTTTATTATAAAGCATATGTTATTTGAAGGAAGTAATTATATTATTAATATAAAACACTCTGAAAAAATCAGTACATATCCTTTTAACTACAATACAGAACTGGAGAGGTATAGTATTTAAATCACAAAGAAAAATGTGATTACAGTACATAAATTCATGTTTGAAATATATTTAGTGAAAAAAATATAGATGCTATAGTACCATATTTAGAATTAGTTATGGTTAGCATATAATTAAAGTTGTGTAGTTTGAGATGCTAATTTACCAATAATAGTTGGGCCAGCTAATTTAGAGACTTAATTTGATTGCAAGCATTTTATTCAAAGCAAGTAATTCCACAAAACAATAAAAAAAATTTTTAAAGCAACCAATTTAAAAAACCTGTTACAAAATGATGGTCTTTCCGGCCAGCTACACATCCCACATTTATTTTTGCAATACACCCGGACCTCACTTAGCAATTGTCTACTTAGCAATATTTGACAATAGTGATGATCATCAATTTGTACCCACTAGTTTGATTTACAATTAATTATTCACTATAACGATCAGGAAAAAATGTTTTTAAAATTTTTTTTGGCAGCCATTTTGAATTTTGCGTCACTGATGACATCGGAGAATAAATATTTTAAAGTCATTTTACCCAAAAGCAAAAGTACATTACTGTAATATTGTATAGCACATACAATATTTTATTCATAACAACACAATGTTAGTGCTGCATTCAGTATTTTGATTATAGAACGTATAAACTTAAAATATATATAATTAATGAATTTATAATACTACATAAATATAAGTGTTGAATAACTTTAGAAAAATTAAACTTTATTTAAATATAATGTACAGTACTGGGATTATTTAAATAAAGTTTAATATTTCTAAAGACATTCAACACTTATATTAGATGATGAAATAGTCCAATATATAAATACAGTACAACTAAAATACTATCATCACAAGCTTTCAGGAAAACACTAAGTATGAATATTAAAGTGTGTGTGTGTGTTCCTTAATTACTGTATATTATTTTTAGAACATCTGGTTAATTATGTAAAAATAGTTATTGATTTTGTAACTTTGTTAAAGATGTTGTTTACATCCAAATGGTTTCAAATCAAAAGAAAAACATTTTAAAACACAAATGTTGAATTAGAAAAAAGTTTATAAAGAAAAACAGATTGCATTTAAAATAAGTGTTAACAAATAATTTTTTTAAAATGTAGTTTATTTCCAAGTTAGTGTAATTTTTTAGCTTTAGGAACCGACCAATTTTTTCCCCATAGACCCCCATTATAAATACGTATTCTGTACACAATATTCTTGCTTAACAATGAGTTTTGGAGGACCAATTGCCATCACTAAGGGGGGTAAAGGTGTATTAACATCTTTTGTTTAATTAATATTAAATCTTAAAAAAAAATGTTAACACAACCCTTTAAAAAAAATGGCCATTACATAGGCTGGGTACATCTGGTATAATAATATTTCCTATTGTACAAAGATATCTTTTTTTAAAAAATACATAAGGCCTTATCTATTGCAAAATTATAACTGAAATTTAGTTAATTCCACACAAATAGACCTGTAAGCATTAACTGATTATAGTGATATAAGAATAGTTCTAAGTATCTTGGACAAGCAGCAAAAATTATTTTATAATTCATAAAGACTTGTAAAATCAAGAAAATTTATCTAGAAAAAGATTTTATTAGAAGCGAAATCATAAAAAATGTTTTGAGAAAAATTAGAATTTTTTCAAATTTAATTGTTGGAACATTATTCAATAATGAAAAAACTAATTATATGTTTACATTTACATATATTAAACCATAAAATTCCAATAGCTAACTGCTTTCTATATCTAAATCAATTTGCAACAATTAAAGCTTAAACACACCAATAGAATAACAATCAACAGTTGCCAAGGTATCTTCAATAAACAACAAATGGATTTCACCCTTTATCCTGTTCTAAGATCTTTAAATAGGTAATGGATGAAGTACATGACTGAAACAGATTGAAATTAAATCTGTAGAGAATTTTTAAATAAACAGGCAAAAATAAATGTATTTAACAGTAGATTAGGGGATTTGAACTCAGACTTTCACGCAACCCTCAACAATCCATGCTATCTCATACTGCTGATACTCTTGATCACACACATGTCAAAAAGATAAATAATCACCAATATATGTATATCGTGCTAAACCAGCACTCATCAGTTGGTCCAGATTATCATCTCCACACCTATATACAAACAAAGTTCATCTTATATTAAGATAGCCAATCTTCATACTTTAATGAACATTCCATCATCAAATTTTCAATGAAATGAATATCTGAAGAGTTGTGGAGTGGAATGATTTGAAGCCTGTCCATTAAAGTATGTAGTTCTGATGAAGACTGCTAGTACAGTCGAAACTGTAAAATATATAAATAAAGTTATTTGCTTAAAGTGTTGGAGTATAGATGAATTTATAGTGCAATAAGATTGGCTATCTTAATATAAGCTGAGCTTTGATTGTATATATGTGTGTGGAGATGATAATCTGGACAAACTGATGAGTGCTGGTTTAGCATGAAATATGTATATTGGTGGTTATTTATCTTTTTGATATGTGTATGATCAAGACATCAGCAGTATGAGATAGCATCGATTGTTGAGGGTCATGTGAAAGTCTGAGTTCAACGCCCCATATATACTACATATATAAGTGCAGGTAAGAAAAAGCCCGTACTGTTGAAAAAAATTCATATTTTAACAGCAGATTGGTAAATAATCATTTTTAAAACTTTTCAAACAACTACTGAGTATTTTAGATATTGAAATCAATTGCTTGCTATCATTTTGTGGTTTACTATGCCTAATGTATTGATGAGTAATTTATTTGCAAGGTTGAAAAATGATTATTAATACTTACTTCAAACAATGTATCTTTGTTGAATGGGATTTATTTAAAATTTCTAGGTAGATTTGATTTCCTTCTTTTTCAGTTATATGCTTATTCTCAATGGTCTATTAAAAAAACTTAGGTCTACATAAAATATGGAATCTATGTTTCCTTGATTGAAATTGCTTTAATAACAATTTGTTAATATCCTATTGATTTATTTAAACTTAGCTATGGTATTTTATTATTTATTGTATCTAAAGTATTGAAGGGTAACTTGTTTTAAAGTTTGTAAGAGTGATTGTATTAATTTATTTTCAATTTATTGTTGCCTATTGAATGGCATTTATGTAAAACTTTAGGCAGATTTAATTTCGATCTATTTTAGCCATGAGCATTACATTATTTATTTAAAGATTTTAGACTAGAATAAAAATCCATCTTTTATTTACTGAAGTTGCCATGACAACAATTTGCTGCTATTGTATTGGTTTATTTAAGCTTTAGCTTATTTAAGCTTTAGCTTTTGTGAAGTGATTTATATCTATACCAAAATAGAATTGATTAATAAGCAAACTAATTATAATATATATACATTAATAGTTGTTAGTTCTTTTAAATTAAAAAAAAAAAATCTATGTGAAAAAATATTATATTGGGATTCATCAATGATAGATGCCAAAAATAAAAACATGGCAGTTTGAAAATCAATTGGTAGCATATTTCTTTAACATGTATTTATTTCTATGGTTCTGAATTTATTACCAAAGAGAAGAATCAATAAATTTATAAAAGCAATAAATGTCAAATGGATCAAGAATTTACTGTATATATATATATATATATATATATAGTTATTTATATCTATATATTATATATATATATATATATATATATATATTAGTAAGAATAATAAACTATCCCACTTGAATTCTTCTTCTGATTCAATTTCTTTATTTATTAAATTATACATATAAGCATGTAAATGAATATGTAGCTAATGACACGTATCCATCCATAGAGAAAACCAACAACTAATTTAGCACTATACATTATTTCATCCTGAAATTAAGTGCCATTAAGAGGTTTGTGTCAAAGTTGTGTGAGCAATAAGTTTGACACTTATCAATTACATTATAGTAATTGGCTATCTATCTATATACTAAACAATGATAAATATATGTGTAAATAATTGTGATTTGGGCCAACTGATGAGTGCTGGTTGAGCATGAAAGGTGTATCCTGGAGATCATACAATTTTTCACATGTTTTGATCATATGTTTATGTTTATGCCCCTCCACAAGGCATTAAAAGTAAATAGAAACCAGTCCCTACCTTATGTGAGAATGGTGTAGTGAAAATTATATTACCCAAATATTCATTAAGTGGATAATCTCTAGTCTAATAAATGACTAATAAAAATTATTAATTTCATTACATGATCTTGGAAATTGACATCAGCCCCCCCCCCCCCACACACACACATATTTTTTTATTCTTTTGATTAGATTCACCCATTTCTAATCTAATAATTTCAAATAATAATTATTTATACATAGTAATTAACTTCATGATATACAGTCAGTCCCTGACTTACTATTTGAAATATATAATCTATGTAAATAAGCATTTTTTTTATTTTATTTAAACTTTTCAAATACAAACAACTTGTTAGTAATAACACACAAATAGACAATACAGGTTAGTAATTACAATTACTAACCTGTATTGTCTATTTGTGTGTTATTACTAGCATTTTTTTATTTTTCTCTTTAATAGAATCACACATTTCTATTTAAACATTAATGTCACCAATGTTGTTATATTGGGGCCCAGAATCATTTAATCAGAGCCCTGTTTTGGGACAAAATACTGAACAGTAATAATGATGATTACTGTTTTTCTTTATGCATTTATATAGGTGATTAACTATTTATTTATTTACACGTATATGCGGTTTGATGAACTAATTTATTATATACATGTAAGCTTGTTTGATATATTATACCTTTGGTATATTATTTATAGCTAAATGTGTGTTGTATAATTCAATTATTATTTGTAGATCTAATTCTTTCATCCATTCAGAAATTATTTGTAGTCTTTTTAAAATCAATGCAACTGTCAGAGATTTTTCTCCTTTAAAACTTTGGAACATACTTTTTCTTTTATTTAGATGATAATCTGAAATAAACAAACTAATTGTATACAATATCTTTTTTTCCCTAAAATAAAATTGCTTTTCAGAATTAATAAAAAAAAAAAAAATCTGTTTTAATACTTTGATTATTTATTACAGCTAATTTTATTTTATAACTTTTTATGTATTTATTTGTAATACTATTTTTAATTGGATACATAAATTATTGAAAAATTCTGAACCATTAAGAATAAACATATTAATTTATAAAAATTAAGATTAAGTACTATATAAGAATAATAAGCAATTAGAAAAAAATCATGAGTTTGTTTTAAATTATTCTAAAAAAAAATTAAAAAATGGAGATGGAAGTCATTTTTCTACAAAAATTTTATAAAAATGTTATACATTAAAGATCAGCCTTTTCAAGCTATTGTGCATACGCTTTTTATGAGTGTTAATAATAAATGAATACTTTCATTCCCAACACAAGATATAATATTTATGAAAGAGTAAAATGAACCCACTTATTCTTTCCAACCCAAATGCTTATATATGGGCAAATCTTAAGTACTGGAATAATAATTCCAACGTCATTCATTCAGACATCGTAAACAGTAATTTAAAGTGAGTGGTCTATCCTCACGCTTTCATTTCCAGTACTTAAGATTTGCCCATATGTAAGCATTTGGGTTGGAAAGAACAAGTGGATTCATTTTGTTATTTCATAAATACTATATCTCGTGTTGGGAATGAAAGTATTCATTTATTATTAACACTCATAAAAAGCCATGCACAATAGCTTGAAAAGGCTGATCTTTAATGTATTACAATTTATAAAACATAGCGCTATAAAAATAAATGCTTATTTAAAAATGTTATATAGAATAGAATAAAGCTGGATTTAAACAATCAAATAGATTGTAAGTAGGACTGTAATCTTAGATGGAAGAAAGTCATCAAAATTACACTACTATAATCTTGCTCTAAAAATAAAGTAACAGAAATGACTAAACATCACATGATCCCCATTTCCTATGCTCACACAAACTATTAAAACTGAGGCAAAAGTTGTCATACAATATTATTACCCCAAATCCAGAGTAATCAATGAATCCAAGAAGGTTTGTGCATAAAATCTCTACATAGTGCCTAAACTTTTTTGCATCTATTGATTCCTCTGGCTCACACTGGGTGACACTACTGAATAGAGAGTTTTGCCACTGTTTTACAAGATGAAGATAAAATATCAGCTCAACATCATAGAACTATTATATCTTTTTCATTAGTAATCATAGTGTTCCTATTATAATCAATATTATTCTATTACAATTATATGCTTGTTTTATGGGTGGCACATTGACGTATCCAGAATAATAAAAGACTATTTCATTTCAAACAATAGGATTAGTTATACATTAATTTACTGATCAACTACTGTATAATTAACTAGGCTGGTTATAAGTTGACCTGGGGGGGGGGGACTGCAAAGTTCAAGTAGAAAGCCTTAACTATCCAAGATTATAAAGAAAATATGTATCAAAAAGTATTTATCCAGTATATCATGACAAATCTCACTTGTGAGTATAAGGTTTGTACCAGCAGGAATTTGTGCTGGATAATTGACTAGTTACCAATTTTAGATCTTTATTATTGAGAAGTTTACATTTAATGCCCATTGATTGATTATTCAAGATTGTAATAAATATCTCTGGAATAGGATGGATAAAACTGTTCTTGAAAGTCTATAAAATGTAACCACAGAAAGTCATGAGATATTTTGCTTATTAATAATTTCAAAAATGTTCAAGACATTTAAAAAACAGATCATAAATAAAGGACAGTTGCCTTGGAATAGAACTTATTTACCAAAATCAAATTGCCAGAGAAAGCATTCGTATTTTAACTTGAAAATAACTATTTTGAAAACAAACATAAAATAAACTTTGAATTTAATCACTATTGAATACTTTCTCTGGAATTTAAAATGTAAGAATGATTTTATTTTATCCACACTGTTTGAATTTATTGGCACATTCATTATATAACATTTGTAATAAAAGCTCGTTAAATTAAATCATGTGATATGAGTTGATTTCCTTGCAATTATTGTTATTGCTCTTAAGGCTTTGACATTTTTATATTGCTAAAGCTATTAATATATAGTGGATCTAAACTTAGTTTAGTCACATATGGCTATTTAAGTTAAATAATTGGGTTTGAAGACATATGGATATTGGAAAATGTTAGATTTTCTACTTCATAGTTAAACATTAGATAAAGTGTTGGGCTTGATCTTGTGTTTTAAATCTAATGCTTGAATATCCTAGCGCCTCACTGATGCCAGAGCTAGAAACCAGTCTTGGGATAAGGATGATCTGAAAATGTTGTTAAAAGCTATTGGTATGCTCATTATATAACATTAAATCTTCATTAGACAGCACTTTTACAAAAAAAAAAAAAAAATCAACTTATTGTCTGAAACAAATCAAACATGAAAGTTTTTCTTAGTTTTTTTTATTTTTGTATAGATTTAGTCTAGTAATAATTCTATTTAAATAACTTTCAATCAGTATAATTATTTATAGCAGAAGTTGAAACAATTTTAAGTTTCCCATAGCTAAGCTTCTCCAAAACTTACTTTAAGAAAATGATGGAGACAATTTGCTATTAGTCATCTGTTTTCTATTACTGATTTATTTTTTAGTTAGGTATTTATTTAAAAAAAAAATAAATAAATAGAAACTGTAATGAAAAGATTTCTTCAAGAATTATCTAATGATATACTAGAAAAAAGAAAGCAATGATCATCAAACTGGTCACTTATCAAGTATTAATTTTGATGCTTATTTTTTTGTTTAACCATACTTAGAATATTTAGATGCCCACATATCTGAGGATGAAAAGTGTCTTCAGAATATGTTAAACAAATTTAGAAGGAGGATGTATGGAGTATGGAATGAAGATTAATGTTAAGAAGACTTAGTGTTTACAAATAGGAAGGATGCAAAAAGAGCGCAAATTGAAATCCATGATAACATAGCTCAACAAGTAAAGGGATTTAGATATTTGGGTAGTTGGTTGAGTGAAGATGGAAGATATCAAGATGAAATTAAAAGAATAGCATTGGCAAAGAAGGCAGTTAATAAAAGAAAGAAAATATTTTGTGGACTTTTGAAAAAAGAATTAACAAAAATATTACTTAAATGTTGTGTGTAAAGTTTACTATTGTATGGTTGTAAAACATGGACAATGAGTAATAAAATTAGTAACAGATTAGAAGCCTTTGAGATGAAGGCATAGAGAAGAAAGGAAAATCAGTTGGATGAATAAAATAACAAAGAAATTTGAAAAGAATAAATGAAAAAAGAAGATTGATGAAATTAGAAGTAGAAAGAGAAACTGAATTGGTCATATATTAAGAAGAAAGTATAGTTTAATTAAAGAAGTTTTGGAGGGAATGGTGAGTAGAAGCAAGAGGAAAGGATGGAAAAAATTAACACTGTTTGATGGGAAAAGTTACATAGTAATGAAGAGCTGGGAAGTGAATAGAAAAATGGATGAATTGGTGATGTGACTTCTCTCTAGACTTGTGCATGGGAAAGTATACTATTGATGATGATTCTAACCAATAATTGGATAACTATTTAAATAGATTATATGCCAGCTATTAAATTAATAATTCAGCTTAAGTCTGACATTGGCAAGTTTATGATCAATTATTATGTTACAAGATTTTTGCATTTGAGTTCTCATTAAATGTATGTAATAAAATAAACCATATTCTAAATAAGGGGAAATCAATTTGGAAAAAATGTGTCCATTATAAGATGGGTGATGGATAAAATATAAACATATACTGAATTTAATTTAAGAAAAAAATATGATTTCGGACATGACTTTATTCTGATGAGCTCGAAAAAGGATCTAAGAATAATGTACTTAGTATAAATTTTCTGCATAAAGGCAAGTTGAATTAATTATATAATAGTAATAATAATAGACAGGGTATGAGCACAGACTTTCACATAACCCACCACTCTCCACACTATCTCATAACACTGATACACCCGAACACACATATGTCGAAAAGATAAATAATCACCAATATACATATTTCTGGCTAAACCAGCAATCATCAGTTGGCCCAGATTACCATCTCTACACATATATGCTACAAGTGCTCAGATATATATTAAGATAGACAATCCTCCTACTTTAATGGACAGGTTTCAATGTACTCCACACTCCAACTCTTCAACTGTCCATCCAATTGAAAATCTGATGATGGAATGCTCAAAGGCCACCCTTAGGCCGAGATTACTGTCACACCCATGTTGACCTAAAGGTCAATCTGATCCCTCATGTACAGGACATAACCCATTAAATACATATATAAGGGATAGGCAGACATCTCTAATATGTAATAGATGAAATACACAGGCTTATATATACACCTGTGTCTATATATGTAATAGACAGGGTATGAGCACAGACTTTCACATAACCCACCACTCTCCACACTATCTCATAACACTGATACATCAGATTTTCAATTGGATGGACAGTTGAAGAGTTGGAGTGTGGAGTACATTGAAGCCTGTCCATTAAAGTAGGAAGATTTGCTATCTTAATATATTTCTGAGCACTTGTAGCATATATGTGTAGAGATGGTAATCTGGACCAACTGATGATTGCTGGTTTAGCATGAAATACATGTATTGGTGATTATTTATATTTTCGACATATATGTATTCAAGTGTATCAGTGTTATGAGGTAGTGTGGAGAGTGATGGGTTATGTGAAAGTCTGTGCTCATACCCTGTCTATTTCATATATAGACACAGGTGTATATATAAGCCTGTGTATTTCATCTAATAGTAATAATATAAATAAGGAATAACTTTTTGTCATCATCAGGGGTAGCTTGCCATTACTTCTCATTCCCGTAGTATAAATCTAGCTCTTCAACATTTAAATTTTTATAAAATTAAATATACAGTGCGCTCTAACAAAGCGCAGTTTTGATTACATTTATTGAATCATATGGTTGAGAATACAACACAACTGAGAGCTACAATTAGACAAGGTGGTGAAGATTAAAAGAAAGTGTTTATTGCATAAGATAGCATCGCAAAAAATATCAAATAAAAAGAATTAGTGAATCAGCGTCTTTTGTATAGAGTACTATATATATATAATTCTGTAATCGCAAGATCTCCTGACTAATGTATTATTATTATTCTTTGGGGTTGAAAGATCAGTACTCGTTTTCGAGTGGCCACACTGCATATTAAATAACAATTTATTTTATTTAAAACTGATAAACGGTAATATTTAAGTAAATTCTTTGCTGAAAACTTTATGCTTCTGTTTAATAAAAATTATAAAAGTAATTTATGGATTATAATTAAAAGAAAAAAAACGTATTAAATTACTCATTTAAAATGACATTTTTTTAATGTATGGAATCTGAGAGCGATGGCTAGCTTTATAAATAATTTTTCATATTTAGAATGCCAAATCTATTCTCGCATATTTAGCCTCCAGATAAAATAGTAACCAGAGCATATATAGTTTGATTTGGTCAGCTGACTCAGGGGCAGTCAAGCTTGAAGAGAACTTAATTAATGTTAATAATTGCAACAAGTTTGGGAGATAGCAAAAAAAAAAAGTGAAACCTTCTGGATAATGCAGTTTGTATTAAATGGGGTTTTTCTTATTTTTAACAAAATTAAAGAGAAACTATGGTAAATGGATAGTATTATCTACAATAATATTTAAAGGATTTAAGTTTTTTTGATAAAAATGACTACTAATAAGGCACTCTATGGATATCGTGAAAAAACAAAATGCTTTAAAATAAGACGGATTTCTAGCTGTATACAAGTATTTACTTTAGAAGAAACAGGAAATGAGCAGGTATTTTTTACTTTAAATGTTTAGAGCGCCAAATTTATTGTACAATTTTAAATTCAATATAATAGTTTAGCTTATAATTATTTGTATAGTTTGATCATGTTAGTTTTGAATATTTATTATTAAATTCAAGTTTTTGATTATTCAAGAGTCGTTTACTTATAAAATATTATAGCTGAAATATGGGTTATTTATGACGTTTCTCCGAGATTATGAAAATGTGTTAATATCTATTTGATATATATACAGCATATACATACCATTTTTATTTAATGATGCACCATCAAACGGCAATTTTTTTTTAAAAATATATACTTTTAAAGCTTAAGTGCATATGCATGAGCGTGTGTGTTCGTCATGAAAAGATCGTAAGAGTAAATCAAAAAAAAACTCACTAAGGCAATTTCGAAGTCTTAGATGATAAGTTTATATATGTATACTCTTAAGGTATCCACCCACAAAAATATTCTACACCATAGCGTTATCAATCTGGCAAATATCAATCTATGAAATGATACTACTTGGGAACTATTAAAGCTACTCGTGGAACCTATGACAAACCTAGCGTGTACGAAATGCCGTATAAACATTTCACATACCTTTCTTTATGTTTTTGAATATGTAATTTTAAAAGTAAAAATTAGTATTGGTTTGAATATATTTTGAAAAAAAATTGAAACCAATGTGACATTTGTATTTCAATGTTTACTTTGATTTTTGCTGGTGTTAGATTCGCCATTCTCTTAAGGCAATTTATTAAATCATCTCAATTTTAAGAACTCTATCATAAATGTTAATGAGTAAGTATTTACAGCTCTTAAGATAAAAGTTTTATATATACCTAAGTATTTCTTTTACGATAATTGAAGTCTGAATGAATATAATTATGCTTATCTTTTTTAATGATCTTAAGTGCAAAAATGTAGTTTACTCATTTTTAAACAGAAAAATAAAGGTTATTTATAATATTTCCCCAACCTTATTTTGTTAATATAGATATAACTCTTATGTATCTATCTATTATAATTCACAAATACAATGTGATAAATGGCCACAAAAATAAAACAATATCTTCTTTATATTCAAATCAAATATTTTATAACAAGTAAATTATAATAGCAAATTTCAGATAAAATTCTAACCATAAAAAAATGTATTAAGCAACTCCATGCGTTATAGTTATGTAATCAGTATTATTATAAATGTTTCAGGGATAATTTATTTTCAAACAAAATATAAGTTAAGCAAACTACAAATTTGATATTGTTTAAATTTCTATATATATGTAAGCAACAAGAAGAGATCGAAAACGCAATATATGGGTAAGAGAACAAACAGGAGTTATTTGATATCGTTGAAAGAATTAAAAGACTATAATGGAGTTGGGCTGGACATATTGCTAGAATAGATGATAATAGATGGACAATTAAAATCTTAAACTGGATTCCAAGAAATTTAAAGACTCAGAAAGAGACCACATGTGAGATGGATGAATGAAATAAGAAAGTTTTCAAAAATCGTTCAGTCTAGAAAAGCTTTTTATCAATTTTAAGTTTGAAAAGTTTTTCTATGTAGCCACAATGCCAAGGGTAAGGCATTATTGGTAGATTATTGGTAACTATAATAAGTGATGAGTAGAATACAAAGAATCATAACAATAATACCTTATTATCAAAAAAGCATTTTTGAGTAGAATACAAAGAATCATAACAATAATACCTTATTATCAAAAAAGCATTTTTAAAATTTACAATTAAGGTTACACAAAACGAAGTGTATGCTAAAAAGTATACTTATTGACATGAACTTAAACAGTATTTGAAAATCTCTTTGTTTTATAGAGATTATAATTTAGTTTTTAATCTTACTGTAGAACAAACACACTTATTTTAATTTAATCAGTGGTAGCCATATCACTGCAAGATCACAAACTGTTAAGAGTACATACAAATAAAATGACTAGGTTAATTTTACTCTAATTAAAATGTTTAGTTTTGGTTTCTATTTTTGTATTTATAACATAATCTTTAATTAAACACTGCTTAACGATATACTACTAAAAATAAATAAAATAGAAAAATATATAACATTAAATACTAGCAATATAACAAATTTATACCCAAATTTTATCATGGTTTTGTCTATTACACAAATAGATCTTCTCAAGTGAAAATCAATTTAAAATAAGACACGTGTATATCTAAAACAGAACTCAATTCCATAACTCATTTCAAAAACTACCTATCTTTAATATCAAATGAAGTTTTCATAAGATTGATGGTCATAGATCCCAGAAGATTTATCATCAGATGTATTTTTAACTTTTTTAAATTTTCTTTTAATATAATTTTCATATGCTTTCAAATTTTTATGCTTTTCAGGTCTGCTTTTTGTATCTTACTGCATTGAGATTCTTTTAATTTTGGGTTAAACAAATTATAAAGCATTCAAGATTTAATAAGAAGTCATATTTTTATTAAAAGTTAATATACTTAGCAAGAAAGTGAAACTTACATTTTGATTTCATATTGATAGCTAATAATTTTAAATAATTGGTGATTAAATCAGTATTCATAACATTTCTATTAGAGGTAAAAAATTATGGCATGTTAATTAAACATTGAAATGTATGGTTTAAATAAAATTGTATATAAATTCGATAAATGTAAGGTGTTTTTTTTTTATTTTTGTCTTGGAAGTGTTATCTGTATTCAAGCTTTTATAAAAATAAAATTTGAACCCAGTCTTTCAAACCCCTTTCAGCTATCTAATCTATCTCATATCTCATACACATATGTGAAAAAGATAAATGATTTCCAATATACACCTTTCATGATGAATCAGCACTCTTTAGTTGGTTCAGATTATCATCTGCCACACACACACACACACACATATATATATATATATATATAATCACTGCTCGGTTTATATTAAAATAGCAAATCTTCAAGCTTCAATCTACTCACCATCCAACTCTTCAGCCTTTCATGCCATTGAAAATCTGATGATGGAATACCTAAATCCCATGGTGATGCCATAACATCATCAAGGAATTGTGTATTCTATCATCAGATTTTCAATAACATGGAAGGCTGAATGCATCATCAAGGAATTTGCGTATTTATTCCATCATCAGATTTTTAATGACATGAAAAGCTCAATAATTGGATGGCAAGTAGATTGAAGCCTGTCATTAACATTTGAAGATTTGATTTCTTAAGATAAACAGAGTACTGATTATATATGTGGGAGATGATGATCTGGGCCAAATGATAAGTGTTAGTTCAGCATGAAATATATATATATAGAGGAGATCATTTATCTTTTTACATGGTCACCTGTATCAATTGCATAAAATAGATTGGATAACTGAAGGGAGCTTGAACACCTGGGTTGGGTTCAAATCCCCTATAATTACATCTAAACTTCAGGGATATAAAGTATACCTGTATTTAAATATTAAAAGTAAAATTTTTTAATCAGCAAGTCAAAAAAAAAAAGCTCAAAGAGATTATATTTCATTTTACACCTTTATACTAAATATGATATAACTAGACATTCCATGTTTATTATTAAAACCAAATTTTACACTTCACCTGAATTCACTAAATTATCAAGCTGTGATTTTTTTCTAATCTTAAACAATCTATTCTTAAAACATTTTGTTATTCTGATTTAAGAATAACAATGGCTGTGAGAATTTGTATTCCAAAAGTAAAATATTAAAATTTGTATCTTCAGCCATCTGGTTGTCTTCATTATTAATTATCTGCCAAAAGGTAGTCTCACTCATCAAGTTACTAATATATGTAAATCATTTTATAATTTGTTTTACTCTTACATAATTAATCTTTATTAATTTTTTTTCTACTTCTTTTCTGTCATTTACTTTTTCCACATCCAACTTAACTATCTGTCAAATATTGAAATGGGTATGTAGCTATTTTTAGAATAGAAAGTCAAGCGTTGGTGACCGAGTGGTCAGCACAGCTGCCTTACAAGCAGTTGTCCTGGGTTCGCGAGTTCACTTCCTGGCCGATGCTTTAACACATGAAAAAAATAATAATAATAAAAGCAATTCTCATCTGCGAGCAATTGGAAAACTTAATAATAATAATTTCTTCACTGCCCTCTATGAAGTACCTTTTAAAAAAGTTTTCCCCCTCAAATAGGCTTTTATAAAAAGTTTATTTTTTATCTACTCACTCACAATATAGTCAATGAGCACCTTTTAATTTACCACTAACAAGCTATCATTTAAAAACTGTCAATTGGGAAACTATCTCTTTATTTTAGTCATAAGCATATTTCATTATATTTATCACTTAAAACAATGAATTCTCACAATCACTTTGCAATTATATTCTCTTTGTTTCACAGACGCATAAAATGCGTATATGGTGATTATTTATCTTTTTAGCATATATGTGCTTGAGTATATCAGTGTTATTAGATAGAGTGGAGAGTGATGGATCATCTGAAAGTCTGTGCTCATATACCCTATATTACATATATAGACACGGGTATATAATAAGCCTGTGTTTCAGTTATTACATTGTAGAGATGTCTGCCCATCCTTGCATATGTATTTAATGGATTATGTCCTGTACATGTGGGGTTCAGATCGACCTTAGGTCAACATGGGTGTGACAAGAATCTCGGCCTCAGGGTGGCCTTTGAGCATTCCATCATCAGATTTTCAATTGGATGGACGGTTGAAGAGTTGGAGTGTGTAGTAGATTGGAGCCTGTCCATTGAAGTGTGAAGATTGTCTGTCTTAATATATATCTGAGCACTTATGGTATATATGTGTGGGAGATGATAATCTGGACCAACTGATGATTGCTGGTTTGGCATGAAATGCGTATATGGTGATTATTTATCTTTTCAGCATATATGTGCTTGAGTATATCAGTGTTATTAGATAGAGTGGAGAGTGATGGATCATCTGAAAGTCTGTGCTCATATACCCTATATTATATCTAATAATAGATTTCTTATATTTTCTGATTTATTTAATTCTAATATTCTATATACAATTTATGGACATGTTTTTAATTGTAAAAAGTTTAGAAATCAATTGTGGATTGTATTGGTATATTCAGTTATAAAAAATCTTGCTGTTTTAGTATTTTGTTTGATATTTCTGATTGTCCACGTTAGTAATACTATATTTTGTTATTGCCATTTCCCCCTAGTGATTAAGTAATATACATTTTATTTAATATAGGCTTCATTTTCATCATCAAAGCTCTGACACACTAATTTGGCAATATTGTGCCGGATTAATCTCAACCATTTTTTCACACTACCAGCTTTCCACTACTAACCAAACCCATGATGGCACTGCATGGCAAATTATACTTCAAAGATTTACTTTTTAAAAAAGTCACCAGTCTTCAAAAATTATAGAATTAATTTGTAAACAATATAGTAAAAGTTCATTAAGAGCTTTATTGTAACTAGATAAAGATTTGACAAAATTATCATTGAAGTTTTTATAATAAATTTAGTTTCCAACAGGGAATAATTTTCTTATTGAAGTACAATAACTAAACTTATATAGTGCTTTTTCATAGCCCTTCTTCATTTCATTGATAAGCTCTATACATCCTTTGCAGACTGTATAGAGAAGGGTTTCTTTCTGTCAATCAGAATCTCTATTTTCCTGGTCTTCTGCATGTGGTTGATTAGATGCAAGCTGGTTTTTGACTAATTGGAAAATAACTCCTCACTGCTGTTTCTAAATTTAATCAAAAAGATAAAGCAGAGGGATAAATCCCTTGTCCCACCAGACATATATGCAGTTACCTGGAGTCTGTTCTCTATTCCAACTGGAAGTTAATTCCAGATGTGGAGATTATGCACAATTTGGACTGCCAGTTTGTAATTTTGGGCCTTGGTGGAGTAACAAGTCTAAATCTCATACTGTGTAATTGAAATTCTTCGTGTCAATAATGTATATATTAAAAAAAAAGATATGCAAAATGATAAAATGTTAATTTCCTTATCATCTTATATTGATGTAATTTCAATAGAACCAAAACTTGATGTTTGCAACATCAAATTCTATCCACTTTTGTTCTTTACTGATTATCAGCTTATTTTAAAGTTTTTCCATATTCTTCATTTCATTTAACTGTCTATTAAAATCTGTATTTACTAAACATTTATTATTAATAAAGACTATTACCATTGAATCAACTTTACTTTAAATGTGCATTCAACTAATCTTATTTGTATGATATCTGTTCTGACGATGGTTGATGTGATCTAGTCAAACTTTGGGTAGTATGCTAATATTAATAAAAAACAAATATATAAATTAACAAATCAGAAAATATGTTCCTATAGATGTTGTATGATATATATATATATTGAAGCTGGAAATATAGTACATATTTCTGCTTCACCTAGTGTCAATTTCATCAGCACTAGTCTGGGTTTGAACCCCATCTTTATTAACTGACACCCATCTCATATTAGGTGGTAGTATATTTTAAGCAATATTATAATCTTTTATATCTCATTAATCTTATTTTATAATTAAAACTAATCTTTTATATTAGTTTATTTATTTTATATTTGTAAAAATGTATATTGTGTTTATTTTATTAAATTGGATTGAATCCTAGATATCTATAAAATGTTACAAATATTTCAAATTCTTTATTAAAGTTCATTTTCTTCAATTAATTAGTGGGTAACATTTTATATTTATCTTTTAATCAATGTACACTTGAGAATCAATTATTTAAACAATGTAATATTTTTAAGAAATATTTTGTAAATTTCTGCTTAAGTTTATGTCAAATATGTTTGAAAGTCATTGTACCAAATTCCTAAAATTTTTCTGAATAAAATCTACATTTTTGTTAATCTAAACCTTAATTAAATAGATTTTGTTAGTACAATGACTGATAAACTTAATATGCTTGTTGTTGTTGTTTTTTTTAATTAGCAAATCAACCCTTGGGGCATGTTCATGCAGAGTTATAGATTTTCCCTCCAAAGCAGGCACCAACCTCACAGAACTGCTTAGAGCAATTACAATTGGTGGAGGTCAGTGTAGATTTAATCCTTTAGATAAAGCCAGATCACATAAATAGTGGATCTTTGATAAGAGGGATTATTGAGTTTACTGGAGAGAAGTGATTAATCTATATATACATCATGCCTAAAGAAATGATGGGGTGAAAAGATCGGTCATTTGCTTCTCAGAGGTCTGTTCCACCAACTCATCCATGCCTTTCCAGTGCTTAAACATCTAGCCAGAGACTGTCTGTGTCGAGGAAGCCTGCAAATAATCTGACTGTATAAATGTCTGTTTCCAGCCATGGAATGCCTACTGATTGATTCTGAGGTAATGTCCAATTTGCCGCAAGCCATTGATTCCATTTTACTTGTTTTCCAAATCAATACTAATTTATATTTTATATATCTGTGTGATGTTTATACGGCTTGGTTTAAAATGCGTCTTTTAATTTTATTAAATTTAAAATATCAATTCTTATAAAATCTTACATTATTTTGATGCGGCAAATTAAATTAATTTTGTTGGTTTATTTAGAATATTTGATTTACTGAAATTTCCAAGTACGAAATTCAATGAGCTATTAACTTTAAATTCTCTCCCTCTTAATTTTCCAGTCAAAATCATTACAGGACACTTACTTCCCGTAAATTAATTAATAGAAAAGCTTGTTTAGTTTTGTACCTTTTATATTATAAATTCATTTTAAATTTATTTATGATTGAAATTATTTTAAAAAATCTTATTATTACCTCCAATTTAAAATTGCTCTCGTAATTAAATCGATTAGCTAAACCTATTACAATTTCTGTAAAACATATATCTTGAAAGAAAATCATTGACAGCACATTTATCGTAGAATTTTATCAGTATATATTTCATACACATATTTTATTTGTCAGAAAATATTAAAAAATTATGATTTACAATTTATTATGATATATGTTTAAAATTCACCAGAAGTGAATTTGATATTTAATGCCCCGTCTATGTTAATTAAAAGTCTTATTTTGTAATCTTTCATAAACTATTTAATAACTTTATTGATAAATGAAATATTTGGAAGTGTGGGAAGCAATTTATATTTTAGTTTTAATTCTTGCCATCCTTTTGTATTGTAAATTATGATCCATTTAGTAAAGGCCTAAAGTTTTCTGGGACCTTCCATTATTGCAGGGAGATAGTTTAATTAGAAATTAAGTTATTAATTTTGTTAGTGATACATTATCTATCTATATACGTCCAAGGCATTATGTATTTATAGCTACAACTATTCATTTATTATTTTGCTTTGCTAATTACCTCTTAGGACCTTCGGAAATTTAACTGACCAGTCCAATCTTTCACACTCCCTCAAAGTAGACGCAGTTCATACCAAGGGATCCATTTTCAGGCATTGTCATTAATATGTGTTTGGGAATTCCAGCACATCATATTTATTATTATTATTCAGAGACATGCTTTGGCTGGAGGGCCAACATTTCTCTTATCTACCTGTACATATCAGGAATTTCTTTTAGTAAAGCCACTCAGAGGTTCATAACAGACCTAATTTATTTTTGTTGTAATCTATAATAGCATACTGCCTTTTTCATCACTTTATATCTTTATTTAACAAACCTGAAATGCTCTCTGCCATGATGGCACGTCCTTCACAAACAAATTTCATAATTATTTAAATCTGACTGTATAATTGTCAATTATTTATTCAAGAACTATTTTGCTTCCCACCCTCATTATATACAAATGATCTTAAATGTATTAGTGTTTTAAATGCCCATCTTTCATGTCTTGTAATATATATATATATATAAAACAGATTTATTTGTAAAATCTTGAAGAGGGCTAATAATATTTTATTGCTGATTGGTTTTTGGCCGACCAATTAATAAACTTTTACATTGTTTGTCAAAGCGCATCAAAACGAATTAAAGAAAATAACCAAGTTGTATAAACAAAGATAACTTATTTTGTACTAAATTCCTTAATAAATTCCTATAATATTGTTATTTTAAATAAGCTTAGTTTGTCATCACTCCCAATCTCTAAGGTTAATTACTCTACTTATTTAAATATTTCTTTGATTTAAATTCACTTCTGTGTAATGTTGTCATAAAGAATTATGATTATTACAGTTCAAACCATTAGTAATCGATCAAATCATATCTGTACCATTCTGCAATTGTCAGAATCCATTAAATCATTGATTTTTCATATAAACCCTTTATTATTTTGAGTCTCTATGTGAACCATGACCTTCAGCTGGGACAGAGTAAAAACAAGCACTGCTAGTGTCATCACAAATGTTATCCATTAGTCAGAGCGGCAATAGTTTAGGCAAATAGGTTGGGATTCATCCTTGTCCTGACATATGTATCTTGTGCATGGTTGGATTCAAGGTACTTGTGCTTGGATTATTGATCTTGTTGAATGAATACACGATTTTGACCGGCACAATATATATATATTATGAAAAGATATTTGATTCTATAAGCATTTCTTTACTGATTAAAGCATTGGATCATCAATGTATAGATTCAAGATATTGTCATATTCTGAAGAATATTTATTTATAAAAATGCAACTGCAACAATTACGTTACATAATAATACTAAAAAGATTAACATTGAGAAAGGAAACAACAAGGATGGCTCCATATCTCTAAAACTTATTAGAGCAGTTTTGCAAGAAATATTTTGTGGATTAAAATGGGAAGCTAAAGGAGGAAAAATAAATAGAAATTATTTAAGTTATTTAGATTTTGAAGATAATGTACTTGTTTTTGTGAATAATGCTTTAGAGCTTCAGGAAATGTTGTAAGGGTTATCAGATGAAAGTAAAAAATTAAAATTAATAGTAAATGTTAAAAAGACTAAAGTAATGACTGATAGATTTTCTCAAAAGAAAAAAATAAATGTTGATAACGATTGAGTTAGAAAAAGATAACAACTACAAATACCTTGGTCAGATAATTACTATAGGTGGAAACATAAATGGATGAAATTAATCAAAGAATTAAATTTTGTTGGAGTGCTTTTGGTAGAAATAACAGTATTAAAATGAAATATGTCTATGTGTTTGAAAAGGAAGGTGTTTAATAAATGCTATTTTACTAGTTCTTACTTATGGATCTGAGACATGGACACTTGGCAGAGAAAAAATGCGGAGACTTCAGATCGCTCAATGAAATATGAATACATGTTAGGTGTAACAAAGACATCAAAAATGAGATACATGGGTGATAGAACAAACAGGTGTCAATGTCATCATTGAATGAATTAAAAGATTGAAGTGACGTTGGCTGGACCTATTGCTAAAAAAGATGGTAGTAAATGGATGGTTGAAATTTTAAACTGACCATGTGATATGGATGGATGAACTAAAGAAGTGTGCTGGAGTGATATGGAGAAGAGATACTAGAGCTCAGAGATGGATTGAACTTGGAGAGATCTTCATTATGCAGTAGATTGATAATGACTGAAAATGATGATATTCATATACTTGTGTTGCATAATAAGCACAAATTAGATTTTCTAAATTCATTTTAATAAATTTGTAGTAATTATCTCTCTTGACCAATCCACTGTTTATATAAGATGTAAATTCACTTTTTTATGGTTCCTGATTCTTATATGGATAATAGATCAGTTATTGATATTTTGGAGGGTAAAATCTTACATTAGTGATAAACTTAACAAAGCCATGATTTAACCAGTCAGTACTTTCAAATGATTATGCAGATGTATATACTATTAGTTTTAACAACCATATAAATAAGTGATGGCCATTAAATACAAGGCACTAAAACTGCTGATAATGTTACATTTCATCATTCCACTATCCATATAAAAATCTGGAACTAAATAAGAGTAAATTCACTTTTTAATTAACTAGTGACTTGCCAAGGGTGAACATCTTTTGTCAGTTTACTGAATGATTGTAAAACATCTAACTTATAGATATGTATTATGGTGTAGAGCCATTTATAGTTTATAACTCTTAAAATATTATATTTATATATATTTGCACTATATATTTAATAGTCATTGATATGATAATATATATATATATATATATATATATATATATATATATATATATATATATATATATTTGTATATATATATATATATATATATATATATACAAAGTTACTTTCAAGTTTATTTATTAAGCACATAAATCATATGAAATTAAAGACAAAGGATTTCACCTTTTTAACATATGTAAGTTACTGATTCCATACGATCTATGTGCTTAATAAATAAATTTGAATGTTACATAATTTTTATTAATTCATAATACTATGTAATAAATCATAAGATTTTGCAAATGTTAATAATGCATATAAGAAAATAATGTATAATAAAAGTGAACAGAGATAACATCTTCACTCTCTCAAACCAAGATGCTTCTGAATTTATGTTAAAGTTAAGATGCTTACTCTTATCTTTACAAAGCCTCTATCTTGTGTTTGAGTTTGAGGGTTTTCTCTGTACTCAACACAACATCGTTATGGTATTATAAAAATCACTAGATGCATATGTTAAAAAGGTGAGATTCTTTCTGTTTAATTTTGTACAAAGTTACTATAAAAGCTTTAAATAAAATTTCAGAAGAAATTTAAATGTTATTAAAAAAAGAGACACTCTTTAAAAGAAAAAGACTAAAAGATATAACATTTAAATTTTCAGTGTGAGACTGCAACTTATCATTTGGCACACATCAAAGTGGATTCTTCTGAAAGTTGACAATACCAAAAACAATCATGCAGATAAATCAGATGTGGAAAACTATTCATAGATCTAGATATTGACAAAATAAGAGTCATAGATCACATGACCCTATTCTCTTAAGCTTGTAAGTTATAAACAATTCTCATTGTTTATGTAGATATTGAATCTATTATTTGGATTATCATTATGTTTGTTATAGGTGCATTAGAAGCAAATAGAACTATTTTCACACATATTACAATATTTTAACTTCCAATATTATATATAATGAAATTCTCTCATTTCAGTATTATTCAAATTTTGGTCAAAATAAAAACTTATTTCTGGTAATCATGTTTTATTTCTCATAGCAAGTCTAAAATGAATTGCTTACATTTTTAGAACTACTGTATATAGTAATTCTTAATTACAATGATTTTGATATAACTGCAAATTAAATTACTGGTAGTTTAATATATGAATCAGAAGGCTATTTAATAAGGCATATCTATGGATATTTGTTTATCCAATATAAAACAAAATTATAAAAAATAAATGCTAGTGTTTTAACTTTTAATACCCTGAATGGTTATTCCAATAACAAGATTAGTAGACTTTAAAGCTAAATATTCCTAGGCAATTTTAATTTTGAAATAAATAAAAATCTTAATGTGTTAAAAGGAATTCACTGGTACTTTGTGTGTCCAATCCATAATTGTGATGCACAAATATCACATGGTTCAAGAGTTACTAAGCACATAGTAACTATACTTTAGTAATGCATTAATATTCCTATGTGTTTGGAAAGGAAGGATTGTAATGGATGTGATTTTATTAGTTTTTATATATAGATCTGAAATTTAGGCATTAAACAGAAAATTTATGCAAAGACTTCAGACTATACAATAATAAATGGGGGGGAGGTAAATTTTGGGAGTAATAAGGAGGGGTCAAAAGTAAAATATCAGTACATATCTTTGATATCATTTAAAAAATTAAGTGACTGAAATGAAGTTGAGCTGACATAGTTATAGAAAATGATAGTAAATGGATAACTGAAGTCTTAAATCGGACCCCAAGATATTTTAAAGACCCAGAAAGAGACCACATGTGAGATGGATGGATGAAATAAGGCAATTTGCTGGAGTGAGGAGGAGAAAAAAATTAATAATTTCATCTTCAAGGTAGATTGATATTGATAATGACTGTATTATTAATAATTTGTTTACATTCCATTACCATGCTTTTTACCCAGGATGTACAAGTCAATTGCAACTTTTTTTATACTCATCTTATATTTGAATCCATATTGAATATAATTACACTATAGTACTTCTAAATAAAGTGTTTTTCAGACTAAAAATAATAAAATTGATTTAAATTATTTTTCCACCTTTTTTTTTTTTTTCATTGTCTGTAGCATTATATTTGTTGAAATAAGCCTTGATTATAATTTGTAAAAATATATGACATATACATACAATAAAAAATATTCACTGTAGTAGCTTATATAATATTATTTAAAAATTATATTTTGTTTGAATATTCTCATATAGAAAATTAGTTTAAGCTCTATTTATAAAGTTATTATTTAATCAACTTCCTCTTCCTGGCAAATACCTTTTTAACATACATTAAATATATGTGTATATATTGTTTTATATTCATTTTAATATTTTTTATAATAATCTAATTAATCTCGTTTAACTGATTGCATAAATGCTAAAGGAAATAAAGCCGAAAATAATAATAATAAACAGCGAAGAGAGATCATTTTATATCAGGATGTTGATGTAAAATATATTATATAAATATTTATTCAGATATAGTAAAGCATGAATCATTATTTATATATATGATTCATATTTGAAATTTTGTTCTGGATTTTTTTAAATTTTAAATATATATGTACAACACAAAGTAATGGCATATAATTTATATTATACCACTGATAAGAAATGGTGTATATTTTATTTTATTTAGAGAAAATAGAGGATTTGAACTCAGACTTCCACACTATCTCATACTACTGATATACATGACTACACTGCGGTATGAAATAGTGTGAATAGTTGAAGGATGCTTAAAAATCAGAGTTCAAATCCCCTATATTTACAATTAGGCTCCAGGTATATGAAGAGTGCCTGTATTTCAAACAATTTTATTTAGAATATATACAATGAAATGGTTCAAATCAAAATTGGTATTATTAAGGTAAAAATATGAAAATTCAATTAAAGATAGGTTGGCATATAGCAAATAAAAAGAAGCATGACTGAAATTCTCAGATAAACACAAAAAGATAATTATTCTTGTGAAATATGTAACTCGAAATGAAAAGATATTTTCATATAAGAAAAAGCTTGCTCAATGTCTTTATGAAAAAGTGCTTCATCTCAAGTTCTGTCTTCATCTTGCATTACATCACCATTGTACTTTATTTATATTTCACAGATTTTTTTTTATATAAGTTCAATACTCATTCTCAGTTTTAATATATCATTTAGTGCAATGTTAGAATAATGAAACCAAAAACTAACAGTTTTTAGATTGAAGCTCAACGTCACATCACCCAGAAATTAAATGTCACATGATCACTCAAACAATAAATTATATCATTCTTTTTTTTAAAATTGAACCTTATTTTATATAGTGCTATGTTTTTTATGTAATAGTAATATTAGTGATTAAGCCAATGCACATGCGCTTTAAAGATAAATTATAAATGAATACTCAATTTTTCCAGACACGAGATATAGTATTTTAGAATCCACCCATTCTTTCAACCCAAACTAAGATTTGCCCATACATAAACATTTGGGTCGAAAGAATGGGTGGATTCATTCCATTCTTTCTAAAATACTATATCTCGTGTCTGGAAAAATTGAGCATTCATTTATAATTTATCTTTAAAGCACATGTGCATTGGCTTAATCGCTAATATTACTTTT
Source organism: Epiperipatus broadwayi (assembly GCA_028023455.1). Taxonomy (NCBI): domain Eukaryota; kingdom Metazoa; phylum Onychophora; class Udeonychophora; order Euonychophora; family Peripatidae; genus Epiperipatus; species Epiperipatus broadwayi. Next base: position 2,289,853 of record JAQFVV010000183.1, read on the forward strand.
AAATTGAACCTTGTAACTTTAGTATCACTTTATTTTTTTTCTTGTGATGTTATTTAATGAAATAAACTTTGTTTTTTGTTTTCCAGTTAGTTAAATTCCTTTCTTTCAATTCTTTCTTATTTATCCTTTTCAAATGTGCAATGTTGTTGCTTAGAATGATGAACAATTGTCGGAAATTTAAAAAAAAGTTATTTATAAAGTTATCTAGATGGTATAAACTTCAAAGTGATGATAAAGGGCATGAAAGTGATATAGATGGTTGATGATTAATTGATCGAAATTTAGAGATAAATGGTTGCTCTCTCTGCCAAAATTTTCTCCTACTGTATTGAGTCTTATTTAACAATTTAAATATATGTACAATATTTCAGATTTCCAAGCAATTTCCAATGCATATTCTACCAAAATCAAATTGTACATTATGTTGTTAGATTAATATAGTTGGATAAATGTTTAACATAGCTTTTTTTTTTTTTTTGATATGAAATAACATAATTTGGCCATATATTTTTTTTGTATATACAAGTTTTTTTATATCCTTATTTTTCATACAATAAATACATACTTTTACCTTAGATTTAGTTTGAATAATTTAATTTTTTGTCAAAAACAAAATAACACAGACAAAAGATATACTCATACTTACATGGCTAATTCACAAGTGGCATGGCTTTCTTTTTTCTATTGCTAATATACTTTATCATCATTACATGTGTTATTATGCTTTTTAAGTTTTGTGCACTTATCTGTAAATTGTACCAGTATTGAATGCAGATTCAATATATTTTCTCATTCAATTAGATATGGTAACAGTACATAACTTACAGAATTGTATTAATCAATATTCATTGATGGATAGCCAAAAATGTAAGAGAATGAGATAGCATGGTTTTGATGATCCCATAATTTGATGATCAAAATGTAACAGTAAATATTATTAGTATAAATTATTAGTATGAATTGCTTTAACACATAGGTGGCCAAAAATATATATCTGACCATTGCAAGCAAATAATTTTATCCATGTCTCAGATTATGCAATCCAAAATGTAACTAATGTAACAATGTGATGCCAGAAATTAAGAAAGGCTCATTCCTTATTTATAATATTATTATTAAACCACACATTAATTAGCCAAAATGTAATGGATGATAATTAAAAATAAGATAATCAAACTTAATTCTGTGTATTCATACCGATATTTATAAGATTCATACATTTATAAGGTGCCAATGAAATTTATAAATCAATAAATATTTAATCAGGCAAAACTCTCCATATTGTAGTGCCACGCTGTGCCAACCAGAGTAATCAATGGATGCCAGAAAGCTTGTGCATAAAATCCCCATCTGGTGCCTACTTATCCAATATCCCTAGACTAGTTTCTGGCTTGTGGCCTTCTTCAGTGAGGAGCCTTAAATCTGAGATCCTAAGATCTAGGTGCAGTGCTCTCAGATCCAAGGCTCCTCACTGAAGAAGGCCACAAGCCAGAAACTAGTCTGGGGATATTGGATGAGTAGGTACTAGATGGAGATTTTATGCACAAGCCTTCTGGCATCCATTGATTACTCTGGTTGGCACAGGGTGGCGCTACTGTATGGAGAGTTTTACCTGTTTAATATCAGTTATGTGCTAGCATAAGAGATGGTGATCATGTGATAAATATTTAATCCAGAAAATATATAATTTAAGAATTAGGTGCTGTAACTTAATAGATATATAAATTAAGGAATAAGTGAATCAATCCTTTAAATAAAATAGAATCAAATGATACACTTATTTATAATAATATACAAATTTAGTAGCATAATATTAACAATCATAAAATTCAAAATCCACTCTGTTATAATCTATTTTAATTCTATTACAATTTCTAAAATTTCTATCTGCATTTAAATATTCTAATATATATTTTTACAATTACAGTAACTAGTTAGTAATATACAATAGTGATCTTTATTTTTAGTGATACCTATGTAAAAAATGTCCAAACATATAAACAGAGCTAGTTTGGAATCACATGAATCTTGATAACTGCAGCCATTTTGTGTCTTGCAGTGTTCTCTTTGGCTCAAAATACAAAGTTAATGATGATAGCAATTTTTCCAAGCCTGACTAAAACTGTGAAGAAGTTTTTTAATGCAAGATATACTTATTTAGTTCTTGCACAAATGCACTTCTTAGTCACGTAGCTGGCCTGCTCGACCAGGTGCCATTCTACTGCTGCCCTGTAAATCACGCTACAATCTTTTATATTAACATTCAAACATAAATATACTGTAAATGAAAGTATTTTTGCTTTTCTATGAAATCAATTATATATATGTTCAAAAAAATAAATAAATATTAAATATATCATTTAAATTATTTTATTAAGTTTATTTATATTGATTAATTTAACTCTTAATTACTTGATTTAATTACTAACTTTGTATTGAATAATAATAAGTAAAATATGCTATTTTAAATTTTGTAAGATAAAAGCATTTCTAATAGATATCTATTTTTTTTAATTGAAAGTTTAAAAAAAAATCATTTTTTAATGATAATTTTCAAAAGTTCATTTTATTATACCAGTGTTTTTTAGTCCAGCTGACCTCTTTTGACATTCATTCAGCTACACTTCTATTTTCTATGTCCTATGTAGAGTTCCTATGATGATAATGTCTCTATAAGTATTATTCCTAAATGACATCCAGCTATTTTCAACTTATTAAAACAGGCAAAACTCTATACGTATTGCCACTCAATGTAAGACAGTGTAATCAATGGATACCAGAAGATCTGTGTATAAAATCTCTATCTAGTGCCTACTCATCCAATATCCTCAGACTAGTTTCTGGCTTGTGGCCTTCATCAGTAAGGAGCCTTGGATCTGAGAGCACTGCACCTAGATCTTAGGATCAAATGCAACCCTCCAGCAGTCACCTTTTATCTCTACTTAACTATAAAACTATGAGACCTAAATTGAAAACACCATAATATTTTCAATCCAATCTCATCAGCTTATATAGTCATGTAGGTCTGAACTCAGTTCAGTACCTATACATTTTGGTATCTTTGGTTTTTTAATATCCATAGCCACCACTATCCTATTTGGCAAGATTGGTTTTAAGCCAATAAACATCATATGATCACCATTTCTTATGCTTATATAGAGAGTGTTGCCTGTTTTAATAACAGTTAAGAGCAAGCATAAGAAATGGTGATCATGTGATGTCTATTTTCAACTTCATTATGTTCTTTTTTTGTATACATGTATTCCAGTGTAGATGGTTTTGAATTACTTAGCATAGTATTAACATGCATTAATGAAATGATTTTTTAAATTGTTATTCATTCCATTTATGATCTTGCAGATATTAATTAAGAAGGATCCATTTCCTTCCTTTGTGAAATTTGCTCACAGATCATTATTATTTGTTCAATAAATTCATAAAGCATTAAGTTATCCATATAAAAAACATTGATCTTCCCAAAGTAATTCTATATAGTCACTAAGCATCAATGTGTTTTTTTTATTTTATGAAAATTTGCTTGTGAGATTTTTTTTTATATACAATGAAAATAAAGTTTATTATTCAATATGATAAAATAATCATTTTTATTTTTAATTCAAAATTAAGATGCATATATTTTTTTTTAATTATTTTTTTCTAATATTTCATTTACACTTACATTCATTCTTGCATTCACTTCTAAATTTGAATCTATTTATATCTAATTTTTTAAATTATCTTAACTATTTTAATATTAACTAAATTAAAATGTATGTAAACAAATGATTCCTTATTGTTTTCTTTATTTACAATATAATATCATGGATGGACATCTGATAGATTCATATCTCACAATATATATATATATATATATATATATGTGTGTGTGTGTGTAAAATAAATAAAATGTCCGTTAATTAAAAACAAAATTGTAATTATAATTGAAATAATAAATTTTACAGTTTACAAACTATTACAAACAATCTTTAAATCTGCAGAAGTACTTTCGGTTAATTTCTTAAACCTGCCTCAACTGCCATTAAATTCAAAAAACAAAAGTGGAAGCAAATGTCATAAATTCAAATTCCATGAATTGTGTATTTTAATGTTAGCAGCTTGTCGATTTATTAAATGCATTTTATTCCTGTTTATAAAAATTGCCTCTTTAATTTTTCTTTTACTATGGTTTCTCTCTTCATGAAGAATTTTCACATTTTCAAAATCAAATTTAAATTTATATTTACATGTTTTTTCATGATCAAAGAAAACTGAAGGAGATATTAAATCACCATTATTTTTACTTTTTACACGCTTATATAACAATTCATGCTCCTTCAATCTCTTCTCAATACTGCACCTAGATTCACCTATATATGATAGCATACAATCACAAAAAATTTGATATATGACATTACTTTTCTGCTTGACAGGTATGACATCCTTAGAATTATTGACTAATTTATTAATATTGTTTGGAACGTAGAATGAAACATTAAACACATTCTTATATAAATCCTTAAAAAATTTCACTTGTGGATTTGAAATAAATGGAATAGATATCCATTGTTTACTATTAATCTTCATTTCCTTTAAATTATTATAACTTTTTTTAAATTGACATAAAGTATTGTTTATTTGTTCCATTTTATAACCAACATCAAGCAATTCCTTGGCAAATATTTCAATATTTTTCAGTTTATCACTTTGGTAATGACATAATTTTTCATTCCAAAACAAAAAAGATCTAAAACTTGCCATCTTATGCATCATTGGTACTTTTGATTTACAATTTATATATCCTCTTTTTTGCAGTGGCTTAATTATTAGTTTATAATTTAATATACTGTTATCTCTTGTAATCATTAAATCTAAATATTTAATATTATTGTCCTGTTCCTTTTCAATAGTCCATTTCAAGCCATTCAACTTATTTAATTCCTCTACAAGCAAATTTATACTATTAGTATTTCCACAAACAAAAACATCATCCACATATCTTTTGTAAATTTTAATATCTCCAAAAGTACACATATTTAAAATACTACTCTCATATGTAGATAAAACAAAATTGCAAACTTGTGCAACTACAGGCAGACCCATAGGCCAACCTTTAGACATTTTATAATATTGACCTTCAAAAGATGCAACAATGTTATCATTAAAAAAATTTAAAGAATCAACAATAAATTTTATCATATATTTACAAATACTTTTACTTTTTAATGCATGTTCAATTATTTTTATAGAATGCATTCTATCAATAGATCCATACATTTCTGTAACATCCAATGAAGCAGTAACATCATTTTCATCAATCATCAAATTTTTAATACTATTTACAAAGTCAAACAATGAAGCAATAGTATTTTCCCCAAATCGTAAAAAGTCTTATAAAAGTTTACCAATATATTTAAAAGTCTGATACATGAATGACTTTGTAAATAGTATTAAAAATTTGATGATTGATGAAAATGACGTTATTGCTTCATTGGATGTTACAGAAATGTATGGATCTATTGATAGAATGAATTCCATAAAAATAATTGAACATGCATTAAAAAGTAAAAGTATTTGTAAATATATGATAAAATTTATTGTTGATTCTTTAAAATTTTTTTAATGATAACATTGTTGCATCTTTTGAAGGTCAATATTATAAAATGTCTAAAGGTTGGCCTATGGGTCTGCCTGTAGTTGCACAAGTTTGCAATTTCGTTTTATCTACATATGAGAGTAGTATTTTAAATATGTGTACTTTTGGAGATATTAAAATTTACAAAAGATATGTGGATGATGTTTTTGTTTGTGGAAATACTAATAGTATAAATTTGCTTGTAGAGGAATTAAATAAGTTGAATGGCTTGAAATGGACTATTGAAAAGGAACAGGACAATAATATTAAATATTTAGATTTAATGATTACAAGAGATAACAGTATATTAAATTATAAACTAATAATTAAGCCACTGCAAAAAAGAGGATATATAAATTGTAAATCAAAAGTACCAATGATGCATAAGATGGCAAGTTTTAGATCTTTTTTGTTTTGGAATGAAAAATTATGTCGTTACCAAAGTGATAAACTGAAAAATATTGAAATATTTGCCAAGGAATTGCTTGATGTTGGTTATAAAATGGAACAAATAAACAATACTTTATGTCAATTTAAAAAAAGTTATAATAATTTAAAGGAAATGAAGATTAATAGTAAACAATGGATATCTATTCCATTTATTTCAAATCCACAAGTGAAATTTTTTAAGGATTTATATAAGAATGTGTTTAATGTTTCATTCTATGTTCCAAACAATATTAATAAATTAGTCAATAATTCTAAGGATGTCATACCTGTCAAGCAGAAAAGTAATGTCATATATCAAATTTTTTGTGATTGTATGCTATCATATATAGGTGAATCTAGGTGCAGTATTGAGAAAAGATTGAAGGAGCATGAATTGTTATATAAGCATGTAAAAAGTAAAAATAATGGTGATTTAATATCTCCTTCAGTTTTCTTTGATCATGAAAAAACATGTAAATATAAATTTAAATTTGATTTTGAAAATGTGAAAATTCTTCATGAAGAGAGAAACCATAGTAAAAGAAAAATTAAAGAGGCAATTTTTATAAACAGGAATAAAATGCATTTAATAAATCGACAAGCTGCTAACATTAAAATACACAATTCATGGAATTTGAATTTATGACATTTGCTTCCACTTTTGTTTTTTGAATTTAATGGCAGTTGAGGCAGGTTTAAGAAATTAACCGAAAGTACTTCTGCAGATTTAAAGATTGTTTGTAATAGTTTGTAAACTGTTAAATTTATTATTTCAATTATAATATATATATACATTAAAGGTCTAAAGCTAAACTAGTCAATAAAATAATCAAAGTTACCCCAAATTCACAATTCTAGCCAAAAACTAAATTAAAACACAACCAGTGATTTCATGCTACAAGCAGACTTTTCAAGTGTAAAGAACTATAAAATAACATATTTAAACTAAACATTGTCCACAATTCCTCTTACATCTCATATACCTTTAATATTAAAATAATTTTTAAATAAGTTAATTGCTTCAGAATCATAAATTTTTAATAATATTCTTTAATTCTTCTTTTTTATTTTATTTCTCTCAAAGAAGTTTACTTTAGCTTCATAAAAATTAATAGTTGTGGCCTGTATCTCTTTCATGGATATATAAAACAACTGAAATATATATTTCTAACCCTAATTTTAAGTACCTTTATTCTTTCATTTAAGTTCAAACCACTCTGACCTATATATACCATCTTACAAAAACAATGGATAGTATACACTACTCCAGGAATTCTTTCTATCAAAAATTTCCTTTGTATTATTTTGTTAAAAGTATTTTATTTAATAGCAATAATATTTGTAATAATGTAAATGATAAAAAAAATATGATTTTATTTTTATGCCATTTAAATTGTCTTCTTATAGAATTGTATGCAAAAATAGTAATTTGTTTGGAAATAAGAAAATTGCTCGGAAGAGGTGTATTATTTTGAATAATTTATTAAATAATACAAAAGAAATTTTTGATAAAAAGATTCCTGTAGTAGTGTATATTATCCCTTGTTTTTATAAAAGGGTGTACTTAGGTCACTAGTTTAAGCTTAAATGAAAGAATAAAGGTACATAAAAGTAAGGTTAGAAATAAATATCTTACTTCAGCTTTATATATCCATGAAAAAGATATAGGCCACACTTAATTTTAATGAGGCTAAAGTTGTCTTTTTTAAAAGAAATGAAATAAAAAGAATTATAGAAGTTTTAATATTAAAAATGTATGTTTCTGCAGCAATTAACTTATTTAAAAGTTCTTGCAATATTAAGGGTGTATGTGAAGTAAGTGGAATTTTGGGTAATGTTTAGTTTAAATATGTTGTTATTTTGTAGAATCTTTACACTTAAGTCTGCTTGTAGCAGTGAAACTATTGGTTGTGTTTAGAATTTATTTTCTGGCTAGTCCATTTGGGTTGTGAATTTGAGGTAATTTTGATTATATATATATAGAGAGAGAATATTCTATCTGCTTCACTTCTTTCCATGCCTTAGCATGTATATTGAATTCATAGAAAATAATGATGCATATATAATGTTTTAAACATACATGCCTTATATAGTTTAATTTAAAAAGGTGTACACACATTAAAACAATAATAATTAAGCAAAAAAATTATGCAATTAAGAAAGGATATTAGTATGTGTTAATTATATGTACATCCTGGACTCCACATTAATGTATATGTGAATGTGTTCATACATTTTCATACTATTCTTTTTCCCCATCAGTCATTTTGTGATGATAATTGTTAATGATAAATGTTTAAATAATATTATATTTGTAAATATAATATTACTTAGTTATACACTAGCAGCCATTTTCACGTAAGGTTTTGTAATCATAATGACAATGTAAGTAAGTCACTATTTACCAAAATATTCCTATACATCATTCACAGATTTAATGCTTTAAACTACTAAACATCACATGATCAACATCTCTTTTGCTAGCATATAACTATTATTAAACAGGCAAAACTTTCCATACAGTAGTGCCACCATGTGTCAACCAGAGTAATCAATGGATGCCAGAAAGCTTGTGCATAAAATCCCCATCTAGTGCTCTCAGACCCAAGGCTCCTCACTGATGAAAGCCACAAGCCAGAAACTAGTCTGGAGATATTGGATGAGTAGAAGTGGCTATTTGCAATTTATAAGACATTAGAAGTGGCTATTTGCAATTGAATCCAATCATTTCAACTCCAAGAAAAAAAAAATAGAAAGCCAAATAAAAAATATTAAAAATGATATATTAGGGGTGAATTTTGCATTGATTATACAAACCAGTTCATGAACCATAAATATTTTCTACATAAATCAATCTGGTCCATTATTATGTTTATTCAATGTTTTGTGACATTGTCTTTTAACTTCTTTCTGAGAGCCTTTAATACTTTAGCTAATTGTAGTTTTTCTTTGTAATCGATTTATTATTAATTATATAAAAACTGAAGCAAGGCCACAATTTCTTTATATCCCTATAGAAGAATAATTGAGAAAAACATATTTATTAGGTATTTAATTAATAAAGATGATAATTATTTTTTGTTAACTCTCTAATTAATAAGCAATCATATACTTATTTGCTCAAGGATTCAAGTTATATTCAAGCATTTTAGTAACAGATTGAGCTACAGTTTTATTCAGTTGGTCTGAATCAAGTTTTTTATCCAGCTGAGAAATGACCATGGGATTTTTAGCTTTAAGTCTATTAATCTACCACTGCTCTAATTAGATATTCAATTACTGCCAAATAACTGTTGGATACTATAAGATAGCTATCGAAAATAAATATACCAAACTTTTTTACAAATACTAATCTATCTGGGGGGAAAAAAATCTAAGTTTTATATGGATTTGAACCCCAAATCCTGGACATGGCGTACATGAACCAAATACTATCAATAATTTAGAAATAAAAGAAAAAAATGTTTTTAAAAGATTACGCATATTAATTAAAGTATCAAAATCGAATTAATATATATTTAATATCTATCAATTACTTAAGAAAAGAACAACAAATACATTAATCATAGTTAATAATTACGTATATACAGTACTAATATTAATTAATCATAAATATAATTAATAATTAAACATTTACAGATATTAATTAATAATTTATAAAATTCAATAGTTAATTGATATTATACAAACTTTACATCCATTTATTTATAATTAATAGTTTCTAACTTGAAACAATCTCACTCTTTATGTAAAAACAGTCAACCGTCTTTTTGAATGGTTAACCAATGAGGACTCTATATAAACTTCATTAAATTTACAAAAACGGGGGGGGGGGGTCGTAGGCCTAATGAATCATTTATACTGAGGAAAATAAAGTAACGAATTTATTGATTTTTATTGAATCTCGATTAATGAACAACAACTTTAAAATAAAATAAAAGTTTGTCCAGGTATTCTCATTTAACAATTAAATCTAATATTAATTATTATTTGATATCCAAGCAAATTCACCATTGGCTATTGAATGATAGGAATTTAATTTTTTTTTTTTTTTTGCAATTTGTTTTAAATCAGTTATTTTGTGGAATCACACTAACCTAATGTCATTGCCTTGCTGAACAGATTAATATATCGGTGAGTAAAAGATTCATTGATTAATTTCTGAGAAGCAAAAAAAATCCATGATTTCGTTCAACCTGAAACGGAATTCTAAACTCTATTACTCAAACGCATTGGCGTTCAAATACCACACCGCATGTGGCCAATTAACCATTCAATTAAAAACAATTAGATTCGTGCCTATGATTCTCGCAGTGGAACACACAAGTTCATTTGCGCTCAGAATTTTTTTAAATATATATGCAATCTCTACAAATAAAATATTAAGATTTTTTATTTCTCCCCATCTACTAAAAGCAAATTGAAAAAGCATCTTGCTTTAAGCTAATGGTATATAAGGAGAAATATAATGCGCATTACATTAGTCTTGCATTTGCAAATACTTTATTTCGATGGTGTATATAAACTACAAACTTCATAACGTCTTTATATATATATTGCAAATAATAACTTGCACTTTAGGGGGCATGAACACGTAAATTAATAATTAATGTAATACAATGCTAATAAAAATGATAAATAATGCAATACGTAAAAACAAGAGCTGTGCTAAATGCTCTAACAAGCTTTATTGAAAAATGCCAGCAAGAAAAAGCATTTTAAAATCTCTATCTAGAAAACACACCCTAACCTCAGACCAATAGTTCCATGCTTTGACACTCCTCAGTAGATCTAAAAATACCAACCCAAACCCAGCATTTATCTAAAAGTTATATATTGAGTGAAAAATCTGAAATTTTTAGACATCTGCATGTCTTCAAACCCAGATATCCAACTCAAATAGCTATATGGGATTATTAATATATAGTTTGACTGAAGATCTCTCAGCCCCATATGGCTATATGAGTTGGATAGCTGAGTTTGAAGAATGTAGATGTCTAAAGATTTTTAGATTTTCCACTCAATAGATAACTTTTAGATAAATGCTAGCTTTGAGTTTGTATTTTTAGATCTTGTGTCTGAAACTAACGTAACGCCTCACTGAGGAGTGCCAAAGCATTGTTAAGGCTATTAATATCTGATTTGACTGAAGATCTCTCAGCCCCATATAGCTATTTGAGTTTGATAGCTGGGTTTGAAGACATGTAGGTGTCTAAAAATTTTAGATTTTCCACTCAATAGATAACTGTTAGATAAATGCTGTTTTTAGGTTAGTATTTTTGGATCTAGTGTCTGAAATTACCCTAGTGCCTCACTGAGGAGTGCAAAAGCATGAAACCATTGGTCTGAAGTTAGGGTATGGTTTCTAGATAAAGAATTTTAGAATGCTTTCTCTTGCTGTATTTATCAATAAAGCTTGTTAGAGCAATTAACATGGCTTGTTTTTTTTATTTACAAGCTTAAAAAGATTAGGTCATGTGATATATGGCTACTTTTTATTGACTATTTATAAATGCAATACATATTTTTTAACAATTGTAATTTTTACTCAAGTCGTTTACTTTGATTACTTCTGGATTGTACAAAAAGGGAAGTTAGGAATGAATTCTTTTCAGTACAGTCAGCTGTCAAGCGTTGCTGGCCAGGTGGTTAGTGTGGCTGCCTTCCAAGCAGTTGTCCCGGGGTTCGCTTCCCGGCCGACGCTTTGACATATAAAAAAACTGTTTGCAGCAGCTGTTGCTCTATTTTGGAATATGATCCTCATTACTAATGCGAGTGATCCAATCTACCATGCATCTGATCAATTTATTTGGATGATTAGAACGTCAATAAAATTAATTTTACAATCTAGCTTGGAGGTTTCTTTAATTACTTTGTTCTGTAGAATCTATTTCCAGATAGTCTGGCTGAATTTTCTTCAAGTGGTTAATTAAGTAATCCATTACATACTTTTGTCATCATCATCATTTATTTGTCCAAAACCAGGTTTCACTTGTCAAATCAGAATACATTTGTCCAAGCTTTCTGACTCCTACTTTACTTTTCACATATTGATAATTATTTTCCTTTTTAAAATTTACAATCATTCTTTCTTCTATATCTTTTTGACATACAATCTACAATCTCTTCCAGTGCTTATTTTCATTATTCCTTTGACTCTAAAAATTCAGTTCTTTTTTTTCATCATAATTTTTTAAGAAGAAAAATATAGTTTTTTCATTTACTCTTTTCAACACATCTATGAATTTGACCTTACTATTTCAATATAATATTTCTATTATTCTCCAAATCCACACCTCTAAAGCTTAATATTTTTTGTTCTCAATTTTTATATCTGTCCATATGTCTGTTTATTATCAAGTTCTATCTCAAATCAAATATTTAACAAGCTTTTTTCTTAGATCTAATGCCATTGGATCATAGGTGGGAAAACATCTATCTTTATTAAAAGCTATTATAGACATTGTATTTCTCATTGTAATTTTTCTTTTGTCTCCATTTTCATTATCAAATATCTGCTGTTCCAAATATTTTAAAGCTCCTTTTATAAGTTCCTGTTCAATGTGTACTCTTATTTTGTTTTCTTTTCACTATTTTCATTCCTTTAATTTTATAACATTTTTTATTTCAAACGTTTAACACATTTTGTTATGATTATATTTAGATATATAAATTAAAATATAAAAATTAAATTCACAAATATGTAATGACAGTTTATAAATAATATAATGACAAGCTTCAAAAAATTGCTAAGCCAGGCATTTAATGCGAGATCTTTATCAAAACAAATCTGCAATTTACTTTAGTAAAGTTAAATATATATATATCAATTTAAATTGAAACACCAATTACTAATAATGTGTTTACAGTCATCTAACTATATTAATTAAAGGAAATAATAATGTAAGAGTTCAAATATCAATAGGTTAACTGGCAAACATTTAACATTTACGTTTTTATTGTTTTTTAATTTTCTTGGTAGCAATTTTAAAAATGTAATTAAATTTAATTTACTAGTTCCATTTTAAGATTTTACAAAAGAATAGTTTTTAATCTTTAAATTAATTATTCACTTTTTATAATAAATTGTTAGTCTTTTTTTATAAAGAAGAAAAAGAAAAGAATATTTACACAGTTTTGAACAGTACTGCACAAATAATTTATTGACATCTTTATTTTATAATCTCTAATATATTTGAAACGAACTATGTGTAACATAATGGTCATGATACAGATAAATAGTTCATTAATAAGGAGAATTAATAAAACATTTAAAATTATAATGCAAAAAACAGATGAAATGGGCACATAGTATTACTAAATATTTGTCATGTAGTTTTTTCTCCAGATGAAGCTACCTTAAATTTTCAATCAAAGTTATGTTTTGGATAAACTTACAGCATACATAAATTTTATGTATGCATATAATATTTATTTTCATCATCTTCATTTATTATCAATCCATTTCAGGGAGATGATTTCTGAAGCATAACATGCAATGGCTACAAATAATATGTAATACCGGTGCCAATTTTCAATTGCTTTAATTTCATATTATTTTTAAAATTGAACTATTTGTCCCTCTCAGTACTTCCCTAAGTATGTCACTATTTTTCAAAAATCAAGTTAGTTTGAATTTAGCTTGTAGTTTTAATTTTATATTTCCCCTTTTGTTTTAGCAGTATTTTATACCACTTGCAGTCTAGATGTAGGTATAAATTTTTTCATCTTTTTCAATTGACAGCATTTCTTGCCACTTTTTAAAAATATATAAATAAAATATATTGTAACTAATGGCAACAATAGGTAGCAAATTTATTTCATTATAATCACAGATTATAAGAAAGCAATCAACCTATTATAAAAAAGCTATCAACTGAATCCAATTAAATAAAAGTAATTTTATTTACTGTCTGTATTTTAACATTCTTATAAATAATAGTTATAAAAATGGAATTTGAAGTAATAATTACATAAAACTATAACCTGAATATTCCTAAACTACATTGTAGCCATTTCATCCATTTTTTCTGATACAAAGCATCTTTTTACTACTGCTGTGTCCCGGCTTTCGCCTACGGATCAGCAATGATAAATTTAGTTTAGTAAACAGACAAGGTTCTACTGATTTATTACATGCTATATACACTAGATACGAAATTAGCTTGACAATCTGCAATCATTGTCAATTGTTATTATTCTATTTTGTTATTATTCTATATATATAACACTCCTCCCCTTACTCCAGAAATGGCTTCTCTATTATTTAGACATAGTCTCTCAATTTAAATGGCTTTTGTGTTTTCCTTTTTGGTCTGCATATATCCGTTGTTTCTTCATCTGGCTTTGGCCTAGGAATCACATCTGTTTCATTAATGTCAGGTGTTGTCTCTTCTTTTGTTTCTGCTTGTTGCTCTATATCCAATTTCTCTTGGTCCTGTAATCCTACTTCATTTGGTATATGTGTCAACATTTGCAGTTCTTCTACAACGCGATGTCTGAGATGGTTTATATGTCTTCTATATGTTGTGCCATCTTGTAACTGGATGATTACTATGTGCTGTGATAACAGTTTTGTAATCATCCCTTCAACCCATTTTTTTCGTAGCATATCTCGGACCCAAACTCTATCTCCCTTTGCGAAAATGTTTATATAATTTTCATTATCCATTTTCTCGGTGGGATTTGAAAGCAGTAATGATAATTTAATGTGCAATTTCCTGCCCATTAGTAATTCTGCTGGTGACTTTCCCATAGCTGTTGATGGTGTTGAATGTTGATGTAGCATTGCATCATTGATAGCACTCTGAAGATCTTGGTTATCTAATTTTCTTAAGGCTTTCTTTATATTCTGTACTGCCTTTTCCGCTAGTCCATTCGACTCCGGGTGGTAAGCTGGTGTCCGTATGTGTTTGATACCATTCTTCTGGAAATATTCTTCAGTTTCTGTAGCTGTAAATGCTGTTCCATTGTCAGACACAATTGTTTCTGGCAGTCCGTGGCAAGCAAATACTGCACTCAGTATCTTAACAGTTTCATTGGCACTAACATCTTTCACTATTCTACACTCTGTCCACTTTGAATATGCATCAATAATAACCAATAGTATCTTCCCATTTATTGGACCAGCATGGTCTATGTGAAGTCTTTGCCAAGCTGTTGTTGCCTTTGGCCATGAGTTGTACTCCTTGGTTGGCATATTCATCTGCCTCTGACATGGCGCACATTTTTTAATATTTTGTTCAATGTCTCTTGATATTTTTGGCCACCATATGTAGCTACGAGCCAGGGCTTTTGCCCGTACCACTCCTGGGTGCCCTTCATGCAGTAAATTCAAAACTTATTGTCTGCCCTCCATAGGAATCACGACCTGATCACCCATTAGCACATAGTCTTTACAAGTTGATAATTTACTTCTATTTGCCCAAAAACTCGGATCAACATATTCAGGCCTCGAATCTGGCCATCCATTTTTAATCCATTGCTTTAATATCTGGTAGCTCTGATCGGCATTTGTCCAATTTGCTACCCTTTTACTATTTAATATGTCCAAATTTAATGCATCTATATAATTTATTTCAACTTCCGAACTAATTTTCTCTTGTTTATCTGGAATTCATGACAGCGCATCTGCATGTGCTATTTCTTTGCCTTTTTGATATTCAAGTATATAATCATATCCTGCCAAAATATTTCTCCAGCGCATCATGTGTGGGCTTAAGTGTTCAGGTGCCAGTCTATCATGGCCTAGAATTCCAAGTAGTGGTTTGTGATCAGTGATTATTGTAAAGTTTCTGCCAAACAAGAATTGATGATTTTTTTAAGGCCAAAAATGATAGCCAGCGCCTCTTTGTCTAATTGGCTGTAGTTCCTTTCTGCTTTTGAAAGAGTCCTTGATGCATACACAATGGGGCGCTCTCCTTTGTAGCATGGATGAGATAGTACTGCTCCTACTCCCCATTCTGATGCATCAGTGGTTAAACGTACTTCTAAAGTGCTATTATAATGCACTAACAGTTTATCTGATGATAGTAAGGCTTTCGTTTGCTGGAAAGCCTCTTGATGCACTTTTTCCCATTTCCACTTTTGATTCTTCTTTAATAAATCATATAAGGGTTTTGCAATCTGAGCCTTATTCTCCAAGAAAGGCTCGAAAAAGTTCATCAATCCCAAAAACGCTTGCAGCTGTTTGACATTGATTGGTGGAGAGGCATTCATCACTGCCGTTACTTTCTGAGGTGATGGTTTCTTGCCCCTGTCTGAAATCCAGTGACCTAAAAAGGTTAGTTCTTTTTCCATCCAAACAGTCTTTTGTGCGTTCAGTTTTACGCCAAATTTCTGCAATTTCTCACACACAGTGAGGAGCCTTTCTCGTAACTTATCTTCCGAATTTGCCGTGACAAGTATATCGTCAAAGTATGGAATGACTCCCTCTAAACCTTGTAACAAAGCATTAATCTTTGCTTGAAAAATATTCGGCGCTATAGAAATGCCAAACGGTAGTCTGTTGCATTTATATAAGCCCATATGGGTCGTAAGCGCTAATTTTTCCGCTGATTTATCCGTTACACGAATCTGATGGAATGCCGAGTTTAGATCTAACTTGGCAAAATACGAAACGTTTTGTAGACCCACCAGTATTTCCCTTACGTTTGGGACCGGGTAGGCTCCCCTATTTAAATATTTATTTATTGTAACCCGGTAATCCCCACACAACCTAACCTCCCCATTCGGTTTAGTTATTATCACTAACGATGTAGCCCAATTGGAGCTTTCGATGGGCATTAATACTCCTTTTTTGACTAAAGATTTAAGTTTATCTTCAACCTTCACTCTTTGCGCAAACGGCACTTTTCGTGTTCCAGGACGTGCATTTTCTAATAAATCTATTTCGACTGGTTTAGTATTTATCAACCCTAATTCTTCGTTAAAAAGCTCTGGGTATTTTCTAGTTATTTCCTGTTCCACAGAAATCCCTTTAATAATATTAATTTCTATTCCTAATTCACTGAACCAATCTCTACCTATAATGGGATTAATTTTTGCATTTATGATATATAACCGTAGATTTCGTTTTTTACCATTATACTGGATTGGTGCTGTAATCTGTCCGCAAATTTTAAGCTCATGACCATTTACGTCTTTCTCTTTAATGCTAGTTTTCTTTAGCGAACTCTTAAAATTAGTTGCTGACAAACTTTCCCAATCTGTAAGACACATTATAGAAATAGCAGATCCACTGTCTATTTCCATTTCTATTTCCTTTTCCTGAATTTTAACTTCAATCATAAACTGCTTTATCTCTTTCACGTATAGATTTTTAATAGTGGGGTTTCTCATTAATTTCCCTCCCCTACTTTCTGACATAGGGTTTTCAATTTTACCCTCTTTTTTACACACTAGCGCTAAATGTCCTTTTTTACTGCATTTGAAACATGAGTTTTTGTTCCATTTGCACTCTTTCTTAGTATGGCCTAATTTACCACAACAGTAACAGGTAATTTTAGTGTGATTACTTTTTGACTCACGAGGGCTCCATTCTCATTACTTGTCTTGAAAACGCCAATGTTTGCGTTCTCTTCCGGCCTTGCTCTAAAAGCTTGAGCTTGCTCCAAAATGAGCTCATATGCCATGCCCTTCTTAATGGCCATTTCATATGTTAATTCTGGTTCAACTAACAATTGTTGCCTAAGCCTGTCATCCACTATCCCCCAGAGTAATTGATCCATAAGGATTTCTTCTACGAAATCGCCATACCCACAATCTTTAGCTAATTCTTTTAAAGCCAAATTATACTCTTTTATTTTCTCACCCTTTAGTTGCTTTCTATTATGTAGGGTTAATCTCGCAATATGACGAGAGGGACGTGGGCTAAAATGTTCATTCAATTTTTTAATTACTTCTTCATATTTAACCTTCTCAGGCAATGGCAGTTCAAAATATTTACTTATAACTTCGATCACCCTCTTGCCTGCGAAACACATGAGTGCTGCGAGTTTCTTTTTATTATCGTCTAACCCATTTAAAGTAAAAAAAATTTCTATTTGGGTTATATATAATGGCCATTCGGACACGTTATCTATGCTGAATTCTCCTATGCTACTTTGACCCAACGAATACATTTTTTATTACGAATCTAAACCGTTCGATTTTTGCTATTAACCGCTATTTCCTAATGAATCCTCCCTCCCCTGTTTACAAGGTTTACTCCAGACTGCGCCACTTAATTTGCTGTGTCCCGGCTTTCGCCTACGGATCAGCAATGATAAATTTAGTTAAGTAAACAGACAAGGTATTGAATATAATAATTTAATACACAATAAATAGGTTAATATACATGAATAGCTAACACATATATATATATAATATGGAGAACAGTTGGTGATCTTAATATCCTAATGCTCCCCTGGTACCAAAGTTAAAAGTTTATAAATAAGTTCACTCTACCTGCGACAGGCATAAATTACTTAATCACGAAAAGCCCAGTTGGGCGTTATAAAATAATAAAAGATCAGTACGATCTGTTCACAGTCCTAGTTGGCTGGATTACCTTCAGGCACTGAGTACCTGGGATATTATCTCCTTGAACATGCACACGCCAGCACAGTAGCAGGAAAAAGACTTCGAGAGTCTTTTGACTTTTGTTTTTATACCTGTCGCGTGTCGGTCTCGTTTGATTTCTTTATATTTCTGGAGTAATTGGTGACCCGTATCTGTCCGACGTTAGATCCGGGTTCTACTGATTTATTACATGCTATATACACTAGATACGAAATTAGCTTGACAATCTGCAATCATTGTCAATTGTTATTATTCTATTTTGTTATTATTCTATATATATAACAACTACTTTACTTTAGGATACTTACTGTCATCCATTCAACTGACTATATCTTTTTTTAGATCTTTTATAGTTACTTAACATCCAGTTTAAACTTCAATATCTATACACAGCTGACATCTGATGTGATCTGCTGGACTTTTTCCATCATCTATCATTAAACATTGAATATCTAGGAAGTTTTAAACTCTATTTAAACT
Source organism: Epiperipatus broadwayi (assembly GCA_028023455.1). Lineage (NCBI taxonomy): Eukaryota > Metazoa > Onychophora > Udeonychophora > Euonychophora > Peripatidae > Epiperipatus > Epiperipatus broadwayi. The sequence goes on from JAQFVV010000183.1 coordinate 2,308,955, forward strand.
TTTCAAATATAAACAACTGTTAATAATAACACAAAAATTGGCAACACAGCTTAGTAGATTACACAATATGTTGAGTGATGTTATACTCCACTCTTCTTCAGATATTGCTGCCTGACTAGTAATGATATTAGTACAGGAATTGAACTTACGTCTTTATATTCTTGGATATTGAACATTAAGGCAATACTTTAACCAACTGATCCATTCTGTCAAAAGCAACAATCAATAGAAATTGCATATACTTATATATAATGGTTGATCCAAATCTTCCTGATTCCTCCCTATTTTTATTATTATTAATACTTCTTTCTGAGTGAGGTTAATTAGAGGCTTTCAGATATTATGTATTGCCACACTAGGTTGATTTATAAGATTGTTTACCATTGTCATATGAGCAGCTTCTTTGAATTTTCTTTTTTGCACTTTTTTCTTTCTATCCAATATTTTTGTATTTTCCCATTCACACATATGTTTATTAGTATATGCATGATCTGCTAGTGTAGATAGAACCTAACCATTAGTTTGCACTTTTAATTGCTGTTCATCAGGGCAACAGGTCTCACCAATATACTTCCTTCCACATTCACTTGGTATGTATACAGTATTTGTTTTTCATCATTTCAAGTTTAGGCTTTGTAGAAGCTAGAATGTCTCAAAATGTAGCAAATACAGATGACATTTCTTTTAGTGATTATATCCAACCCAGGACTCATTTCTTAACAATCATATTTGCAATGACTTAGTAATTAGAAATGCCTTTATAGTAAATTATTTTTTTAAAGCATATAGAGTACCTAGACAAAAGGATATAATGACTAAACAGATTTTTTTTATGTCAGTAATAGTTTGTCACTATTTTCCACCAAAGAAATGACAAAGCAATAAAACAATCCATTTTTAGTAACAAAGTTAAAGATTCAGTAATAAAGGTTTTGGTTTAGGTAAAAAAAAATTAACGTATTTTCTTAAAAAAAAAAAAGAGTTATAGTGATTTTTCCACAAAACAATTAAATTATTCCAAACATAATTTTTTATTGCATAACTTGTAGCAATGAAGATTATAGAAAAAAAAGGTACTTGTGAATTTTCAAGTAAACCAAAATGGCAGCCCCCCCTCCCTTTTTTTTTTTTTTTTACAAATCTACAGTTTCAAGGTCCCCCAAAAAATAATTGCAAAAAAATGCCTGCTGGGAAATGTAGTAATTTATATTTGCATTTGATTTTTTATTACTGTTATTTTAAAAAAAAAATGTGGACAAATTAATTACAATATTTACAATTTATTTATTTATTTTTGGATTAACTTATTAACAGAAAAATAAAAAATATATATAAATACAATATTTATATATTGTTCATGTTGGCATCTTGCAATCATATCATGACCATTAATGCACACTTTTTGGAAAGTCAGGATAAGATATCTTTGAAAATAGTTTACTGCATCATGTTCTGTGACAGAAACTTCCCAAATTTTTATCATTATCACAGTTTACCAAAAATACTGCCAACAATTGAACCAAAGTACAACAATGTTAAAAGCATCTCATAATTAAATAAATCTTTTTAATGAAATTTATCAGAATTTATTATTTTTTTAAAATTTAATAATTGATTTATTAATTTTTGTTTAATTTAACAACTAACATATTTCAGTAGATTATAGGACATCAAAACTATACATTTATCACAAATACAAGCTGCTCTTTTGGTTTACTTAAAAACTCACAAGTTTCAAAAAAAATTGGTTAAGATATTGATGACAAAAATGTCTGCTATTCAGAATTTGTTGTAATATTTGTATTTCTTGTATAAATCATAATTTAGTGAGAAAAAAGTCATGCAGCAGGAATAGTAATAATGGCAGAGATCACATGATCACTATTATATATGCTTACACATGCTGTTAATAAGCATATTAAACTCTCCATACAGCAGTGCCACCACTTTGTGCATAAAATCCTTATCTAGTGATTACTTATTCAACATTCCTAGATTAGTTTCTAGCTTGTGGCTTTCATCCATGAGGAGTCTTGGATCTGAGAGTGCTGAAACTAGATCTTAGTATCTAATGCAACCCTCTATCAGCCACCATTTACCTATTTGGTATTTGCATTTGGTGGCACTACTGTATGGATAGTTTGGTACTCATAATAGCAGGATTACTCACTCTTTTCCATGCTTGTAAACTACTCTCTCAAATGATAATTTTATTGAAATATATAAACTAATTGCCAAGAATTGGGAATATTCAATGAACTATCATATAATGATGCAATCTGGAGCAAAAAGCTTAAGATATTTTCTACATTATGTAATTATTTCAACAGAAAATTAGAATAAAATCTTGTGATATGAAACTAAGCATTGACTTTGCAATCTACCATCTCTTTTTAAAAGTAATCTATCTGATGTTTTAATTCATTCTAAACATTATTTTATTCTTAGGTTAACTTTTATCTTTTAGTAGTGAATCATTCATAATATATCCCCCTTCCACACACACAAAAAGTTTGCTACATCTGTACAGCCCACCATGATGTTAATAATAATCTAATGGTTTTTTTTCTCAAGAACTCAAATGGCATTCAGGGACCATAAACAACAATGTGGAACTGTTATCCATGGACATTTAATTTCAATTCTGCTACTATATCTTTTTAAAATTTTTTGTTCAGTCTAAAAGTAAATGGTAGACAAAATCCTCCAGATGTTAACCAGCCTAGAGACAGCGTCTATAAATATACATTCCTGTAAATGCTGGATTTTTTAAAAATAAAAATATTAAAATTTATATTGTTATATTTTAATAAAATTTGACATACTGCAGACCAGTGGTAGTCAACCTGGTCCCTACCACCACTTGTGGGTGTTCCAGTCTTCATGGTGAGTGATAGGGGTTTTCTCCGATACTGAAACACTTTTTTTTAATTACTTTTTAAAAAAAATTCATAGCATTATTTAAAAACATTTTCATTAGGTTTTCATAAAATTTTCCATGACAATTTAAATTTTTGAAAATGTACTATTTGTATCTCCCGCACATAAGTTTAGTTCACGTTACGTAAGTGAAACTAAATGGAGCTGTAGTGTGACTGCTAACAAAAGAGCCTTATCCCAGAATATCTTGCACCCCCCCCCCTTCTCAAACCCAATTCACAATGTGCAAGAAGCATGCACAGATGATGATTTATGGTGCAGGCTCTTTTGTTTGTGGTCACATTGGTCAGTATGCAGTTAGATTTGTGAGAGTGAGCATGTGCCTACAGCTTCAAACAAAATATTATGAAATATTGTGAGCCCATGTCTCAAAAAAAGAAATATGCTCATGGCTATTTACCAGAGTATCTAAAGATGGGTTTCATAGAATCTGTTGTAAATAAACAACACCCAATGTGTTTATTGTGTCATAAAACATTATCCAATGAGGCAATGAAGCCAAGTTGATTGCGAGAACATCTTGCTACAAAGCATCCAAATGATAAGGACAAGCCCATTGAATATTTTCAGGAAATATATAAAAAATTTCAAAATCATTCAACAATCATTGCATCATTTAAGAAACAACATGCAGCAAATGAAGATGGATTAATTGCCTCTTATCACATTTCACAATTAATTGCAAAAAGTGGTAAAAGCTATAATATTGGAGAAACTGTAATAATACCCTCTATAAAAGAATTTATCTCAACAGTAATGCATCAAGATATACCTGAAATTTTAAAAATGTTGCCCCTAAGCGATAGCACAGTAAAGTGATGAATTGAAGAAATGGCAGTTAATGTTGAAAAAAAACTTATAAGTATTCTCCAAAACTCTTCATTTTCCATGCAATTGGATGAGTCTACCATTGAAGATAATAATGCTTTATTGATGGCATATGTACATTATTTTGATGAAAACAATACATTACGAGAAGAAATGCTATTCACAATAAATCTCATTACAGATACAAAAGGATTATCTATATTTAATACTGTGAAATCATACTTTACAAAAAATAATATTCCTTTGAATAATATTATTGCATGTGCTACTGATGGAGCACCATCAATGGTAGGCCACTATCATGGATTTGTTGCTTATTTGAAGGAAGAAGTGCCAAATGTTTTATGTATTCATTGTGTGGTGCACAGACAATATCTTGTAGGAAAACATCTAAGTACAAGTCTCCATTCATTAACTATAATAATTTGAGCTATAAACAAGATCAAATCCAATGCAAAAAAATGATATAATGTTTTGACAGCTTTGCCAGGACAATAATGAAGATTTTAATACATTACTTTTGCACACAGAAGTTTGGTGGCTGTCAAAGGGCACATCTTTGGCTCATTTTGTAGCATTATATGATAGTCTCATACAATTTTTTGAAAGTAATTATGAGACCAATCTGTGTCAACAGTTAAAAACAGTAAAGAATGATGCCTTTTATTTGGCAGATATTTTCAAGAGATTTAATGATGTCAATTTGCAGCTTCAAGGAGCTAATAAAACTCTTATAGGTTGCCAAAGTATTGTGTCATTATTTATTGACAAACTTGAACTACTTCATTATAATCTATTGAAGAGAGAATTTCATCAGTTTCCTGAATTATCATCTATAAAAGATGATGTAACTCCAGAGGATATTGACAGATTCAGTAGCCACCTCAACAAACTTAAATTGGACATGGAAAAATGATTTGAAGATATTTTGAAATTGAAGGTGTATGACTGGATGAAAAATCCTTTTACTGCAAATATTGAAGAGGCTGCTACAACTTGCCAAGAAGAACTGTTAGAAATTAGATATGATGAAGAAAGTAAACATAAATTCGATAGTGATGGATATGAAAACCTATGGCAAAATAAAAAAAATGCCTGTCTTATACCCAAATATGTGGAAAATGATATTCAGTTTATTGATACCTTTCCCTACCTCATATCTTGTGGAATCAGGCTTTAGTGCTGTTAATCATATTATGACCAAAGAAAGAAACCGCCTGAATATTTCCGAAAGAGGAGACCTTCATTTGTTCCTTACAAAAATTGAGCCAGATATCCAGTATTTAGTTTCGCAGCATCAGCCTCAGGGATCTCATTAATAATTTAATTAATTAAATGTAATTTCATCAGACTTCATGCTTCTATGTATACAAAGTATAAATAAAAAGATAGATTTAACTACAGTAAGTTGTTTTATAAAGATTTATTCTGCCAACTTAATGAAAGTCCAACATAAAGTATTTGGTAAGTAATTATTATTATATGCTTTAGCTTGCTGTAACTCTGCTTTATAAATTTTATTAAGTAAAGTTACTTCCCTACTTTATAAATCACCATTACTGTGGAACCAGTGGGCGGTGAAAAAAATTTATTACTAAAAGAGATACAAAAGTAGACGGTAGATTTTATACCTACCGTCTACTTTTTTATGAAAAAAAAATAGACGGTAGATATAAAAAGGTTGACTACCCCGGCTGTTGACTATTGTTCTTCTAGGCAGACACTAGAAAGTTTGCCTATTTGGTAAAACTATAAATAAATATAGAGTGTTTTTAAAAAGAGATTTGAAATGAGAAAATAGAGTATTCTTTTTACGAACTTCAATAGAACTGTTTCACATAATAAAAAATTGCTTTATGATATTATTTCTGGAATGGTATAAAGTAATCTCTTAGGACTAGTTGCTCACGTGATCATGTAAGCTTTGAGGAACTCTAGTTGAAAGCCAATTTTCTGAACTGAGTTGTTTTTTTACATTTCTCATCCGAAAATTTCTGGAATCTCTTATTCTTAGTCTAAAGAGTATACAGTATCACAGTATAAATATTTCCAATTAATTTTACAGCAATGCAAAACATATTTTTATTATAAATATAAATCTTCCACTAATGAGAATAAAATTTTATATTTTGATCGTAACTTTAACAAACAAATATATATATATTTAAAAATGCGTGATTTGAAATTCTCTAGATACTGATAAAATTGTAACACAGTATTACTTTTTGGAAAGTACTCTTTTTTTAATCTCAATGTATTTTAATTAAAAAAATATATTTATTAGTTTTTATTTTAATGAATAATTCATAATTGTCACCAGGGATAATTATGGATTTTTATTCTGAAATTATACTTGATAATTATATTAGAATAGTTTACAATATTTTAAAATGTTTTGCATTTAAAATTATTTAGAGATTAAAAAGTTCATATTGCCGATAGGCATCACCTTTAGGTTGAACTTAACAGAACTTATTTATAATTCTGTTGATTATTATCGAAGTTAATATTATTTGTAATTTAATTTTATTAATTTACTTTTTTTAAAAGTCTGCATTAGCTTAACACAGTTAATTCAAATAGGTACTTATCTTTATTTTTGTTTGAATATTTTATATACGCACTTATATGTAAATCACATTTAAAAAATAGATATCTAAATCTATATTAAAAATAAGAAATAAAGTTATAATCATGAGGTGGGCATGGTTAATTACTTAATGGTGATTTGCTATAATAGTGCCACTTCTAAATTAAGTGTTCTATTTTGGCAATTTTTTTGAATATATTACTCAACATGTGAATGAAAAATATATCAAGCATCATTTTATTTTTAAATATAACTTTTTTTTTCCTTGGCATTTGGGAGTTTTTATAAAGATATTCTGTGTTTTGTACTACCTCTTTCACTTTACTATAATACATAATAATATTTCTTCTTTCTCTACTTTAATGCCATCTATTGTAAATTTGACCAATTAGTGACTACCAGATGATAGGAAATTTTAATATATATATTTAAGACTGGTTTCTAGCTTTTGCCTTTATCAGTGAAAACTTAGGATTAAAAAAAACTATATTCTAAGGGCAGACTCCATAGTAATCAAACACATGCACCCAAGTAGGATGCACTATTATCTACTACAATAAATCATGTGCATGCCTCTCTACAAGAATTTATCAACCCAAGTACCTCGATAAATGAGCCACAAGTAATCATGAACTTAAGTGGATTTTGCTTGAACACTAAAATGCAATGGATCATACATTCAAAGCCCATAGCCACCTGCATCACATGCATCAAGCAAAATGACTCCAAGTAGAAATTTAAAGAGACATGGCATATAGCCAACAACCCTAATGCCATAAATAGGAAGGAATTCTGCTTTCCTTTGTTGAAGGCGTGGGAAATATGACATATGTATTTAAATAAATTTGATTATGCATATCTCAATGCTATGAATATGAGGACACACTTCACCCTAGAAAGCACTAAGCTTCAATAAATTGAATACACCTTCGTTAATATATTTTCTTAGAATAGTGCTTAAATTCAGATATTTATAAATTACTATGGTATATGAAAAGTTTGATTGAATTACATTTAGCTTTTAAGCTTATGATATACACTTTAAAGTATTAAGACACTTTCTATTTAGCTAATAATCACTTTAAGATTTATTTAAATGTTATCATAATTGTTAATTTCTGACAATTATTATTTTTCAGAAATTAGCTAATAATTAACATTTGAGAGTATCTTAGGTTGATTACTATCTAAATAGAAAAAAAAAAACATTCTAATACATTAAATCATGTGCTTTTTATAAAATTATATATCACGTGGCTTTGACACTGGCATTGTTAAAATAATGTGCAAAGAAAGGAATGACAGGAAATGAAAAATCAAAGAGGTTTGATTTATTGCACAAAATGAATACATAATGAATCAAAAAGCCAGTAGCATTCAAATTTAACAATTTCTTAAATCATTAATGATAAACTACAAACTTATTGAAAACCATGATTATGACACTTACATGCCGAAAGTATACTTTATCCATTTAATTTTTATTCTCTGTTATAATGTTTTTCATATTACTAATAATAACAGAGTATCAATACATTATATATATATATATAAGAATAATCAAATATTTATTTTGGTTTTTGTATTATAGTTTTATAGATATAGTGATATAAAATAGTAGTAACATCATTTTGTATTATTATTTTTCTAACATTATCTTCTGTGTGTCAATTATTAACATATATATAGATATTTAATATCTTTCTTTTTAATAATCAGCATTAAACTATTGCACATGCGCTTTGTAGATTTTTAACAATATATGAATACTTCCCACTTCAAACACCAGATAAATAAATAGTTTATTTACATACATTTAATTTCAAATAAGAATGATGTATCGTTAATTCTAGTAAATTTCGCCAGTGTCATTCAATCAAGCATGTAAAAAGTAATTGTTTAATATCTTCACGCTCTCACTTTCAAATACTTAAGATTTGCCCATACATAAGCGTTTAGGTTCAAAAAGATAGATGGATTCATTCTATCTTTTCCAAAGACTTATCTTGTGTTTGAAGTGGGAGTATTCATTTATTGTTAAAAATCTACAAAGCTCATGTGCAATAGCTTAATGCTGATTATTAATATTACAGTTTATAAACATTGTGCTATATAAAATAAATAGTTTGTCTTTCTTTTTGCAACTTTATAATAATGCAAAATTATTTTCCTTAAATAATTTAATTTTGTTACAGTTTCAACTGTCCAGCAGTTTTCTTCAAATTAGTAATTTAAAAAAAGATCCCCAAAAGACTGCTGGACAGTCAAAATTGTATGGAAGTAAAATTATTTGAAAAAAATTATGTTTATATTGTACAAAGTGTAAAAATAAAGATATCATTTTATTATGAAACATCTTTTTGTTAGTAAAAAAAGATCGATTTCACTCTATGATAATATTTATTTCATGACAGATGTCTAGTCTTTAAAATGTCCTTGAGGTGAGGAATTACTGCATATTACTTTGGTCATTTGAATGGAATTGTTTTGCTCAATCAATCATAATTTTAGTGCTTGATTATTATAAACTTTCACTATCTTATAAATATATATATTTTTTAGAATTGCATTGGAAGTTAGACAGATAAGTTTAAACACAATCCTGTTCAATTAAATATTACTTCTTGGGGAAATTAAGAAATGAGATTGGATTAAACATGCACTTAAAACTGAAGGAAGGCTGAGAGAATCAGTGGTTGAAAGAGAAAAGAATGATGTCAGAAAGAGGATAGCTTTGAATTTTTGAATGTATAATGAGAAATATTTGGAAAGTATCTTTTTAAAAAATATCTGATGCAGTAATTTTTCTAGGATATCATCAATTGTCAATCAAGAGAGAGAGAGAGGATAAAAAGGGAAAAATGGTTTGGAAAAGAAAGCAAAAAGAAAGGAGAGGAGAGGGTAAAAATGAAAAATGGATTGTAAGACAGAGCAAAGACAGAGAGGAGCATCATCAGTTATGAATGACTAATGACAAAAACAATTTACTTTGCATTTGTATATACAGATGTATGTATAAACTCAATATCATATCTTCATTTCATTGAATTAAGGTAGACAATAATAATTTTGAAATAAACATGTAATTTAAGAAAAGGAATTTTGGCAAGCATCAAAAGAATTCAATACCAGACTTGATTAAGGAGAAGAGAATACTGAGCACCCCATAATGTTTATTACTTAGATAAAATGTTATTTTATGTTTTACTAAAATTTCAATTTTGAAATCTAAGTTTTTGTATGACAGCTCTTCAAAAGTGTGTATAATGTTATTTATGAATAAATTCAAACATTAACAATATTTTTATAAATAAAATGTTGCAATCCTAGGTGGCAAAATTTTGTTTTAAAAGACTGCTTAGCCAATCCATTTTCTAATTTTCTTACTACTATCTGCATGATGAAAAAAACGTTTGTTTCTGAAGTATTAAGATAAGAAAGAAAAAAATTAAAAGATGAGATATTTTTACAAAATGGTCTGATTGCCTGTATCTTACATAGTGTTGCATGTCATGTTGTCAATCAAAAATTGTATTCTGTGAAAAATATACCATTTTTCTAAATATTATATTGCTATCATAATGTCATACTAATATAAAAAGCTTACTCAGTAATAATTTCTTCACATAGTGAGTAGAATGATTTGGTGCTCTTTTAGTACACGATCTCCGCCATTTTGAATTTCAAAAATAGCCAAAAACATTGTCTGACACATCTAAGTGATAAAAAGCTATGCGAAAACAGAAAAAATTTAGAACTTGGGTCACATGACTTGAAAAAACCTGCCAAAATGCACAGTTAAAAAAAAAAAAAGCCAAAACACGAAAAATTTAGAACTGTGATCACGTGATTATATATCGCGTAGTTTTTCATCACTTAGATGTGTCAGACGATGTTTTTGGCTATTTTTTGAAATTCAAAATAGCAGAGATTGCATACTAAATTTGCACCAATGAATTATTGAGTTTTCATTAAGGTTAACTAACTTACCATAAATAGACTATTTAAATGGCAATGCATGTTGATAATATTCAGTATGAGCATCAAACAATTTCAGAAAGCTACTGGAAATGCATTGCTATTTGCTAAAGGGACATTTTAACTATTTTTTTAAAATATAAAGTAATATTCCATTTCTGAATAAAGGCCTTTCTTTATAACATCTCCCTCTAATAGTTGAAAAATACTAGAGAAAAGATAACTTCTAATTGGTGAGGATTTTTATACATTTTACTTTGTTCTTTTTCTAAAAATAACCAGATACTTTTTCTCTGAACTGACTGTTTAAAACAAATCATGAATTTTACTTGAAAATTTTTCCAGCTGTCTAATGTATTTTAGCTCCACCTTAGTTTTGAACTTTAAATCATGGGTTGGCAGGCTAATACACCATCAGAAAACCTTATTAGTTTAAATAGAATTAATTCTGTGTAAAATATAAATGAATTTTAAGCACCCAAAAAATGCTTACTCATCCATCTGTGTAGAGAAGTTCTCGGCTTCTACAATGAATGGGTATGGTAAATATTAGGTAAATAAGTATATTATGCTATTAATTCAAAAATAGTTATGTTATCAACCTTTATGGGCTATTCCTTGTTTGTAGCTCCACCAGCATATAAGGTCTTCTTTTGGACATGGATGCAGTGAGGTTCCATAGATTTTTTTTTTTTACTGCAATATCCAATAATTTAAAATATCTGGTTAAAATTCAAAATAGATAATGAAATTGCCAGATTGGTGCTCTCTCGAGCCTCGCCTATGGCATCTGCACCTCCTGCCCATGTGCATAATATTTTTGTTGTGGTACAATGAATAGGATTACTGAATGATTTACTAAAAGCCAAGGAAGTAGTGGGACTAAATTTGGAATTTTAAGTAAGGCTAGGATTTATTTTTCAATAGTCAGCAGATTGTAACACAGATTGTCATGCCTTATATAGTTAGTAAGTGACACAATCGGAAGTTTTAAGTTCCTTATTAAAGCTCACTCACGTCTAATTCTTAAGGTCACACGGCCTCCAAAATGTCCAATCTATTCAATTATATATAATATAAATTAGAAGTCAGTGTTTCAGATTAACTTAGGTTGGTCAGATGGGTGTTGGTACATTGTCTGTAAAACAATATTTATGAATGTAATATGCAGCTTTTAATACTGGTGAGAAAATCCCATTCTACTAAACTCAATTATCTTTATCTTTAAATATTGGGTGGAGAAAGTGGGAGGGGGGGTAGCGAGGCTTTTTGAATGTCTCAGTAAAACATACAATTTTTTAATTAAACTTTTTTGATGAACAGAATTGAAAAATTGAAATATTTATTTCTAGAATAAAATATATTACAGATATATTATTAATAAAATATACTATAAATTTATTTTATAAAAAGATACACAGTTTCCAGATACCACTAATTCTTTTATAGTATATTTAAGATTCTTTTTGCCTTTTAATTAACTTCTGGAAAATCTAAATTGCCTTTCTTTATTTGTAGTCTTTCTTTACTATCTCCTCTAAAACTTCGACCTTTGTTCTTTGAACTTTGATGTCCGGTCCTGCTAAATCAGTCACGTATGAGTGAACATGTAGGACAGAGGGTAATTTTGCAATTTCTGCAATGAATCCACTGTCTAAAGTACAAAAGTAATTGTATAAATTATGGAAATTTAATTTAGATATACATTTTTTTTAACTGTAATAATTTATATTGTCATTATTTAACGTTAAAAAGAAAACTGTAATCGGTTCTTCTAATATGCTAATGAATTTTTTTATGCGTATTCTTGTATATCGATTATAGTGTGACTTATTTGCCATACCTTTATGTAAAAATTAGTTTTATAATCATTTTTGAGAAACTTGATTTATAATGTTTTATTAAATTTGACTGCAGAAATGAATATGTATAAAATATGGAATTTCCATTAATTTAATCTCTACGACATCTAATGAAATATTAAAAAATTTAAAAAAAAGATTTGTTATGTATACATATTAGATACTGAACTCTTCTTGTTTCAAGTGTAAACAATATATGCAGACAAATAGATGTGCGAATATATATATACATACCGTTGCTAATTGTAATTGGAATATGCTATTCTATACCACCTATAAAGATAGTAATTGTGTGGTTTGTTGCTGAAAAGTCAAATTTGAGCAATAAAGCGCAAGCGTTTGTCTTGCATTGGTGGTCGAGAGGTCAGCGCGACTGCCTTGCACTTACAGGCAGTTGCCCGGGTTGCGGGTTCGCGTCCCGACCGATGCTATGACACTTAAAAAAAAAAGCGCAAGCGTTGTCAAGCGTTTTTAGCCGAGAGGTCATCGCAGCCACCTTGCAAGCAAGTAGTTGGTTGCAGACGGTTGTGGGTTCGCCTCCCGGACGATGCTATGACATATGAAAAAAAAAAAAAGCGCAAGCGTTTCAGTTAGTTTATAAAATGAAGAATTTTGTTTTATTTTCTTCAATTGGGAATAGGGGCTGGAAGTTTTTAACTATTGAGTTGGCCACTTTCGCACAATGATCAGCTAGCTATTCTTATGACTTGTAGTCAATGGATAATATATTCTCTAATGATTTTAATTTTTCTTCTACATTCTTTACTTCTTCCTCTATCTTATTTATGTTTTGGCTAATCATCTCCATTGCATTACTCATTTTGTCATCCTTATCTCTAGTCACTTCCTACAACATACTCTCTATTCTATCTTCCTCAACTACATTTTGCTCCATTTTTTCTAACTTTCTCTTTAAACTATCTAAACTTATAAACTATTTTCTCACCTCTTTTATCACATTTACACATGCTCTATGTAGCCATATGCCTATCCCATCCTTCCTAGTCTTATTTAAGCATTTCAAATGATAAACCTTATCACATATGATACACTCTACCACAGCATGCCGATTTCCTTTTGACCATTATATATACATTGTGAGATGCAAATACAATCCATTTTTCTTATTTTTCAAGTCCCCTACTCTATATTTAAATTTATGCTTTTTCTCCTACTCTTCAAACCCCTTTATACAAAAGGAGAACAACTTTTTTTTAATGGCGATTGATATACACTTGCTTTCTAACCTTATGCTTCAAATGTTATCTTCTTCCTTAAATAAATCTTCCCCTTTCCTTAATTAAACAATTCTTTAGTAACAAACCTACTAAAAAACCAACCAATCTTATATACAACTTAGTTTTAAATCCTCCTTGTAATGATCATACACACCCAAAAAATATTTCTTTCATATTAAAATGGCATAACAAACTACTTTCTAAATATTCACAATATGATTCCCGATCTTTCCAAACCTCAATTTTGTGTTCACATCCACATACTAAGCAAAAAAAAAATTGCGGCAATAAATTTTTTTCAGATGGTATTCGGAAAAAAAAAAAAAAACAACTTTAACTTATCTTGTGGGAAAAAATCAGCAATGTCAGCACAGCAAGGCAATGCTGCCCTCTCCAAATATCCCTAAACTAGTTTTTAACTTACGGATTTTGTCAGTGAGATGCTTTTTGGATTTTTTCCAATAGCACACTTAGATCTTTTGGATCTAACACACCTTTCTATTCAACAGTCATTTTTCACTACTTGTTATATTATTAAAGTATCAGCCCATATTGAAAAACTTTTTCACACTAAGCTTATGTGCTTGCATGATTAAAGTGGCAAAAGAATAAAAATACTTAAAATATGTTAAATAATAGTCGATATAAATTCATTCACATAGTTTTTTCTCATAAAAACAATCAAATAATTAATCATTGGGAAATTAACATGACCAATGTAAAGATAAGATGAGCTTCAATCCAAATGATTTGTGATCTCCAATTCATAACTCTACCATTCTGTCAATCTGCACAGGGTACCAGTTCTCTGTATTGAAAATGACCAATAGTCATAAAGTAATCTAAGGATTTGGTTAAACATTGCTGTCTGTAATTTGTTATTTACTTATATTTACAGACATATTCAGAAGTAGAAATATATGAGGTTGGATTCCTTCTGTGAAATGGAGATTAAATGTAAGTATTGGAATTGCATGTTTTTGCTTATACCATGCTTTGGCTGAAATGTTAAAAGTGCCTATTGTCAGTTATAAAAGAGATCTCTAAAATATAAAGACTATTTATAAAATAGTCTGATTGGTTTACAAAAGAACATATTTGAAATTTTAAGATCTTGCTTAGAATAATGTTATAAAAGTAAAATATGATTCCTGGGTGCTTCAACTTTCTGTTGAGGTTGACTAATAATTATAGAATAATTTGGATCTATATTAACTGTGACCATGTGTTACCTATTGATTTTATATGTTTCTTATTTTACAGATGACTGTGAAGTAGATTATTGGTGTAAGTTTAAATACAAACAAGTCATTGATTACTTTATTTAAAAATGGTTTTAAAGGATAAAAGAAGAAAGTAGTTAAAAATAATTTAAAAAAAAGAAATAGCTATGAATATTTAAAATGACCATAAAAAGTTGGATTTAGTTTATTAAGTTAATTTGCAGGATTGTTTTTTTAACTGATAACACCATAATATTACTAGTATGAAAGTTTAAAACAGTAACAAACTCTCTATACAGTAGTGTCCCTAGTGTAAGCCTTAGTAACAGTGCATGCAAGGATGTTTGTGCATAAAATCCCTATCTAATGCCTACTCATCCAATATTTCGAGACTAGTTCTAGTTTTTGTCAGTGAGGAGTTTTGGATCTGGGAGCACTGCACCTAGATCTTAGGATCTAACACAATCCTCTAGAAGCCACCATTTACCTATTTAGTTAAATATAATTATGCTATGTTTCCAAGATGAAAACACAATAATGTTTTCAATCCTAACTCATTTGCTTGTAGTTATATAGATTTGAGCTCATTTCAACATTTATACATTTTGATGTCTTTGGTTTTTAAAACCACAGTCACCATTATCCTATGTTCAGGATTGATGATCATGTGATGCTTTAGTGGTGAAAGCTTATTAAATATATGTAACCTCTCTCTTTCACTGCCTTATAGTTTTAAATCAATTCTTTTTTTCTTTATTGTTACAAATATAACTTTTTTGTATGATTTAATATTTTATAATATTAGCATTGGTATTATCTTGAACAAAATTTGCAAGGACATTTAAATGGCTTTTTATTGTTGTATTTATATTTTTTACTTTTCTGTTTATTTTCAAGGTTTTTCTTTTTCTCTTTTGGCATCATGCTCTTAATACCTTGTATAGAGGGATGTAATCATAAACATATGATCAAAGATATGTGAAAGAGATGTATGATCTCCATGTCCCTATCTTGCATGAGAGTAGTGTAGTGAAAATCACAATACAGAAATATTATTCATTGCTGGATAATCTCTAATGACTAATAAAAATTATGAATATACTTTCATTAAGTGATTTGTGTCAAAGTTGTGAGGGCAACAAGGTTGACATTTATCAAGTAAACTGCAGTATTGGCTATCTACCTACCTGCCTACCTACCTACCTACCCACCCGCCCACCCACCCATTTACCTACCTACCTACCTACCTATCTACCTACCTACATATCTATCTATCTATCTATCTATCTATCTATCTATCTACCTACCTACCTACCTATCTATCTATCTATCTATCTATCTATCTATCTATCTATCTATCTATCTATCTATCTATCTATCTATCTATCTATCTACCTACCTACCTACCTACCTACCTACCTACCTACCTACCTACCTACCTACCTACCTACCTACCTACCTACCTACCTACCTACCTACCTACCTACCTACCTACCTACCTACCTACCTACCTACCTACCTACCTACCTACCTACCTACCTACCTACCTACCTACCTACCTACCTACCTACCTACCTACCTACCTACCTACCTACCTACCTACCTACCTACCTACCTACCTACCTACCTACCTACCTACCTACCTACCTACCTACCTACCTACCTACCTACCTACCTACCTACCTATCTATCTATCTATCTATCTATCTATCTATCTATCTATCTATCTATCTATATATATATATATATATTGAACAATGATAAAGATATGTGTAGGATATTGTACTATGGGACATCTGATGAGTACTGGTTCAATATGAAATGTGCTTCTTGGGGATCATACATCTTTGGTCATATGTTTATGATTACACTCCTCTACAAGATATTAAAAGCAGATAGAAATGAGTCGTTACCTTGCATGAGAGTGATGAAGTGAAAATTACACTATAGAAACATTATTTATTATTGAATAATCTCTAGTCTAATCAATGACTAATAAAAATTATTAGCATGTATGCCACCTTATTTTCAAAAAGATTTATTAGTCTTAAGCAGTTAATTTTTGATTTGTCTCTTGCCGTTTCAGAATGTAAATACTTTTTAATGAAGATTTTAAAAGGTAAAGTCAATTAGCATAAATATATAGACTACTTAAAATTATACTTTGTTTTTTAGAATAATATTTATGTTAAATCTGAATAAAATGTTAGCTAGCTATAGGTAAGCTAAAATGGATTAAATACTCACTGCAAGTCAAAGGCTTTTCCAACATCCATTTAAGAGAGATAGTGAAGAAGGCAATATTTACCAAACTTACTAATTATTGAATGGTAAAAGAATGTTTATCCATGAATGCATATAAATTTAGTCAAACAGTGCCTGTGTGAAGATCTGTTTCCTTCCACAAGAATCTAATTATATATATATATATATATATTGCTAAATTATTTATTTAGATATATTCAAAACTAATATAATTCAAAATTGCAGGTACTTCAAAATGAGAAACTTTCTCATCCCAGTGATATATAAACTAAATTTATATAAATAATTAGTCGATTGAAATATCAGGCTCATAATAAATTCAAGTCCTGATTTAAGCATAGTAAATAGGTTGGCTTATATAAAAATAAGCTCTAAGCATAAGTGTTACACTTATGTTTTTAAGGCACTTATTAATGGGTGGGTGCACATAAATTTAACAGCATGCATGAAAATTAATTTCCATCTACAAGATTGCAATTATATACATCATTAAATTATCTATTTACTGATAAATATTGGATAGTTTGCTGAATTGTCTTTGCATCTTCAGCTATCTGAAGAAAAATCCAAGTAATTTTCAAATTTACCCATCCATATTTGAACCCACATTGTAGGAATGGGAGGTAGGCACCTGTTAGATAGAAATATTTATATTTAAGAATAAGTTCAAAAATAAATAAGATTATTTAGAGATGAGTATAAAATATTTTTTTTAATTTTGCTATATATATATATACATTTAATTTAGTCATATTTAATTTTAAGATTTTTTTCTAAATATCCATCAAATAAAGCTTAGGATTAATGGAAAAACAATTCCGTTTATAAAAAGCAATAATAGATATTAATTAAAACTTGGTTGATGATTATTCAAATGGATTAGAACTTTTTGTAAGCAGATGATTATTTATATTCAAAATGACCTTGTAGCGTAGAGTTTTTAAAGTTCAAATTAAAAATCTTACATAATAACAATGATGGCTCAAAAAAGATTGGATGAATTTATCAATATATTAAATAAATCTTTTTGTTAAAAGATTTAGATTTTGAAAAATGATTGTAATAATTATGTTAAAACTACATTTTAAATGCCATCATCAAAATGTTATATCTGTATAATATAAAACAAACCTAGAATTAACAATATAAATAAAATGTATTATACTAATACAAATTATAACATAATGGATGAAATTGTTTGGAGTGCTTTTGGTAGAAATAACTTGACACTAAAAGGAAATATGCCTATGTGTTTGAAAAAGAAGTTTTTTAATAAATGTGTTTACCAATTCTTACTTATTGATCTGAGACTTGGATACTTAATAGAAGAGCAATACAGAGATTTCAGACCATTGAAAGAAGTATGGAGAGTTGCATGTTGGGAGGAACAGGAAGAGATCGAAAACACAATATATTAGTAAGGGAACAAACAGGTAAAAAAGACTAAGGTGGAGTTGTGCTGAACATATTGCTAGAAGAGATGATAATATATGGATATATGGACAATTGAAATCTTATACTGGATTCCAAGAGATTATAAAAGGCCCAGAAAGAGACCACATGTGAGATAGATGACTGAAATAAGAAAGTGTGGAGGGGGTGATGTGGAGAAGAGAAGCTAAAGATCAGAGAAGATGGATTGAACTTGGAGAGACCTTCATCATGCAGTGAGTTGATAACAGTTGATAATGATGATCCCCAATACTCAATAGATTTTGGGATTATGGAAAAACAGAAATACCATAAACTGTAACTTAATATTTATTTATATTGTACAGTAAATTTTATATGGATAACCCCATATTCTAATGCACCCTAAGATGCAATATAGTTCTGAGCTGATATGGTTCATAGATTAAATGAAAGATTGAGATTATGTTCTTGCTTTTTGATTAGAGAAATGTAAAGATTGTTCTTAAATTGTGTCATAGTAAATTATCTTTAAGACAATATTAAAAATAGGAATTCCATGATATAAGAAAATGCTTTTTGATTAAACAGTAGCTTTAAATAAATATTAGAATTACATTATGGTAAAAATGTCTTAATATGGGTACTTCAGTATTTATAATTTATGAAGCTGGAATATTGATTTCATTTTAATCAAGGTATAAGAATTTTTGACTGTTAGTTGTTACAGAATAAATTTATTTATGCTATGATTATGATATCATTATATATTGAAAGCATGCTAAACATAAATATAGGCTAAATGTAAAACTACCTTTTCTGTATATATGTCCAGAACATTTACATGAATATTGCAATTATCTAGGAAAGAGAAAAAAATCTCGGATATTGAGTTATGTAAAAGAGTAAATTTACTTATAAAAAAAATATTTCAAATAATTTTAGTATTATTTTAATATTGCTACAATTTTTGTTTTCTGTAAAAAATTATTATTTCTATGGCAGTCATGCCAAATTTTTATATCATGAAGTTGCATTCTCTTCCACTATTCATTTCCACTTGCAGGAAGTTAGTTGAAAAATTTATTTTTGTTTGTACTGTATATAAGCATGCTAATAGATAAAAATCATCTAAAATAGATGTGGCTATTTTAAAAGGATTTAATGTTTTATTTAATTTAAAACTTTTGTTTATGTGGCTCAAATCTTGTACCCAATTTTTAAGCTATTTCTGCAGAATCAGTTCTCTTAAATTTGTATATGTGTGAATTTTCAATGTCAATTTAATATATCAATATTGTCCAGCCTAATATACCATATTTGAATCAGTTCTGTAAGTTTTTAGTCATACACAATAGATGGTGCTACGTTTGTAAATAATAAAAAAAAACACTTTCATTTAAATGAGGAAGAAATTTTAGGGACATTTACAATTATTTAAAACAAAAAAAAAAGAAATAAAGATAAAATCTTAATCTTCCTTTAGATAAGGGGTGGGCAAATAGCGGCCCGAGGGCCACATGTGGCCTGCTAAGAGTTTTTATGTGTCCTGCCAAGACAATCAGAAAAATCCACCTTGAACTGAGATTTCCTTCCTGTGCATGACTGAAGATTTGTCTCTTATTTTCCACTAGGATGGCCACATCAATACACATGCACAGTGTAGATAGAATGTGCAGTGCTTTCCTAGTTGATCTGGTTAATTTCGATTTTGTCTTTGCATTAGAAAATACATACATTTCCAACTTTAGTGAAACAATGAACCCTCCAAAAAAATGTAAAATCGGTGTTGAAGGTCATGCATGTGTTTAATGAAGAATGGACAAATATTTCTTTGGTAATACAGGGAATAAAGCAGTGTGTTTATTATGTCATGAAAAAAGGTATAGCTCTCCGCTAACCTTCGCTTTCACAAAGTGGCCCCGATGTGGCCCCTGAGCCAAAACAATTGCCCACCCCTGTTTTAGATTGTTTATGTAAAACTTTTTTAAACAGCAGATCATATAAAAACAAAAATTTTGTAATCTGTTTTGAATATACTTTTGACAATTTCATACACTTATTCAGTATAGATGACAAATCAATTTTCTTCAAATTTTATACATGTTAGGGTTTAAAGCTAATGCAATATTCCAGGATTGTCTAGCCTAACAATATAGTAGTATACATTTCAAACTGCATTCAAATCAATATGATGACCATATTTTTTAAGAAAATTTTATTTAATTTGATTAAGAAATTCTAGAGTCATTTACAATTAATTAAAACAGATAGAAAAAGAAATAAAGAATGAAATCTTATTTTTTTTTTTGGATAGTTTACATAAAACTTTCTTTTTTGAACTGCTAGTTTTATAAAAATAAAAATCTCATGACCAATTTTAAATGATTTTATTAAATATACTGAAAAGTAAAAAATAATATAAAAAAATATTATTTTTTAAAATTGTTTTTATTTAATTTGAGGACCAATTTTGCAAAAAAAATATTTTTTTTTGTTGAACTACAATTTTGATTGTAATATATAATTTTAAATAAAAGTGTGGGGCATCACAGTAAATTAATTAAATCACAACTTTTTATCAAATAATGTTTGAATTAATTAATTTATGGATGTCTCACATAGTTATTTGAAATTACATATAAAACCAAAATTATGATTCAAGAAAATATATATATTTGCTTTTTAGTGCATTATTTCTCAAATTAGTAAAAAAAAATTTAAACAAATATTTTTTATACATTTTAGAACACAAAATAAACTTGATCAAATCTCAGAGCATATAAATCTAAAAAATCACTTTAACTGTTCTGAAAAAAACTACCAGTCAGTTGAAACAATCAAATAATTGAATAAAAGCATTGTGAAAATGCAAATAATTATTTTTTTTAAAAAGAAATTTATTTGAGTGATGCAGTAAGAATTGAAGAATGTTGAACATGTTGGAAACATCAAAGTGTGTTGATTATTTCAAATTGGTGATGCACTGCATTTGAACTTACATATAGTATAATGAACATTTTCTATACAATGAAAAATGACTATTTTATTTTTAGTATAACAAGGGATCTTCATATATGACTAATTTGCTTGTGATTTATTTATAATAAAATTTATTATGTACATTAATTAATATATATAATATAATCTGTATTTTTTATGTTGTCTGGTTGGTGAATGAATGTTTGTCTGATGACATCACCACCACTACATTTACATGAAGAAAGTAATTCAATCATTAATTAAAAATGCTGCAAAAAAAATTAATGAGTGCTCTTAACTACAGAGATATAGTATATATTTCATGATAAAAATTTCCAACCAGCTGTAGAAACAGCCTCAAATTTCAATTCATAATTCAGCATTAAGGTGTTCCGTGATTTCATGGTCTATCAATCTCCTAATATAGTTTAGATAGATGAATGACATACTTAGCAATGTGTAATTTAAAATATAACTAACTTTTATAGATTAGCAACGTTTAATAAAAAACATGTTTACACTAAATCTTTAAAAAAAATTGTTAAAGCAACCAATAAAAAAAAATTACAAATATTCTATTTAATAGAGAAATAAATAATAAGTATGGCCAAAATAAGGTTAAAATAAATTCATTTATTAATGTGATGAGTTAAATTTCAACACAGAGTTTCTGTTTCAAAGCATAATTGATAGATAATTAACAGTGGAATAGTAATTTTGATTATAAAAGATTAGACTTGGCTATGTTTGGGAGATTTTCATAGTTGCATGTATGATGTGTTTGGCACATAATTAATTCCACATATGGGAATAAATATACAAGCCAATAGTGTCCCCCTCAATAGATATTGGTTATTTAATCTAACAATGTAATCAGTGCTTCGCAGTTACCTATTGTACATGTAACTATGCAAAAGTCTTAAACACCACCATGTTTAAACTTTTATAGTCGGAATTACTATCATACTCTGCTAATTATCTACCAGTTATGCTTTGAAACAGACATTGTGTCAAAAGTTAACTCAGCAGATTAATAAACGAATTTATTTTAACCTAACTTTGGCCATATTTATTACGTATTTCTCTATTACATATTTTCTATGGCTTTGAACTATATTAATAAAGCTAAAAAAAAAACTATTCCCATTATTAAAAAAAAAATTTTTTTTTATTCAGAGGACACTTCACTAAATATATATTTGCATTATCAAATATAATAGGTATATTTAAAAATGTAAATTATAATTTAGTTTTATTAAAATTCGGAAATTTATTTATACAATATTAAAATGGTCTTTCAGACTTGTGTACAATTCTTACATTTAAAATCTTTTGTTTAATTTCCGTTAAATCTTAATTTTTTTTATTAAAGTAACCAATTAATAATTAAAAAACACGAGCCTACAATGCCCAGTACACCTCATATTTATATAATCATTCAGATCTGTTATATGATTGATGAATTATGAAAATGAACCTAGTAATGAATCACTTTGAATGCATATATGATTATATTATTTATAAGACTGGATTGCATAGTGACAGTACTTTAATTGCCATTTTCATGACCTGAGTTTGAATACAGGTTTAATTTTTTTATCAGGTTTCAATCTGAGTTTTTTTATTTTATTTTAGATAGCTAATCCATAGTCAACCTTATTTCGTGGTAAATGGGTATCTAGCTATTCTTAGCTATCCAAAATACTTTCTCTGGCAGTTAACAGTTTGATAAGTAATACCTTCACCTTCGCTTTTATTTTATAAGGGGTTTCTGGAGAGACTTTTACCCTGCTGTTGGTTATTTAAAAATTACTTTATTCTCTCATCTACTGTTTCTAAAATAAATTACATCTGTATTACTATAATCAAAAAGTTTTTGTATATAAAAATTATTGTATTTGAGTTTTATTTTTTATCTTGCAGAAAAAAAAAGTTATATTTTTTGTACTAAAAAAATGTTTTTTTTCTTTCTCCTCCCTAAGGGATATGACTTTGAAGAAAAAGTCTGAAAATCACTTGTTTGCGTAAGCTGAGGCGGAAAAGTAGCTAGTTTTGATTTGTAAGCAGAGGTTACAGGTGACTCGAAGCAAGCTTTCATAGTGCAGTACTAGTTTCAATTTTTTTCTTTTTGCTTGAATGATTTTTGGCGGGAAATTTTTGACATTTCTGTTTTGCTTTGATGTATGTGCATTATTGCTTATTGCTCTTAGAAAAGATAAACCTGGTTACTTTCTCCGAATTTTCAATTGCAATTAGCTGATAATATTTGTAGTTTAATTATGTAAGTATTGAATTTTATTTTTTTTAAATATCTCTATATACACGAGATTTAAGTTAAAGTCTTGAAAACTTCAGAATATATAAGTTATGAATATATAAAGCAAATAGACGCTAATATTATAAATTTACCATATTTTCATATATTTAATTTCTTTCGAAATAAAATGACTATTATAACAGTTTTAAGTTCTTCAATAATATAGGGCAGTCTATCTTTAATGATCACGCGTACTTTACCACAGTTTTTGTCAGACTATTTGCTTTGATGCTCAGTATATACACCATTTTAGTATTAAAATGCATTCATAAAAATTATGGACTAGTGAAATAGTGCTAAATTGAATAATAGATCTATCTTGTTAATGAATATTTAGTGTATATATATATATATAGCGTATGCCCATCTTGGCATGAATATTATGAATCAAAGGACCTGTCCGGGAATCCACTGACTTTGTAATGCGTATAATTTACAATTATTTTTTTAAAAAGACATTTTATGGTTGACATTTTTATATATTGTTCTTCTTTCTTACCTGCATCTATAATAAATTGTATTGTTGTTATAAATAAAATCACTTTTAGTTATAAATCACATTAAAGTTTATGGTATCATATGTGCTTTGATAGAATAGAAAGCCTGAAATTTAAGGTTATGGAAATCCAGTTTCTGGTGCTCAAACTTCTTATGAATTTTTGAGCAATGAATCATTCAATTACATATATTTAAAGCTTCTAGTATAGTTTTAAAATTGAGATATTAGAATAAATTTTTTTAACAGGTCAATAAGATAGACTACATATATGTATATGATGTTCTTAAAAAAAAGTCCTGCAACTTCAAAAAATGAAATGCATAGCCATATTACAAATTATCGTTTTTGGTTTTTACTGGTGAGATATATAGATGTCACTGCAGTCTGTAAATAAATAATCAACAGTGATTTCAGTTTTTAGGGATCTGTTATAAGTTACAATTTTCAATAGATCTGTTAAAAATGTAATCTGTATTATGAATTTCTAATTCGACCAGACATCATTTTGAGTATTACTATTTGATACTTAGAATATCTATATATAAGAGCACATTTAAAATTCTGGTTTCCATGCTGCAGATTTGAACACTTATGATGTGTGTTTGTAACACATTACAACACACTATTGTTTAAATACTTAAAAAATAAATACTAATAGAATCCTGAGAAATGTGGGTCTAATGAAAATGTAAAAAGATAAAATGGTATAAATAAAAAAAAATAGGAAAATGAAGTAATAGAAGGAAAATGGTGAAAAATAGTTTGAAAGTTAATATTTAAATGTTATTGATGATTAAGAAGAAGGATTTTTTATAATTATTCATTTGGGAGAGAAACAATCTAATACAAAAAAATCAGTTCACCTTCATATACAGTTAAGATATAGTTAAAGAGTCTTAAGTTGATTTGTTGCTAATAGATTAGGCTTGTTTTTAAATGAATATTAGTATTTGCAATAATAAAACTATAAGAATCAAGTTTGCAATTAATACAAATGAACAAATGCTATTGAGAGAAAAAGAAAAAAAAATTGATATTTGGATCAGTGATTTGGGCTAGGAGAACTAAAAGTTCCTGGCTCAAATTTCAGGCTGTCATTTCTGATGATTGTATATTATGGACAATTTTTACATTAATACTGCTTAGACAAATTGGTGAGTGTTGTTTTGATAAAGATGAAGTTAGCACAGGAGAGTTGTTTCCTCTAATTTTTACTCACATTTTTTCTTCTGTGCATTTTTTATTAAATCGAAATAATTTGTGTGCCATATGAAATAATAATGTTTACTTAATTGATTTTACAATCAATTATATAAGAAAAAAATTGTAATAAAAATTATAAAGATTTTAAATTTTAATTTCAAAAAATTTTATTTGAATATTATTGTCATATAAATCCATATGCATTTATGTGGCGACTATATTCAATAGAATACTAAAATTATTTATAAAAATAAAATTATTGCATGATTTAAAAAACTAATAAATGAAGAAATATGCTATTGAATTATAGTTGTCACATACAATATTATATCTTTTCTCTTTTAGCTTTACAATTTAACCATTCTGAATATACTCAATCTAGATTTATGATGCTTCCATTGCGTTGATATGATTTTATTCTCATCGGCATACCCAAATGACTTTCTCCTAAATTATTATTTTTATTTTTTATTAAATTCATCAAACCAAAACCTCATTCACAATCAATGCTAGTTGCCAAGAACATTCCACTAATATACAGTAATTTTGAAAGGTCCCAAAACTTTATTACCCAGTGAAAATGATACCATATCCACAAAAGAAGTTATCAATTTACATTTGATTTTTTTCTTTCATGGTAAATTTAAAATCATTATTTTGTCTTATTATAGAGGATTTATTACTTAAAATGGTTTTCTATTTTCAGCAAAGAGACTAAACTTCTGCAATGCCATAATAAGATCAGATGTGGGAAATGCTGATAAATCAAATGCTGCCCATTCTTGGACTTCATTTTCAGGAAATATTTCTTCCAAATAAAAACATAGCAAATTTATAAATGTTAACATGGAACTTGGGGCAACTTCAATATTGCTTTCTCAAGCTTTATCAAGAATAATTTTTACTTCATTGCACCATGGAACATTAGTTTGTTTGAAATATTGTTCTCTAAATTTATTAATTTTTCCACGAACAAATTGGAATGCATGAAGTGATGTTAGATGTCACTGTTAAAATTTTACACAATGCAGCAAGATCTAAAATTTCCTTCAAAATTTCTGCGTTTGCTCAAAATTCAAGGTTTTATAATTTCTTTAAACAAAACTTTAAAATGAGATAATCCACATCTTTAAAATATTCAATCAAAGAATCATAATTTTTAATTATTGCTTTAAGTGCAAAATGTCTAAATAACCATCTGAACTTCATTTAAAGGTTTAAAAGCAATAACTTCATTTTCAAAAGCTTCAGCAATATCTTGAAATTTGCTTAATTTTATTGAAGATCTAGAAACAAAGTATAAATTGTTTTCATTACAGTTTCAATCTCTTTTACTAATTTAACTTCTTTCTAAGTATCACAAATGCCTAAATTTTCATAAAGTGCAACACATTATTGTTCAACCAAATGCGACATTTTTTCTTTTAATTTTGCTGCCATACCATTTATTTTACCCAACATCATGGATGCACCATCAGAAATAAACATAACTATTTTTGATAAATCAATATTATTGTTTGCATAAACGTTATCTATTGCTTATATAATTGAAGTTGTTTCACAAGTTTCAACTGAATTATTCCACCAAAAATAATTTTGTATTGGTTAGAATTTTTACATCTGAATTTAAAATATAAAATTAAGCATTTTATAGTACTAATATCAGTAATTTCATAAGTAGTTAGATTATGAATGTGAGTTCTGTTTATTTCTTTTATCATTTCTTTTTTTTTAACAATGGAATTAACTATTTCCAAAAACATAATGGTGTGATTTTTTCTGTGCAAGCTTTCTGAAATTTTTATATATTTTGCTAAGAATTTATTAATATCTTGGACAGAAAGTAAAGAAATATTCTTTTTAATTGCTAATAATACATTATCAATTAAAATTTTATCTTTGTCAGGATTGTCTTTCATTTAGATAATAAAGGATTTTTATTTTTTAATTTTTATACACTGTCCAAATGTGAATTTGCTGAATAAGTGACGTTTTATAAAAATCTTAATTTCCAAGTATCATTCAACTTTTTCCTCGCTATGAAATCATTTTATCTGGGTCCATCATGACAGTAATTGTAAATATTTCTTGTAACAGAATTTTTAATTTACTATTACTTTTTGGAGAATCTGTTTCTATAATATCATTGAGCCATTCGATTTTAAACTCGCTGGCTGTTTTCTTTCTTTTCAAACTTTTTGCCAAGGCCATAACAGTAAATAAATCAAGTAAAAAAAATACATTTAACAATATAGTTTAAATAATATAGTATATAATATGATAATATAAGTTTATTATTATATATATATATATATATATATATATATATATATATATATATATATATATATATAGATGATGTAGTTGTTTTTGCAAATAATGCTTCAGAGCTGCAGGAAATGTTGCAGGAGTTATCAGATGAAAGTAGGAAAGTAGGACTAAAGATAAATGTTAAAAAGACTAAAGTAATGTTTAATCGGTTTGCTCAAAATATGAAAATAAAGATTGATTATGATGAATTAGAAGAAGTTAACAGTTACAAATACCTTGGTCAGATTATTAATACAGATGGAAACATAATGGAGGAAATTAATCATAGAATTAAACTTGGTTGGAGTGCTTTTGGTAGAAATAACTTGATACTAAAAGGAAATATGCCTATGTGTTTGAAAAGGAAGGTTTTTAACAAATGTGTTTTACCAGTTCTTACTTATGGATCTGAGACTTGGACACTCAATAGAAGAGCAATACAGAGACTTCAGACCACTCAAAGAAGTATGGAGAGGTGTATGTTGGGAGTAACAAGAAGAGATCGAAAACGCAATGTATGGGTAAGAGAACAAACAGGTGTTACTGACATCATTGAAAAAATTAAAATATTGAAGTGGAGTTGGGCTGGACATATTGCTAGAAGAGATGATAATAGATGGACAATTGAAATTTTAAACTGGATTCCAAGAGATTGTAAAAGACCCAGAAAGAGACCACATGTGAGATGGATGGATGAAATAAGAAAGTGTGCAGGGGTGATGTGGAAAAGAGAAGCTAAAGATCGGAGAAGATGGATTAAACTTGGAGAGACCTTCATTCTGCAGTGGATTGATAATGGTTGATAATGATGATGATGATGATGATATATTAATAATATAGTTTTATTTAACTATTGATAATGATAAATAAAAATGAAAAATTTACTCTCATAAAACATATAAAGGTAGGGGAAAGAATCCGTGTTAAACGAATGTATGTGACATACTAGATAAATCTGTATTCGACATTCAATATCAGCAGATTGCTCCAAAGTCAAGGATCAGGGTAAAAATGTACCTTGAACCCAGTCTGATTATCAGTACTGAAACAAGTTCTTTTTTAATTTTACTGTGCATGGATGTATTTTCTCCACTAACTTTTTAAGCACTGTCCACATGCACTATCATATACCTTAGAGGGAACACTGCATAGGAGTACAATAGGTTTAAAATAACAAAATGAATCTTAAAAGTATAAGTAAATTATTGAATATAGTTTTTGCACGCAGATAATGAAGCTATTAATTGTACGTGAAATTATCAAAATTTATCACCAAGCGCTTTTGGAACAGTCCCGAAAGCGCTTGGTGGTAAATTTTGATAATTTCACATACAATTAATAGCTTCATTATCTGTGTGCAGAGCACATATAAATATTGATGTATTTCAAATGCTAATGTAGTAAAATCTTAACTATTTGAATAATGCATAGATATTTTATGACAAGCCTGTAATAAATATTAACAAACTCCAGAAGTGAGTCTTGTGAAGCAAATGCTTTAAGGCAATAATAATAAAAAAGTTTTGCAAAATGTGACATTTGTCATATACAATAGGTTTTACTGGTTCTAGAGAATCATTTATTATATTATCTATTTATTGTAATTTACATCAAAAATAAAATAATACTCATACAGAGTTTAAATATAAAATTTTTAATAATACTATTGTACTGCATATACTTTATGAATATGACATGAAAACATTGAAAGTATATTCAGTACAATATTATTAAAAAAATTATATTTAAACTCGGTATGAGTATCATATTACATTAATATCTAGAGTAGCAGAGTATGGGAATGTAATTACAAATTTTTAAGGTAAATCTGCTCCAGATACATAGCTTAGAGGAAAGTTATTATCTAAAACAATAATTTGATGCAAAAAAAAAAAGCCATAACAAACTTAAACCTCTTTTATTATTGATAGACATAAATAAATTTACACACACACATTCATAGATTGTTGTTTTCAGAATTTGGCTCTAATTGATAATTAAAGTCACAAAATTACTTCACTATTGCTTTTTTACTTGGATTTATTTTTTGTTCAACTTTTTCTGACTTCATAATGAAATTTAAATACATTTATGTTATTAAAAAATCACTTTTATTTTCAATTGGAAAACTTTTTCTTGACACTATTCTATCTCTTATTTTTGGTTTGTAATGATAATTAAAATCAATAATTTAAAGGATTAAACAAGCATTTGACAACATTAATCAATCTTTGAAATATCTTGCACATGCGCCCTATGTCATCCAATGACTTTCATTGTAACATTTATGTTTGTTGATGATAGTTTTACAGATTTCTATTTTAATTTTTTTTTTCACAATGTTAATCAACTTTTTAACTCTGATTTTTAGGATTATGGTAATAGCTGAAATACACAGGCTTATATATACCTGCGTCTATATATGTAATAGACAGGGTATGAGCACAGACTTTCACATGACTCACCACTCTCCACACTATCTCATAACACAGATACACTTGAACACACATATGTTGAAAAGATAAATAATCACCAATATACGTAGGATTATGGTTATAATTATTATATATATGAAGCAGAATAATAAAAGAAAAAGATATGTGTAATATATTTTCACTGATAAAGAGATAAATCATACAGGATCATCAAATTAAATTATCTTGAGTTTTATAAACATTATAAATTTGCAAATTTTAATTTAGTGAAAAAAAGTTTTTGTTGAATTGTTTATTCACACTAGAAGACTTCATTGTAGCAGACCTAATTATACAATAAAGGTTAGCTTACCCATTGCAACATAATTGTTGTACATATCTTGTTGAAAATAGTCATAATCATAATAGTAAAATAAATATAAGGTAGATTCTTAGTTGTTACTAAAGGAAAAAAAAACATTCTATAGGAAAGGCTAAAGAAAATAATTTTTTTTGGAATATCAACTTAATTGAAGTTGAATAAAAAAAAAGCTGATGAAGATGAACAAACTATACTAATATTATGTAAATTATCAGACATACTGCAGCTCTAACTTGTTTGAAAAAAAAAAAAAAATTGTTTTCTTAAATTAAATAAATACATATAAGGCTTTAACCTTAATACTATGTGTCTTGAGTGCTTAATTTTACCACAAGAGGGACATCTACAAATCTTAACACAAAATTACGACTTTATAAAGATAAGAGCAGCCGCTTTATCTTTAACCGTATTTCTAATTATATAGGCAAATCTAAAGAATTTTGATTTGAGAGTGTAATTTGTTATTTGGGAAGCCACACAACACTCAAGCATCAGAAGCAATTGAGTTGAATTTTGATTTAGAGATCTTTAGTTTTTAGCTTATCACTTTATAGTTGCCTCTACAGCATTTTCTGATTTTATCATATACTGATACTATTTCCATCATTTATTAAATTAAATATTTTTAGAAAAATTTAAACTTTATTTAAACTTTTCAAATATTCTAATATCATAATTGTTAGTAATAATAAACAGTTTGGAGATAACACAATGTTTTGGGAGATATTATTTTTCTCTTTTTCATTTATTGCTCACTTGTCCAATGACAAAACTAAATGAAAATTGAATCAATGACTTTTAGATTTGTGGAGACTGAATCTAAAGTGATGTTCTACTTAACTATGCTATTCTGTCAATGTTCTAAGATGTAATTAAAAAAGTGAATGTGATTTCCATGAACTTTCAGGTAAATATACTTATTGTACTCCCTATAGTCATTATAGATAAAGTTGTATTACTTTAATCAGGCTAGATGGAGAGTTTTCTCATATTATAGACTTACCAATTTCAACTTTTTAAAATCTATTTACAAATTAGGTAATATTATTCAGACAAATGTTTATTAATATGCTTAAACATTTTAACATAATGTAGTTTGTCTAAAAAGTTCAAATCAGTAATTTTTATATTTTAAAAATTAAGTTAAATTTTTTTTGAAAAAGAAAATTTATTGAGTCATAAAAGGGTCTTCATTGATTTTCATTCAATATGAACTTTTGTGAAATCATGAATAAATGATGTATAGGTAAACGTGATAAAAGTCTTTTTTGTTTCATAACAAACTTAAAGCCTTTCACAATATAAAGGCTTTTTTTAAAAGAAATCATGTTTTGTAAAAAAAAAAAAGAAACATTGATAGTTTTCAGTACTGTAATATTATATGGATATTTATTATTTATATAGGATTATAATGTAGTTGGGTTATAAAATGGCATTCAATGAGTGTTAGCAATAAATAGTGATAAAAAGTGTCCAATCAACAGCAGTATCTCCTGCAGTTTTGTAAAATAATGTTGGTTCATTAAATACCAGATACTATTTTTGATACAAATAGTCCTTTTTTATTTCTCTTCTTCTTTACTAATATTAATTACTTTAAGTTAAGTTAGTGTAGAGTTTAGTCATTATGAGCCTCTCGTCCCATCTTCTTATATTAATTGTGACATTGAGATTGTGTGTTCATGCAATTTCATTTCCACTCTTAACTACATGCATAGAAATTGTGAATCAAATATCTTTTTAATTTTTGTTTCAACTCAAACACTTAAAAATTAAAAAAACAATAATGGCAGATGATTTATTAAATTGGTAATTCTCAGTTGCGATCTTTGCTTGAGGTAGTATAATTACTAATGAGTTGAGTTGGAATAGGATTTGGGATTGAAGTTTCAGCTTAATAAAGATCCTACATTTAAACAGCCCATTTTAAAATTACCCTGCCTTTGATATAGATAGAATGTAGAAAATACCTAAAATGGCTTCACACAGTCCATCTAGCTTGTCATGGCTGGAGGATTATTCATTAAAAAAATAGAAATATCCCTAATATTATTGTAAAGCTGGAAGCAGTGATAGCACTGAAGGTATTTTTTTAAAAAAAAATAGATACAGGTAATATATGAATGTTACTTGATGTCAAATCTTTGAGTTCTAAGCAGAGGATAAGATTTAAGACTGACATACCTACTATTGATGAAACTTGTCTTTTTTGGAGGAAGAAAGTTTAACAGAATAAGTATGATTTATATATATATTTGGAAGAACAGATCAACCAATGACAGGAGATCATATTGTGTTGAATCTGCATAAAGTTAAATTTAGTTCCTTTGTATTCGTAGAATTTCTTAAAGTATCAATGAAAGACTAGTGGTATTAAAACTCGGCTTATACAGTAATACTTGTGCATATGTTAAATTGTTAATCAGTGAAAGAAAGCTTTTATTCATTCTTTAATGCATGTGTCATTACAATAAAAGATTTTGGCTAAAATTTTTTAGAAATAACAATAGTTTGTTGATATTGAATTTTTGCACAATATGGATTGACCATTACAAACATTTTGTTTAGGCATAAAAATCACCCTAAAGGAATATAGATTGATTCACTCTCTAATCAGTGACAAAAGATAAATTATAACTAAGAATCAGAATTAAAGAAAAGTTCATATTATCCAAACACATTTAAATGCAGATTAATTAGTGGATTATAGTGCTCCAAGTTTAAAGTGATAATCGTATTAACAATAAATCTTACTCTAATTCTATTTATAAAAATTTATAGTTTGCTTTTTAGAAACATCTATTCATGTTAAATTTTCATACCTGTTAATAATTTAGATTTCCAGGACTGTCATTTTGCAGAGGCATGGAATTATCTTAAATAGTGTGTTAGAGACAAGTAAATCTGTTCATTGGCTCACTAAAAAATCATGATTTAGTCTCGGCAATGATCTAGTATTAATGATGATTAAAAGAAAATAAGGTATATGCCATTTTCTGCTTGGCAAAATAATAAATTGAATGTGAAGACTTAAAAGCAAAAGTTTTCTACTTTAAAATGATTGATTGATCACAATTGCAAAAAAGATACAAATGTTCACTGAATATGATCAACTTAGATTTTTTTTTATGTATTGAACTGAAAAAAAGATTTCATGATTAATCCTATTAATTACATCATTGACAATGATATTTCAAACAAATGGAAGGATCTTTTGGTCATTTTTTGAAATATTGAGATGATGACTTTTAATGATATACCCATTTTGTCTTTTTATTTAGACTTGGATAAAGATATCCAGCTTAATAAAATTGAAATAAGTCTTAATGTAAACAATGAGGATTGCCAATTCCTCTACAAGCTTTATGATAAATTCTTAGCCAGAGCCAGCACTTAAAATATCTCTGTCAGGACCCCCCCCCCAAACCCCTGGCCATGGTTTCATGTTTTGACAGAGATATTTTAAGTGTTGGCTCTGGCTAAGCATTTATCATAAAGCTTGTAGAGGAATTGGTAATCCTCATTGTTTATAACTTACAAGCTTAAGAGATAGAGTCATGTGATCTATGACTCTTATTTTGACTAAGTCTTAATGTAATCTTTAAAAAAAAAAAGAATGACAAGAAGATTTAAAAATAGTAAATGGATTAAAACTGCAAAGAAATGCAAGCATGCACTCAATATGGGCATTTTAGATATTTTTTTAATGCATTGCAAATAACATTTGGATCTGAAAAATAGTATCATAGTACTATTAAATTGATTAGTGGATTAAAATTGCAAGCTCTGATGAGATATCTTGAAAAATTTAAAATAAAGCAGAAATATTTTAGGTTCAAAAATATTGGAAGTTTTTAGGGATATATGGACTCTGGAAATGGCACACCCTGATCAAGGTTGCTCTATGCTTCCAATTTTTATAAATAAAGGGAATAGGCATGATTGCAGTAATTATCATGGAATATTACTGTTATTTACTACAATTCATAAGAAGCATCATAAACATGATTTTATTGCCATGCTACTGCAAGGCATTTGACTCACTTAAATAAACAAGTACATGGAAATGTTTAAAATTAATAGATCAGTTACCAAAATTTATATTATACATTTTTTACATGATGGACTGAGAGGATGTTATTGCTACAGATGAAAAACCAGAGGCATTTGAAATGAAAATAGTAGTTAAACAGGGATGACATCTAAATCCTA
Source organism: Epiperipatus broadwayi (assembly GCA_028023455.1). Taxonomy (NCBI): domain Eukaryota; kingdom Metazoa; phylum Onychophora; class Udeonychophora; order Euonychophora; family Peripatidae; genus Epiperipatus; species Epiperipatus broadwayi. The sequence goes on from JAQFVV010000183.1 coordinate 2,343,608, forward strand.
CATTGATTAAATGTCAGTAGTATTTAGAGCTGTTTGTAAACAGCTTAATGGTAATCATGATATGATGCAAATTTAATGGTGTAATTTGTAATTTGAATTGATTAAAAGTAAAAACAACTTAATCTTATTGACTTATGGATTTACACTATGCTGATAATTGTACTACCATGGCCGGTTTAAACAGTAATCTATGCAATGTATATAATGTTTTGAATTCGACATATTATAGCTTTATTTAGCCTATAACTTTTAATTTAGGTAGTTATCAACTTAAGAATGTGATCCATTTTAGATATCTTGGGAAACTTTTAGGTCAAAAAGTGGACATATAGATATTAAGATATGCTTGTGAATATGTTGTCCTTGCCATTTTAAATAGTAATTTATAAAATTTACATAATGCTTTGAATGCAATAAATAAAACTTTGGCTTAGTAACTAATGTTAGTAATGTAAGGAAATATTAGTAATTTTTAATTTAGATGGTTGTCAACTTAAGAATGTGGACCATATCTTGGAAATCTTCTAAGTCAAAAGGTGAACTTAGATATTAAGTAGGTAACTACTTAAAATTTATTGCATAGAAGTCAGATTTGGACTATTTATTAATGTAACATTTAAAAATATCATTTAAGGATGTTATACCCAAAATGTATATCAATTTTACACAGAGAAATATTTATATACATGTTTGATATTTATATTTAGAACAGAGATGATTTATTTAAGGATATTCTGTAAAATTTTAAAAGACTATGATAATATCATAAGACCATTCCATTACTATAAAATTACATCTTTTCTTCTCATTCTTTCTCTTTATCATCCCCCTCTTCCTCTTCTTCTCCTCCTTTATGTTCTCATTTCTTGGAATTGGAATGGCTCAATATTTGCTGATGAGTGCATTTTCCATAGTACATTATGTCATGAAATACATTCTAAACTTGAAAGAAATATGGAAATAAAAGGTGTTAAAGGCAAACATGTGGATGTCAATTATCATTTGAAAATACAATATAGTATCTGAAGTCCTCATTAAGATTATATAAGAAATAGTTAAAAATCAACTGAAAATAAAAGCTATATTTAAAATTTAAATTAAAAACATAGTGCAAATAAAAATGTCATTAATTTTATCCAGATGTAACATTTTTAATTGATAAAATAATTATATTCAAAATAAAATTTTAATTCCAATAATACTTTCATTTAAATATTCATTAAAGAAAAAAGATTCCTGTTTAAAACATTGTTAGATTGTATATTTTTGCTTGATAAAAGAATCATGAAAAATATTGATAAATCATCATTATTGACTATTTGGTATCTCATTTGGTCTGGACATATTGCTAGAAGAGATGATAATAGATGGTCAGTTGAAATCTTAAACTGAATTACAAGTGATTGTAAAAGACTAGAAAGAGATCACATGTGTGGTAGATGGATGAAATAAGGAAGTGTGTTGGGATGATATGGAGAAGTGAAGCTAGAGATTGAAGAAGATGGATTGAACTTGGAGAGACCATCCTGCAGTGGATAAATAATTGTTGAAAATGATGAATACGTTATTTTTTTTTACTGTGTTAAAGAAAAGGATATACTTTCTGAGAGTATTTTTAAAATTTGAAGGTAAAATTTTAAATTAATCAACAAAATTATAAGGAAATTAATATTACTTTTTATTTAAATTTTTTAATTATTTTTTAAAGATATTTGAGCATGGATTTTATTTAACCAATTTCTTCAGTTATATATTTGAAAATAATATGTGCAAGGTATTACAGGATTAAAACTCAAACTTTATTTCTGATTTTGAGATGCCATAAGATCTAAGAATCTAACAATTTAATTATTTAATATAATATTTATTTGTGTGTTCAATCTCACATGATGATATTTCTATAGAAATTTGTTCTCCGTTCATCATATTATTTTTTTTGAAAACCAATCAGTCATGAAAACAGTATACCTGTTTTTTTAAATTATAATAAAAAATAATGTTTCTAAAGCAATGTATCATTTTTTGTTCCTGAAATTCAAACAAGTTAACTGAGTAATATATTCATATAATAATATTCAATTATCATTGTTAAAATGCAAAAAAAAAAATTGACTTTGAATAATTTTTATTAATTTTATTTTTAAAACTAAATTTAGAATATTTATATGTTTGTTATGACATAAATGTTTGTTTGTTTTTGTTTTGTTTAATAACTTATAATTAGGAAGTTTTCTAATATGCACATATTTTAATTTCAGTCTTCAAGAAGTCAACCTGCTATTGGATTAAAACAAACTCCAAAGTCTAGGGTAAGTCAATTTTATTTGTATTGTTAGCAAAAACAACATAATTTTAATTATTCAATTATGATAAAATTGTCATTATTATTACTTAAATTAATCATATAATCAATAATTCTGTATGATAAGTCTTATTTCCTACCTATATTCAAGCTGCAACAATAAACTCAGCAAATCATACACAATATATCTTTACATTTTTTTTTTTTAAACATTTAGGAAATAATAGAAAAAGAGGGAAAATTATGTGGATAGATTTGCTTTTCAAGACAAGGGTTAAAATGATAATATAAGCTTACTTTCCAAATAGATGTTTTTAACACATTTGTCTTTTGCTATTTCAAGATGTTTTTGTATTTAAACATAATAGATAAAATATATTTAGATTTTGAAAGTCTGATATATCAATAGTTATAGATAAAATTAAAAACAATTTAACAATAAACTCATAGCATTTTTTTTAAAGAAACAGATTTTTTATAAGCAAAATAAGTAATTTACTAATAATCCTGATTAATTTTTAATTTAAAAAAAAGTTAAATTAGGAAAATATAACAAAAGTTAAACTTATTGGACTATTATACTATTAATTAATTATATATGATATATCAAGATATTTGTGTATTGCCTTAAAGCTGTTAAATTAGATCTTTCTGTTTGTATCTCTTCCTGTATCTTAGAATCTTTTTTTTCTTTCAATTTAACAATGATATTTTTTATATAATTACAGTTAATATTTTTTTTTTTGGTACTTACATATAATTTTTTCACTCCATTGATTGGAACTTGCCAGATGATTTTTGTTTAATTATCCATTTTCAGGAGCCTCGAAGTATTTGTTTGTTTTTTCTCAAAATTATTTTTTTGAACATATTTTACTTGTTAATTTTAAAAAAAAACATTAACAAATCAAATATAAATTAATGTTAAGTTTATATAATTATTAAATTTTTTTTATAAATACCATTTAGCACATTTAATTAATTATTTTTTCAAGGTATACTATAACATACATATTGCAAACATTGTCGTGATTTTACATTTACCACAGCATTTTCATTTCAGCTGTTGTTTAATCATTTCTTCTAACATTTTGCAAAAATGATTAAAATTTGGAATTTTTCAGTGACAGAAGAAGAGACAATAGAGTACTTTCAGAATTATGGGCTAATGCATATGTTTGTGGTAAGGTTGTGGCTGTTTTCTTGAAAAATATGATTATCATAATAAATATTTTGTACGGAATAGTGCATATGTTTGTGGTAATGTTGTGGCTGTTTTTTTTAATATGATTATCACATTTAAATATTTTATAGAATTTTATTTTTTTTTAAAGATGATTATAAAAACACAAAAAATTACATAAAACTCCAAATGATTGTTATTAAATAAAATCTAATGTAACTGTAATAAAATAAAAAAGCATGATGAAAAGAAAGTATAACATGAGTATTCATGTCAACCAGACAGCAATTATTAATAATCTGCAACTCATCACAAAGTATCCCATAATTCTGAAAATACTCCACTGCATCTTTTTTTGTCACTGGTAGATTCCAAATTTTAATCATTTTTGCAAAATGTTAGGAAAAATAATTAAACAATAGCTCGAATGAAAATGCTATGAACACGATAGTGATTGCAATGTATTAACATTAGTATATTGTAATATACCTAAAAAATAATTAAGTTTTCTGAATGGCAATTATAAAAAAACTATTAATAATTATTTAAACTTAATATTATTTTATATTTGATTTGTTAATATTTTTTAAAATCAACAAGTAACACATGGGATGAAATAATCTTGAGAGAAAAACAAACAAACAAACAAATACTTTGATGTTCCTAAAAATGGGTAATTAAACAAAAAAAAAACATCTGGCAAGCTTCTGGTAAAGGAGTGAAGGAATTATAGGTAAGTACTTTTTTTTAAAAAAATTTTGTGCTCCGTAAAGTAATAATGACAACAAAAATGGAAACAAATATTATTAATTATAGTTATTTAAAAAAAAAACTGTTAAATAGATAGAAAGAAAGAAAAAAAAAACCTGAAACTTATAAAAAGAGGAACGATTTGAAAGATCTGATTTAACAACTCACAAATAAATACAAATAATAATTGTAATAATAATATTGTTTTTTTTCCCTTTATTTGTATTTGTAATTCAAATTTGCATACCTAAAGTTGAATGCACTTTTCTTTTAGTGAAATTCACCACAATCAGAGTTATGATTATGGTAAAATTTACCAAAAATGCATTCAGCTTTAGGTTATACAGAAAAAAGAAACCACTTCATTACACAGATGAGCAAATGTATGCAATTTGAATATTAAAATGAAAATTAAAGAAATGTAAGAATTTTATGTTAAATGTGGTAATGAAATAAATATATAAAGGAATAAATATTGTCATGACTAGTTTGTTTTCTATTAACAAAATAGGTTCCAGTATACTTTATAAGAACCATGAACATAATAATTTGAATATCTATCTTCTATGCTCTTGACTTTGAATTCAAATCCTCTTTGAATATTATTAATTTTTTTCCAATTTTCACCAGGTTGAGTTTTTTTTTCTGGTATCCAAAATTGATTGGTAGATGATTATTTAGTTAATATTGGCTGGAAAATAAAATAATGATGAGTAACTGCTAAAAACTCCTAACACTGGACAATTGACATGCCACATTAGCAATGCATTCTCTTTTTTCATTGTGAGTTGTTATAGAGGCTTTTTCTCTGTTCTGGCTACTTAAAGGCTGTTTTATATTAATGTATATCATTTTTATAATAAACACTTATGAAATGTTAATATAGTATAAACCAAAATATCTATTTCAAAAATGAACATTACCCATATTTTAAATTCTATTTATATTTAATGTAAAAAGCTAACCATAAACTAAAATCTTTATTTTAGAAATGAATATTATATTAATTTTAAATTTGATTTATATTTAATAATTAAAATTATATTACATAAAATTACATATCTTATTATTAGTAGCCTTGTTACATTGGCTGTCTTCATCATTATTTTTCAATTATTATCAATTCCTTGGAGGGAAGAATGTCTTTCCAAGTGTAATCCAGTTTCTCTTATTTTTAGCCTCTCTTTTTCACAACAGATTGGCAAATTTCCTTTTTTCACCCATCCCTCTCTCATGTAGTCTTTTTCTAGGTCTTTACAATCTGTTGGGATCCACTTTTTAAGACTTCAACTGTCCAAATATTATCATATCTTCTAGCAACATGTCAATCCTAGCTACATTTCAATTTTTTAATTTTTTTCAATGACATCAGCAATATCTGTTCATTTTCAATCCCTTCTTATTATTCCTATCATATATCTCTCCACACTTTATCAAGTGATTTGATGCCTCTTCTTATGTTAAGAGTTCAAGTCTTAGATCCAGAAGGAAGAACTTAAAATGTATTATCAAATCTTTCTTTTTTAACACACAGGCATTATTTCTTTTTTCTATTAAGTTATTTCTATTAAAAGCACTCTATGCAAGTTTAATTAAGTGATTAAATTCATCCATTATGTTTCTGCATGTATTACTATGGTATTTGCAGTTGTGAACTTCTTCTAATTCATAATTATCAATCTTTATTTTCTTCTGAGAAAACTCATTGAACATTATATTATTTTTCTAGCAATTAACTTCAGTCCTATTTTCTTAATTTTCATCTGACAACTCTACCAATATTTCACGAATCTCTGAAGCATTATTTGCAAAAACTATCACATCATATATGAAATCTAAATGATTTAAATAATTTCCATTTACTTTTATTTACTTAGTTTCTAATTTTAAGTCATAAAATACTTCTTGTAAAATTGTTGCAAAAATTAGGTCTCAGTATTAATTTTATTAGTATCACCATGTAATATATATATTATTGTTGCATTTTGATAAATATTCTTCAGAATATGACTACTCTGGATCTTTGTCTTGATATTCCAATGCTTTAATCATCATAGAAATGCATATAGAATCATATGCTTTTTCATTATAAATCCAAAGTATAGTGGCAATGCATATTCATTGGATCTTTGGTAACTTCTCTTAGTACTTTAATGTGATCGACTGCCCTAAAATCACTTTTAAATCCAGCATGTTTTTTAGTTGGTTAAAATCTAATGTTTGGTATATATGAATTATAATAATCTTGGTAGATAAAGACTGATTGCTCTGTAATCTAATATCTTCTTTATGAATTTTCTCTTAATCATCTAGTAAAGTTACAATAATAATTATTTTTATTAAGATAATATAAACAAAATGAGAGATTCTGGAATTGTTAAAATAAGATGTTTAGAATTAACTAATTAAGTTTGGAAAAAAAAGAAATTTAGTATTGTAATATTTTAATTCATTTTATTGTTGCTGTGTTTCTGTGGATATTTTTAACATTACTAGCCAGGTAGTATCAATAAGTTTGTTTAAATAAAACTCCATATAAATTAAACTTTACAAACAAGTTTATTCACTTACCAAAGGAAAATAAATATAAATATAAAAAATAACAGTTCTTAGAAATTACTTTGTAATCTCTACAGTCCATAATTGACTCCTAATTCGGTAATTTACTTTTTCACAAGTATCACACATTTTACTAGTCCTTGTTTACTTGTGTTACGATTTATTGGGTTTCTTATCCACACACAATTAATACATATATGCTTATTACCATTACAAACTATAAATTAAGGACAGACCAGAATAAACTTATTGATTGACAGCCATATACACACACATTGTCGATTTCTGCAAAAAAAATTTATACTAATCCATCCTGCATAAACCTATCCTCATTAGCATATATTAATATTAATGGCATTCAAATGCGTGCATGATGTATGTAAACTTTCTAAAGTGTTAAATAATAACTAAGGAAATTTATCCATGCACTGTCTGATTATGATTATAGAAAACTTTTATTTACAATATCAATATATAACACAAATACACAGACAGTACAATTGAGAATATAGATCAGCATTTTTTCATACTTATATATTATGTTAGAGAGCCATTTGTAAGGAATGCACATGATCATAAGATTTTTAATCAGTTTTCATAAAAAACAAAAATATACCTGTAGAGATATTATATAGTGGGAAAGGGTATGAGTTTTTGCACTGGTGGATAATTACAATTGGTGGAGAGAAGCATATAAAAATATAAACAAAACAAAAATTAAAAGATGTGCAGTTTATTAATCTTGGAAATATTAATATGTATATACTTTTTTTTCAGTTATTGTATACTCGGAGCTTATGTGGAGAATCTTATAATGTGAAAATATTGCATCTGCCTATCATGCCTATGATCTGGGTTTCGAACCCAGGCCAAATAAAATAAGTTTTAAGAGCCATAAAAATTTTGCCAACCTAGTTAATCATTCAACATTAATTAGTAAATGGGTTTCTAGCTATCCTTAGTTAGAGAGTGCAATAAAGATGGAGAATCATTCTAATTTTATCCTCTCAGCCATTGGGAAACATGGCGAATTCTGCCCTTCACTATTTCTTTATGGGGGATTGTTAGAAAATCTTTTGTTCTGCAGTTGGTTATTTATTCGAAAGGCTATTTTATCTTTTATAAAAATATATTACCATCAGTCAGTCATTTATTTAAGGACTGATTCCATCATTCACTCTGGATTATACATTATAGTTTATGTCGCACACACATTAAATTAGCAATTATGTAATTAGACTTTAACTAAAAACTATATATATACGTACAAACTGTTCTTTGCATCCTGTCAGTTTGTAAAATAGTTAATATTAATTTTTATTGGTTAATAATATTTATTTCTATGCTAATGATTGGATTAAATTTGCATGGCTCTTGTTTTAATTGGTTATTTTTATTAGTGGAAAATTCAAAGCTTTCTTTTACATTGTTTTTTTTTATTATTATTATTGAAATGTTTAAAAGAATATAAAAATTAAAAAATTTGTTATTAGTGGATTGATGTTTTGGTTCATGTGAAAAAATTGATTAAAGTTAATAATGAGTGAAAATAGAATCAAGCCATTTGGAAGCCTCAAAGCTGTAAGTATTTGTATTTTAGCTTGCTACATGATTAGAAGTCACTATTTAAGACAGAAATGGAGATGAAAATGATAGGATGGACCGTTTAAGATTGCTTACATTTATTATTTTGACATTTATGGCCATATGGAGCACACATCAGTGAATTTTTAAAAAAGTTTTATTTTGATCTGTCAAGCTAACTTTTTAAGTAATTTATTACGGCTAACTCTTTCAATATGAGGATTATCAAATTGATTTTTTTTAAAACTAAAAACCTTTAAAAAAAAAGAATACATTTATAAAGTTAAAAAGCTTGTTAATTTTATATTTTTATCATATTCTTTACGTGGGTATACAATATATAATCGTATGGCTATTTTAATCTGGAGTCATGTACGTTTGAGTGCCATAGCCGCAGATTGAATACAACAGAACTATGTTGCTATTTTTTACATATTCAATTGAGAATCGATCCTGGAAACTTTCCGTTAATTTACTACTGTGTTAAACCGCTCTTGGCATATATATAATTTTATCATTTAAAATAATCTATACACATTTACGCGATAAAAAAAAAAGTAACTTGTTTATACATATGTTAGAATGAAAATACATTATTTGTTTTCTATTACCCTCACCTGGTCCTTTCTATATGCCAAAATTTATATCTTTCCCAACTTTTTTTTTTTTTACTGTTGACCTTGGCTCAATTTCTATATCCGGTAGCTACAGCTCCACCCTTTTAAAATTTCCTTCATGTTTTGCCAATTAGTAAAATGTACATCAGTCTCACATGAATCTCATTTGTAAAAGGATGCTTGCCTTCCTGTGTGATTATCAAAACATAAAGTAATTTTAAATAGTTGCCAAAGTGCTCACTAGAGGTCAAATCTTTTCAAGTAAGAATGTTAGTTTTGATTAAGATCTGAATAGTTGTATAAATTGCGATTTCTCTGCTTTATTATTTATTATTGTAATATGAGTAAAGCAATTTAAAATAGAAAAGTTTTACAAGTGAAAATGATATACTTTGGAACAAATTTATATGCTTGTGTATATATAAAATATATTTTAAAAAATCAATGCATAAATTTAAATATATTTTTTCTTAATGCTGAGTCTGTCTTCGACCAAGTCTTCCTTGCTTTTCTCTCCCATGTCTGAAGATGTCCATAAAATCTGCCTCTGCCAGACCATTCATCCATTCATTTCTGTGTTTGTTTATGGAGTCTTCTTTCCGATACTTCATTTTCTTTGCGCTGATTTCCAGTTAGTTATTGTTCCTGAAATTTCTCTTTATTCATTCACCTAACATATATCAATCATATTAGATTACTTTCTTCAGTGACATATTACACCCCCTCCCCACTTCAACTGCTTTTATGATCTCTTGATTTGTCTTTTTGTTTTCATCTTTATTTCCTCTCTGATTTTCTTTGTTGCTAGCAATCTCTTCATTTTCTTTATTATTGTCTATGTCTTCATCTGTAATATTATTACACTATAGTAGAATATCATAAATGTCTTTTCGTTTTCAGCAAATTTATTATTATTCCAAAGAATTCAGTTGCATATTTTTATTATTGCCTCATTTGGCCAATTCTTTTATAGGTCTCTCTTTTTGATGTTATAATTTTTTAAATAATTGATTTTAAGTAGTAAAGACTATTTTCCCCACATCAATAATCACTTCAGCATTTCCTTCTTTTGCAAAATATATAGTTTTTCCAAAATTAATATTTATTTCCCATTTGGTATATTATTTTATAAAAAAATAAAATATTCAGTATCCTTTTTATCCTATGCTATAATTGTCTAATCTTCCACAAATAATTAATTGAATAAATATCTATTATTATATAATTTTATATTTATTTGTTACATTTCTTCAAAGCCATACCATTATAAGTTCTCAATCAAGTTTATGTCATAAAAAATTTCTTGCAGTAGTTTTTTTGTCATAAATTTACTCTACAATTCTTGATCTATTTTCACATTTGTTTTGTTCATACATTCCCTAAACTGCATTAATCAATGAATCATCAGTTTCTGTCATTTTTAGTGCTCTCCACAGCTTTTAATTCTATTATCTCTGCACTACACAGCACAGGGCATTTACTTTGTCAAACATAATATTTAACTAATTAAAAATATGAAGAGTAAAGACAGAATAAAAATAATTCAGCTGTCCTGAAGATTTTTAATCTGAAAAAAAAAAAAAAACCTTTATTTTTGATTTTGATCAACATATATTTACTATTTTAGAATAATCTTTATGTATGTGTTTGTTTTAGAACTCAGATTTTAAGAAATTGGTAATTGGAGAAATTGCTTTACTGTATTAGAATAATCTATATGTATGTTTGTTTTATAACTTGGATTTTAAGAAATGTTTAATAGGAGAAATTGCTTTATCTTTGCAAAATGTTAAACAGTTTGTGTCAATTTTGAATTGAAGTTATAGAAATGTTTTTTAAATTTGGAAAGATTACTGTGTTTATATTTAATATTTAGAGAAGTATTTCAATCTTTTAGCATGTTTTTTTTGATGACATAAAATCTCTTAAATTCCATTTGTGAAATATATAAATGAATGTGTTTGAACCTATTGATAAAACTCCATTAATCTCTTTGAAGTTCGAATACAACTGGTTTTAGTGTAGGAATTTAGTAAAAAGTGATTATAAGAAAGCCATTTCTCATATCATAATTCTACCATTTGAAAGGTTTTTGATTGAATATTTAAAAAGGATAATCTTGATATGAGACTTGATTTATGTGGTAAAATTATGCCTTGAGGTAATGCTAATTTTGTTTATATATTTTCTGAAAGGAAACTTGATTGGTGTAAAATGATAAGGATATTAATAATGATTTCATAATAAGATTTGAATGAGTATTCAGAATTCTAGGGTAAATAAATATTTTCTCCAAATGCAAGCACTAGAAAAAAGCTGTTTTTAGAATATTTTAAATATAATTTCAAGTAGTTTTACACAGTTTTCATGAAGTTTGTTCCGAGAAATTATATATAACCTTTAATAAATGAATCTAAGATTATTCCTAACTTCTGTAGAATCACTTCAATTTGTAAATTGTTTCACTAGATTGAAAATTAGCATACTGCTTTTGTGGAATTATGGATAAGAACATATTTCTTGAAAAAGATATCCAATATTTTTTATATATTTCTTCAAAGAATTTATATTTCTGGAAATTGTTTGGGAAATTAAGGTATCCAATCTTTTTCTTATATTTCTTCAAAGAATTTATATTTCTGGAAATTGTTTGGGAAATTAAGCCATTAGATAGATATATTTTCTGGTTTACATTTCTGGAAGGACATTGAATATATTATATAATGCATCACACTTAACACTCTTTTTTTATCAACTTTTATTAATAATATTTGAATAGTTTTCTATGTTATAATCAACTTTAAGTCTAGCTTAGGTTTTTCATTTTTGTTTGTTTGAATCCAAATTTTTTTGCTATAAATTTGGAACAATCTTAGTAAATATTTTTTATAAAGCTGTTTTTTTTTTTATCATTTTTAAGAATATCAATATCACCATGGCATTTTTCCAATTCATATATCTTTATCATTTAGATATTTGGTACATAACTTTGCCAACAATTTTCTTGATGCTTGTAACTTATTTTAGTATTTTTATTTAAACATAACAACAGTAATCATAGTAAGATTTTTGTTGCTAAATATTTTTTTTTCATAAATATTTTAACAATGTTTATTACAACTTGAAAAATGCTATATTCTAATTACATCACAAGTTTTTATAATTGTATGTGTGTATTTAAAATAGCTTACATAATTTACTTTTTTTGGGCCCCAGGCCAAAATTATTGTTTTCTTTTAAAAATTAATATTTAAAATAATTTGAAAAGCACACAATTATTTATTCAGTGAAATTAATATTATTTATTTGATTTTAAATTGTATTATAAAAATATAAATATTTTCCCACCACTATCCAAATGTTATAAATATTGGAGAGTAAATATACTTCACCAATATTGTCATCTGATGGTTTTACTTTTATTTTAATATCCATTTATGATTCATTTAGCTATTTATAATAAATAAATAGTTGAAGTTATTTTAGATTATTAGAAAAGCTAAAAACAGAATAAAATAATGTGATTACGGTTAAGTATGAAGAAGTGAAGCATGATAATAAGATTATTTGGATTTTAAAATGGATGATATTAATGTAAAAATTATTAATATTTTTGCAATCTTTGATCTTTAATCAACAATTAAAAATTCAGCAATGAAGAGATTTATCATGGTGTAAGTCACATTAAAAAGAATAGTAAATATATTTAAATTGAGAAATAAATTTTTTTTAACTGTTTAAAATATGGTATTTTACAGGATTCTTTATTAAACAAAAGCAAAGAAAGTGAATTTGAATAATTACATTATAAATAATTTTTACTCTAACAAAATCATATTTTACTGGATTTTTATTAAAAGCGATGAAAATAAATCTGAATAAATAAATGGATTTTAAAGATCTTTCGTTTGAAAAGAATTGGCTAGGTAGACCTTATCCTGTTTTTGTTATATTATGAGATGTTCAAATTCATTAGAAAAGTGTATAATCTCAAAAAGGATGAGTATTAATAAAATTAATATGATCAGAAACAGTTTCATAATCATGACAATAAATATGCTACTAAAGATCTTGGAAAGCCAGCAGATAATAGATTTAGAGCAGTGATCTTCAACCCTTGGTCTGCAGACGGGTACCGGGCCACAGAAGTTTTCTTCCGGGGCCGCAGGAAAGTTTGTAATAACAAAATAATAAGAATTTAAACTTTTAATTAATATAAACAATTTTTATTTATCTCATTTTTACCCAATTAAAAAAAAAAGAAACGGAACGAAAACAAAATCTAATCAATAATACATAAATTAATTTGTTTTTTTAGTTATCACAGATGCTTATTGGGGGAGGGAGGGTAGAATTAAATTTTTTATTACTTTTATAAAAAAATTCAAAATTAAAAAAAAAAAAAATTATTATACAAACTCCATATATATATAATTTAATCTTCTATATTTTACTTTGTTTTAATCAGTTATAATAATTATGCTCATCTAAAGCTAAGCAGTTTACATCTTTAAGAAAATTTATCTATAGACTTCTACCGGTTGCTAAACCTTATTCTTATTTTTTCTGGGCCACGAAACCTTATTCTTATTTTTACCGGTCCGCAGGTGTGAAAAGGTTGAAGACCACTGATTTAGAGAAATACTTGTAATAGTAATAACTAGATTGGCTTTTGATTAGCTATGTGAAAAAATATGCAGCTTATTTTAAAAAAAATGAAATTATTAAAAAAACATGGAATTTCATTTAATAAGTGTCTAATGCAACCAAAATATGGCAAAGATTAAATTATTATTGAATTTATAATTTATCTATTTTATTTCTTTTCACCAGACTTCATTTTCATTTTTCATCACTTACTCATAAATCAAAAAGTAATTTAGTCACTTTTATCTTTGAGCCAAACCAACCATGATTATTTATAATGTAATGCTTAAATTAAATTGCTTGATTCATTAAAGTTGTATCCAGGTAGATTGCTGTTAGCTTAAAACTTTTTATAAATAACAAATTGGATTTTATTAATAATTTTTATTAGTCACTCATTACACTAGAGATTATCCAATAATGAATAATATTTCTGTAGTATAATTTTTATAACACCACTCTCACACAAGGTAGGGAATGTTTTTTATCCACTTTTAGCACTTTGTGGAGAGATATAATCATAAACATATCACCAAAGACATGTGAAAAAAATATATGATCCCCAAGATACATATTTTATGCTGAACCAGCATTCATCAGCTGGTGCAGTCCACATTCTCTTAATCATTATTCAATACATATATAGATATCAAATTACTTATTACACATTCAACAAATTAATTAAAATGTAGTAATTTTCTATCTTAATGTATATTAAATAATGAATATATGTGTAAGAAATTGTGATCTGGGCGCCTGATGAATGATGCTTCAGCATGAAATGTGCATCTTGGAGATCGTAGATCATTTCCGCATGTCTTTGATCATATGTTTATGATTATAACTTTCCACAAAGTGTTAAAAGTGAATACCAAAACATTCTCTATCTTGCATGTAATGAAAATTATACTAAAGAAATATTCACTATTGAAAAAAATTGGATTTAAGTTTGTATTTTAATTGTATTTCATTATAAATCTCCAATTTGGAATAAATCAGAAAACTTTTCTGTGGCAATAAAATTCTCTAATAAATCTCATGGTGTTTTCATTTTGCCAGCCAATATTATTTATTCAATACATGTTGAATAAGCATTTATTTTATAATGTCTTGCGGGCGATTATAATTACGATAGAATGACAGCCTGTTAAGCTAATTGCGCAGACGCTGTGAGAATGTTATTAATAAATGAATACCTTCGAACAACCACATGATATAGTATTTGTATAAGAGTAAAAAGGAATCCTCTTACCCTTACGACTCAAAAGTTTATATATGAGAAAATCTAAAGTAGTTGTAACAAAGGCGTGACTACATAATAGTCACTTTAAATTACTATATATAATGTCTGTATGAATGACGCCAATGAAATTTTCTAGAATTTACTAAACGCCACTCTAAACGAAACTAAATCATATACATGAATAAGCATTTATTTTATAACGTCTTGCGTGCGATTATAATTACGATAGAATGACAGCCTGTTAAGCTAATTGCGCAGACGCTGTGAGAATGTTATTAATAAATGAATACCTTCGAACAACCACATGATATAGTATTTGAGTCGTAAGGGTAAGATGATTCCTTTTTACTCTTATACAAATACTATATCATGTGGTTGTTCTTAGGTATTCATTTATTAATAACATTCTTACAGCGTCTGCGCAATTAGCTTAACAGGCTGTCATTCTATAAATACATGTTGATAAATGAGCATTCATTTACTCTTAGCTATGTATTCATTTTATATTTTTTAAAGACAAATTGATATTATAGATTAAGATCACTGTAATAATATTTGAGAAGCACTATCTCCATATTTGTATATGCAGTAGGTTGATAGTAAATCTATTCACTTATAAAGATATCTAAAGTCATATTATTAAATCGATTAACTTATAAGTTTAATAGCAACATAATTTACAAGCTTTTAGTTAGTAATTCTTAATAAGAAGGTAATCAGCCTTTGACATGTGCTATTCAATCACTCCATTAACTTCCTGATTTTATAGTGAATATGCAGGACTCACTCAAATCCAGATACTTATCTTGTTTTTGAGTTTGAGAGTTTTATGCATATTCACTATGACATCGATGAGTTAATAGCTTGATTAAACAGAGCATGTCGAAGGCTGGTTACCTTCTTATTAAGAATTACTATATAGAATAAGTATTACTATATGTAATGTCTGAAAATAAATCAAATTTTACAATCAGAAAAATATTGCCAGCGCAAAACTATTGTAACGCTATATGTTGTTTAATGCAGCAGTAGAGTGGCAGCCAGTTATTATGCCCATAATATTGGATTTGAGTTCAGGCCTAGTGAATTTAACAATTTTTTAGGTGACGAAGAGAACTAGAATTTTTCTTTCACATGCCAAAGTAACTAGTCGTGCAATAATAATATATAAATTATTTGTTTGATATTAGCTGAAATGTAGAAGTACAATATTAATATGATGACTGCAAAAATTAAAAAAAAAAAAAAGTAATTGTATTATGAGGCATCTTTTTCCACTGATGGGGAAAAGGGGTCAGAGTCCATGATTTATCTTAAATCACTTTAATTTCATTTTATCAGTTATTATATATATTTACATGCACACACATTTTTATTAATTTTCGTATTGCAACTCGGGTACACAATTTCACCTACATTTTTCTTAACAAAGTGAGCTATATTTGTAAAGCAAAGAATTAAAAACTCTAAATTTAGCCCTTTTTTTTTTTTTTGATTAAATACCGTTAAAATGTTTACATAGTGAAGGCAAAACATTTTTCTTAAAGCATTGCTCTTGTGTTTATTTCAGTAGTCTAGTTCAAAGATGCCGCTTTATGAAGTTCTAGTAACTTTTTACGTGTTGTTGTAAAACTTACCTTTAAATAAAATTTTGGAGTCTAGCCATTCTAATGTAAATTTTGACTTGATCTAATTTCTGAGATACCAGACTTAATAAAATTAAAACTGAAAAGGATTTTAGTGAATTGTGTTATATATGTAACACACGTACTTCTTGTATGAGTTTATATATATACTCTGTAATAACAAAATAAATAAAATATTTAAAATTTATCACTGAAATGTATTTGTAATCATTATTATTAGATACGATCAGGGTAATTTCCTTTCTGGCGATCGTTTAAATAAATAGTACTTCTCTAGGATAATTTGATCTGTTTTTTTTATTTTTCCAATTTGTTCAAAGGATCATTTGTTATTAGGATGATGGAAACCACTTTCATTTTCTTTTATCACTAAATTTTTCTAAACATTAAACTCGTTTTAATGATTATCATATATAATGACCAATATTCAATTGGATTATTTGTGCTTCGAGCAAGAATTCACTTCTGGTTTGATCAAATATTCATTTATTGGCCTTAATGCTTTCTTTTTCATAAACTTTATAGTTAAAAAGTATTAATAATTTTTAACGTTTTTTTATTGTCCAACTTTGATATCCACAATTAAGTCCCAAGAAACATTCAAACTTGAACAATCTGGATTTTCATTTCAAAGGTTATGCCCCTACATCAAAAAGTCCATTACCAAATTGGCTGCTGAATCATTTGTTCTAATCAAGATGATGACTTATTTAGCTATAATTTCATTCTTTTACTCTGCTTTTTAACTTTCCTAATATGAGTCTTGAGATCTATTGAATTTTCAATTTTTAGGTGATGTTGTCTACCTAGTTATCTAATTAATTTGGCAAGGGGGAAACAGTTTTATTTCACTAGAGACTGTTTCCAATTGTAGTTTTTATTAAAAGAGAATAACTGTAGTATCCTTTATTTTTTAAATAAAAAAAAAAAAATTCTTAAAACGTCATCAGTTATCTTCTCAAAGATAGATCCCACATACTATTCCAGATTATCTTCTCCCAAGTTCTTTTGTCACTTACTTTATACTTTAAACACCCATAACTACGTATTAATTTTTTTTCCTATACTTTTTTTTTCAATATTCACAATTTTTTTATCATATCTTCTGTGTGTCTTTTTTTTTTTTTCTAAATAATATCCAATCTAATTTCTACTCTTAAATTTCTTAATAAATTACTCTCACTTTTGTATTTAGTTGTCTTATTAAAAAAAATCTTTTATAATTGTAAGTGTATTTGTACATATTTTTATTTTCTTCTGTATCCATATTTAAATAACATTTATTTTATATAAATAGCAGATAGTTGAAATTAAATTGAAAGGCTGCAAACCTTTTACGCTTATTATAATTCAGACAGCCATCATAACATCTGATTGGCAGTCAGATAAGTATTATAATAAGCGCGAAAAATTTAATTTTATATCCATATTTGTAAATCCTTTTTTTTTTCTTTTCTTAAATTTTTATGTTTGTTGCACAAACCTAGATTTAATTATAGGGAATTTGAGCACAGACTTTCAAGCTCCCTTTAGCTATCCACTCTCTCATAAAACCAATACACATGACCACACACACATGAAAAAGATAAATGATCTTTAATATATATATATATTATGATGAACCAGCACTCATTATTTGTTCCAGATCATCATCTCTCACACGTTTATATATAATCAGTGCTCAATTTATATTAAGATAGTGAATCTTCAAGCTGAAAGCCTGGATTCAAATTCCTATAATTACATTTAAATTGCAAGTATATTAAATATGTGCATACATATATATGCAAACCTAGATTCTAAACAAAATATTTGACAGATTTTTATTTTTTAATATCTCACTTTAATAAGCAAGAGAATGGTCTTTAAGTCTTTTAATGTATCATTACAATTTTCATTTTGATTAAATCATACTCCTTTCTTCAACAATTTTTTTTCTAATTTATTTATTGTTATTTTCATCATCTGTTCACCAATTTATCAAGAATTACGAGCAATTATTGTTAATTATCTACCTGTATTTCTCATAACCAGGAATTTGAACCCATGAGAAACTTTTTCAAATGATTAAGAATTTCTAAGCAAGCCTAGCACATAATTAATTCATCTAGCCATGCAATTATTTATCAGTTACTGGCTATGTATCCATTATTTGCTACAAGATGAAATTATCCAACTAATATAGGTTGTTCATATGAGTATGAATATTATGGTGGTAAAACAAATGTGTGATTGTAGTGTAATGCAATCTTCATTAATAGAATTGTCATTTTCCATACAGTTTTCTTTTAGCATAAATTGTTTTATAAATTGTCATTTTTATTTAATAGA
Source organism: Epiperipatus broadwayi (assembly GCA_028023455.1). Taxonomy (NCBI): domain Eukaryota; kingdom Metazoa; phylum Onychophora; class Udeonychophora; order Euonychophora; family Peripatidae; genus Epiperipatus; species Epiperipatus broadwayi. The sequence continues at coordinate 2,362,470 of JAQFVV010000183.1, forward strand.
CTCATCTTCAGTATATCAACAAATTTTTAATTAGCGACTCATCTTTTTCTAATGCTAATTCCATTTTCATAAAAAATGACATGCATTTAATATGCCATCTAAAAATTAATAAATGGTCCAAAATGACTGGCACTATTTTTTCCATACATCAAAGCATTGGCTGGGAAGTGAACCATGACAACTGTCTGTAAGCAACTGCTTGCTTGCAAGGCTGCTGCACTGACCTCCTGGCTACAATTTTTGACTGGCACTATTTGAAATACCATATATATATATATAATTCTATAATATTGTTCACTTGAAAAGCATCAACACTTAAAACACTCTAAATCAAAAGAAAAGAGAAAGGGACTGATTTCTGAAAACAAAATTAAAAAGACAAACGTAAAAAAAAAAGTTTTATATTATTAAAGCCAAGCCTCCCTATTAAAACTCAAAGTATTCAAGAGATTGAAAGTCTTTAAGGTATAGAATTTCTCCATTCCTATCTTTAAAAATGTATCATTTGCAAAAGAATTTTATTAAATAAGTTCTTTTCTAATATTATGAAGAAAAAAAATTAAAATTTTTGTCAAAAAATACCCTGAACTTCACTACACTTAGTATGTTTAGCTAAGGAAGTTGAAATAGAAGAAGGGAGCTTTGAAGACAATAAAACTCATTGAATATTTTTTCTTTCATTCAGTTATCAATTGGAATTATGATCTGAAAGTTTGCAACTACTGGAAAATTTTGCAAACTGTCCATATTCATACTTAAAATGAAAATATCAAAAAAATGATGATTACTTGATTATGTTCACATTAAATACTAATCACTTGATTATGAAAGATCTATAAATATAGAACACAATCCATCTAAAAAATCAGGTAGCTGCACAAACACTGATGAAGGTCACTACTTTATCTCCTTTTCTAAACTTTTCTAATGCAGTGAATAGATAGTAACTAAGTTTTTTTTACCAACAACGTTAGATTTCTGCACAAATAAAACATGTAAGCATCATTTAGTGAATAATGGAGCCATACTAATAAAAAATACTTTTTATATCCAAATATAATTAAGTAATCTCTAATATACTTTATGTATTTTATCTGTTTTATTATATTGTTACTTTGACAAATTAAATAAATTTATTTTTTATTTAAATTAGATGGAAAGTTAAGATTTGCTAAATTTATTTTTTATTTAAATTAGATGGATAATTTTGATTTTTGAATTAAATAAATGTTAAATTGAAGACAAGCTAAATATTGTTTAGCATCTCTTTCTTTTTTTTTTTTTAAAAAAAGATTGTTTAATCTTAAAAATATTTTAACTCCTGCTGTGGATTCGTAACTATTGAGTTGAATATATTTTTCATCTTATACTGAAATCTAAACTGAGCTTCACTCTCTTTTAACAATATTTATTATTGTATTTCTATTTTACCTTATATTCTTATTGTTTTATTTTTACTAATATCTATACTGGCCATCAACAATGTAGGATAAGTTTATTGTCAATTGATTACAATCATATGAGAGAAAGCAATAATAATATATTCTGCATATTACATAGAAAATTATGAATATTAAAAATAAAATGTATGTTGCTATAGTCTTTGATTATAGATTTGAAGTTAATCAGTGTATCATAAGAAGAAGTAAAGATATTCTCTGGATTGTAAGTTTCTTTGATGTGGCTAGTTTAATGGTCTTTGATTGTGTAGTTCTAGATGCTATTAAAATGGAAAGAAAAATTTGAAATGATAAAAAGAAATTATCTACTGGAACCTGGAACATGTATATTATAATTCAAAAAACAATATGATGTGGTAAGATGAAGATGGATTTTTTTTATAAATTGATATCTTAAAAGTTAGTGATGTAAGATATATTGGAATGGACGATTTTGGACATGGAGAACATATTTCTATTATTCACATCTAGAATAACAAAAAAAAAATATTATCAGAACTATCATTAGATATATTCAAATGAATAATTGATTGGCATAAGTGTGATTTTATGGGCATTTAGTCAGCCTTATTATAAGTCTAGGTTCCAATAAATAAAATAATTGAAAAAAAAAGTTTTTTGATGTGATGTGAGCAGACTTTGATAAAAATTTGCAAGCAAATACTTCTAGAGTTGTTGTCTAAAATACTACAAATAGAAATTTTTAAAAAATGATGTTAATCACTATAGATATGAAAGCAGTTTTTGTGAATACAACAATTTTTTTATTGCTAATATATTTTTAAGAATTCAAGTCATTGATTATACATATGGATTTCATCAGCTAGTTGATAGTCATAGAAATTAAATTCTTGTCACCAGCAGTGGAAATATTTCAGTTTCAATAAAACACGAAAGTAAATGCAGATTGTAGAATAAGTCATAAATTAGTCCTGTATGAATTATAAATAATTCAGATGAAGATCTACAGGCTTGTTAATATCTCAAATATAATCTAAAAGTCATACTTATAGCATTTAAAAAACAACTTGCAAAATCAAATTGAATGTAATTAATGACAAACCAGATAATCTGTAGTTGCAAGTGAGTCAAAGAAATAATTAAAAAGAAAATGGAAAATTTTTTAGTAAAATGAAAAATTAGTAAATAACATTTGTATTTTGAAAAAAGACAAAAAATATAAAGATCTGATATAAAAATTTCAAAAAGTGTATAGAAAAAAAACAGAAATCTTATATATTAATATACATAAACAAAAACTTATGATTTATTGTGATATAGGCCCAATTAAACCGTATTATCATTATTATTATGGGAATTATGTTTCCATAATATGAAGATTAGTCATCAATAATATTTTTATTTGTTCTAATAATATTGTATCCTATTTGTTTTTGATGAATAAAATTAATTATTTATGGCTATTAATAAATGCAAATGGGAGAATTTGCAGTTAAAGAATTACTTCTTTGTCAGTAAAATAATTTTTTCAGTAACTTATACAAATATCAAATACAAAACTATATATGGATATATTATAGTTTTGTTTTAATTATTGTTTATTATTTATTTTGTTAATATTATAATTTAACTATTAATAACTAATAATTATAGATGAAAAATGGTGGAATTAGAAGGTTGAAATATGGACACAACTGATATGTTTGTTACCTGGAAGTGAATCCAGTCTTGAAACTGACAAAGTGCTTATCACTGATAGGGATATCATACCACACATCTATTGGTGATGAGAATCATATTTTAATACTATTGATTGTTTTTACATTCATTGTATCAATATTCATTTGATTTAACCAGATTAATCTAGGAACTATAGCAATTAGATAATAGTAACTGAATACTTGTTAGCATACTGGATTGATCATGGAGCAGATATCTAGAACTATTATAATGGTAAATAGTAATCATAATTAAACATTTTTGTGAAATCTTAACTGATATATTAATAGTCTAAAAGTGTGCACTGTACTTAAAAAAATATGTCAGTCAGTACTAAAGCTTTTGATTAATTTTCATTAAATTATAGATATAGTATAAAATAATATATATAAAATCAATAAGAATTTCAGATTTCAATATAGCTCTAATTAAATATAATGTCATAAACTAATATCCAGCTAAAAAATCAGCCACCCCCTTCCTCTAAACATATTATGTTAGCTTAAATTACTCTCATTAAATCGATCATAGATTTAAACACCTAATCACCATGCTAGGACTATCAATCTAAATTTTTAACTATTCCAAGAGCCTAAATATGAAATAATTTGCACACATTAATATATTTATGCTGTTTTGAGTCACTGTTCTAATCTTAAATGCACAATATCATGAAAAAGAAATGATATGTTTGTTATTAGCCAGATACCAGCTTATGATAGATTTATGTTTGCTTAGAAGTATGCTAAAATCCATATTTTGATTATTTATTTTATTACTCATTATGAATATATTCAGAGATTTCCCAACACCCAAGGTTTTAGTTATCCATAGTATTAATTAAAAAATAAAAATATTATGTCATAATTTTACATGCATGTCCTCTCATATGACTGATATCATGAATTATCTCATTCAATCTTTTTCTTTTTCTAGTCACTCAGTCATGTGATTATTCTATTTCTTTCTATATAGTGGAGCCTCAATATTCACTATTTTGTTTCAAATATGTACAATATATGTAAACTTTGATTTTAATACAATTCACCTGGGTCTCATTTTACGCGATAGATAGGTTCCTCAGAAAACACACGCGCAAACAAAAATCGCGCAAAATTAGACGTAACTTACATTGAAAAGGGAAGGATGCGGTCTGTGATTTTTCAAAATTCGCGTAAAAGCAAAGCGTCAACGTAAAATTACTTTAAAATTCGTGCGCAAAAAAAATAAGAAAATATAATATGACTAATAAAAAAGTTCAAGTTTGAAAAAAATTGATACAAGACAAACTTTTTTTAACTATAATATGTAATTTTATTCAAAACAATATATTTTTATGCAAAATTTACAGTAATTTACATTTTTTTATACACGTTTTAATTATTATCGCTATTTGCCATTAAACAGGTTCATTTGCAAACTGATAAAAAAAAAAAAAACCAGATTCTTCTTATGTGATGTGATGTAGCTACTCCGTAAATGAAGTCAAGAATCTCTCAGCAATTATACCAAGAAAAACTTGTGTTAGCTACTTAATTTTACATTCCCCAGTCTAATTTTTTTACATATTCTGCTCCATCCCATTTCCACACATAATCTTTGTCAACTCTACAGCCTTTATATCATGTTGTGGTAATGGTTTTCTGGTGACAACGTATTAGTAATTAATCTAACAACTAAAAATTAAATTCTTATTTTTGTCTTTAATTTTCAATTTTAATTGTGCCACTGCTATTACTCACCTTTTAAAAATAAACTTGCGGACACTAAATGATTAATAATTGATTAAGTTCTTTTTTAAAAAGCAAAAACAGAATGTGATTTAAAATGCAAAATTAACTCGCACAATGTTTGAACAAATTTACATTATAATCTTATAAAATTTAATGTGTGTATACATAAAATGTGGAAATCATGATTTTAATTTCATTATTGCATAAAATCTTACTATTATAAAGCACTGAAAATATTGAAATTACTAAGATGAAAGTCGAATTCCAATAATGTGCTATTACTTACAATATAACGTAAGTGCTCGAAATTTATTATATAAAGTAATAGCGCATTATCGGAGTTTGACTTCCGGTGAAACACGAATCGCGTAACTTCAAAATCGTGTTAAATAAGTCCACGTAAAAAGAGACCCAGGTGTACATATTGTAAAGGTATGATATGAGGAAGTAGGTATAAGGTATAAAGTTGATTTAAAAACACCTATCTCATATATATTTCAAAATGAAACACCTATGTGAGAAATCTATAATTTATAGGGCCCACAAGTTAGAGACTATTAATATTTATGGAATATGCTTGATGATAATAAAGCTTTATGCATATGTATGAAAATGTAACTCCGTCACTAATACTATCACAGTCTGAAATTATTTAACTAGTAAATATTGCTAGCTCTTATAACTAAATTGACCATCGATAAATATATCTGGTAATGTGAATTGGTATTCAATTGCTCCCATCTGAGTAATATAAAATGAAATAACTAAAGCTAGATTTTAATTTAATAGATAAATATTTTATTTACATTGGTAACTCGAATGTTGGTCATAAAATTTCATGTTAAAATATCAATAGCTTACTAGTAAGTGATGTTAAACAAGGTATTTAGCATGAATTAAAGGGAGGTACACACTTAGCTTACTTTGGCTGATAATAATTTAATATTGAAGATTAAAACTTATTATGGTCTATGTTGGGATTAAATCTAATTAAGTTATCTTGGCAAGTATATCATTCAATAATTAATTATCCTTTTGTAGTTTAAGGCAGCTTCTTTGAATGGAATATGTAACTATGATTATTTACTCTATATAACACTATACATAAAATCATTCTTTAACATAATTCAAATAAAACTAAAAGCAAAACATAAGACATTATTGAAGCACTTAGCATTTAAATATTCACTATACTGCGGAAAATGGTCAAATTGGTATAAGACTTTGTAGATATCCAAAATGAAATGATAATAGCTCTAAGAATTTAATTGTAATCCCTGGGATAATCCAATATAATCTATTCCTTACTATTTTTATATTTTAACTTCTTTATGTATATGATAGATGGTTTATAATTAGGTAATCCACTTTCAATGGATATATAAATCTATCCAAGGGTAAATTTTAATAATCACTGATTACTGTGTTATCTAATGAGCTTGTAGTATCATAATTCCTTTTAATATCAGGTGTAAGTATTCAACTATTTACTATGTTATCCACAAGCATAATAATATAGATGTTAGAATTCCAACATGTGCATAATAAGTATGTTTCCAGTAGGATATAATAAACTAATACATCTGGTAGATGGTGATATGGTCTCATGATTAAAGTTAGGTATATTTGATTTTTTATATTTTAATCTCTTTCTCTAGTGGATGTTTCTTAGAGTAGTTGTATAAAATTAATTTGTTTTCCCGTATGAAATTGGCATTTTATTTTATTTATGACTAACACTTTATTCCTAATATGTGTGGAATTATCTCATTTTATATGCTTATGTTCCAAATTCAAATGGCAATTTGAATGCATATTTTACTAAAAGCAAAAACAGTTTTATAACATGCTGGAAGTCATGGTTTTATTTGTTAATTGATTTTAATTTAAATCCATTGCTATTGCACCTCATGCAGTAACAAAAATTGTATGAAATTATGGCCACCTTGATAAAGAAGCTATAGCATTTATATTTGGAATAAAAAAGTTTGATCAATATTTATATTCACAATCTAGTAGGATTGTACTGATCACAAGCCTTTTTATGATATTGTCAAAAAATAAACAACTGCCTAACCATCTAGGTCCATGTATCCTGCATCAAAATAATGTTATCAACATATGATTTTGAACTATCTTAGTAAAAGGGAAGTTACAATTTATCCAAACCACTTCAAACACTTTTTAGCAAAACTCTTTATTTGTACATATATACATACACCTACATTTTGACTGTCCTGCAGTCTTCTTCAAAACTATGATATAATAAACAAAATACATAACTATATTAAAATAGTTAAGATTTTACTTCATTAACACTTAAATAAATTAATATATATATGTGCTCTGCACACAGTTAATGAAGCTATTAATAAATTGTCAAAATTTATACTGCCAAGCGCTTTCGGGACAGTCTACAGTCCCATATTCATGGAGTTATTCTGTTAATAACTGTAAAACTATGCAAATTTTATGCAAATTTATATGCAGATGTTACATGGACCATTTACGAGATAGGGAATAGCAGGCCTCTCTTCTGTTGATTGCCGATGGGTCAGCCGCAATGAAGTAAGCTTCCCTAACTTTTCATTTGGTGTCGTTTGTTTCAGAGCAAACGACACTGGCTGTGGTAGGTAGAAAAGCTTCTGGACATGCTTCTCTACCTACCACAGCGAGTGTCATTTGCTCTGAAATAAATGACACCAAACGAAAAGTTAGGGAAGCTTACTTCATTGCGGCTGACCCATCGGCAATCAACAGAAGAGAGGCCTGCTATTCCCTATCTCGTAAATGGTCCACGTAACATCTGCATATAAATTTACAGTTATTAACAGAATAACTCGCCATGAATATGGGACTGTAGACTGTCCCGAAAGCGCTTGGCAGTAAAAATTTTGACAATTTATTAATAGCTTCATTAACTGTGCACAGAGCACATATATATAACTATATTTAAAAAAAAATGTAAACAATAAAAAACTAAAAACACTATAAAATATATGTAAAAAAAAACTAATAAAACTGAAATAAATAATCCAACTTAAATAAAACAGTTAATATAAAATAAAATGTACAACATAAATAGAAAAAATATATAAATTATACATGTGTATTCCTAACTGTATATATATATTCAAGGACAACTATTAATCTAAATATATTATCTATTTTATCATTATTAACAATCTTCTAATTATTTCTATTCTTCATAAACTTAAACTTTATGGTTATTAACTAATATTCTTTTAATTTTAAATCATGTAATATCTATTATTTCCTTACTTATTCATCTGTTAAAAATAATATTTTATATTTATTATTATTTTTTAATATCTAAAACCTATAAACATTATAATCTTTGAATTTACCCAGTTCATTTTAATTTCTTAAAAAAACAAAAAAAATAATAATAAAATAATAATAATAAATATAAAATATATTTTTAACAGATGAATGAGTAAGAAAATAATAGATATTACATGATTTAAAATTAAAAGAATATTAGTTAATAACCATAAAGTTTAAGTTTATGAAGAATAGAAATAATTAGTAGATTGTTAATAATGATAAAATAGATAATATATTTAGATTAATAGTTGTCCTTGAATATATATATATGTATACAGTTAGGAATACACATGTATAATTTATATTTGTTTTCTATTTATGTTGTACATTTTATTTTATATTAATTGTTTTATTTAAGTTTGATTATTTATTTCAGTTTTATTAATTTTTTTAAAAATATATTTTATGTTGTTTTTAGTTTTTTATTGTTTACATTTTTGTTATATAGTTATGTATTTTGTTTTATTTTGTTCATTATATCATCTGAAGAAGACTGCATGACAGTCGAAACATAGGTGTATGTATATATGTACAAAAAAAGAATTTTGCTAAAAAGTGTTTGAAGTGTTTTGGATAAATTGTATTTATAGGATATTACAGCAATATAAAGAAAAGTGTGATTTTGGTAATATTTATAAAAGGGATATTCTATTTTGTTTGCTAAATTACTATAATGGTCACATATTCAATTCAATTTATTTGTCCATAACGTTGTCACAAATGCATGAATAAATAATCAATCAAAATAAGATTGAAATAAACAACTAGATGAAAATCAGTTTGATAAATATTATAATATAGTTATTAATAGTTGTTCATTTTAATTGTATTTTGATTGATTGTTTATTTTTATTAATTTTGCATATGCTCTGTTGAGAATACTCTAGGAATAAAATCTCACATGAGTGTTGCTATAATTAATCATATGGATACATTTCATTTACAGACCTTAAACAGTAAAGCTGTAAGACAGCAAAATCCAAAAGACAACTAACACCAAATCCTCATAAAATGGATTCATGAAGAATGGCAATATTATAGACTGAAAATTCTGTTGTTTTTTTTAATTCTAGAATACCCAAGAACAGCTATTAACATTGAAGAAATTCATTCAAATAAAAGACAGAGTGGTAATTATATCTCATGGTAGACAACAAATTTTAAAATGAATACACTACTAAGGCAGTGAGTGATCTATGCTCAAAAATTGATGAGGTTATTGAAAAATATCAGACATTGTTAGTTATAACTAAGCATAGTCCTGCCAAAGAAAAAAAAAAGCTTTATACTAACTATAGCTTATCACTTTTTATATTAGAACTTATGGCTGTCACTTTCAGGTGAGTCATGTTCAAAGCAGTTGTACTAACAGAAGCATACACGTTACAATTTTTTATACTGCCATTTCATCTTTGTACTGCATTGCTTGTTTATTCAATCTGTCTCTAGCCACAGAATAAGCACATATTGAGTATAAAAGAAGCTGGAATGTGTTAATAAGTTTTTGTGAAATATCAGTTCTCTCATTTATTGTAAATCATAATATTTAAAATGATCAAATCACTTTCCCAAGCATTGTTTTTTCAGCAATGCACTCTGTGACTAAATATGAAGTCGAGTATGAAAGAAGCTGGAATGTGGTAATAAGTTTTTGTGAAATATCAGTTCTCTCATTTATTGTAAATCATAATATTTAAAATGATCAAATCATTTTCCCAAGCATTGTTTTTTCAGCAATGCACTCTGTGACTAAATATGAAGTCGAGTATGAAAGAAGCTGGAATGTGGTAATAAGTTTTTGTGAAATATCAGTTCTCTCATTTGTTGTAAATCATAATATTTAAAATGATCAAATCACTTTCCCAAGTATTGTTTTTTCAGCAATGCACTCTGTGACTAAATATGAAGTTTGAACTTCACAGAGGGCGAAGCTGAAAAAACATAACGTTTGGGAGGTTGATTTGAATATTTATTTTATATTTGAAATTTTAATTAGCAATATGCAGTTAGATATTTTCTTATAATATTTACATATTCTTGAAAAATATTATCTTCTTAATAACTGAAATACAGGCTTATTGTATACTATATCAATAAAATATATAGGGTATATGAGCACATACTTACACAAGACTCTCCACTCTATCTTATGACACTGATACACTTGAACACATATATGTCAAAAAGATAAATAATCACCAATATCCGTATTTCATGCTAAACCAGCAATCATCACTTGGTCCAGATTGTCATCTCTACACATATATGCAATAAGTGCTCAGATATATATTAACATAGCCAGTTTTCATACTTTCATGGACAGGCTTCAATTCACTCCACACTGCTATCTGCCCACCCCTCGTATATGTATTAAATGGATTATGTCCTATACATGAGGGGTCAGATTGACTTTAGGTCAACATGGGTGTGGCAAGAATCTCAGCTTTAGGGTGGCCTTTGAGCGTAATTGGATGGGTAGTTGAAGAGTAGTTGGAGTGTGGAGTGGATTGAAGCCTGTCCATTAAAGTATGAGGATTGGCTATTAATATATATTTGAGCACTTATAGTATATATATATATATATGTAGAGATGATAATCTGGACCAATTGACGATTACTGGTATAGCATGAAATACATATATTGGTGATTATTTATCTTTTCGACATATGTGTTCAAGTGTATCAGGGTTATGAGATAGAGTGGAGAGTGGTAGATCGTGTGAAAGTCTGTGCTCACATACCCCATATATTCTCTTTTTAAGAAAATTTATCCTATACATATCTAATATATATTTATCAAATTATTTAAAAGATATTAAAATTATGCCTCTTTTATAATTGAGCTTAATGCTTTATATATATTGTAAACATTATTTTATTTTTATTCATTTATGCACTTTTGAATTTTGTTTATAATTCAATGCATTGAAAAGCTAATGGAAATAAGGGAAGTTTTAAATATTTTTTTCGCCAGATTTTTTTTTTTTTTTCCAAGTAATGTTTTTAGTCTAGATAAGGTAAAGTTGATTATTTTCACATCGCTTTACCGACGTAAGTTTTAACAATGAACTTTATTAATCATCTGAAAGCATTTCTATGGGGAGAGAGAGTAAGTGTTATTTTTAAATTTGTTTACATTATACTATATATAAATATTATTTTTACTTTGTTTTACTCAAAAGAAAAATAAGATCTGAGGCATTATAAAGATTTTTTTTTTTTAATTTTATTATAAAAATTGTTGTTTAAAAAAATACCAGTTATATTTTCCCTTTTTTTTTACGTTAATTTTTAACATTTAAATGCAACTTAAATGATTTATTTAAAGTATAAGGTCATAAAAATGCTTTTTTTAATTACCATTTTTTCCTTTATTATCCTCTTCATCATTGCCATCTACATCTTTTTTAAAATATGTATACATTTTTGATAAGGGCATCTTGATGCAAGGTAGCGGATCCAGAGTTGGCTTGTAGCTTAATATAACTCTCCATTAGTGACCAATAAATGAATATTTATCAATTCTTAACCAGAGGGTAAAAGAAGGATTAAAACCTAAGTAAACCTTTAACACTATAAAATCTTCCATAAGAAATGTCTTTTTCTTCATTGTTTATGAGAAACTACGCTATTTTTTAAAAAAGATTGGTCATTTCTCATTACAATTTATTATGAAGACTATCTATCAAAGCTTGATATATAAATAATTTAATTGATCATTATATAAAATGATTTAATTAATAAATACATCAATATGTATTAGTCATTTTTCTTTCTAAAATAGTCCATTAATTCTAGTATATAATTAATTCTCATTTTTTAAAATAAATCTTTACTTCGAAAACAAATTTGTATTCTAGATCGATAGTATACTATTCTACACTCCCGTCTGCATTTTGACCATCTATGATTGTTTTTAAAATTATTTTTATTATATATTAATTTATCAAGTTATTTATATATTAATGAGGTTTATTATATATAGCTTGACAAATTAATAAATAATCGGAACAATAAAACTTGAAAATAACCGTAGGAGATAGTCAAAATATAGATAAGATATAGATTAAATGTAATATAGATAGAAATATGAAAATAAATTTGGTTCATAAATTGAAACAAAATTTATAAAAAAAAAATTAAGCACTATAATTCTATTTAATTAGTTAATCATATATATATTTAATTTTGGAATTGATCCACAAACATTTAGCCTTGACTCTGCCATTAACATCACTATATTAAATTACTAAACATCACATGATCACTATCTCATACTAGCATATAATTGTTATTAAACAATTCAAAACAAAACATCCTTCTGGCATTCATTGATTGCTCTTGTTAACACAAGATGGCATTACTATATGGAGAGTTTTGCTTTGTTTTGAATTGTTTTATATTAAATTATGCAGGACATAAGGTTCAATCTTAATATCCTAAACACTTGAACCTTTTTTGGGGTTAAAATAATTCTTTATTAGTTGCTTCTAGATAATGTTGACTCTTGATAATTATACAATTCCTGATAATTACAGATTATTTTTTTATCTAAAATAATGTCAACTTCTTGGTTTGTCAGGTTTCTCTATGGCATATTCTTTGTTAAAACAATAATAATTTTTTTTTTCACATGTAATAGTGACACCTAGTGCAAGTAATCAATAGATGCTAGAAGGTTATGTGCAGCACAATTCCTGTCCAATTCAATATCACCAGACTAGTTTCTAGCTTATGACTTTCATCAATGAGAAACTTTGGATCTGGGAGCAATTTATCTAGATCTTTGGATCTAATGCACCATCTCTCCAGCACCTATCTTATACAATTTTTTTTTAAATTATAAGACTATAAATCCAAACTGAAAACATACTGTTTTTAATCTAAACTAATCTGCACCTATAGTTAGACAGATCTGAAGCCAGTTTAGTATTTATATATTTTGATGGCTTTGGTTTTTTTTTAAAAAAAAACAGGTATCTTTATCATTTGTCTAGGATTGATATCAATCCATTATAACATTGTCCAGTCATCTTTTTCTTTATGCTTACACAAGCTGTTACAGCAATAGAATTTTTTTCTTATGCAGTGGTATAATATAGTGCAAGTTTAAAAATCAACATTATATGTATCACAATCAGTATTCAGGGCTTTCCAATACAATATTCTCTAGCTATAATTGATTACTAGAGCAGTGGTCTTCAACCTTTTCACACCTGCGGACCAGTAAAAGTAAGGATAAGATTTCGCGGACCAGCAGAAGTTTACAGATAAATTTTTATTGGGGGGAGGGGGATGAGAAATATGTTGTCAACACTGAGACAAAAGATAGACACCAAAGTTACTTTTTGTTTGTTTTTATTTTTAAAAAAATGTAACAGAAATTGGTTTTAAAAATAAAAGTTTTAGTATTTTAACAGTATACAAATAAAGCTTAAAAAAAATATTGCCTTATAGGCCAAAAAAAAGTGGGCGTATTTTTAAACAAAAAAAAAAAGAAAACGAAAAAGTCAAAAGTTTTGATCTTACTATATTTTGGGGTGCTGGGGGTGTATTGAGAAATACTTTGCAAAAGTTAGAAACAGAACTTATTTTTTGGTTTTTATTTTTAAAAAAAGGTAATAAAAATTGATTTCCAAAATAAAAAATTAAAGCCAAAAAAAAAAAATAGCCTTATAGCCAAAAAACCCCATTAAAAATGAAATATTAAAAGAGAGAGTAGAAAAAATTTAAGAGATCAAAAAAAGTCATGTTACATTTTATTGTTTTAACAATGCTGACAAGCAGCCGTGATTGGCTATCAAAAGACAACTGGAGTTTGTGTAATAAAAAACTTTTTTCTACCCCCCCCCCCCCATAAACATCAGTGATAAATAGAAAAACAAATTAATTTATGTATGATTGATTAGATTTTGTGGTATTTTTGTTCTGTTTTTTTTTTTTTAATAAATGTGCTGAAAAAAAAAAATTGTTCATATTAATTAAAAATTTAAAATCTTATTATTTTGTTATTATAAGCTTTCTTGCAGTCTAGCTGCGGACCGACAGACAACTTCTGCGGCCTGGTACCGGGCTGCGCCTGGTGGTTGAAGACCACTGGAGCACACATCTGTTGGCATTATTGCACAGGAAAAAAATTGCTACTGCTTTAACAGATTGTGTAAACATAAAGGAAAAACTGATCAGATGATATAATAAAGGTGACTATGTTTAAGACACTAAATTATATCAATAGTGAACTGATTTCAGATCTGTGTGCTAGGTAGATAGATTAGTTTGGATCAAAAACATTAGTGTGCTTTCATTTATCTCATAGTCTTATAATTTAAAAAAAAAAAGGTATGGATGCTAGAGAGGTAGCGCATTAGATCCAGAAATACATGGGCGTTGCTTCATGATCCAAAGCTTCTCACCGATAAAAAGCTTTAATCTAGAAACTTGTCTGAAGATTGAATGGATAGGGATTGTGATGCTACCAACCTTGTAATATCTATTGATTACTAGAAATGGCATTACTGTATATAAAAAATTGCAACGGTTTTAACAGCTTTGGTGAAAATGAAGAAAAACGTGATCATTTGTATTTATATATTGGACTATTTCCATAATCTAATATTAAGTATTGAATATCTTTAAAAAAAATTTAACTTTATTTAAATATTCCAATTATATTCAACATGTTAATATATGTACAATGTTTTGAGCCATATTATTTTTTTTCTTCAGGTGTTGCTGACCTGACCAGTGACAGTACTAGCATGGGAATTGAACCTGGACACTTAAATTCTTGAATATTGAATTTTAAGGTAATACTCTAACCAACTGAGCCACTCTGTTACTATAAAATTCAATATTCAAGAATCCAAGGGTCCAGGTTTGATGGTACCTCTTGAAATGTGCATATACTAATCTGTGTGTTATTACTAGAATTTAATATTATTAAAATATTTAAATAAAGTTAAATTTTTCTAAAAGATATTCAATACTTAATATTAGACGATGGAAATAGTCCAATATATAAATACAACTGAAAATTCCATCATCATAGGCTTTCAGGAAAATATGTAATCATTTGGTTTAGTGCTGGAGATTTTTCTCTTTCAATGTCAGGCTTTTCAGGCATTAAAAACTCTGATGAATGTTTGTATATTTTTTTAAAAGTGATAACATTTCTATTTTAAAGTTTGTATAAAACATAACTACAAACATTATTTTTTTAATGAGCAAATTGGAAATATAAATCTTGTTAATGTGGTATGTTTTCCTGAAGGTTTGTGATCATGGTATTTTAATTGTATTTATATAGTGGACTATTTTCATCATCTAATATAAGTATTGAATGTTTTTAGAAAAATTTAAATTTATTTAAATATTCCAAATACATTCTGTTGTAAGTTATATTATACAGGATATCAATAATTATGCGCTTATAATGCTCGTTAAAGAAGTTATATATATTATTAAATTTATTTAAAACTTAGTGCTTTCAAAGCTCTATGGCTTCATAATCATAGCTGTCTTTAACGAGCGTTATAAGCGCATAATTATTGATATATAATTTATGAGAAGTTTATAAACAAATTTTCTTTATACAGGATAGTGTATGCACAATGTTTCAGGAAGTATTATTCTCCTCTCTTCTTCAGGTGTTGTTGGCCTGATGAATGATGTATTACAATGGGAATCAAACCTGGACTCTTAGGGTCTTCAATATATCATTTTAAGGTAATGATCTAACCAACAACTATTCTGCCAAAGGCAACAATCATTAGAAATTTCTTATACTTATCTATAAGTTTCCTCCTGATTTCTTCATTTTTTCCTAAGGGTAGAGTTGATTAGTATAGTCATACTTAGGTTGACTAATGGGGTAGTCTGCCATAGTCATGTGAGCAGCTTCTTTAAATTTTCTTCTTTGTACCTTTTCTTCGCTATTTAATATTGTATTTTTCCCAATTGAATATATGCTCATTAGTACATACATGGCCCGCTACCCCTCTCTTCTAATCATCAGTCTGTGTTCTTGCAATTGCTTTTCAATGGAGTAATTGGTCTTACCATATATGTTCTTCCACATTCACATATTTCATAGATGCAGTTTTTGCTTTTCAGCATTTCAAGAATTTAGGCTTTATAGATGTTAGAAATCCTCATAGTGTGGTATTGGTCTGGAAAGCTGTTTTATTGTTGTACTGATTGCTGCTCATGTGATGATGGCAGACAACCTCATAAAGTCATCCTAGTGTGACTATAAATAGTATATAAAAACCACTAACCAACTTTGCTCTTTGAAAAAGTGGAGAAATTTAGGAGGAACCTCATATATAAGTATATGAAATTTCTATTAACTGTTGCCTTTGGCAAAATGGCGCAGTTGGTTAGAGCATTATATTAAAATTCAATATCAAGAATCTAAGGGTCTAGGTTTGACCCTCACATGTTAGTACTGTTGCAGGTCAGGCCAGCAACACCCAAAGACGAGAGGAGAATATTACTTCTTGAAACACTGTGCATATACTAACCTGTGTGCTATTACTAACAGTTGAATGTATTTGGAATATTTAAATAAAGTTAAACTTTTCTAAAAACATTCAATACTTTTATTATGATGAAAATAGTCCAATCTTCAATTTAATATACTGTATATGTTATCTATAAACCTTGTGAAATGTTTTTAATAAGTGCATTGATAAAATTATAAAAAAATTAAACCAAACCACCTTTCCTATTACTTTTACAATATCAAGGGTCAGATTGACTTAAGGTCAACACGGGTATGACTATATATATAATATTGGCTTCTCGAGAGCTTTGAGAAATCCATCATCAGCATTTCAGTGATATGGATGGCTGAAGAATTGAAGAGTGGAGAGGATTGAAGACTGTTCATTAAGGTGTGTGGACAATTGTAAGAGATTAAAAGTATATCTTCCAATACTATACTTGTATTTCAATGTTTATTTTATTAAAATTAATCAATCTGATAGTTTTGATTGACCAGCAATTTTTTTCAAGCTAATTAATACAGAAAAGGTGGTTTGATTTAAGAAATGGGAACACTGAATTATTAGGAGGAGGTGGGTATTGGTTATTAGTTAACTCTGAAGAAGATGGCGGGTCACTTAAAACTGTTTGATTGATTAATTTGATTAAAATAAGCATTATAAAAGTAATTGAAAATATGATTTGGTTTAATTTGTTATAATTAATTTTTATTTTTATGGCAGACTATTATCAAATAAATTTTACTATTAAAAAAAGAAACTAACATACCAAATTGGAAGTGGGAGTGGGTCGGAATAATATTAGTTTTTGTTGTCATTTTTTAATTATCAAAAAACATATACTTAGTTTCTAATTACATGTTTAGTAATATAATACAACTTCTTCTTTATTGCTCAATTTGGAGTAGATGAATAGAGTAATCTACTCCTTCTAATAGAGATGCTGGGGGAAAAAGGAGAAAATTATATATTTTAATTGTAATTTTACCTAATACTGAATGTTTCTTATAAACGTAAATAGAGGGATTTGAATTCAGGATTTTTTAGTCTATTCATCCTCAATTTTACCAGAACACAAGACCACACACATGCAAAAAAGATACATGATCCACAATATACATATTTTGTGCCGAACAGGCACCAATCAGTTAGGCCAGATAATAATCTTACACACATATATACAATCAGTGTTCCATCATCAGTTTCTCAATGAAATGTATGGTTGAATAGTTGGGTGAGAAGATTGAAGCCTGTCCATTAAAGTTTGATGAATTATTATCTTAATATAAACTGAGCACTGATTGCATAAATGTGAAGGAGCTTATGATTTGGCCCAACTAATGAATGCTGGTTCTGCATGAAATATTCATGTTGGGGATCATGTATGCTTTCTGCATGTGTTTTGTTATGTGTATTGGTTGCTTGAAATGGAGTAGAAGTTGAACAGACTGAAAAATCCTGAGTTCAAATCTCTATTCTTTCTATTTACATATTTTAGTTGGTATATATCTTCTTTGCTAAATAATGTCTTGTGATGATTTGTTTGAAACATAACACATCCATGATTTATTTGATTATTGTTTGTCATTACTTGCTATCTTTCAAAACAGCTTAACACCCCACATGATTTACTGCATTTGTAGAATTATGGACTCTAGAGTCAAAGTCCATGGATTGCAGCTGTGTTACCACTTCTCAAACTTCCTATAAGCACCCAAGTAACAAATCATTTATTTAAATTACCCTTTAATTTTGCTTATCATGCTTAAGATTTCCTCATAGCCTTTATGCTTTCAAAGATTTAAACTAATTTGATTCTAATGGTAGATAATTTCTGATATATGCACACACAAATATTTATATACAGATACTGCATTAAACATATATATTTCATGTTTCAGCTATCTAAAGGAATACTTGGAATCAAATACATTTGAATTTCGGGGATTACTGTGTTATTGCATATACATATAATTTAAAGGAATATAGCAATAGCTTGTATTCTTTGCAATCTTTATATTTACTGCTAATAAAGTAACATTTAATCAAAGATTTAAGCCTTACATGTTTGAGCTAATTTCAAAATGTTGAACGTTGTTTTTTTTTTTTTTTTGATACTGTTATCTTGATTTTAATCCATATTGTTTGCTGCCTTTAGAGACTTGATAACTCAAGAGTAGAGCTCTAAAATCTGTTATCTTATTCTATAAATTTACTAAAAACAGAGTCTGATAAAAAAAATTATCTTGACAATAAGATTACCATAAATCATTACTAAAAGTTAAACGTTTCTGTACTAATAATGGTTTTATATAAATAATAATATATATATATATAGCAAAAAGTAAAAAACAAATGTCAAAATTTTTTAAAAATATTATTATTGTTTGTATATTTTTATCAGAGCTTTGAATATTGATAAAGTTACTGTTGAAAGATTAGTACTATCGAATTTTCAGACAATTAGATGTTATAATAATACATTAACACTTACATACTGATGAAAATGTGTTTGTTTCTTTTTCTATTATAATTTAATTAATATTTCTTTATAGCTACATTTTAAGAATTTATTGTTACAGTTTGATTTACAAGTTTCAAACTTACTTACAACTTTGACACGTTCACTCTAAATAAATACAGTAATGATTATCACTCCCAGTTTATTAAACTGGAGATTATCTCTAGCCCAGATATAAACCTTAAACCTTAGTTAAAGATTAATATGTATTTTAAAAATAAATAAATAAACATACATGAAGCAATTCAACTTTATGAGCTCTGAAGTATATGGTAACTGTAAATCTGGAATTGCATTTTTTTAAACATTAAAAAGATCACTTCAGACTAAAATTTATAAGAAGTTCAAAAACCTGAAATGACAAAGCTGAAGTTATGATTAATGAACTCTAGGTTTCAAAATTCATGATCATTACACAGAGCGTTGAAAATCATTTATTATTAGATACAATTATTCAGACATGAGAACACAATACTTTTCATCTAGTTACTAATATTATCTGTATAGTTTAGAATAGTTTTAAAATGGTGGACTGAAATGCTGAAGATTTTTGGATTAACTTTTATATAAGAAAAAACAACAACTCAATCTTGTCATGGGAAATGGTATGCTAAATCTCCAATGGATGGCCTAATGGCATATGATCTCCCAAGCAACTATATTGCATCACTGATTTTTAATTACTTTTATAATATTTTAATTTTTTTATATAACATAACAATTTTTATTTTCAAAATACTGTTATGGTTTTTTTTTTTTTTTGGAAGTAATTCTTAAATAATGAAAAAAACTTTTAACATTAAGCAGCCATTCATACTTCTCATACCATTTTATCTAAAAAGTCAATATCAATATTTAAAATACAAGTTATTTATATATTACATAGTGTTGTATGATTAAGTAATAGATAAACATGTTCATGAATTAAATATGGCTTAATAATTCTTTTTATATAAGGGATATTCATAATAATTTTACAAATTTGAATGATGTTTTACATTTAACCTCTAAGATAATGGGTTTTTTTTTTGTTTCTAGTAACAATATGTATAACAGTCTTAAGACTCATGGCTTTTTGTGTATATTTTAGATTTAGTAACTTTTCTAATGCTTTTTAGCGTCACTTATTCAAAGCTAACATTGTAAAAACATATATTTTTTTTATATTAGATGTGATGTGAAATAAAAATTGCCTTTTTACAGACATTCAGAAGTTTCAGTACATAAGTCATGGGTTTAGAAAACTTACTAACTAAATTAAACATTTCTTTTCTTTCAAAATATTATGTACCACAATAATTTTTCTATTATTAAATCAATGATGAATCATTGTTTTCTTTCCTATCCCATTTTAATAAAAATTCTGGTTTGATAATTACAATATATTATCCTATTTCCTATTTTTGACATAAAGTCTTAATGAATAAGCGCTATAAATCTCTTTTCCCCTCTTTTATTTGTATGTTTAACCCACTCTCCATGACATTTATTTTGATTCTTTTTCAATATTCTTTCCTCTTCATATAAACCACTAAAGTCCCTAAATTTGTCTCTGATAACAATAATTACTTAATAATATTTTAATACATCTTTTCATAATATATATACATATCTATAACATAATCTTTTAATATATTTTTCACTATTCTACATTTTTTTGTAACCAATTTTTCTAGCTTTTTTTTTTTTACTCATCCTAACTATGTATCTTTAATATGCTTTCTATATATTTATCTTAATTTTTATATAAATACATAGAAATAAATTCACTATTAACTTTGTATATTGTAAAACTTTTCATGTTTAACTATGTTTTAATCTCTTCTCACAATCCAAATAGACATTAATCTTTAGTTATTCATATTTTATAGCTTTCCAAATATTTATACATAATATAATTAATAGTAGTAGTTTCTATTAGTTATGCATGCTTCAAAAGTTAATTCTTGAATGCATTAATCTGCTATGTTAAACAATAAACATCACATGATCAATACGTATAGGGAGTTCTGCCTGTTTTAACTATGTTAAACAAGTATGTAATATTATTTTGATCACTATTACATAACAAGTAGAATTAAAATCACGAATTTCATTTTAATATACAGCATAAATATTTCACAAATTAAAAGTATAAATGATTTTGAACAATTTTATTTATTTTTTGATTTATTGATGCAAAGTTTTGTCATTTTTTTTCTTCATTCCTCTAACTTCATATTGCCATTTCTGTCTGAAGTGAAGACAGACTTCTTCCTCTCACAATCTTATTTTGTCTTTCATTCATCTGAAGAAAGAAAATGATGTCTATACATCATTAATAATTCAAGCCTCATTTTGACATTTTGTTGTTGTCGAATTACTCTTAACCATTAATTAAGTTTTAATTTTTATTATTTTAAAATGTTTATTCGAAACAAATTGTAATTTTATTTTTTAAATGTACTTCAAATTTGTTTTAGCATTTAAAATTGATGGATTTTCAACGAAAAGTAATAGAAGCTGTCATTTTAAGAAATTATTCTTCGTTTCCTAAAAAGTTTTAAAAACTATTATTATTTTTACACATGAAGACAGCATATTAAAAATGTTATGTGTATATATATAGTCATATATAAAATGAAGGGCCTTGCAATATAGTAGTTAAGCATTTAACTTTACATCACCTAAATTCATATTAAGTAAACCTTGGACATTTTTACATGCAAGCATAAATTCAGGTAATTGTCACATAACCAGCTCAGCAATGAGATAATTAATAAATAATGGAGGATATCTAGTATTCTTAGTTAGTGGATGAAAACAAAAATGGTAGATCCTCACAGTCAGGAATTTTTGATAAACATGAGGAATAAAGCTTCTTTCAATGCTTTTTTTTTTTTTTTTTGAAAACTGTTGAGAGAGGTTTTGGCACTAAAATGAGCTGTTCAAAAGCAATATAGCATTTACCTTAAGGTGAATACCTCAAACTGATATTTAATGATTAATGAAATTTTATTATATATTAATAGAAATATAAACTTAAAATCACCCTTATAAGCCAACTAATTCACAACTTAGAATTTCATATTACTTTAAATAAATGGTTGTAACTTGATGAAAATTTTTTTATATGCTGTTTTTTTCTTGCCAATACCCTTTGTATGAATCAGATGGAAATAACAGTCACTGCTGCGGTCCTTAGGTTCATGACAAACCATGAGAATACCAAAAGTCATTCATTTTGCATTTTCCTTTTGCCAGTCATGAAGCATTTCATCACAATTATGACACATAATATGAGGAGCCCAATTCTTGGCTTGATCATGAAGGGGAACTTGAAAATAGGCAATATATACACATTTCACAAATGAAGAAATATTGCACCTTTAACATTGAAGTGTGTAACAACCACATATATAACAGAAAATGTCAGGACTATTCTTACATTTACACCTACTCAAAGAAGCCATGATTCAATATAAACACAAAATAAGAGGGTGTTTTTATCAGATAATATTTTTTTACATTTAAAAACAACTACAATTATGTAAAAGTGATGTTTGTAAAACATTAATTGCCTTGTGATTATGTTCAATCCAAAAATCGTTGCTCTTTAACTCCAATTTGAAAACCAATGCATGTCATTAACTGTAACAAAAAGAAATTAAAATTGCATAAAAACTAGAGCATGCACCAAAAAACAAATTTCAGATTTGGAAACAGCAATAAGGAAATATATAGAAAAAGTTCTAAAACCTCATGCAACAGAAAATGAAAAAAAAATTGTGCCCAGTGTACAAATCCAAAAGCATAATGATAACTCATATTCATTTGTCTTTTCTATAATTTCTCTTTAATATCTGTATATGATGTACTGTACTAAAACCACTTTTAAATCCAGCTTGTTCTCTTGGTTGGTGGAAATCCAATGTTCTCTGTAGATGAGTTGAAATTATCTTGGTATAAATTTTGTATAAAACTGATAAAAGGCTGATAGGTCTGTAATTTCTAATATCTTCTTTATCACCTTTTTTAAACATTAATATTAATACTGCATTCTTCCAATCATCTGGTACATCTTTATCATTTAGACATTAAGTATATAACTTTGCTAACAATTTTTTATTTCGTCACCTGCTTCTTTTAATATATCAATTATAATTCCAACATTACCTGGAGTCTTTCCTTTCTTTATAAATTTAATTGCATGTCTCACTTTTTCACTTAAAATTCTGGGCAATTCAGAAGATATAATAGATATAGGAGATATTTCTTCTTTATTACTATATAATTCTCGCTAGAAGTTTTCTACCCATTTCATGATGTCATCTCTCTTTTTAGTAATAATTCCATCTGTTTTTCTTATTGCAGATATAAATTTCCTACCAATACCAAAATGTTGTTTTACACTCTTGAGACTTTTATTCTCCTCTACAGCTTTTCTTGCTAGTTCACAGTTATACTTTCTTATATCATTTTCAACTCTTTTCCACACCATTTTACAAAATTCGAGATATTCAATTCTTCTTAATGCATAATTTTTGTATATTTTGATATTCCTTCTTTTCTTCATAAATTCTCTAGTCTCAGTATAAATTTTATTGGTCAATTGCTGCTTTTTTCTACCAGCTATCTTTGTTACAATTTTTAAAAGTGTATCAGTTATTTTCATATTAATTTCATTCAAATCTGAATCATGTTCAAAATCTACTAATATTTGAAACCGATTTGAAAGTTCTAATTTAAATTCATTAGAATATTTCTGAAGATTATGAATATCAACTGTAAATATTGTTTTTCGTAATAATTTTTGTTTCTCTAGCTTACATCTTACTAATTGATGTTCACTTCCTGTGTTAAATTTATTAAGAACATTACAATCTTTCAATATGTATTTTCGGTTAGTCAAAATATAATCCAATAATGCTGTACCTTCATTTGGATGCTTGCAAGTTCATTTCTTTTTAACATTTTTATCAAAAAAAAAAAAAAAAAAAGAATTTATAATATAAAGTTTTTTTTATGTCCTCTCTCATTTCTATTATTGTAACCAAATCTTTCATTTGTTTATCAATTCTAGCATTAAAATCTCCCATAACAATTTTAAAATGTTGTTTATTCTGATCAAAAGTCTTTTGTACAACCATATAAAAATCTTCTACTACTTTATCACTATAAGAACTTGTTGAGGCATAAACTTGAATTATCTGCATTTGGTATCTGCTATTAAGTTGTATCACTAATCTTGGCACCCTGTCTGGTACATCATCAATCTCCACAATGTTATTCTTCCACTTTTTATTTATAATAAATCATACTCCACTTATATTTCCAATATTTGTGCCTTTTTAATAGAGTACATGTCCACTATTTAAATCAATTGTCTCTTCACCTTTTCTTCTAATTTCACAAAGTCCAATAATGTCCCATTTAATATAAGAGAGTAGTCTACCATTGTAAATATTTAAATAAAAAGTCACCATCAAATGGCATCCTGGGTCCATAATCAGGGGATTCTTAGCACCCTCTGTCTTCGGCCACCAACTGTTGCATTGGTTGATGAGTTTACAGACTCCTGGGAATAAACATTGAATTTAATACCATAAGTATTGTTTATTGTACCATGAATGCACTATACAGTACTTTTTAATACCCATAAAGATTTTCAGTAATATGAAAGGGTGAAAAGTTGGAGAGTGGAGAAGATTGAAACCTGTTCATTAAAATTTCAAAGATTTGCTGCTTAATATAAACTGAGCATTTATTATATATGTGTGTGCGAGACAATGATCTGGATCAACTGATGAGTGCTGGTTTAGCATGAAATATGGATATTGAAGATTATTTATCTTTTTCACATGTATATGGTCATTTATAGAATGGAGTAATAGCTGTTGGAAGCTGGAAAGTCTGAGTTCAAATCCCTTCGAATTACCTTAAGTTCAATATAAACAATACTTGTATTTAAATATTACATATATATAAAACAAGTGCTTTACGGTACAGTAATTTTTAGTACACACATACATATATATAACAAGTGCTTTACTTATATAGCATGCATATTATAAACAAAAATTAAAAAAAATAAAAATGTTATTAATAATAACTCGAGAAAGCACATTTATATATATACAATCGTGTGAACAATTCTATTTCGTAACTATTAAATACTTATATCATACATTTTCCTCAATTTTTTTAAAAATTATAATGAAAATATTGTGGTAGCTTTACTATCAGCAGATGCACTGGTTATTTTAATCTTTTTTTGGATTGTAACAGTTTCAGAATCTATACAATCATTCCTTATTTACAGTTAATACTTTGGAATTATGTGATCTAGATTTTACGCTAAATTCTTCATAGAGACTTAAAGCTTTCTGATCAATAATAAATTCACCCATAAACATTTTTAAAGTTCATTTTCATTTAACCGTAGATGTAAAACTTTTTTCATCATAAACAAACAAAAAAAATCTTATTTTAATTATAACTTTTGCTGTTTCAGGGGCTGACATGAATTTGATTTTTTTAATAATTTTTCTGAATAATAATTTATTCTTTTGAAAGTTATGGCCAATTGAATATGACATCTTATTTTTTTTTTTATTTAAATCAAATTTTTTTTCCCCTCATTTAATGAAAATATTTTATGGCCTTTTTTTTTTTTGAATTTATCATTCAAGGCCTACAAGTACATTACTAAAGATCTGCTAATATATATTATATATAAGACTTAAAATAATAACAATAATTGCAAATAATTTTTTTTATACGTGTGCTTATAATTACATCAATGATTACTTAAATTATGAAGAAAATATTAAAAATTCATATTTGAAATTTCAAAATATTAGATTCAACAAGAAAAAAAAACACATTGCTGTACATAGATAAGCTTATGAATTTCAATGATTTTTTTTTGTTTGTTTATATTTTTTCTATTTATTTCCTTTTTTTATTTTTATTAACTTATTGTGCAATTCATGGTTCTATTTTACAGAAAATAAATATTTTATACTTATACACATATATAGCAGGCAAAAACTGCTGTTTTAACCTCTGTTGTCCAAAAATACATATAAACAAAAAAATAAAAACATTAAAATGCTTATGATTTACAAATTTGTATCATTTAGAGTCTGGCAGCAACCATTTATTTAAATCTTAGAATATTCTTAATAAGTCTTATGTATTCATATGTTAATTACATTTTCGTCATATGTTTTACACTTTTTACTTCCAAAAGTTTGATGTAGTACAATATTTGTTTAATAAAATGTTTTCTAAATTTAAAGTTAGAAACTTAATAAAATTATTATTATTTTTTTACTTTTCTTAATTAATAAATAACCCAATGGTTTTATTTCTCAGGAGTTTCTAAGAAGTTTGAACATTTAAAGTGACAGAGTTAAGCACCCTATATTGACCTTAAGTTCCATAATCAGCCCTTCTATCACTGAAGTGCTTTAATTAAATGAAAGATATTGATTTAATAATAATAATAATAAATGTCCAGAAGAGACTATGTTTAAAAAAATACAGTATTTATTACCAAAATAATGAAAAGAGAGAAGCTTGTCCTCTTGAGGCAGTTAAAATTATAACCATATTAAAAAGTAGTTATTTTAGTAAAATCTGAAAAGGCATATGGATTGAAGATATGAACTAGAAAACATTTTTTTGACAGCCTTATATTGTATCAAAAAGCTTAAAATCTGGTTGGAGATTATGGCTAAGGTTATGAAATGGATAACTTTAAATCATTCATTATTAATAGGGAGTGTTTGTATAGATTCTGAAGTTTATATGGACTTAAAATATCACAACAGCTGGAGAAAGTATATCTACCATAAACAAGTCTGCAACTATAATTTTGGTAGAATTTATAAATATTTATTGAAGACTAAAGATATTGTCATGAACAAATGTTTAATTGCAATAAAACAGAGCTGTTCTTATATGTCAATATCATCAGAATGTTATTATTATTTAAAAAATAATAAATATACAATATAGCAAGATTTATTTTCTTCAGTAATTGTGAATGACTGACCACACTCTTACTGTTAATATGTAAATGTGCTCTTACAATTGTTCATAACTTCATTATTATTACTTTAAATTTTTGTATATACTGTAATCTTATATATATATATATATATATATATATATATAAGATTTTAGTATATACATGGTCATTATATATATATATATATATATATATATATATATATATATAATGACCATTAATTAAAACAAAATTGTAATCTTAACAAATATAATAGTAATTAACTATTATAAACAGTCTTTCAATCCACAGAAGTACTTTCGGTTAATTTCTTAAACATGCCTCAACTGCCATTAAATTAAAAAAATAATAAAGTGGAAGCAAAATGTCATCAATTCAAATCTCATGAATCTTATATTTTAATGTTAGCAGCTTGTCTATTATTTATTAAATGCATTTTATCTCTATTTATAAAAATTGCCTTCTTAATCTTTCTTTTTTTATGGTTTCTCTCTTCATGAAGAATTTTCATACTTTCAATATCAAATTTAAATTTATATTTCCTTTTTTTTTTCACGATCAAAAAAAAAAACTGAAGCAATCATTAAATCACTATTATGCTTACTTTTTACATGCTTATATAACAATTCATGCTCCTGTAAATTTTTTTCAATACTGCATCTCAATTCAGCTATACATGATTACAGACACTCACACAAAAAAAATTGATATACAATATTACTTTTCTGCTTGAGAGGTATGACATCCATGTTAATAAATTAGTGAATAATTCTAAGGATGTTATACCTATCAAGCAGAAAAATAGTATTGTATAGCAACTTTTTTGTGAGTGTATGTTATCATATATAGGTGAATTTAGGTGCAGTATTGAAAAGAGATTAAAGGAGAATGGATTGTTATATAAGTATGTAATAAATAAGACAAATGGTGATTTAATGACTGCTTCAGTTTTTTTTTTATCATGAAACAAAATGTAAATATAAATTTGATATTGAAAATGTGAAAATTCTTCATGAAGAGAGAAACCATTATAAAAAAATAATTAGGAAGGCAATTTAATAAATAGAAAATATGGCATTTGAATTGATGACATTTTGCTTCTGTTTTATTTTTTGTTTTTTTAATTTAATGGCAGTTGAGTCAGGTTTAAGAAATTAGCCAAAAGTACTTCTGTGGATTGAAAGACTGTTTATAATAGTTTATTACTGTTATATTTATTATGATTATATATATATATATATATATATATATATATATATATATAATCATAATAAATATAACAGTATATATATATATATATATATAAACATTACAAGCATAAAGCTAAACTAGTCAATATAAAATCAAAACTACCCCAAATCTAAAATTAAACCAGACCAGCATAAAAATAATATTAAAACACAACCTAAGGTTTCACTGCTACAAGAAGACTTCTCAAGTGTAAAGAACTACAAAAAAAAAACCACACATTATCTATACTATTAAAAACTACCCACAAATCCATTCACTTCCCATCCACCCTTAATATTAAAAGAACTCTTAAATAAGTTAATTGCTTCAGAATAATAAATTTTCAATAATAAAGACTCTTTAATTCTTCTTTTGATTTCATTTCTCTCAAAGAAGACAACCTTAGCTTCATTAAAATCAATAGTATGGCCTGTATCTTTGTATGTCCATGAAAAAGATACAGGCCATACTAGTGATTTTAATGAAGCTAAGGTTGTCTTCTTTGAGAGAAATGAAATCAAAAGAAGAATTAAAGAGTCTTTATTATTGAAAATTTATTATTCTGAAGCAATTAACTTATTTAAGAGTTCTTTTAATATTAAGGGTAGATGGGAAGTGAATGGATTTGTGGGTAGTTTTTAATAGTATAGATAATGTGTGGTTTTTTTTTTGTAGTTCTTTACACTTGAGAAGTCTGCTTGTAGCAGTGAAACCTTAGGTTGTGTTTTAATATTATTTTTATGCTGGTCTGGTTTAATTTTAGATTTGGGGTAGTTTTGATATATATATATATATATATATTGTAACGGAATAACGTTACATAGGGTTTGAACCTAGGAAAGTTAAGTATATATTAATGACGAAATAAATGACAGGTACAAAACTTTTTAAAAAAAAGCGATCTTGTTTAAAAATGAACGAGAAACAGCCGTGTCTAAAGCAGATCGCAGATATTCAGGAGTACCTGTCAGATTGATTGAAATAAAATTAAAAAAGTTTTTATTTTTTGGGGAATTAATTTATTATAATCATTATTTGTCAAGTTTGCTTTTTGTTATTTCGTTTTAAACTAAAAAGGGATATTTTAAAATTATAATTGTAGTAAAAGTAAAAGCTTATAGAAATGATTTTGAGAAAGATTAAATGCTCGACTTTTAGCTAATGTAAATTACATTGTTCTCGTAAGACACGCACACACGTATGCATTCAAGGTGTGAATGAATATAAGTTTGTTAACTGAGATTGCAATATGAGATTGTCTAAACATAAGATTGCCTTAAGCACATGGATTGAGTAGGACACGGACCCCAACGACAACTCTAAGAACATGGAACTCTGGGGGGAGATTCGATCCTCAGATAAGATCCAACCCATATAAATATCAAGCAAAAAATGTTAAAAAAAAAAGACAGAGATATAAAATATAAAATGTTATGTTAAGAGAAGCTAAGTCAAATTATCAAATTTTTGTTCAACTTTCTCAAAATTCAATTTAATTCAAATTACTTCGTTTGTGCTATCCGTTTTCAAGATGATCGATATGAAATTAATATTTAGAGCGTCGACTGTCATGAGGGGCTAGGAAACCCTTCAGTGATTGATCGACGCTCCGCCACCAGAACATCTCCGTCGCTATGAATACTTAATAATATTACCATCTAAAATTAGTGCTCCAACCAGTTCAATAATGTTCCGTGAAATACATGAATCATCCTGATTTATTACGCTCAACTTTAAAAGAAATGAACAACCTCCTTATGGAAAACATCATCTCCCATGTTCAAACCTCCACTTAATTAGAAGCAGCGGAAGAATAAGCCAAAATCCTAGGTAAACACTTTATTTTTTTTATGCTTTCATTCATTCCATACGTAAACTTTTAAAAGAGGCAATCTCATAATTAACTAACTTTGATTTCGTAAATTAAACTATAAAATATTCCGTAATTCATTATATTTAAAAATTTATTATTGTAACTTATTATTGTAATCTCAGCCTTCGTAAGATCAAACATTATGCAATTCCTAAAAATTTAAATCTCAGGACTTTTCAAATATGAACTTTGATCCTAGTTATTATCTTATAATTTATAACACTTACCTTCAAAACTGTAAAAAAAGAAATTTATATTCTATCATCCATATTTTACGATATATAATATGTTCTTTTCTGTGCGAGTGCGTAAATGCGTGTGTGTGCGTGTAAATAAAACTTTTAACCAATGTGCTTTTTTTTATATTCAATAAATTTGTTCAGTATTTAAACAAGTCGAGCATTTCTCAAATCATTTCCTATAATTAAATCTTTATTCTATTTTTCGTCTTAATTATTAATAAAGTTAGCATTTATGCATATAGTTAATTATATTACTTTAGATTTATCTTTCTTAAACTTTGTTGCTTTTTTTGTAAAATGTCTCTTACAAACATCGTGCCGTAAGTCACGATGTTTATTTATTTATTTATTCCGTAGTTAAGATAGATTTAATAGTTGGGAGGGCCTATTATAAAATATAAATAAATGTCAATAAGTTGTAAATATAGCTGGAGTAAATAATTCTACCGGACGGTATGATATAGGGGGGATGATCTTATAAGCTTCTAATTGTTTAGAGATATAGACGAATAATCGTATTGGTCCCAAATAACCAATGACACGGTCCAATGCTTGGATCGATCAGTTAGTTAATCAAGCATCTTCTCCATTGGTTATCATAGCGTCTTTTACCATAATAGTAATTTTGAAACAATTACAGTGCGACCCTGAGTGTCCCTATTGGTCCATGCTGGGAGTTCGAGCTTGTGGGCGGGATTAGACTTCGAAATCGTTTTGACATGACGTAAGGTGATGCGAGAAGTTAAATTATAATTAAATCATCGTATCTGGCGCCCCCTTGTATTGATAGTGAACATTTATCGATAGAAGAAAATAAATAAAGCTTTACGCTATGTCATGTTTGTTTCGGAATCACAATCCCTACGTGATCGGATGACCAAGCGTCCCGGTTACAATTGGCGCTTCCAACGTGAGGCTAAGACAAATGACGCTTCCAAACGTGAAGTTAATACAAATAATGTTTTAGAGAAGCAAACCAAAATATTAGCCAAAAGCGGCCGAACCTCGTAAAGGACGAAAAAAAAAATTTTTTCATGTAAACAAAAACTTTGGACGAATACAAAGGGAGAAAAGGAAAATAAGTAAACGGAACAAAATACAGCGATTCACAATATCGCAAACCTTGTAATAAAACATTTGGAGCCGGAGCGAAATAAAATAAATAAAAAAAAAAAACATAGCGGGAGATAGAGGCGCGGACGTCGATTAATCACTTGTATCAAAAATAAATCGAATATTAAACAGGATGGAGGGAAAGTGGATTAAACTCGAACATTTTAAAGGAAAGGGAGACGAAAGCCCATGTCGACATGTGGAAAGTCTGAAGAGGTTGTTCTCTTGCGGGCAGTTTAGTGAAGAATCTAAGATAGCGATTGCATGCAGCCATATCCAAGGGGAAGCAGTGGAATGGTGGGAGGCGATGAAAGAGAAACCGGAAACGTTCGAAGAATACCAAAGAGCCATAATGGGAAGATATTGGGGACTAGCCCAACAAGAGAGGGAAAAGTGGGAAATCGAACAAAGCAAAAGGGAAGAAGATGAAACATACAGTACCTTCATACAGCGACAGGTGGCGAGATTAAGAAAAATAAATAAATATCAAGTACCGGAAGAGCTGCAAATCAGGATAGCAGGGCGCAACCTACCCAGGGAGATTAGACAAGTCATTGAGGGGGAAACTGAGATAACACGAGTGTTGGAGATATTAGAGGCAGCCGAAAATGATGACTATTTTAGCAAAGAAGGGAATGATGGGATCAGGATAGCTAATATAGCACAAGATGAAGGGGGGGAAGGACCTCGGAGGAAACAGGAGTGCCCGAAGATCGATGTGTCAATCCAAGGGGTTCATGCGAGGGCTCTGCTGGATACAGGAAGTCAGGTGTCGGTAATGGCTCAGGAAATTTTTGACAGGATCGCCCAAGGGCAAACAGAAATGAAAATCTTGCCATTAAAAGGGACCCAGATTATACTGGCCAATGGGAAAAAGGCAAGAATACAGACCAAACAGGTGTGGGCGAATATAGTGATTGCAGGACAGGAATTCACCCAGATTGTGTTAATACTTGAGGGGCTGATACATGACTTGGTGTTAGGGTCTGATTTTATGAGAATGGCAAAGTGTAGCATTGATTATGGGACTGAACAAGCAAGAATCGGTAGAGTCACAGTGCCTTTTGGGGAAACCATGGATAGAGAACCAGAAGGGCAGAGGAAGCTGCAATGTATCATGGTAAAAGGGGAGATTGAGAAAAGAGTTAATGAAATGACTGGGCCAGATAAAGGGCAGAGAAAGAGGATTCAAGGAATATTGGGGTCTTACGAGAGTGTTTTCTCGGACAAGCCGGGAGTAATCAAGGGGTACGAACACCGAATCCGGTTGAACACCAGCAACCCATATCAAACTAGGGCGTACCCAATCCCTTTCCAATACCGTAAGGAGATTGAAACTCAGCTGGAGCAGATGATAGAGTGGGGGGTTATTTCAAAGTGTACCTCGCCATACAACAACCCCATCTTAGCCGTAAAAAAGGGTGACGGATCGATACGATTGTGCCTCGATGCCAGACAACTGAACAAGGTGACAATTCCAGATACAAACGCTCCGCCCATCATGAGCGAACTGATGACAAGATTTCAGAACAAGCGAATCTTTTCCACGATGGACTTGACAAATAGCTACTGGCAGATGAGCCTCCACCCCGACGATCGAAAATACACCACATTCAAATATAACGGACGGGCGTACCAGTTTAATCGCGTGCCTTTTGGATTAAAGAATAGTGGTGCAGGCTTAGTGCAGTGCCTGGACCAAACCCTATCAGATGAAGTTAAGAAATTTGTCACGATGTACGTAGACGATATCATTATAGCGTCTGAAGACCTAGAGGAGCATTGTCGGCACTTAGAAATGTTGCTCCATGAATGCGAACAGAAGGGAATAAAAATAAACCTAAAAAAAAGCCACTTTGCGACCCAGGAAGTCAAGTTCTTGGGACATATCATAAGCCAGGATGGAATACGGCCTAACCCTGAAAAGATCCAGGCCATCCAAGAATTCCCTGTTCCGAAGAAAAGAAAGGATATTAAAGCATTCCTCGGAATGTGCACCTTCTACAACAAATTTTACGAAAACTTCTCCCATGATATGGAACCCCTATTACAATTGTTAAGAAAGGAGCAAGCGTGGACATGGGATGAGAGACGGGAACGGAGTTTCCAGAGGGTGAAGGAAGGATTTTTAAAACAGACCATATTAGCATACCCAGACTTCGACCAGATATTTTGGGTACAGACGGACAGTAGCGACATTGGGCTAGGAGCCACGTTGTACCAAAAGGGACCGGATGGAGAACAAAGGGTGTTGGCATTCATTAGCCGACTACTCAAAGATCCCGAACGAAGATACACTGTCACCGAACGAGAAGCCCTCGCCATAGTGTGGGCTTTCAAAAAGTTCCGACAGTACCTGGTCGGATCCAAAGTGAGAGTAATTACCGACCATCGGAGTCTGGAATTTCTGAATAAAAGTTTTTTGACAAATAATAGGTTAGTGAGGTGGAGCTTAGCCCTGCAGGAGTTCCAATATGAAGTAGAATATTGTAAAGGGAAGGATAACGTGATCGCGGACACACTGAGCCGTTACCCTGTGGGAACACAGCCAAATGCCGAGGCTGAGGAATTCGCGTACATAGCCGCTACTACCAGGCGGAGCCGGGAGGGTGAGTTTAGTGCAAACAACATTCGGAGGGGCCAGAAAGAGGATGAAGAATGCCAACAAATAATACGATACCTACGTGAGAGGAGGCCAAAGGCAGGGTCCGAAAAAAAAAAAAGGAAGAGACTGGGGGGGTCTGTTATGGAAATATCGGGACCGGTGCATTATTCTGGAAGGAATAGTCCAAAGGAAAACAGGGAATGGGAAACAAACCCGTATTGTAATACCGAAGGGAATGCGGGATCGAATGGTTGATGAGACCCATCAGGAACGTGGCCATTACGGAACAAGCAAGACTGAGGGGTACCTTAGTAATTGGTTTTACTGGCCAGGGATGCACCACGACATTGCCAGAAGACTACGGGAGTGTGAGATTTGTGCGAGGACAAAACCGTTAAATCAGTCGAATGAAGGGCCTCAGATACCGATCATCGTCCGGGAACCAAACCACACCCTGGCCATTGATTATTACGGGCCATTGCCGATGTTTGGGGGAAAGAGGTATTTACTGGTCACATATGATTTGTGCTCCAAAATGGTCGCTGCGTACCCCATGGCCCGGACTAATGCAAACCAGACCATCAAACTGTTGGAAACCAAACAATTTCCCATCATCGGGAAACCTAAGTGCCTTTTATCGGATCATGGCACACCATTTGTATCAAAGATGTGGAGGCGATGGGTGAACCAAACTGGGATCAAACATCATATGACGTCTATCCGGAACCCGCAGAGCAACCCATGCGAGCGGGTGATGCGGGAGTTGGGGCGGCTATTCCGCGTGTACACTGCAGGAGATCATCGGAAATGGGTTCGGGAGATTCCCCGGATTACTGAAATGATCAATACCTCAAAGAATGAGTCCACTGGACTTGAACCAAGTCGACTCCATTATGGACGACCTATACCGTATCCTTACAATGAGAGACCCTCGAACCGAACAGGAAGAGTTGATCGAAAACATGACAATCAGATAGCATTACGGAGATTGGAACATATGGGGGAAATGCAAAGGCAGACCAATAGGCCAATCCGAAACACGTTCACTGTGGGAGACAGAGTCATGGTAAGAGCAAATCCGGTCAGTCGACCAGAACAGCACATATTCAAGAAATTCCTCGACATCTATGAGGGCCCATATGAGATCGTCCGGGCATATGGGAATAATGCCTTTGTACTGTCCCAAGGAAAGGGAACATTTAATGCGAGGGCACTGAAGAGGGCCGAATAACTTGGCTCCTCCTCAGAGCTAAAATCCGCAATCCTCGGATTTTACTCTACACCAGGCGGGGAGATATGTAACGGAATAACGTTACATAGGGTTTGAACCTAGGAAAGTTAAGTATATATTAATGACGAAATAAATGACAGGTACAAAACTTTTTAAAAAAGCGATCTTGTTTAAAAATGAACGAGAAACAGCCGTGTCTAAAGCAGATCGCAGATATTCAGGAGTACCTGTCAGATTGATTGAAATAAAATTAAAAAAGTTTTTATTTTTTGGGGAATTAATTTATTATAATCATTATTTGTCAAGTTTGCTTTTTGTTATTTCGTTTTAAACTAAAAAGGGATATTTTAAAATTATAATTGTAGTAAAAGTAAAAGCTTATAGAAATGATTTTGAGAAAGATTAAATGCTCGACTTTTAGCTAATGTAAATTACATTGTTCTCGTAAGACACGCACACACGTATGCATTCAAGGTGTGAATGAATATAAGTTTGTTAACTGAGATTGCAATATGAGATTGTCTAAACATAAGATTGCCTTAAGCACATGGATTGAGTAGGACACGGACCCCAACGACAACTCTAAGAACATGGAACTCTGGGGGGAGATTCGATCCTCAGATAAGATCCAACCCATATAAATATCAAGCAAAAAAATGTTAAAAAAAAAAGACAGAGATATAAAATATAAAATGTTATGTTAAGAGAAGCTAAGTCAAATTATCAAATTTTTGTTCAACTTTCTCAAAATTCAATTTAATTCAAATTACTTCGTTTGTGCTATCCGTTTTCAAGATGATCGATATGAAATTAATATTTAGAGCGTCGACTGTCATGAGGGGCTAGGAAACCCTTCAGTGATTGATCGACGCTCCGCCACCAGAACATCTCCGTCGCTATGAATACTTAATAATATTACCATCTAAAATTAGTGCTCCAACCAGTTCAATAATGTTCCGTGAAATACATGAATCATCCTGATTTATTACGCTCAACTTTAAAAGAAATGAACAACCTCCTTATGGAAAACATCATCTCCCATGTTCAAACCTCCACTTAATTAGAAGCAGCGGAAGAATAAGCCAAAATCCTAGGTAAACACTTTATTTTTTTTATGCTTTCATTCATTCCATACGTAAACTTTTAAAAGAGGCAATCTCATAATTAACTAACTTTGATTTCGTAAATTAAACTATAAAATATTCCGTAATTCATTATATTTAAAAATTTATTATTGTAACTTATTATTGTAATCTCAGCCTTCGTAAGATCAAACATTATGCAATTCCTAAAAATTTAAATCTCAGGACTTTTCAAATATGAACTTTGATCCTAGTTATTATCTTATAATTTATAACACTTACCTTCAAAACTGTAAAA
Source organism: Epiperipatus broadwayi (assembly GCA_028023455.1). Taxonomy (NCBI): domain Eukaryota; kingdom Metazoa; phylum Onychophora; class Udeonychophora; order Euonychophora; family Peripatidae; genus Epiperipatus; species Epiperipatus broadwayi. The sequence goes on from JAQFVV010000183.1 coordinate 2,399,407, forward strand.
AAAGAAATTTATATTCTATCATCCATATTTTACGATATATAATATGTTCTTTTCTGTGCGAGTGCGTAAATGCGTGTGTGTGCGTGTAAATAAAACTTTTAACCAATGTGCTTTTTTTTATATTCAATAAATTTGTTCAGTATTTAAACAAGTCGAGCATTTCTCAAATCATTTCCTATAATTAAATCTTTATTCTATTTTTCGTCTTGATTATTAATAAAGTTAGCATTTATGCATATAGTTAATTATATTACTTTAGATTTATCTTTCTTAAACTTTGTTGCTTTTTTTGTAAAATGTCTCTTACAAACATCGTGCCGTAAGTCACGATGTTTATTTATTTATTTACTTATTCCGTAGTTAAGATAGATTTAAGAATTGGGAGGGCCTATTATAAAATATAAATAAATGTCAATGAGTTGTAAATATAGCTGGAGTAAATAATTCTACCGGACGGTATGATATAGGGGGGATGATCTTATAAGCTTCTAATTGTTTAGAGATATAGACGAATAATCGTATTGGTCCCAAATAACCAATGACACGGTCCAATGCTTGGATCGATCAGTTAGTTAATCAAGCATCTTCTCCATTGGTTATCATAGCGTCTTTTACCATAATAGTAATTTTGAAACAATTACAGTGCGACCCTGAGTGTCCCTATTGGTCCATGCTGGGAGTTCGAGCTTGTGGGCGGGATTAGACTTCGAAATCGTTTTGACATGACGTAAGGTGATGCGAGAAGTTAAATTATAATTAAATCATCGTATCTGGCGCCCCCTTGTATTGATAGTGAACATTTATCGATAGAAGAAAATAAATAAAGCTTTACGCTATGTCATGTTTGTTTCGGAATCACAATCCCTACGTGATCGGATGCCCAAGCGGCCCGGTTACAATATATATATATATATATAAATGTTAACAAGAACATATGTATATTCAAATGTAAGTATATTGCTATACTAAACCTAATGAGTTAGAAAAAACTTGAACTCAGATTTTCAAGCTCCCTACAGCTATCCACTCCATCTTCTACCACTGGTACACATGACAACATATGTGTGAAAAAGATAAATGATCTCCAATATACACATATTTCATGCTGAACCAGCACTCATCAGTTGGTCCAGATCACCATTTCCCACACTTACATACAATTAGTGCTCAGTTTATATTAAGATAGCAAACTGTCAAACTTTAATGGACAAGCTTCAATCTTCTCCACCCTCCAACTTTTCAGCCATCCCATCCTTGAAAATCCGAAGATGGAACACTCAAATCCCTTGTTGATGTCAATATTATTGTCATATCCATGTTGACTTTAAATCACTGACACATCACCTATAGGATCTTAATATGTCCATTTAAATACATAGAAGAGGGATGGAGAGAATACAGGCTGAATATATAATTTTCAAGTATAAATATATTGTTCATACTAAACTTAAATATAATTAGAAGGAACTTAAACTCAGACTTTCAAGCTTTTTACAGCTGTGCACTTTTTCTTATACAATGGATATACATGACCATGTACTTGTGAAAAAGATAAATGGTCTCCAATATCATCCAGATTGCCAGCCTCCTCATATATATACAGTCAGTGTTCAGTTTATATTACGATAGCAAATCTTCAAACTTTAATGGATAAGTTTCAATCTTCTCTATCCTCCAACTCTTCAGTCATATAATACAAATAAAATAAGATATGTAATGTTATCTATTAAAAATATACTGTAAGAGTTTTACATTGTAATAATCATAAATGATAAATGATAGTAATATACTTCTGCTAAAATTTTAGAATTATTGCTGTTTATTATTTACTATTATAATTTAAAACTGTTACATATATATATATATATATATATATATATATATATATATATATATATATATATATATATATATATATATTGGAAAGTTTTGTATACTTGTGGAACACTATAGTCAACAGAATAAACTGTATTTATTGTAAATAAAGCACTGCCCACCAAATATGAGCTTTCAACTGCTGAGCATGAAACAAAGTAGAGTGGATATAACAGATTCCACAATATATATATAAATGAAATGGTAAATGAAGAAATATTTATATTTGTGAATATTATTAATTATATTTACCCATTAGGAAATATGAATATTAAATTTGAGAGATGGAATATTATTTGTCTATATATATTTATAGGATGAATTGGTAAAATCAGTCAGCAAAATCTAATTGGTTGTATTTAAGACAAGTGTTTGTGTAGATGCTTATCAGATGATAAAGGAATTTAATCTGGATAATTTATTTTAAACTGGTGATAATTCAGGATTTATTACATACTTAGTAGAATACATTACAAATCTTCATGAAAGACTTGATTGATTATATATAATCCATATGTATGTATGTTTTTAACCCCTCCTCCATTTCATCATCACCATATCGCAACTATTCATTACTACAGAAACTCACCCATCTTCTCTCACTATATATACGTATTTTAAACGTTGTACTTCAATACTATTTTTTACCATTATTTATGCAGTATATTTGCAAAAAAGTTTTAATAGTATTTTGATTACTGAATGCTTGGCATTTCCATACACTATATGTAAGTAAAAACGTATTTTATATTGAATTCTTTATTATACATGTATTTCAATATTCACAAGAAAGCCCAAGTAGACACATGAGTCATACTACAATTAATATCAATGATAGGTTAGATAAAACAATGATTTAATTGTGCAGCATTTATGTTCAGTTACTTTTATTATATATATACCAATTTTTGATGGTTTTATTTGTGGTTACAATTATTCTGAAATAATCTTAATTTGTATACATATATATTTGGATATTAGTTAGGAATTTCTATAAAACAAAGACAATTGATGTATATAATATTTTAACTTTTATTGTAATTTAATTACGTATTTTATTAATATTAAGTTATCTGAACATTATATCCGTTGAAGCATGTCTTGTAATTAAAGTTGAAAACAAATAACATTAATGAACATCTAATTTTAAATATTTAATGTTTATCACCACTGTAATAAATTAACATTTTATTTTTACATTAAAAAAAGTGTTGAAAAAAAAGATCTATAAATAGAAACTTTTATTTTTATTTAAATTTTGTGGATATTGTAACACCCATAATGCAATCTCAGTAATTGAAAAGTGCACATTTTACTGCTCTCTGCTAGAATTTACTTAAATTATTGTTTCTTCGTGAAAGGAGACAACTTAAGGACTAAAGATTTATATCAAAAACAGCACAACACATGCTTTTCTTTACATTTAATAACTGCATTAAAACAGTACAATATATTAATTTACTGTAAATATTATAGACTCATCTATTAGATCCATCTCATGATTGCTAAAATATATAATTTGTGAATTAGTAGTGTAAAAGAGCTTCACTATTAGTAATTAAATTGTCCATCTATCACACAATCTGTGGTTCAAATCATATCTGGATTTATCAGGCCACAATTTATTTTTTTTGGTGGTCAGATTATAGCCAAACTAGCTATCCAGTAATAGTTGGTAAATGGATATTTAGTTATTATTGTTAACTAAGTCTTAGGTTAAACTGGATTAGTCACATGAACGATAATAGACTGGCAATAAAACAACTGCAATTTTAATTTGATATCACCACTACTGGAAGAGTAAGGTTAAGGTATCATGCTCTTGAGTGTCAAATGCATGATTTATATTAATGTTAGACTTTGATAACTATATAAGCAAGTTACCTTGGGTTCAAAATGACATTTGTTAGTTGTTGGATAATATAAAAGTAAAATATCCATTAACTACTCAAATTTTTAATAGATAGCTCAGAAGTAGTTTCTAGAGTTAATTATTGCCATTAAAGCAGATGTAAAGTGTTTTAGATTTTTTTGTTATTAAAAAAGATAAAAAAAAACCATATGAACAAATTGATTCACACTGTCTAGCATTTTGTCACTTACTTGTTATTTGTTTGCATAATAAATATACAGGTTGAATATCATTAACTCCAAAACTGATATTTCAAAAATAATTCAATTAAAATTCTGCAAGTAATGGAGATGGTTATAATTTTTAGAGTTATCGGATTTTATTATTTTTAATTAGTTATGGTTGCAGAATGGGCTTGATTCCTCTTTGTGGCCTTAAAGGACCTGATCATGACTAATTTTCAATGTCCATTCCATACATTCTTGTTGCAGATGTTATTATTATATGATTATTCATATAGTATACAAACATGGATGGTTTGCTTACCACATGCATCAGCATTGGGTGAGTTTATTAGCTTTTTACCTTTGAGTTTAAAATCAAGAAACACCATGATCTTTTTTATCAGTCATATGATAGCTTTTAACTGAAGTATCTATCACTTGAGTTTTTTTAAAGACAGAGTGAATGTGTGTATGAATGAACTTTTTTAAAAAAATAGATATTTGTAATCATGACAGACAAAACTAAAACATGTATCTTATTCTCAGGAGGCTGAAAAGTCACCTTCCAATGCTAGAGGTCGTCAGCCAAAGATGGAGAAAGTGCTAAGCATCTCTTGATTATGGATTCTGAATTCTATTTGATAGTGACCTTTTATTTAGGATTTTACAACTGCAGATCAATTTTAAATGAAGGAAGAGTGCAGGAATTTGAAGAACTGTTTAATATTAAATAGGATATTATTGAAATTTGTGAAGTTAAAAGAAAATGTGAAGTGACAATTGATTTAAAAAGTGAACATCTATTGCACTACAAAAGTACAAACATTGGAAGCACAATTGGAATAGTAGTGTTGGTGTATCAGACAGAGTATCAAGATTAGTTATTGAATTTAATAGTAGACATCAGGTGCACATAATTCAGGTTCATGCCCCAACAAGTAGTGGATTTTTATATGGATATACAAAAGACTTTTGATCAGACTAAACAACATTTTAAAATTGTCATGGTAGACTTTAATGTTAGAATTGGTAAACAATCAAAAGATGAAAGTGCTGTGAATAAATTTAGTTATAGTAAAAGAAATAGTAGAGAACATAGTCTTGTGGAGTTTTCAGAAAAAGAAAAACTTAATATTATGAATTTTTTCTTTATGCAAAATAAAAATGAATATAGAAACATCCAAATGAAGATACAACAGAATTGGCTTATATCTTGACTGACAGAAAATATTTATTTCAAGATTATGATCTTTTTAATAAGTTCAACACAGGAAATGAACATCAGTTAGTGAGATGTAAAATATAAATTAATGTAAAACTAGAGAGGCAAAAATTATTAAGAAAAACAGGGTTTATTATTGATATTTTTAACTTTCAGAAACATTCCAGTGAATTTAAATTAGAACTTGTAAATTGCTTTAAAATGTTAACAAATTTTGAATAAGATTCAGATTTGAACAAAGTCAATAGGAAGATAACTGTTACACTTTTAAAACTGCAACAAAGATAATTTGTATAAAGAAGCAGCAATTGCCACTAAAATTTCTACTGAGACAAAATTTATGAGAAAAAGAAAGAATATGAAAAAATATAAAAATGATGTATTAAGGAGAATTGAATATCCAGGATTTTGTAATATAGTGCAAAAAAAAGTGTTAATAATGATATAAGAAAATATAATTGTGTAATCAGTCAGAAAAGCTATAGCAAAGGATAAAAGTCTTAAAAATGTAAAACAATATCTTGGTAAATTGATAGGAAACTTATTTCTGCAATACTACAAAAAAGATTAAATCATGAAAGATATAGAAGAATTTTATTAAGAATTATACAGCAATAAAGAACAAGAAAAAATATTTTCTACAATTAGTATATTTTCTGAATTGCCCAGGATTTTAAATGAGGAAATGAGACATGCAATTAAATTTATGAAGAAGGGAAAAGCTCCAGATAATCATGGAATTAAAATCTGTATTTTAAAAGTAGGAGATGTTTCAGAAATATATTTTTTTTTGCAAAGTTATACACTGAAGGCTTAATAATAAAGTTGCATCAGATGGTTGGAAGAATGCAGTATTAATATTTTAAAAAGCTGATAAATAAGATTTTAGAAATTATAGACTTATCAGTCTCTTATCAACTCTATACAAATTTTTTTTTACAATTTGTCTACTATGCACTTTGGTTAATCAACCAAAAAAAAAAACAAGATGGACTTAAAAAGTGGTTTTAATACAATGGTTCTTATCCAAGTATTGAAAGAAGTTTATAGAAAAGACCAATAAAAATGAGTTGCCATTATACTTTGGATTTTTAAATTATGAACAGACATTTGTTTCTATAAGCATTTCTTCAATGATTAAAACATCATGGATCATCAAAATATATATCCAAGATATTTTCATATTCTGAAGAATCTACATATAACTAGAAAGATTAAAATTGAGACGGATATTTGACAGAGTGATTCTATATTTCCAAAGCTTTTTGCAGCAGTTTTGCAAGAAATAGTTTGTGGATTAAAATAAGAAGCTAAGGGAATAAAAGTAAATGGAGATTATTTAAGTCATCTAGATTTTTCAGATGATATAATTGTTTTTGTAAATAATGCTTCAGAGCTTCATAAAATGTTGTAAAAGTTATCAGATGAAAGTAAGAAAGTAGGATTAAAGGTAAATGTTAAAAAGACCAAAGTAATATATTCAATGGATTTTCTCAAAAAAAAAAAAAAAGAAAATAAAGATCGATAATGCTGAGAAGTAACATGTTGCGTAAAATTAACCATAGAATTAAACTTTGTTGGAGTGCTTTTGGTAGAAATAATTTAATATTAAAAGGAAATATGCCTATGTGTTTGAAAAGGAAGGTTTTTAATAAATGTGTTTTACCAGTTCTTATCTATAAATCTGAGACTTGATCACTGAACAGAAAAGTAGCATAGAGACTTCTGACCACTTAATCAAGTATGGAGAGATATATGTTAGAATAACATGAGATTAAAAATGAAATAAATGGGTGAGAAAACAAACAGATGTTATTGATATCATTAAAAGAATTAAGAGACTAAAGTGGAGTTGGGATGGACATATTACTAGAAAAGATAACAGATAGACAGTTGAAGTCTTAAACTGGATTTCAAGAGATTGTAAAGCACCTTAGAAAGTGACACACGTGAGATGGATGGATGAAATAAGGAAGTATTCTGAGGTGATGGGGAGAAGAGTGGCTAGAGATCAGAAAAAATGGATTAACTTGGAGAATGGATCGATAATGGAATGATGATGATTTATTCAAGTAATATTTTTTGTTTAATCCTGAATAAATTAAAATATCTCCATTTAAAAATTATTATTTAGAAATAAGCATATAATAATAAATAAATTAATATAGTATTTTTTTTTTCATTGAAATTTAGAACCCATTTTTAAACAAACTTTTTAAAATACATTTTGTCAAAGTTCTAAATTAGTTTTCTCTCTTCCTTTTTATTTAATATAAATTTATTTAATTTATTAATATAAGTTTATTTTATCTAATATAAATTTATTAAAATAAAGGCAGGAAAAGCTAAGTAATAAATTTTTAATTTTTGTAATTATAATTGTGCTCCCATAAAAATAATGATTTAAATATAATGCATAGAATCTACTCAAAATGCTGTATAAGTGTTATTATTTAATACATGTATTGTCATTTAAAATTTATGTTTTCAGCAGCTTGCAATACTTTAAGGATATTGCTACTCGTATACATTGCACATAATTATACAATCTTTTTAAGTTAGAAAAATTTATTAATTGACAGAGATTAAAGAAGCAAGACTTTCACGTTACTGTTTATGTTTTATCATAAAACTAAAACAATAAACATTATAATCTCTTTTAGTTAAAAATTAGTCTAAAAGCAATCCTGTTAACTACTATTAACAATGATCATGTAAAATTATGTATATTATCTATAGTGAAAATAGTATACTATCTAGAGATTGTAGCATTGAGCCATGAGATTTTCTGGAATTCTATGTAAAGCTTTAATTTAAATTTTAGGATTCGTAAACATTATTACAATTTGGGTACAATTTTACTGAAAATATCATTCAATTTATGGTCTTTTATTTTAGTCATTGTTATTTTTAACTATTGTGAATGCAATGTAGAATGAAAATCTTTGTATTTAATTCAACTTTTCTATACTATAGCTTCTCTTCTTTTATCACTTCAGCAAATTTCCTAAGTTTAAAACATGTCACATCTGGTCACTTTCTATAACAATTTTATGCGATTCAATTTAAGATTTTTATTATCTAACTATTGTCATCTCTTTTGTGGCATTCAGCACAGCTCCACCTCAGCTCATTTTTTAATGGCATCTATTGTATTTATTTGCTATTTAATCTGTTTATTTGCCTTTCAGTTTCTTCTTGTTAATTCATTTATCTGAATGTTAAACCTAATTTGTCAGTATTTCAGTTTGTAATGCTAAAATTAACACTTCCATGTTTGAGTAAAATATCTTTAAAGTTTTTTAAAATGTGATATTATTATAGTGGTAGTTCTGTAATTATATAAATTTATACCTAATTTATAGTTGTGAGTTTCATTTTTTTTGTATAATTATATGTTTCAACAGTGAATAAAACTCACTACATGTCCATTGCTCTTATATTTTAATAAAATTATTTGTTATAATATTAAATAAATTGCTTAATTTCTTGGTAAATTAAAAACATATTTGTCAAACAAATATATTATATTTATATACGTTTGATGTAATTAATTACAATTGATTTAATTAAATAATACAAAATATATATTCATAAACAATAAGATGTTCAATACTGTGCTTTTACTTATATAGATTATTTTAATAGTTGATTATTTTTTTGTTCTGCTTATTCATTTTTCATAGAAAAATCTTTTATTAGAAAGCCATTCCACTTTCCATCAACTCTTGTCCAGGTGTGTATGTGTATATTGGTTAACTAGTTGGGATCTCTTGCTGTATAAGCATTAAAATCTTATAAAATCTCATATCTAACAGCAATTAAACAAAATGAGTCTTACTTTCTCTGAAGTCCCAAGAAGTTATATGGAAAATAAGTTTAGACAATGCTAATAGCAAGAATGAAATTGTATTCATTGTGAAAATAAATAAGACTTATTGAAAGTGACCCATCTTAATATTTTCAAGACAGAATCATTAATTATTTATTTTTGATAATCTTCTGAATGTTCAAAGGCGTTATAAGCATGTAGTATTAAAAATGTATGTCATGAAATATTATGTATATTTGCTGAAAATTATTTCTTATATATACTTACAATATTGTTTACAAAATGTAAATGTATTTATATTAATAAATTCTTCCTATATTTTTCTAATAATGTAAGCTTATTGTTATGCATCAGTTATTAGTTAATATTTACATATGTTCATAAGTGATTAAATTAATTATAATAATATAATGCAACATATATAAGGCATCAAATTCTTTAAATATACAGCTTATCAGAACATTAACTAAATTAAATATCATTAAAAAAAATTAGTAATGATAATTATTTCCAATGCAATTGCCTATAGTAGTGCAAAATCAGCTTATTTATTAATTTTTGTGGTAATGTCCATTATTTTGATTATCTTTTCCCACCTATTTATGATCACCAATCATGCTAGAGTAAGCCATTATATCCTGGATTGATATTGTTGATATAAATTAGCTGCCCTTCTGACATCCTGAAAATCTTATGACATTTTCTTAAAGATTTTATGACAGATGATTAAAGATAAGGGAAAATCTGAAATGGCATACATATGAGTTTGGCTTTCTATTTTATTTCCAAAATAATGACGGTTTCTTTTGCAAACATCCAGTTTTCATTGAGGGACCAGTGCAAGTTCTGTATTCAGAGTACCAATCTGTAAAACAAATAAGAATGTAACTAGATACAATACATTTTTGTGCTATCTCATAATCTCTCCCTGATCTAATTTGTTCAAAAATAAGTATATATAAAAAAGCCACAATGATAAAGACTTTTTCTCTATGATAATATAATTTAGAAAAGTGTTATCCACCTTCAATTCCAGTTTAGCTTCTAGATATATATCCATGTTTACATTGAACTTTTTGTTAGAGGAGTCTGGATACTGTTTGTAGTCTTGGTCCAATATTTTTTATATCACTAGATTCTTACAAAAATCCTCCCTTATAATACCATTCAGGAAGATAGTAGTAGTTGGCAGTATATTTGCAGCAGCATCATCATCAATATCAGGATTCCCCCTCCCCCAATTTCCCAGAATGTCAGAGTGAATCATTTGGATCACTATATCTTTTTGCACACATCACTACATACTACAACCGGAGCTGCAATTTGGGCCATTATCATACTAGTACTATTGACTACTGAATTATATGTAAATATATATTTACTTCTTTATATTATAAATATTTTACAGGAAATAACAAATTAAACAATAGTTCAAACAATTTTTAAATATATACTTGTTCTATATTTTACTTGCAAGCCCAATAGTTTATTGGAATATTTAATGGTCATATTTCATGTTGTTTGTTTTCTATTAATTATGATTTTATTAGCAAGTCATCATTATTATTATGCACCTTCAAATCAACATTGAACTCTGGTATTCATGACAATAGCATTTCTCTAAATCAATTTTAATTAAATTTGATTGCAAAATATTTTTCAGAGAATTAGATGAGTATACAATATTTTTAGTAAGTGAATGAAAACTCTAATTTATTATATTTTCTGAAAACTCATTTCATTTCATAACTTTTTTTTAACAACAATAACAAAGTGATTTTTCTAATCCAGAAGATCTAAGACAAAAAGAAAATCAACCTGACATTGTTGATGCTTGATTACCCAATGATCTCCCATTCAATTAATCATTCGGTGACTTTTTTTTTATTGTTGTAGCTGGTCTCTTTGAATAATAATAATAATAATAATAATAATAATAATAATAATAATAATAATAATAATAATAATCATCATCATCATCATCAAACTAACAATGCAAACATATGGCTTTATTGTTCAGAAATTTGAAAGGAGTTCTAAGTGCCAGAATTAATTCTGGAACCTACTGATTCCAAGCTGGATGCTCTTTAACTGTGCTAAACCTTGCAGGTCAAATTAATAATTAATCCCATTCAATAATATTTTTTTGCCTTTTTAAGGAAATTTATTTAATTGCTTGGATTCCTTGGCTTTTAGTAAGCTTTATTTGGCCATTTTGGACCCTGTATCCTCTTGATTTTTAGTAAATTATCTAGTACCCCCTAATCATTATAATAAAAAATAAATTTTATTAAGTTTTTATAAAAGATTTATTCAATAAATAAATCTTAACTGGGCATCCTGCATTGAGAAGAAAAGTCTATGTAATCTCACTGTGTTTATGTTTGTAAAGAAATCTGAAATATTGATGACAGACAGTACCAACATGGAGTAACCTGGAAATTTTACTATTACAATTATTTTTGGAATATATTAAAGAATAGAAATGGTCACGCGTTGGTGGTGGAGTGGTCAGCAAAGCTGCCTTATAAGCAGTTGTCCCGGGTTCGCTTCCCGGCTGATGCTTTGAGACATGAAAAAAAAAGTATTGTGAATATTAATATCAAACTTTAAGATATCCTATGATAGTGATAGATATCACTAAAATTGAAACGTTAAAATAAATAGTGGTAATGAGAATGGTAAGCAATTGCAAACATCTTTTAGGAAATTATCTCTTGATCCTAATATTAATTCTACTGTTTTCTCATTACACCTGTCTTTCAGAAAAGAATTTAAATAAATAATTTAGCTCTTAATGTTGTTATGGGAATGTATAACATTTCAAGATGGAATTAACTATATGTGATTTAATCATTTCACTATCTTTTATTGAACAATATAACATTTTATAATGCAATGTAGTGTAAAATATTAAAAAGTATTTACAGATATCTGGTGAAGGATGTAGATGAGGAATTCCCAATCTGGAGTACCTATATCCCCAGGGGATATGGTAAGTTTGTCCAGTGGTACATTGAATAGCAGGTAAATAAGTATATTGTGCTATTAATAAAATGTTTTACAATTTTTCCTAAGTGAGAGAATATAGCTTATTGAGAAGAATACAAGGAAAAGTTTACCAAATATTTACTACCCTAAAGACAATATATATATATGCTTAGATTTTGCACAATTATTTGTGTGTGTGTTTACTAAAATCTTGTTTAACTGATATAAGTAAATAATACAACACAATTTATAATTCTCCTTGGTAACATCGTATTTAAATATTTTATTATATTTAAAAAAAAAAACCATTTAATTAGTTTGAAATAATTTCTTTTATTTAGTTTATATTTTTTTAATTTATAGCACATTTTAAAAATAGTTTGAATATATACATACATATTGACTGACAAATATGTGCAAATGTTGATTTTATGTATTAAATGTTAATATTTATTTTAAATTTAACAAGAAAACTATTTTATAGGCAGATAAAAAAATGATGGCAGTATATTGAATGATATATTTAATTATCCTTGATATATTTATGGATCTTTGTACATTAAAAGTATTAATGATTATTTTATATTTGTAAAATAAGGGGGGGGGGGGGGGGGGGGGGGGGGGGGGGGGGGGGGGGGGGGGGGGGGGGGGGGGGGGGGGGGGGGGGGGGGGGGGGGGGGGGGGGGGGGGGGGGGGGGGGGGGGGGGGGGGCGGCGGGGGGGGGGGGGGGGGGGGGGGGGGGGGGGGGGGGGGGGGGGGGGGGGGGGGGGGGGGGGGGGTGCTGCTTTTCGGGGGGGTTTCGGTCTTTGGGGTCTCTCTCGGGGTAGAGAATGGTGTTTTGTTGGGCCCCGGCCTTTTTTTTTTTTTTGGGAAATATATAGACAGTAATAATAATTATTATTACTATTACTATTACAACTGCTTCTACTATTGCTATGGTATTTTTTTTAAAACAGGCAAAACTCACTATACATATTGCCACACACAGCAAGCTAGAGTAATCAATGGATGCCAGAAGACTTGTGCATAAAATCCCCATCTAGTGCCCACTCATCCAATATCCCCAGATTAGTTTCTGGCTTGTGGCCTTCGTCAGTGAGAAGCCTTGGATCTAAGAACTGGTGATCATATGATGTATTTTTTTAAAAGGGAAGCAGAATAGTATATATTTTATCAAATTCCCCAGAAAGAACTTAGCTGGATTATATCTCGGGAGCAAATGAAATACTATTCTGGAAGAAACTTTGCTTTCCATGCTTCAGAAAATCAAACTAATTTTCAATTTTATTCAAATGTCTTTATTAGGTTAAAAAGAAAAAAGGCAAAACATCTGTTATTAGAGATTATTAAAAATAACCATTTATTGTAGGCTGCTAATAAATAAGATACTTAATTCCCATTTGTGAAATGAAGATAGTATATTGATCTATGTGATTTGGTATAGTGGTAAAGTAGCAGACATTGCAGATCAAGATCCATGAATAAGGATCGGTTCTAGTATTTCTGATGCCCAAACTTTTTATTAACTTCCATGCAATAAGACTTTTAGTTTTATGGTTGTATGAAAACATGAATGTATTGGGGGATGTATTGTCTATCTCTTAAATCAAGAATAGTTTTAAAAATAATATGATTAAACAAAATGAAAGAAAAAAAGTTGGAACATATAAGTAATGATATATTCAATGTTAATATTTATTTTATCATTTAAGTTATTGTGTAGGCTTAACAAAAACATTGTAGTTTAGTGAGTAATACATTTTGAAATTTCATTGATATATTGACTCTACCAAGTTTAAAATCCATATTGAAAAGTGATTGTTATGAGTAGACATATGATTAGTACTTAATAAGATAAATTTATTTAATATATATCTATATTCATTATTTATATAAATCTATATAATGAATCATGAATGATTCAGTCAAAGATTCACTGATTCAAATAAAATGAATGATTCATAATTTCTTTAGCAAAAGCATATCAATTGTATTTTATAGTTATCTATTGGTGAATCAACGTTAACCTCTAACATATAGATTTGTTAGGTTTTTTGTATGAAATGATAAAAGTAGTATCAACACTTAAATTAATTAATATTAAGATTCTTTAAAAAAAAAAACTATCAGTTTACATTATATGTTTTTAAATCAGAAATTAACAAATTAATATTTGTTTTTAATTTTAATAATATATTAGATAAATTTATATTTACATAAAACCTTTTTCTCCTCACTGACGAAGGCCACAAGCCAGAAACTAGTCTGGGGATATTGGATGAGTAGGCATTGGATGGGGATTTTATGCACAAGCCTTCTGGCATCCATTGATTACTCTGTTTAGCACAGGTGGCACTACCATATGGAGTTTTGCTTTGCTTTGTTTATAAAACCTTTTTGTTATAGTTATTAGAATCTATTTATTGATAAAGGCTTTCATTTTGCTATGGATCAAATGAGCTTTTATAGAGAAGAACATAATTTTTAATATTGATGTGGGATATTATTTAGTTTCTATCTGATGCAGTACATGCCATTCTATTTATGTTCATTTTTTAATGATTTGTATTTATAGTTTTATAAATCGATCATCTCAATTTTGTAATAGTAATGCTGCTTACAGCTATTATGAATTTAGGATATTGATCACTTGAATATGATTTGAAGATATGTTAAGATTGGGAGACACTACTTTATTGCTAGAATAATTTTAATGATTTTCATATTATGATCTAAGAATTATATCAATAATTTCACTTTTTTTTAATAGTCAGGAATTGACCGGGATTTATTGTTTACTAGCAAAATATTTTATCATTTAGTCAAGTTTCATCCAAAAAAGTACTATTAAATCAAAAATTGCAGCATATTTCTTATAAAACTTATTTAATAATTTTGTCATATAAATACTACACAAATTATTCCTGATGTTTGAACTGAGGTATATTTTTCAAAAGAAGATTTTCTAAAAATTAGAATACATTTACCAAATCACATGTGCACAGATGTGTACATAGAGACTGCTTTAACAACAGATTGAAGATTCCTGGTGTTGATAAGCTTGCGCTATTATCATGGGATTTACGAATGTATATATATTCTTCAAAGTATCAATATCAAAAATTTTATTAAATTAAAAATCTCCTCATATTACCCTTTACAAAATTACATTTCAATACGTTAACACAAATATCTTCCATTTACAAATAAAATTTTATAAAAGTTTTTAAATTTCCAATTTATAGTTAATATATCATCATCATTATCATCATCAACTATTCTCAATTCATTGCAGAGTGAAGGCCTCTCCAAGTTTAATCCATATTCTCTGATCTCTAGCCCCTCTTCTCCATATCACCCTTGCACACTTTCTTATTTCATTCATCCATCTCATACGTAAGTTCTTTCTGGGTCTTTTATAAATCTTTTGGAATCCAGTTTAAGATTTCAACTGTCCATCTATTACCATTTTTTCCAACAATATTTCAAACCCAACTCCACTTCAGTTTTTTAATTCTTTCAATGATGTCAGTAACACTTGTTTGTTCTCTTACCTGTATATTTCATTTTTGATCTTTTCTTGTTATTCTTAACATGCACCTCTCCATACTTTGTGTAGTCTAAAGTCTCTGTATTGCTCTTATATCCAAATCTCAGCTCCATAACTGGTAAAACACATGTATTAAAAACCTTCCTTTTTAAACATATAAGCATATTTCCTTTTAAAAGCATTCCAACCAAGTTTAATTCTATGAATAATTTTATCCATTATGTTTCCATCTGTAGTAATAATCAGATCAACACATTTATTCTTCAATAAAAATTTTACACAAAACATGTAATTCTTTTTATATTTTTATCATTAATTAAGTAAGTAATATTTACTAAGGCTGTAAACCTCAAGAATATGTGCGTGAAAATGTGAAAGTTGTGGTTAAGACCTGTAGAGGTCCCTACCGTCGCATTTTCATGTGTGTATTCTTGAGGTTTACAGCCTTAGTAAATATTATTTATATTTTTATGTAAATACAATTGATGCAATTATTAAACAAATTTCTATAATATCCAAGTGCCACATTTTTTTTGCATCCACACATTTAGCAGCATTATGTAGATAAATATTTTAATGATTATCATTAATCCTTTATTAGGATAGAGATTATTATATCATTTTAAACTCACATTATTTTTAAATTTTATTAAAAATTAATATAATATATTTTATTAAATGCGATTGCTTACTATCATTAATTTAATTCTATTCCTCATTTTATTAGTGAATAAAACCTTGGGTATATCCAGTATTTAAATGCATGAATAAATTGTAGTGTATCATACTGAATAAAGATAATGAAGTTATATTAAAGGCAGCAATATAATCTAACTGAAGAGTGCTAGTTCAGTCAAAAATATATTTTGGAATTTTTTTTTTTTTTGCAGACATCTGTATTCAGTATTTAAAGTGTGTGTGTGTGGTGAAGTTAAGACATTAAATTTATCTCACTTATTAAACACATTTATAAGAGTGGTGATAATGAAATTTTTGATATATTATTTAATTAAGATGATACAAAGATTATTTGAATACTAATGATAAAGAACATTATTTTAATTTAATCATAAATATAATCACTTGCAGAACTTCATAGTGAAACAGTAGCACTGCATTCAATGCTTATGTTCTTGGCTCATGTCACAGCTGAGTAAATGCAAGAGTTTTTTCAGGATTTAATGCCATTTTTTTTTTACTGATTCTCCATGTAGAGTTAATGGAAATTCCTGTATTACAATAATCCTTATAAATGATTTACCCATAATCAATTACATTTTTTTGGACTATTTGATTAAAACAGTAGCAAAATTTTTTTCTGACATAATATTGCCACCTAGTGCAAGGTATAGTATCAATAACTCCAGACTACTTCCTAGATTATGACTTTCATCAATGAGGATCCTTTGGGAGCAGTGTACTTAAATCTTTGGGTCTAATGCATTGCTCCTAGATCCAAGACTTCTCACTGATGAAACCTTAAGTTAGAAATTACTTTGAGGATATTGGATGAAAAAGCAGTGAATAGGAATTATGATGCAGAACCATCCAGCATCTAAGAACTGCTAGAGTTTGCACTAAGTGGTACTATTGTCTAGGAAATTTTTTTCTATAGCTTCAACAGTTTGTATAAGCATAAAGAAATGATGAATCATGTGCTGGTTTAAAACTATTTGATTGATAAAATTTATTTTGAAAGCAAAGGCATTTATAAAATCTTTTATGTTTTAGATTTTTTTTTTTTTAACATTATAATCTCTTAATAACTTTTAAATAAGTACTGAGTTTAGGTGGTCCGTCAATAGTGATTGAACAGTGGATTATGAAACAATAAGAGCATCTCTTATTTATTGAAGTCATTTATTGTGCACTTGAGAAACAAGTGGATTTTAAATAGTAATGTCATATCCAAATCTTAAAGTAAGTATTTAAACACCTGGAAAATGCTAAAATAAATTCCATAAATCTTTACTGATTAAATGGTGTGTGAGCTATCTAGCAATACTCTGAAATTCATTTTCTAATAATTTTACTATTTCAGTTTTTGTTGTTTTATTAGATTATAATTATGATATACTTATTGTAAAATAAAGCACAATCTATAAAACAAAATAAGAATTAATAATGATATTAGAGTTTTTAAAAAAAAATAACATTAAAGCACTAGTGTTGCTGAATGTTTGATGTTAAGTTTGAATAAGCAATGATTACCTTCTCATGGCTATTCCAAAACCCAAATCTCTTTTTTGTTTTACAATTCAATAATAGCCCCCTTGAAATAGAGATCATAGTTTAGTTATGTCCGTTATGATTGAATATGTATATTGTAATGAAATTAAAACATATAAAATAAATAAATGATTTTCTCAGGTCCTACTTTAATTCTAATTGTAAGAGAATTGCAGTTAATCTCAATAAATTAACTTCCATTCAAATCGTGCATTAGTTCATCAAATTGTATTAGCATAAAGTATCTACAACTGAAGAATGAAACAAATATAGTTTATCAAATTATCAATCATATTAAGTACCAAATTGTACCAGTTTGAAATAAAATAAGTATATTAATTTAATTAAACAGTGATTAACAATATATTAGCTTAACCATGACTAATTATTTATTCAGTGCAATAACAAATGTAACTGATGACATGTTAAAGATACTGTAATAAATTATTAAGATAAATGTTTTTTTTTTCAATATTTTGTCTAGCTGATATTTTAATATATAAAATAAAATGTATAGAGACTCAAAGTTTATATCTAAGTGTAATATAAGTTGACTATGAATAATCACGAAATCCAGTTTTAATTAATAAAATAAAATTTATTAATATAATAAATATTTAAATACAAGTATATTATATATATACTTTTAAACTCTATATAATTATAGGTGATTTGAATCCAAACTTTGAAGCTCTTTTTTATCATCCACTCCATCTTATACAAAAGATACACATGACCACCACATTTATATGCAAAAAAGATGATTCTCAATATATGTATTTCATGCTGAACAAGCACTGATTAGTTAATCCAAATCATCTCTCTCTCTCTCATATATATATATATATAATCATTGCTCTATTTATATTAAGATAACAATTCTTCAAACTTTAATGGACAGGCTTCAATCTCCTCTATTCTCCAACTCTTCAGCTATCCATATCATTGAAAAACTGTTGATGGCATGTTCAAAGCACTTGTTTGCTAATTTTGTTGCCTGACCCATGTTGGCTGTAAGTCATTCTGAGCCCTCATATGCAAGACCTTAAGCCAATTTAAATGCACAGAAAAGGGATAGGCAGAATACAGGCTGAATATGTAATATTTAAATACAAATATATTATATATACTTTTAAGCTAGATATGATTATAGGGGATTTGAACCCAGATTTTTAAGCTCTCTTTTTATCATTCATTCCATCTTATACAACTGATACCCATGATCACATACATGCATAAGAGGTAAATGATCTCCAATGTATGTATTTCGTGCTGAACCAGCACTCATCAGTTGATTCAGATCATCATTTCCCATATATACATATATTTAAATGGGCTTAAGATCATGCATATGAGAGTCAGAATGACTTATAGTCAACATGGATAAGATAAAAAAATTGGCAAACAAGTTATGCCATCATTAGATTTTCAATGATATGGACAGCAGAAGAATTGGAGAGTGGAGAAGATTGAAGCCTGTCCATTAAAGTTTGAAGATTTGCTATCCTAATATAAACATATTACTGATTATATATATGTGTGTGTGTGTGTGTGCGTGTGTGTGGGAAATGATGATCTGGATCAACTGAGCATGAAATATGTATATTGGATATCATTTATCTTTTTCGCATGTATGTGGTCATGTGTATTGGCTGAATAAGATGGAATGGGTGACAATAAGGAAATCTGAAAGTCTGGATTCAAATCCCCTATAATAATAGTAATAATAATAATAATAATAATAATAATAATAATAATAATAATAATAATAATAATAATAATAATAATGATGATGATGATGATGATGATGATGATGATGATTTCCTTGTTAAGCTATTTGATCCAGAATTAGTTATTGTTTTATATAGTGCATATAATATATATTTCAAAGCATACTTTATTGATCAAAAAACAATGATTACATCGGTAAGATAGGGCTTACACAGTAAGCATAAGTCTGTTCCTGTGTCTAAACAGTTCTTCTGGGCATAAGATTGTTCAGATATATAGGAGAGAAAAGGCTTTCTCTTGAGCTATATATATATAATTCTAAAAGGTATCTGTTGTGAATGATATACTAATGAAACCAAAAAGAAAATATATTGTATTTGCATAAATATTTTCAAATGAATACTTAAATATATATTTTAAGAAATTGACTAAGTATGTTTAGTTTGTTTACTGTTTTCTTATAATAATAAACATAAACTTATTAACTCAATAGATTTTGTTTCGTTCCTTATTTGTTTGCAATTCAATAAATAGGGAAGGTTCAATATACAGGAAATATTAACCAATTGTAACTATCAGCTGTAAAATAGTTACAATTGGTTAACCTTTCCCTTATAGTAAATCTTCCCTATTTATTGAATTATAAACTTATTAATTTAATTACATAAAATATTATGACCCCAGTGTATATCACATATACATTATTAGCAAAATTACTCATAAATATTTATAACCAAAATATATTGCTTTTAATATGTGAAGAAAAACCAATATACCATAATTTAAATAAACCAATAATAATTATTAAGAAATATATATTATATTTAAATTTTGTTTTCTGTATACTTTAATTTTTCTTTTTGGTTTCGTTATATCTTATTTATAATAAAGATATACATGTATTCTAAAATAAAGAAAGAATGAAAATATACTACTTTATTCAATGAATACAAGGAATTTGCCTTAAACTACAATTTTATTAAAAGAATATTTATTAATTCACATCTACCTTATATTTGCACAAAATAATGACAAAATTAAAGTCCAGATCTTATTAAAAGCCCATGACGTTTTCTGCAGTACATAGGTATGTTAAGGAAGTGATATTTTCAAAATTCAATTCTATACCTCTTGTAAATATAAGGGATTTGAACTCAGACTTTCAAGCCACTTTAACCATCCACATTATCTCATACTATTGATACACATGACCATACACATGCAGAAAAGATAAATAATCACCAATATATTATGTATTTCATGCTGAACCAGCAGTCATCAGTTGGTCCAGATTATCATCTCCCATACATATATACAATCAGTGCTCAGTTAATATTAAGATTGCAAATCCTTATACTTCAATGTCCATTGTAGTATAACAGATTGCTATCTTAATATTGAAGTATACGGATTTTCTATTTCAATATAAAGTGAGCACTGATTGTATATATGTATGGGAGATGATAATCTGGACCAACTGATGAGTGCTGGTTCAGCACAAGATATGTAAATTGGTGATTATTTATCTTTTCTGCATGTGTGTGGTCATGTGTATCGGTAGCATAAAATAGTGTGGATGGTTGAAGTGGCTTGCAAGTCTGAGTTCAAATCCCCTACATTTACAGTTGGGCTCCAGGTATAAGAGTGCCTGGTATTTCAAATCTTATATACCACTTACAGCATTCAAAATGTTTTATACAGTTAAAGATGAAATACAAGTTTTAAATAAGGCATTTCATAACAAATATTGTAACATAAAGATTTTTCTTTTTTTAACAGTAAAGGCATTAGTTAATTTTCTGGCTTTCCATAATAAGTATTGTAATGATGACTGTGTAGAGAGCTCTCAAATCTCAACATAAGAGAGGTTTTACAAGAAAAAAGTGGTTCCATCTTTTTCTTTACTTAAATTTATATATAAACCAGTCTAAGGTATTTTGACTTGAGAATGTGAAGCTTTAAACATCTTCATATTTAACTCACTGCTTATTATTTATAAACAAACAACATGAAATCTTATGATTTACTACGAAGTAATTTTTCAGCTGTTATGAATTGAACAGTAACATATGTAAGTATTGTTTTTTAATAAGTGCAGGCAGTTAGTAATTAAAGTGAAAGGCAGAAACCTCTCACATGCGCTTATGTAACAGCAATAATTACTTTCCTTTTACTGGCTAACTTTCATAACACTATTGAAAAAAGTAAATTAACAAAATCTTTGTTGAATGAAGTCTATTTTTTAAACCTGAATAAATAATTATAAAGGTGTCAGAAAGCTATGAAATTCTGTTGTAAAACTTAAAATTGCATTTGTATTTATTAAATTGTCCCCAAAATTAAATATTATATTGTTTGTTTGATAGAGAGTAGTAATCAAAATGATTGCAATTTCTTTTTTATTGTTTTTTCCAATTTCTTGCATTTATAAAAATGAAGCATATTTTTAAAAAAATCTAAGTATAATCATGAATATATTTCTTTTGTAATAATTTCTATATAAATATTAAAAAAAAAAAACACACTTTATAAACAGATATATAGCTTTATTGCTTTAGAGTTTATAAAAAGTTTGAGTGCCAGAATCAATCCTGTGATCTCCTGATTCCAAGTCAAATATTCTACCAACTGCACCAAACTATGCAGAGTTATATAAAAAGAAGCATAAGTATTTAAATGAACAATAAAATTATGTGTTTTTTCTCTCATTGCTAACAACAATGAATAAGGACTTACAAATTTGTTTATATTTCCAATATCAAAGGATCTGCCAATCAGGTTCAATTAAACTTTTGATGGCTTATTTTGTAGTTTTTTTCTTTCTGTGGACTACTGATGTTGACGTTTTCAGATTTTAAAAAAATTAATGAATAAATATTTACTTTATTTCAAGTTTTTCTATGAAATAGTCATAAAATAGGCAAAATAATGTTAAAGATAACCACAAAGGAGTAATTCATGGCTAAAATATCATTACAATTCTATCACTTATATATAGTATTTTTTGCATTTTGTTATCATTAGTTGCCTTCACAATAAGAAGGATAATAAATTTGATTTTGTCAATATCTTTTGTATATGTAATTTTTAAAATAGGCAAAATGAAATGGTGATCATGTAATTTTTGAATAATTATTAGTATACATATTAAAAATGCATATACTGTATGTCTATACTAGGAAGTATTAAAATATTTTGATGCTGTAAAAATTACATAATTTAAAATAATACATCACATGTATGCATATACTGTGTATATATAAATGTGTGTGTAGATGTAATTTGGTAAATAATTGTGACACATGTATATTAAAAACATCTGTACTATATGTATATGTTGAAAATATACATTGCTCAATATTCTGTTGTTTTTTTTTGTTGTTAATATCATTTTTGTTGATGTCTTAATATGTATGTGCAATTTTTATACAAAGGTATCATAAATATGTATGTATTAATACTACTTACTTTACAGGTGCCAATTTTTTTTAAAATGATTCATTTGATAACATGCTTTTAAAATAAATATTATTACAAATCATTTATTAGATTAGAGATTATCATATCATTTTAGTCCAGGTATAAACTTTAAACTTAATTAAAGATTAATATATCAAATTTTATTAAATACAACATGGTATCATTAATTCATGTGTTTTTCTCTTTTTTACTTGTGAAATATCTTAGATATAATTTAAAAGTTCTGTTTCAATTCACACACTTTATACAAATAAGTTAAGTTGTACTAATTTGATATTGCTAAATATTAAGCAGAAATGATGAAGATGTGACTTGAATCAGCATTTACCTTTTTTCAAATGTGGTCCTTGAAATAGAATTTTAAATATATCTATTAAAAACATCTATATAATATCTACTTTTTAAATGTATATTATATAGAATTTAATATTTTTACATTAATTTCAAATATCTACAGGGGATTGGCTTAAAGCCAAATGGCATGAATATAAGCATTTTATGTATATATAAATTAATATTCTATAAAAAGGTTATATTGCTCTTATTTTTATATATCAAATATTTGATGATTCATTTGATTAGGAATTTATAGGAGGTTTGAGTACCTGAAGTGATAGAGCTGGATTACCATTTATGGACTTTGAACTCTAGGAGTTGCCACTCTACAACAGTACTAAACCATCTGGACATATATATGAATATACTGTACTATATATATATATATATATATATATATATATATATATATATATATATGAGTTTTATATACAAGCATATATTTATGCATAATTCAAATAGAAAAGTGTATTTGATCTATATTGCATTCAATATAATAATATCACTAAGTGATCATAATTACTTAATTAAAACATAATTATTCTAATTTAGTTTTTAGTAATGTGCCATTTATTTATATATATGGTACAAATTACTATTTAATATTGGGTATCATTTAAATAAAAAAAGAGAGAACCCGATCCTTAATTTTTTTTTGTAATATAATGTTTTAAGAAAAATGTACAGTGAAAGTTTAATTTTTCTTTTTTTTTAATATAAGTTAACTAAAGTAAATTCAATGTGGGAAAGTGCATACTGAATAATTGATTCAAGTAGTGAAAGAAAATTCCAAAGGTAAAAGATTGCTATCAGAAAGTCCGACTTTCTGATAGTAATTAAAAATGGCAGAAATTATTAACGAGAAAACAGACTTTGTAATAAAAAAAGGAGAATAATGTAGAAGTTTATAAAATAGAACAAAAGGTAAAAAGGAATATGCGCAGAACTTCTAAAAAGAATCTGGGAATATAAAAGGAGCCGACAGATTTGAAAAGTGTCTTTTGTCTTGTCATTCCAGAGAGTGTTGAGCAATTTGAAGTGCCTCGTATTTTTTTTTAAACAAAAAAAAAATATTAATAAAATGGTGTCCACTTAGATACGAACTGAAATTGCTCATCATGAGTGAGTAGAACTCTATCGTTTGCCGACACTTTCTCTCGAGAAAAGTCACCTAGATCGTCATCTGACTCTACCTAAATTTGATCGGAGATTTGGAAGAAGTGCAACTAAAAAAAACAACTACTGCGGACTACCCACTGACTGAATTGGACGTCGGAGGATCAATGACCTATTTAAATATAAACTTACTGGTAAGTTAATGGCCATAACTTTATATAAAGCTTTATGAACTGAGATTTTAATGAAATGTTTATCCCATAATTTTGTGATCTAAAGATTTGCAAACGGAGTAGTAAATGAAACAGTACCACGGAAAAATAAGACACAAACTAACTATTGCTTCAATATTTGAATCAAATTATTAAATTCATTATGCACAATATGTCCCAACATTATAATTTTTCATTTATCATAAATATTAAATCTTAGATCGGAAGAGCTTCGTGTATTAACATACTTTCATTGTACGTGTATAAATTTAGAGTTATTATATTTAAGTTTTGATTATTTAGAATCAAATTAGTATACAAATTACCTTTGCTAAATAGATTTATTTTTCTTAATTAAGTCAAAGAGGAATATCTTCTACTTAACGGGAATTTTAACCCAGATCGTATAATTATTAGTTTACGAGTTACAATATGTTTGACGCTGACTCAGTGGGTCTAACGACTCTGGCGCCCTCATGTAGAAATTAAAAACTGAGTCAGTTCACGATTGTACTTAGTAATAATTCTAGGCCGAGCTGATCAGGAGAGATAGTTATGTTTTGGAATAATAATGAAACGTTCTTTTTTTTTTAATAAAATAAATGAACATTTTTTTTTTTTTGCATAACTTGATCAACTCACGCATTTATAATGCATGTAGAGGCCTAGAAATACAGAAACGTTATAATGGCACCCAACGTGGGGCTTCGATTTAACAACTACAACCTGAGATAAGTTGTAATGATAAAGAACGTTACAACGATGACCCAAAGAAACTCACAGCCGGAAAATAAATAGTAATTTTTTTAAAAAAAAAAAATTATATAAACTAACGAACTAATTAAACCCTGATTATTAAAATATATATAAAAAATATTTTTTTAATATGACTTCCAGAAAGAAAAAAATGTATGTATATTTTTTTTGATATGTCAAAAATAAAACACGATCGTGGCTGATGTAGACATAAGTCACAAGTATTTGACCGGATAGGCGGTTACTGAAGAGGGGAAAAACATAGCCCCGAGTCCTAGTATGCAGTATATTAACATGAGACCACCTTTATATGCCCATCAGACTATTTCTAGCAGGGATCCCAATAAAGGGGAAGGTGGACCAAGTTGCCACAAGTCTGTAAGACTCAAAACGATGAGCATTGCTCGTTAGTGTTTATAACTTGGGCTTCTTATCGTTACTATTGCACTTAAGTGGAAAGGACACAGATGAATGTTGAAATATTTTCCATTCCGCCGTGTTAGACCTAAAAGTGGGTGTTAAAGCCGAATGTCACTTGTTGAATGAGTCTACGGAATATATCAGCACGCTACTGCTACAAAAAAAACACAACAACAACACGAATATGAATTTAAGAAACTTAAGAATAAAATTAGTGTAAACCCCTATTTTATTCTCATCTCCTGGCACTGGTGGTATTGTAACGTTTATTTATATACGTTGCAAATATATTGGCATTTGGTAAAAGCTAAAAAATATCTGTTTAAGTTAAAATGAGAATTCCTAATCCAGTAAATCAGAGAGAACACAACTCAGACGTGAATCAATTAATAAAAAACAATTTTACAATTACTGTTCATATCTAAATTTCTTCTAGAAATTTCCTTAAAAAAATGAATGTCTCTTGTACAAGAAAATTAATGTCTCTATCGGGATTGTTTAAACATACTTTTAGAAATTGTTTGAAAACGTTTAATTTGGTCACAATCAGGAGTAATGAAGTATAACTTACCGGTAAGTTTTGGGAATTCAGTAGTAGATAACTATGCATAGTTTTTTGGGTAGAATGAGCTCGGCCTTTTGGTTATTATTTGATCTTGTGGTCCATTCTCCTAGTCAGTCATGAAAGCTTTTCTGGTATACATCTTCAGGCACGATGTCTTCAGAAGCTCCGGTTCACTCCGACATGCTGAATTACTTCAGCATAGAGCGATCTTGGATATATTATTGTTATCCAAGACCAACTAGAGAAACCAATGAACAAGATGTTCTTCAAACTGATCTCTGCCTTTTATACTCTAGAGGCCCAGTTTTCTGACTTCTGCGCATATCTTTTGTTTGTCAAAATATCCGTTGATAATCTTATATATTCTTTACAAAATTTATGTTACAAAATCTCTATTTTTTTCAGCATAATTCTGCCATCTTTAATTAGTTGAAATATTTTTACTTTCTCTTATCTAGATTGGTAATTTGTGTCTTTTGTTCTCTCCAATTCTAACTTTTATTTCTAATTACATAAAAAAAAACGAAAGAATAATTTAACTTTCATTGTACGTTATTTTTTTTTTAAAAAAAAACTAGTCAAAAAAAAATCTAAATTTACTTTTATTTTTTAGCTTTTACCAAATGCCAATATATTTGCAACGTATATAAATAAACGTTACAATAATATTATATTTAATTTAGTGTATTATTTTTTTAAAAATCTCCTAATGTTTTACTCTTTCTTTTATTTTCTGACATTTTTTTTTTTTTTACTTACTTCAATCATTTAAGTTAGTATAGAACTTGGTTTACAATTTTTTCAAGTCATTGGTAATCCCTTTTTCTACTAAATATGAAAATGGAATTACATGCTTATATAACAACATTTCCATTTTTTGATAACATAGTATTTCTAACCCCTATCTTTTTCTTTCTTTTTTGTTCTGCTTACTGTGTTCTTTATTATTATTTTTTCCGTTTATTGTTTTTTTTTAAAGTTAAAATGGCCAAACTGTTGCTCTTGTATTTATATTTAAATAATTTTAAAATTAGTCTTAAGGAACGTATTAATATATTTCTTTTTTTTTAAATAAAATTTTTCATTGCTCTTATAAGTTAATTTATTATTTTATACTTCCTTTGATTATCTGTTGGAATCTGAAGTTGACATTCATTTCTTTTTTTTAAAGTTGAGATTTAGTTTTAAATCAAAAATAAATTTAACAGTGAATAAAATATTTGAAAAAATCAAATTAAACAATAAATATTGCCTACATACAAAACAAAAATCAGGACTGTATAAAATTTTAACAATTTTTTAGTTTCCTATAAGTCTTAAGATTTTTTCACTTAATGGATCCATAATTGATTCAGACAATAATCTATTATTGATAAATAAATGAGTATTTAGATATTCTTAGCTAAGGAATAAAACAATACTGGAAAACTTCTCAGACCCTCATCATCTAGATAATGGTAAAAGTAGTGAATAAGGCCTTTTTTTTTCATTTTTTGTTTTGTTTTGTATGGTTTAATGCAATGACTGAGTGTTGGACTGTAATTTCAGGACTATAAATCATGTTTAGCTCTTAGGTCTGATGCTCAAAAACAATAAAGCATTTAATTATATTTTTTATTTTATTTTTTTACTGCTTCTCTATGGAGAGATGTTGCAGAAATCTTTGACTTGCAATGATCTAATCAACCATTATTTTGCCTATCCATAACTTTTTACATGTTCAAAATTTTCATTGCTCTGCATAGTTTGGTGCAGTTAATAGAGCATATGGCTTGGGATTGGGCGACCCCAGAATAGATTCTGCCACTCACAATTCTGGTGCTCGATCTTATTATAAGCTCCTAAGCAATAAAGTCATTGTATAACCATTAACATCAACAATAAAGATACATTTATGATTAAATTAAACATCTGTTATAGAACTACAAATTCTATTAGAAAGCTATTTAAATATTTTACATCAAAAAATGACCCTATATATATGTATCATAGTGTTGTTATTTCAGATTAGGTATCCAAGCAATCAAAATTTGTTACCTAACAGTTCACTATAAATATAGGATCTTTTTACAAATAAAATTTTCAGGCCTGAAATATTGATAAGACATAAGGAACAAAAAGAAAAGTTTTCCAGAAGTCATGGATGGCTTTAAACCACTTTTCTCTATAATCAGCTTCTATATCACAGCATTTGTTTAACTGCTTCTTCATTTAAAACCTTTTTCAGAAATAATACCTGGAATGCTCCATGTTGAGATTCATCACAAAAATTTGTTTATCCTTTCTGAAACATCTGTTACACTTCTGTATATTTTTTTTTATCAGCACAGACACAGTATCATGCTTATAATGTTTTCTGATCTTTCTGTGAATTTTGATTTCTGATAATCTCTGCATTCATTCATAATAAATGACTACTTATGCTTATTTATTATGCAGAATCTTTAACCGATCCTACTACTTGCTATGTTATCAACTACTGTATTAAAATAATCAGTTTACCTAAGTTTCGTTTATTATAATCCTTTGCACAGATGCACATTTCAATCAGAATATTGATAGTCATTATATTGGAGAATAGTAGAATATATTTTCATATAAAATTCATAATGTTATATTTTTCTAGATCCTAGATGTTTATATAATAAGAAACTTATAAGTATTTTTTTTTAACTATTGATATTTTATAATACCAGTTACAGTAGTCTTTCTTACTAGTATAGTTTGATGCTGAATCAATATCACATGGTCACAATTCTGTATGCTTACACAAGCTGTTTACACAGAGTCAAAACTATCCATATAATAGCTCCACTTAATGCAAGCCATAGTAATCAATGGATGCAGGAAGTTTTGTGCATAAAATCCCTATCTAGTGCCCACTTGTATACTAGCCCCAGATTAGTTTCTAGCTTGTGGCTTTTGCTTATGAGTTTGAATTGAAAACATTGTTTTCATTTTGGTCTCAAAGTTTATAGTTAGCTAATAAGGTAAAATGTGTCTACTGGAAGGTTGCATTAGATCTTAAGATCTAGGTGCATTGCTCTCATATCCAAGGCTCCTCACTGATGAAAGCCATAAGCTATAAACTAGTTTGAGCATATTGAATGAATAGGCACTTGATAGGCATTTTATGCACTAACATTCCTGCATCCATTGATTATTCTGGATTGCACTGTGTGGCGCTATTGTATAAAGAGTTTTGCCTCTGTGTTTTATGCTGAATCAAGAGTAATAATTGAATGATTTATCATTTTGGAGATTTCTTGACATTTAAGCATCATAAATGGCACTTGAACTATCATACTGGAACTCAGATCTATTGAATCCATTACTCTGCTATTGTAATATAGCCCACATGGTTAAAAATATAATCAAATGGTTCATTGCTTAGGAAATCTCCTTCAAGCATTGAATATGCCAGAGCCAGGGATTGTTTAGTTCTAAAATGAATCATGTAAGGCACATTTCCACTTCTTAGTAATGCAGTATATATATATAAATGAAAAAGAAGTAGCTATATATTATTTTCATTTTTTTATTTCCTTTATTCCATTTAAACTGTTTATTTTGTTATATATTGAATCAAACCGATATTTTTTTTTATAATTCTTTTAATTAATAACTGAAACACAGGCTTGTTATATACCTGTGGCTATATATATGCAATATAGGGTATATGAGCACAGACTTTCACACCACCCACCTCTCTCCACTCTATCTAATAACACTGATACACCTAAACTCATATATGCTGAAAAGATAAATAATCACCAATATACGTATTTCATGCTAAACCAGCAATCATCAGTTGGTCCAGACTATCATCTTTACACACATATATAGTTGAAAAGTTGGAGTGTGGAGTGGATTGAAGCCTGTCCATTAAACTATGAGGATAGTCTATCTTAATATATATCTGAGCACTTATACTATATATGTGTGTAAAGATGATAGTCTGGACCAACTGATGATTGCTGGTTTAGCATGAAATACGTATATTGGTGATTATTTATTTTTTCAGCATATATGAGTTTAGGTGTATCAGTGTTATTAGATAGAGTGGAGAGAGGTGGGTGGTGTGAAAGTCTGTGCTCATATACCCTATATTACATAATTCTTTTAATTAATTTATAATTTTTTCATTCATTTTTATCCACTCTTTTTTTTTAAAAAAAAAAGTTCCCCCCTGGCTTTTAGTAAATTATCAACCATGCCCTGTTCGTAATAATAGAAATAAACAGTAATTCAGTTTACATATAAGTAGTAATCCCCCTCCCCCCATTAACTTAGCACTTAGAACCGTCAATACAAATAGATTGTACCCATTCCCGTCAAATAAAAAAAATCATTCACCAAATTTGTAATGTCCACTGTCGTTGTTATTTTTTTCAAGAGTTTACAAAAAAAAAAAATTCCTTTTTTATTTTATTCTGATATATAATAGTAAAAATAAGAAGCTGTGCACACTTAGAGACATAAGTTGATTCATTCAACTGTAAACTAATTCTTGACGGACTTTTCTTGATTTCCTTCGCTACCTGGACATTTTGCTAGCTATTGTGAATTTTAACCAGGCATTTTGAGTTATTAGATCCTATAGTAAGAAAAGTCTATACAACCTCACTGTATCTGTGTCTGAAAAGAGCCCTGAAATGTGTCTGGTATTTCTGATATACAGTACCAACATGAAATAGCCTGGAAATGTTGATAACTATTTTTGGAATACATTAATAGCCTAACATATTTATTTAGTTGCTATTTACTATACCAAGTGGACAAGCTTCACATAGACACTGGGGTGTGAGTATCCCAAGTTGAGAACCTCCTGTGCTAGATAATAAAACGAAAAACTCGGTATAGATTTCATCATAAAAGAAAAGTAGAATTAATAAATGAAAATGTTTTCATCAAGCTATAGCATTTTGGATGGGTACTCATTATTTATAAAATACTAAAATAAATTTTGTTAAAAATATGATTTTTAAAATTTATTTATTTATTTTTAAATTCCTATCTTTATTGATCACCTATATAATTTCAATTTATTATCTCTATAAAAGTAACTAGTTCTGAAAGTACCACACATGATTGAGATGGTTTTTTATTTGCCTATTTATTGCTCAAACATCTTTGAAATTAGTTTTATATTTGTAAAACGAACAAATCTAAAAATAATTTGACAAATAGTCACTGGAACAGAAATATAATTAATGTTATAAATTCTCACATTAAGAAAAAAAAAAAAATGTAGATGTACATTACATTTACTACTAACCAGATACAGGTTAAATGACCAGATATTGTTTAGGTACATTTTATTACTTACTGTTTAACTATCTTTTAAAGTTTATTTTAGCATTTATTAAGATCTCAAGTAGATATAAAATATGTATATATATATATTTTTTTTCTACGATAAAAATTGATATAAAATATATATAAATAGAGATACTATATAGATAAAAAAAAAAAGGTACTTCAATGATTATCTTAAAAAAATTATGAGTATTAAGATCTTGAATAAATAATATATATGTAAAGATATAATATTTAAATAGAAGTGTATTGTCTGTACTGAACTTGAAGAGATTTGAATGAATTAAAATCAATATAGGTATGACAATAATATTGGCATCAACAAGAACTTTGAGCATTCCATCACCAGATTTACAATGATACGGATGACTGAAAAATTGGAGGCTGGAGAAAATTGAAGCCTGTCCATTAAAGTTTGAAGATTTGCTAACTTAATATAAAGTGAGCACTGGTTATATAAATATGGGAGATGGTGATCTGGTCCAGCTGATAAGTGCTTCAGTACAAAATATATATATTGGAGATCATTCATCTTTTTTGCATTATGTGGTCACGCGTATTGTTTGTATAAGATGGAATTCATAACTGTAGGTAGCTTGAAAGTCTGTGTTTAAATTTCTTCTAATTACATTAAGTTCAATATAGATAATACACTTCTATTTAAATATTACATATTCAGCATGTATTTTGCCCATACCTCTTCTGTATATTTAAATGGACATATTAAGGTTCTATACGCGAGGGTTAAAATGACTTAAAGTCAATGTTGGTATGACAATAATATTGGCATTAACAAAAGCTTTAAAATCAAATTTTCTAAGATAAGGATGGCTGAAGAGTCGGAGGGTGGAGAAGATTGAAGTCTGTTCATTAAAGTTTGAAGATTTGCTATAAACTGAATATTGATTATATATGTGTATGGGGGGATATGATGATCTGGACTAACTGATTAGAGCTGGTTCAGCATGGAATAGGTATATTGGTAATCATTTATCTTTTTCACATGGTATGCAGCCATGTGTATCAGTTGTATGAGATGTAGTGGATAGATATAGGGAGTTTGAATGTTTGAGTTCAAATCTAAGTAAATATATATATATAGATAATAAAAAAAAATACTAAAATAGATTCTATATTATTAAAATTTAAAAACAAATATTTAAAATACATAGAATACTATTAATAATGTATCAATTAATTAATAAAGTGATTTTTTTAAGGTGTAAGATTAATTTTTTGAATGTATATAAAATTTTTAAGTATCCATAGTAAAACAAAATAGAGATGCCTAATAGCAATTTATTTCTTGAATTTGGATAAGTTTAGTTAACCCATTCTTTAACGTTTTCTTATTGGCTGAAAAAATGTGATGTAATAAAATTTACTTGTGGTGAAAAACAGTTGCAGTGATTTGAGGAGGAAAAAAAGTCTGACATTCGAAAGATGAGATAGACTTTCTAACATACGTTTTAAAAATCTGCTCCGGAGGAGTAAACTGTGTCTGAGGTGGAAAAGATTGCAAGCTTAGAGTTATAAAAATATATGCATTTTGGATAGCTGCTGGACCAGCCCCTGTTCATGTTGGAAGTGAGTTCGGACATTTCTCTTGAGTGTGTGTCCTGTCCCAAGCTGATGTCAACGATTACGCAAAGACCTTTAATACTTCTTAAAAGAAATGGATTTAATATTTCTGTAAGTAAACAAAACTATGTCTAACAATTAATTTAATAAAAGTATGTAGGCAGTATTAATTTTTTTAAAAAAATTGTAAAATATTTACATTTTTAAATATGACACTTGTTGAGATAATACTTGCCAAATAATTTTGCAGAAAAGCAGACTGAGATTTTTAAAAATAATTATAATAATTATATTTGCTATAGTATGGAACTAAATTTTATCTGAGTACTATTACATTTTTACATTTGGTAAATCTAAACACGCACGCGCACACACAAACACTCAAAACAATTTATGATGTGGATTTAAATATTAGGGGGCTGCTATAAAAGTTTTATAATTTTATACAAGATGGGAAAATAATTGTTATTGAAAAAGTGATCTATACTACTAATAATTAAGTATACAGCTTTCTTTCTCATAGGTTTTTTCTCCTTAATATATTGTTGGTCACTCGAGAATTATATTACACTCAAGCACCGAAAATGACAGCGTTGAACTGCGACCCAGGGACCTGTAACTCTAGTCCTTTGTCACTGCACTAATTCCAGCAGTGCTTTTACCTTAATTATTAAATCATAATTACATAGTATAAGAACATTAGGACATGCATCATTAATTTTGTCATTTTTAGTTTGCAGTGCTAGTATTATAATTTTGTAATTTAAAATAATTAACTGTTAAGCCTATGCTAATTTGGGTATTAAATGGTGCGCATCAGTTATTTTCATTCTTATGTTTACACAATATATATATAACTAAAAAAAAAAGTAATGTATGTACACGTGTGCATTCATCTCTAGTATTTAATATTTTAATTTTTACAGGTTTTTTTTTTTTTTATTGATTTTGTGATTACTGTGATTTTTTTTCTCCAAAATTATCACATTGTTAAACTAATATTGAAAATTATTTATTCTTAAAAACACCGAATCAAAAAAAAAAACTTATAGTATTAAATTTATCGAGTTCACCATCCTATTTAAGGTTAGAGAATACTGACACAAACTCTTATATTTAGCTTCAACTACGAATGAAATGATGATGTTTACCTTTTACAAAATTAATTATCCAGAGAATAAAATATGAATGTACTTATTATTAATGTTGTAAGAATCTTCATTATCATAATAAATAGCTCTAAACATAGAAGTCTTTTTTTACCAATAATAAACTTTAAAAGTATTGGTTAGCAATGATGAGCAACCATCACTAATGAGTAAGTATTATTTTATGGCACTATATTGTCTAAATACCTTCCTACATATCTGTCATTGAACAAAAGCATGACATATATGATATATATGTATTTTGGCACAGGGTTTGTCAAAATAAAAATTGCATTTTTAGTTTTCTATGTGAATGGGAATATATGTAGATATACTATCAGAATAATATTTAAATATAGATATGTGAGTCACATGTCATGCTTTCAATTTTGATAGCTTCAGAGTTTGTGTTTGTTTTTAGAATTAGCAATAATTTTATGTGCTATCAGAAAATCTAAATTCTTAGGTTTAATTTTTTGGAAATATAGAATATTAACTTATTCATTTTATATTTAGAAAATTATAAAAAATCACTTTTTGCTTTTGAAAATACTTTATATAACTTGTTATTTAATATATATAAAAAACTTATGATAGTATGACTTAGGTATGGTTAGTGAAGAATATAGCTATATCTGTGTACTAATTACATATTTAGGTTATGTTATGCACATATTTAATTAAAGTGGTATAGTTTATATAAAATTAATTAAGATATCTAGTTAGAACATATTTGTACATAAGCTCATTAATTGTGTAAAAAGCAGCACATTAATATTTGTGAATTTCATAAAGTAATTGACACTTTTGTTTATGTGAATTTTTTTTATGATAACTAATACTCTCTTTACATATATGTATATATTAAAGATAAAGATTGTGAAAAAATGACATTGATTACAATTTCTATCTTTTTAAAATGTAATTATATGTGTACTTGCTTGTTGACTATAAAACACATTACATTTAATAAGTGTATGTTTCAACTTTTACTCTTTGAAATAAAATATGTGAAATCTGATTAATATAAATAAGATTCAAGCTTATTTTGATTACTAATTAATGATGTTGAGTAATGTCATAGTAATGATGAGGATTTCACCAAAACTTATTCTGTGAACTTTGTATTGTTAAAATTCACAACTCAGAATTTTCATATTAGTTAAATTATAAATTATTATTTATACATATAATCTTCATGAGTTCATGGCTAGTAAGTACAAGTTTAAAAATCCTAAAGTACCATAGAAAAATTCAATATTTTTTATTACTAATTGATTATATCTTTTACCATATCCAGATATTTGTACTGAATTTTACAATCCCATCTCTAATAATTTTATAGAAAAGGTTTATAATAAACTAAAGATCAGCTTTTCAAGCTAATGCTCATGCACTTTATGAATCTTAATAATGAATGAATACTTTCACTTCCAACACAAGATAAAGTCTTTGCGAAAGAATAGAATGAATCCACCTATTCTTTCAACCCAAACGCTTAAGTATTATATTTTATTCATTATCCTTATTATTGTACTTCCACTTTTAGTAATAGTACCAAACTCTCCAGTGCAAGCCTTAGTAATCAATGGATGCAAAAAGGTTTATACATAAAATTCCTATCTAGTGTTTACTCATTAAATATCCCTAGACTAATTTGTAGTGTGTGGCTTTGATCAATAAGGAGCTTTGGATCTGAAAGCACTGCACCTATGGAGAGTTTGCTACTGTTATTAATAGCTTGGGTATGCATAGGAAATGGTGATCATGTGGTTTGTTGGTTTTATTTCCTCTTTTGCCCTTTTCTATTTGTTTTATTTACATTTTCTAATATTTTATTATTAATATCTATTTTAAACTTGAATAACATTGATGAGGATTATGTTACTAGCAATAAACAACTTCAAACAGTGTGAGAGAAAGCAAGTATTAAATTACTTCATATACTATATGTTGCAAAATTTATGAATTAGCACAATTCCATTTATATGATTAAGAGTCAATGCCAATTTGAATATCACTTAATTTTAATATATATATATTAAAAATATTAAAATCATTACTTTATAATAACTATTAATTAGTTAGAAATATTTTCCATTAAGGATGTGTATAAAGCAGTGTTAAACTTGTTCTGAATATGACTGAGTCTATTGTTGAATATATTGCTCTTTACCAGAAAAGCTTCTGAGATAAAAAAAACAAAACAACCATTTCAGCAGATAATTTCACACACCTTAAACAATACCCTTAAACAATGATAGGAAAGGTTTAAGTTTATATTGGATAAATAATATTCCCTGGATATAATCTTATCAATACAAATAAAAATATATTTTATATTTTGATAGTTTATATAAAATTTCTTTAATGTTATTAATAGATATTAACTTACCAAAATTAACTATACTGCGTTTAAACACATTGTATAATAGAAAAACCAAGAATGATTTTCAGTGGTGAGAATATGTGTATATAATTTAATTTACAACTATGTAATGATTTTAAAATATCAGGATTTGGTGAAAATTTTAATGTATACATAATAAGGAAGTCTAAAATAGAATGGAATTGTCTATGTTTGAAATTTTGAAAGAATACATGTATTTATCTTAATTACAATTTTAATTCAATTCCTATTTAAACTATCTATATAAAAAACATAACATGACAAAGAATATTTATTTTAATTTAACAACTTGGATTAATAGTTGACATTTTTAAAAATCATTCACTCTATCTCACTGTATTTCATCTAGCAGAAATCACCAGCAACTTTTTAAAAAAAGTAACAAGCCATTGGATAGTCATTATTCAATCATTGTACTTAATATTACTTTAATATTAAACTTAGTTTATGTGTAAAAATAGTATTGACTAACTACATATTTTCCTTTACACCTAAAAAAATATTATGTATTCAACTTAGTAATTATTATCTTAGGGTGTTAGAGTTTAATTTAACATTATTATACATTTTATATAAAAACATGTAATATTGATGAATTTCCAAGATTCCACATTTTTGAATAAATAAAAATACTGCTTTAGTAGAAACTGAAATAAATGTATTGATGGAAAATAATCTTGTAATTCTGTTTCAGCCATCTTTATTTTTTTTTATAAAGATAATACTACCAATAATTATTTTCTCAACAACCTAAAGGGTTAGTATCATTAAGTGCCCGGTAATTTTAAACAAAATTTGAAGATTATAGATATTACTACTCTCTCTCATTAAAAAAAAGTTCCTTAAAAATATCTGTAAAATTTGAGTTAAAATAAGTATTATTGCTAAGTTGTAGTATCTCATTACCTACTTAATTTTACCTGCTCTCACATAGAGAACAAGATATAAATAAATAGTTAAAGAATAACAACATTTCGCCCTTAAATTCTTTTTGCTTAATTTTCTTACCAACTAGAAATGTTTTGTTTACTGTCAGGCAAGCGTTTTCAGTCTAAACATTTCACCCCTACTCCAATGTATAACTAATTTTATTTTAATCTAGAAATATTTTATTGCTCTCAGGCCATTTTATTATTCTTATTAAAAAAAATAGAATGTATGATAAATTTAGATTTAAAATCTAATTGCCTGAAGCTGACAATTCTTTTTTAGATTAAAATTAAGAAAATTAATTTAAGTCAGAGAGTTGGAATGATACTTTCTAATTATTTTGCTTTAGAAATAATTTTTTTGTTTAAAATTACAAGTCTTGTGAATTTAATTAATTCATGTTTTTTTCTTCTTCTAAGAATCAATATGTATTTAGCAAAAAAAAAAAAAAAAATACCTAGATAAAATTGAAAATATATTTAAACCAAAACTTTTAATTAATTAAAAGGCTTTCAACCACGTCTTCGAACTTGAATATTCTTTTTAATTTTTTAATTAAATTGATATTCGGAACATTATTTACAAAATAAAATGAGATCACGTTACTAAATAGTTAATTTTTTTTAGACATGTGTAAACTATATATAGAATTAATTAAAAATAATATTGTTGAATTTCATATTATTCCTAGTTAAAGGTTATCAATAAATAAACTGCATGACTATCTTACTATTTTTAATCTTACAACATACAATTAATGATAATAAACCTTTTTTTCCTTTTTTTAAGATATATATATACGTACAGATTTGGAGAAAAACCTTGCTCGTGCTGAAGTCATCTTCGTTCTCTCTAATTCAAAGTATTTATCATTGTTAGTTTCAAATATTATCAGATGAATTATTTCAAGATGAAGATCTTAAATTTAATTCAATGCATTCATCTCATATCTGGTCTCTTCTAAGTCTTTTATATTATCCTGAGATTAAATTTAAGACATTATTTGTCCCATCTATTAAACTGTATTTTATTTCAACCGTATGATAATCCTAATGTTGTAATATTTATTTATTTTTTCATCTATATGACCTCATTTTTGATAATTATATTGATTTTCTATATAAATCTCAGATGTAAAAGTAAATACTGAAAACACAAACATTAACAATTTTATTTTTAGATACATAAACAGATTTTTTAGAGTTACTTGTATGAAAAGCACATTATGATATCTTCATTATTTTTAGTTTCTTATAATTAATGAAATTATTCTGTATTATTCCCTTTTAAAAACATATTGAACGTCATTTTAATCTTTTTTTAATATTTATCTTTTATCTTACTTTCTTTTCCAATATAAGTGAAGCATTTTTTTTTTTTTTTACAAAACTAACAATCACATTATGTTCAAAAATTTTGCACAACTTAAAAATTACATACTTATTTATACTGTTTTTGCTTTTAATATACAAAATATTTTCCATAAAACTTTTGAGAAATTTTTTTTATAAATAAAATCATCCAATTAAACTTACCATTGTTATTGTTCTTAGGTCTCAATCATTGCTTTTGCATTGATTTAAACATTTTTTAACAGTTTAATCATAGCTGAAATGTTTTTTTGCATCAAATTCATGTCATTTGCAAAATGCATCTTATATTATATTTTTTTTTACTTTTTGTTATATGCCTGTATTTTTTTTTAATGCTCTAACCATCTGTAATCTAGTTTATTCCTTTGGAATGTTCATAGTAAACATCATTTATAATTAATAAAAGACTGATAGATCTGCAATTTTTAATATTTTCTCTTTCATTTTTTTGAAGTTGGATGCCAACACATTCCATAATTAGTAAATAGTGGAAAAACCTTCACATATGTTGCTTAAGTGCAAATAATTATTAAGCAATGCTTATCCAAATACTTATTAATGCTTTATAGGATAAAGTATTTGCTTATCAAAGACAATATACTTTTCTGCTACAGTTGTCATAAGCTTTTCAAGACTATGGTTATCCCTGCAGTAAATGTCATAATAGGATTGTGCATATGATATGGTTTTTACAAACTTAAATACCATAATTAGGTAAAATCTTTTTTTGTCTACTAATTATTGTTTTATCTAATACTGGTAATACTGCAATTCACTTTCCCTCTGTAACATTGCTTTGTATAGGAGGACTCGTGTCCTTTTTTTATTTCTAATTTTTTTATATTTTGTAAGATTATCTTTTTTTTTTACTCATTTCTTTTATTGTTTTAATTAATTGTTTTTTTTTATCTTGCTATTTGTTGCTGGTCATATGTATAAGGGGGAAGAAAGGTGAACAAAGCTTCTAAAGATAGAAAAAGGTTTATAATCCTGGTCATAAAAGATGTAACTAAATCATTCTTAACAATTGTCATTATCTACAGCAAATGATAGTAATTTTTGCAGCATTGGTTTTTCAGAGAAACAGCTACAAAATACATTACTGTTTATATAAGGAAATGCCTAATTTTATGTTGCAAATAAAAAAATTATTTAAATGAGTATCAGTATTCTGGCAATTGAAAATAAAACATGAATAAAATATGAAACTTAACTAGATCAGACATCATTGTGAAAAACAAGATTGGTCAATCCAGTAATCAGAATTGGGTTAAGTTTGTTATTGAAATAATCATGTCAGATGTAAAGATGCATGCTAACTGTGTGTATTTGGAACATAAGTATTTTATAGACATTTAATAAGCTAGACATAGCAGAAATATTCAAATTTTAGAATTAGTTTAAACATGCTGAATTATTCTGAGAATTAAGTTGATCTAAGAATAATTGAAAGCAAAATTATAATGTAAAAAGAGAGAGATCCATTGATAGGTTATAAGGCCAACAATTCAAGGGTCATATCATATAGCAGACCTGTAGCACTCCTGTTCCAAATATGACTGAATTATTTTGCAGATAGATTCATAATGAATCATTTCTAATAAACTTGCAAATACAACTTTACCTTTCATTTATCAATGCCCATTGATTTAGTTTGACAAAAGGGGAATGATTGAATGGGCATAATAATAAGTAAAATTGTATTGGAAAGTTTATTAAAAATGATTCATTTTGAATCTGCCTGCAAAATAATTGTAACATATTAGAAATGAGAGTTTTTTTTGTGATATGATTATAATCCTAAACATTACACATTCAAGTGATAGAAAAATTATTTACATACTGTTGAAATTAGTAACAGTAATACAAATATACAATCTACCTCAAATAGTAAGATGATGAAATAGAAATTTTTTAGAGAGATCTGAAATTTACTTTTTCTTATTGATGTCTTTAATAAAAACATTATTATTGGAAAGAGTTATAATGTTAAGAGTAGACAATTTGAAAGTAGTTGCATGCAAAGATAGCATTTAGAATTTGCTTTAAAATATAATATGATGATTTCGACTTGTAATTGGTAAGATTACAAAAAATGAACATGAAGATTAAATGATGGGAAAAAAAAACATAATACATATGATATTAATAAACAAGTGCAAATGTTGATTCAGACTATAGATCAGCAACTATAAATATGAAGCTGAAATGTTCAAGAAAAAATATTAATCAGCACTTCAGAATTTTAAAAATATGGATAAATAAATAACTATATTTAATAATTGACAAATCTCAAGACAACTATAGAGGAAGCTGTTTATTAAAGTTATAAAGAATGGAAGAATTAGACAAGATTAATTCATATAATAAATAACAAAATTTATACAGGAAATGTAAATAATTGAAAGCAAATGGAGAACTGAAAACTGGCAAAAGAGCGGAAATATAGCAAAGTCTCATGAAGTAAAGAAATTAATCAAGTAAGATATAATTGAAAGGCTAATGCGTAGTGACTATAAATTCTGAGAAGTGTATAAGATCCTCAAGAAATTTTAATAGAAAACTGCAGCCAAAATAGAGAATAATAAAAGATTCACATTAAAAATTACTGATTAGAAACAATAAAATTTTTTTAAAGTGATAAGAATTATATAAAGGAAATTTCAATAGGGGTGAGGGTGAGTGAAATAATTTATAATATTAATTAAATAGTGCCATCACATTATATTAAATAAAAAGATTATATCTTATTGGAAGAAATTAAAGGGACAATAAAAAAAAATTGAAAAAGAACAAAGCTTCTCAACTGTTAGATTAAATCACACATTTTGAACTGTTTTGATGGTACTGCTATCAACTCAGCTTTTTTTTTTTTTTCATATGTCATAGCATCTGCCGGGACGCGAACCCACACCTGTCTGCAACCAACTACTTGCTTGCATGGCGGCTGTGATACCTCTCGGCTAACAACGCAAGACATTCTTTTGCAGTTTTACAATGTTAGTTTGTTTGCTGGCTCATTATTATTTTTTTTTTTTTGTGGTAGAAATTTGAACTAAAATTATTAGTTAAAATTTTTTAAAGGTGTTAGTATTGCCCAAATAATATACAAATTTTCAAATTCAAATGAGGGCAACAATGGCATAATTAGTTGTATCATTATACAAAGAAACTGACAACACTTCTAATTGGTAGAATATTTGGTTTCAGATTTTTGGTAATGTGCTTTTTGCTTTTAGTTGATTGTAATTTTCAGTAATTTATTTATGCAATATATTTGTAAAATATTTATTTAAAAGTAGAAAAAATACATGATTACAATTATATTCTACTAAACATTATATGATCACTATTTTATACTAGCACATAATTATTAAACAATGCAAAACTCTCCATACAGTAGTGCCACCCTGTGTCAAACAGAGTAATCAGTGGATGCCAGAAGGCTTGTACATAAAATCCCTATCTAGTGCCTACTCATCTAATATCCCCAGATTAGTTTCTGGCTTGTGGCCTTCATCAGTGAGGAGCCTTGGATCTGAGAGTACTGCACCTTGAGCTTAGATTGAAAATATTATTGTGTTTTCAATTTTATTCTCATAGTTTTGTAGTTAAATAGAGATAAAAGGTGGCTGCTATAGGGTTGCATTAGATCCTAAGATCTAGGTGCAGTGCTCTCAGATCCAAGGCTCCTCACTGTTGAAGGCCACAAGCCAGAAACTAGTCTGGGCATATTGGATGAGTAGGCACTAGATAGCGATTTTATGCACAAGCCTTCTGGCATCCACTGA
Source organism: Epiperipatus broadwayi (assembly GCA_028023455.1). Taxonomy (NCBI): domain Eukaryota; kingdom Metazoa; phylum Onychophora; class Udeonychophora; order Euonychophora; family Peripatidae; genus Epiperipatus; species Epiperipatus broadwayi. Next base: position 2,442,350 of record JAQFVV010000183.1, read on the forward strand.
TTACTCTTTTTGGCACAAGGTGGAACTACTGTATGGAGAGTTTTGCATTGTTTAATTATATTATATTTTAAAATGTTACTTTTTTAAGAAAACAAGTCATTAAAATCATAATTGTAGTAAAGCAGAGAAAGGAGTTGTGATTTTTTCCTAAAAAGAAATGCTTTCATAAATGCTGGTGAATAAATTTTTTGGAAAATTTTAATCAGTATAATTTCAAAATTTAAAATATATTTTTATATATTTTACAATATCTCAACTAAAATTCAATTCTACTTTAAAAATGAATTCAAATAAGTAATATTTTTGTTCATTAATTTTTATAAATAGGTGAAAGTTAAAATTCAATACAAAAATTGTTGTTGTGATTATTATTATGATGATGATGTTTCAAAAGGCACTTTATTAACCTAGGTAGTTTTACATCAAAATACATTTTTTACATTTAGTTTTATTACATAGATTGATGTAAAGGAGTACATACGTCATAAGGGTTTTGCATATTAGTGTCCTTCAGTGGATCAATTGTCCAATTGGTTACCTTTATGTGAGCACTAAGGCTTTCAATTATGGGAATACTGTTGTGCTATCAATCATCCTTTATTCCATATGTAATATCAATTAGTTCTCAATATGTCAAAAGTCATTTTTACTTTCATTGAGATTTTGTATTGTAGGTGTGTTTGTTCATATTTTGCTTTTCTGTTGCTGGCCAATCTTGTGCATCCTCATCATCTACTTCAAATTCTTCATGAGTTGTTTCTATTGTTTGGTACTGCTTTTCATAGTTGCTTGTGCTTGACTCTTCCATTTTAACTTTTTTGGCCTGTCTGTTTTTTTTTTGGCGGTCACCCTGACCTTCACTTTTGGTCTGTGTTTATTTGTTTTGTGGCAAGTTTGATGCGATTAGTTGTGTTATTTCAGTGGCTGTGTTATTTTTAATTCTTAGTGCTTGCAATAATTTTGGTTTGGTGGCTTCAGAAGTGTCATTAGTTGAGGCCTGTTTTTTCCCGTTGGATTTTGACTCTCAGCCTCTTCCTTGCCTTGGTTAATAATATGGCTATCATGTATTAGTGCAGACTCCTGTATTTTTTCAGCTGTTGTTTCATCTTTATTTGGCTCTTGATCTGTACTTGTTTTTCTAACTGATAAGTCTAAGTGCTCTTCAGCTGGAGTGTCATCCATGTTTTATTTGCTTTGTGGTTGGTGTCAGTTGTTTTTTTGGGTTCTGTTTTTTCTTTATCAAGTGATGTTTCTGTTTGCATCAAGATTTTTGCCTCTTGATGTTGCCCTGTGCTTGGTTGATGTTGCACTGTGTTTGATTGGTTTTTGACCATTTTTGCTTCTTGATGCTGTGCTGTGCTTGATTGATTTTTGATGTTTTTCCTAGCATCACAGTCAATTGCTAAGTGTCCACATTCTCTGCACATGAAACATTGTGGTCTTCATCCTTTATGTGAATAGTTAATATGGTACCTTGATTGACTATTTGAGTGAGTATATCTTCTGGGTTTACAGCTTCATTTAACTTTCATTTTAAAATGGAAACTATTGCTATATACCAGAGTAGAAGTGTCATTTAGGTATATTGGCTTAATGTAGATTGCTTTTCCATGTGGCTGGATTAGATTTTGAAAGTCTTCGATATTTTATCCAAAATATGTGTTTTGAATTATGCCAGTGAACAGTTTTGCAAGTTTTTATCGACCACAATCAGGGCATAATTTTCCAAATCTTAATCTGAGTTTGAAATCTTGCTTGCTGATATTCATCAAAAAATTCCTACACAATATATCAGGAGTTGGAATGTTCTCTAATGGATAAGATCATATCCCATATTACATTTTTAATCAGCTCTTCATATAGCAGTTTCCTGCAAAACTTATATAGGGTAGGGTTTTTGTCTGTTACCACTATCACGAGTGACTTTGTCAAAAAAAACTTTTTAAAGGTGTTAAACAGCTTTTTTCATATTATATTGTTGAAGCTAGCATTGATTTCTTGTATCTCTTTTTTAGTCCAGATTTCTGATGAGGGTTTAATGCTATCGGTATTTTCGAGATTTAGGTCATTGAAGTCTGTCTGATTTGCTTTTTTAATCTCCCATTTTGGGCTGGGGCTAAGGTTTTTTCTGTGTTGGCTTGTTTATAGTTTGGTTTTACTATATTTGCATATGTTCTAGTGGCCCTGGTATTATTTAAACAATTGGTGTTTATTTTGATGCTGTTTGTGTCATTGTTTTTCTGTGTTGATGTCATGTTTCCCATTTTTATGTCTAGGTTAGTTTTCTCTTAAATATGTGATAATCCTTCTGTTTAGGACTGTTATTTTCTTGATAGATGTTTTAATATGAGATTTGCTTTTTTTTTCTTTATTTTTATTCAGAGCTATCATGAGTTTAATCTTTTCATGGCACAGTAGGACTGCAGTATTATGGTCATCATCACCATCATCATCATCATCATCATCATTATTATTATTATTATTATTATTATTATTATTATTATTATAGTTAGACCTCATTTAATTGAATGGTTTAGCAATTATTTGAGAGGTTGTAAATCCTATGTGTATATGGATAGAACCAATTCTCACTTTTTGAAAAATATGGTAGGTGTTCCTCGTGGTGGAATATTAGCACCATTACTTTTTAATGTTTTTATGTGTGATGTTGATCAAAACATAAAAAATAGTCTGATACTTACTGATGCTGATGATTGTAAGTTATTTAAAATAACTATTACTTATAATGATCATATTGAGGTTCAAAAGTATATACATTGTTTTAAAATTTGATGTAGGTATAACAATATGGAGATTAATATTAATAAAACATTCATTGTTTCCTATACTAATAAAACTGAAAAACTGTTTATTAATATAAAATTGAAAATGGTATTATTACATATAAAGAGATTGTATCTAATTTAGGAATAATATTTTGTCGTAATTTTACTTTTAATGCACATATTAAGTATATTATTAATACAGCATACAGAAAGATGGGTTGTATTTAGAGATATGGGAGAGATTTATCTACTTCCATAAAATATAGGTTATTTTTTTCTCTTGTTACACTTTTAGAATATAGTTCTTGTATATGGAATTTCAATTTGATTAATATTCGGTCTAGAATACATGGTGTTGAAAAAAGATTTAATAAATTAATAATGGGAGAACATCAAAATGTTAAAACAGTTTTGAAAGAAAGGAGGATATTGAAAGATATGATATTTTTGAAAAAGTTAATTGATGGAAAAATTGATGTAAGTGACTGTATATCAAAAATAGAATTGAAAGTGCCTAGTCATCTGTTAAGAGAAATGCATACTTTTAAGGTTACTAACTGTAAAAATACTTTCTTCAGCAAGTCAGTATTATTAATAGATTGCAAATAGCATATAATCTAACTTTTAATAATATTGATATTTTTTGTGATCAGTTTATTATGAATATTAGAAAACAATTAAACTTATAATTATGAACATATATATAATCTTAGGTATGTAATTTGTATTTGTTTATTGTTTTTTTTTTTTTGTCCTTTTTTTTTTTGTTTATTGTGTATTTCTGTTAAAATGTAAATGTTGAAATGTACATAATCAATTGATATTGAATTGAATTGAATTACTATTACATAATGTTTTCTTCAAAAGTAAACAAAGTATAAATATGCCTGAAGCCCCATATTAATCTAAATTTTAATGAGAAAAGAGCTTTAAATTATTGTAGTAAGAATAATTATAATAGAAGTTAATTAAAAAACACAAATTTCTAAATTTAGAAATTAAATGTCATCTGCATGTACTTCCTAATAAAGTAGAAAAAAAAATATTGATTCAAATTTGATCTTAAAATCCATGATTATAAATTTTTCTGAGTTCTATATTTGGCTAGTAAATGTCAATTGAGATTCTTAGTAACATCATTATTTTCTACTAATTGCTGCATGGAAAGGAAAAAGTCATTTTTTATTGGAAGTTAGAATTGAAGATATATCACATTCATCTAAGGAAAAAAACAACCCCTTTTTATTTCTGGATATAAAAGTTGTAATAAAAGCCATTTAATAATAATAACCATTAATTTCTTAATTATTATGATAGATATATATGAAGATTTAACATAAACCATTTAATTAAAGTAGTTGCAGGCCATACTTTACTTTGAAGGATGAATTGATCTAAATTATTTAAAACACTTTTCTATTTAACTTTGATATATGTGGAAAATGATCTAAAAGAAAAGTGCAATGAATATCATTGACTTATTTAAGTTAAGATCAAATTCAGTACTGTTTGTGCTCATAGACTTGGGTCAATTTAAGATCGAAACTTTTATAAATGTGGATATAGAGAAAGAGTATTTTATAGCTTTAGCAAATAAATGTCAGTCAAAGCAATTGGGATATAGATGATATAAGTTCCAGTTACTATATGTAAAGATTTAAAGATGTCATGCATTCTTTAATCATTTTATGATAATATCTTAAAAGTTTGTCATCCTTCAACAGGGAAAAATATGCATTGGTGCAATAGTTTATAGATTAACTGTTTCAAGAATAATATTAAGTAATCAACATAAGATGAATGAAGATACCAGAATTATCACCCTTTGGATTTTTCAAATGAACAATAAAAATGCTTTTATGAGGTTTTTATATTGTTAAATGCCATCTTGATAGTATTGTTTATTCTAGAAAATATGCTTTATGTGATCACTCTTTCTTCTTACAAAACAAAACAAAACAAAACAACAATATTGTGTAATTGGACTCAAAAGAAATAGGCATAAGTTTTGAAGTTGGAAAGCAATCATTAAATTATTATTGTCACAATTTTAATTAAGGTTTGTCATTATTCATCTTTTTTCTTTCTATATTTTAGATAAATTTTCATAATTTTTAACACAAATATCAAAACTATTAATTCATTCTTTTTCTATAATAAGACCCATATTAAACATGTCATAGTTTTTAGATTTAATAATGGTGATATTTTTATTGATATAAAAATCAATGTTAACTTTTGGTGTTCTAATCACAGAAAGTTAATGATTTTGATAGTTTTTATTTTTTTAAAAACTTCATTTAATTTCTCAATTTTTCTGGTGAAATTAAAATTGTTGAAACTACTACGTTTTGAATATTTTGCTATGCTTGTTTTTTTTTTCTATAGAAAGACGTTTTGGATGCACTAGAGGAAGATTTGTTTTTGTTTCTGAAAATTTATTGAAAATAAATTCTATGAAAGTTGTCAATTATTAAAAAGAGAGAGGGAGAGAGAGAGAAATAGATGCTATGTGAGAAATTGGGAAAAATTAAATTTATCCATCATGGTTCTCATGCAATCATATTTGTTATCTATGCTAATTGTTAGATCTGTAAGTAAATAAGTGGAAAAGTATAAATCGTTTAATTACTATTGTTTTTAACCTGCAATTAAGAATCATAGATATTGGAGCAGTAACTGGAATTAATATTAAAAGTATTACAAATACATGCCTAAACAACAACAACAACAAAAAAACAAATTCAATTTTAAAATGATTAGCAAATATATAATGAAGTAAAGTGGATATTAATAAGGCCAGAACAATTCTTGATTTGATATTTTGCAATAAAAAATATTCTAAGAATTTTGCTCAGTAATTGTAAAAAAATAAATAAAGGGTGCAATTAATTTATATTCTAGGTCAATGATAATATAAAATTAGGCTTTGTAATAGATCATTTTACTAATGAAAATTTTAAATTAGTTATGTAATTCAAAAATTGTTTTCTCCTAATAAAAACACAATTGGTGAATTAGTTTGAATTTCAATTCTTCTATTATAAAATTTTTACAAATTTTAAAGTTAACAATCATGTTTTTTGCAGATTGCACTAATCTATATATATATAAGATTTCTGGAGATTACAAGGCAAAAAAATCCTAGCATGCAGTAATTGATGAATATTATTGTCTGCATTTGTTTACTGCAAGTTTACCATGACTTATTTTAGCTTTTCAATAATTAGAGCCACATTGTAAACTTTAATGTCTTCATATAATGAACAACTTAAGCGCACAACATATATAAAAATTGTATAAGCATTGATAATGTATTCAAACTGTAATGTAATTATGTATTTTTAATGTACAATTTTATATTACTGTCAGTTATTTATCAGACCGATACACATATATTTAATGTTTAATTGATTAACACTTTTATACAATACTTTTTAAATAAAAAATGATGTAAAATTAAGTTTGTGGAATGTTTGTTTTGCCTTTTTTTTTAAATATCTGTATCTGATTTAAAACTATTTTTTTTATAGACAATTTATTTTGAACATTTTAATCTTTTGCACATTTTAAACTTATTGAAAGAAGAAAAAATGTGTTCATCAAGTAATTTTTTTGGTCATTTTGTGTGAAGTCTTTCATCATTTACTAGGAACTAATTTTAGAACTTTTCAAACTGTAAATAACTAATGTTCAATTTTCCAACTGCGTCTGTTAAAAGTTGGGTTATTACGAATTGAAAATAGCAACTAAATAAATAACAGAAACAGTAAAATTTAATAAGTGATTATTTATTACATTTGCTTTTTAAAAATTATTGACATAGTGATTATAAATCCAATCAAACAATTTGTCAGTGTTATATATATAAGCATGGCAGAGCATACATAAAATATCTATAGTTTTTCCATGAAATATTTGATATTCCAATAAATATTATTTTACAAACACACACACACACACATCATTTTCTTTGCATTTTTTAAAATTCTCAATCTGCATATGTATAGTATATACCTTTATATATATATTCTGTATGTTTCAACCATATTATATTATCATCATCAAAGATTGTTTTATTTATTAAATACTAAAATTAATATGGGGAAATATATAAAATGAATACATACCTATCTTATGTACTATAAATATAACACGTGTTAATATAAGTACAAATAAAATATTTTAATAATCAGCAAAACTTATGGAAGATTTTTTTTGTTTCTCTTGAGTGAAGCTTAGGTGACATATAAGTCTGAAACAGCAGTATAGTTACTGTGAATTTTTGAAAATGATATAATTAATTATATAACTTAGTGTAAGTAATATTTATTAAGACTGTAACCTCAAGAATGTGCGCATAAAAATGTGATAGTAGGACCTCTACAGGTATTAACCACAAGCTTCCGTTTTGGAAAAAAAGAGGGGAATCCTTCTTTACTTCAACCTATTTTATAGTATTTGATATAAAATGGTTTTTCTTACTTAGTGTATTAAATAATTTTAACTTATAGTATTTGATGTAAAATGGTTTTTCCTTAAGTGAAACCAGGAGCTTCTAGGTATTAAAAGCCTTATGCCTAAAAATTCTGGTTCTAAGTTAATTTATTTCTTGCCTTTGAAATCTTTTCATACTTTAATAAATCTATCTTTTTTTTTTCATGAAATAAAATTATTCTGTCAATGCTAAAATATTTTCTTCATTTTATTAATTTCAATATTTTCACTTTTATTATAAAGGCCTAAACAAAAACTTAATTTTTTATTTCACTATTTTAATCTATCTTTTTAAATGAAGCTTTTATTTTTAGCAGTGAGACAAGTTTTGAATATATGGTGTTGGTTATTCATTATTAATCCTTTAAAACTTTAAGCTATATTGATAACTTAAAAATGTTCAAATAAAAATATTCAGAATATATAAATTATAATCTAAATATATCTTAATAAAATGAAAAAACACAATAATACACAAAAAAGTATATGAATAATTTTTAGCATATTTGACAAAATCTATCTGTTATAATACAGATTCTATTTATAAAACCAGATCTTTTTTTCAGAAGCTTGTTTTTCTTTTTATATTTCTCAAAAACTTATTTTTATTTTCTATCTTTTTTACAACTTCCACAATCTCTTTTACCATCTATCCATAGTTCCTGCTTTTAAGTAGATTCCAATCCAGTTTCCCTTTTTTAGAATTTCTTTAAAAAAAAAAAAACTTGACTTTGTTTTCCCCATATACCTGGAGCTTTACAAAACCTTCTCTTGTGATTTTAATATCATGTGTTCATTATTAATAGTATTTTTATCTACAAAGCTCTTTTGATTGACTTTTTTAAATATTTATTATCCATCTTAAAATCTTCAACAATTTATCAAATTCTAGTAGCACAACTTTATAATCTTTTATTACCTTTCATTATGCAAATTATTTATATTAATTTTTAAATAATTTTTTCAATATTTTTATACATTTTTTTACTTCATCAACATTGTGATTAATAATTGGCATGTATGCCTGAAAAATTACCATATCCATTAGATAGTCTTAATCCATGATTAAACTATCATTTATTAGAGTGCTACTTATAAAAGTCATATTTTTGAATCTAGGGTAGACTTGTACCATAATATTTACTTCTAAATTCATATTACAAAGTTCTTAGAGAATTTTTCTTATTTTTTCTTTACAACTTATCTATCGTGTGCCCTGAGTTTTATAATATTGAACTTCACCTGTGACAATTAATTTTGCATTTTTAACACCCCATTTATTACTTATATATATATATATATATATATATATATATATATATATATATATATATATATATATATATATATATATAATGTCTAATTAGCAGGCAGACATAACTGGATTGATCTGATCATCGCTGGAATTTTCTATTTGTTATATTTAACTGCCTCACTATACTTATGATCATCATTATAAATTTGAAAGTCAGATATTTAAGTAAAAAGCAATACAAAAACTTTAGATCACTGCCAAACATGGAAACATTAAAGTATAGTCAAATGAGCTCTTTGTGAAATAAAACCATTGATATATAATAATAACTTTTGAATTGTAAATTATATTAAGATTTACCAGATGTATTTCAGACAAAAATCCTCTTTGTTAATTACATTAAACTTTCATTCAACCAACTGTAGTTCAAAATAATCAGAATCTTAGATAAGTCAAATTTATTTGTTTTATTTGAAAGGGAGATGATTAAATACAGTTATTAAATATGTTGCTTTATGTAGTCAGTAAGCATATATATATAATTTGACCAGATATGAATTATAACTGGTTTTTATTTAGAGTTGGAGTGTGTAGTGGATTTAAGCCTGTCCATTAAAGTATGAAAATTGGCTATCTTAATATATATCTGAGAACTTATTGCATGTATGTGTAGAGATGATAATCTGGACCAACTGATAATTGCTGGTTTAGCATGAAATATATATATATAAGTGATTATTTATCTTTTTTATGTCAAAAAGATAAATAATCACTTATATATATATATTTCATGTAGTCAGTAAGCATATATATATAATTTGACCAGATATGAATTATAACTGGTTTTTATTTAGAGTTGGAGTGTATTCAAGTGTATCAATGTTATGAGATAGAATGGAGAGTGGTGGGTCATGTGAAAGTCTGTGCTCATATACCCTATATATTGCATATACTTATACAGGTATATAATAAGCTTGTATTTCAGTTATTACATACTAGAGATGTCTGCCCATCCCTCGTATATATATTAAATGGATTATGTTATGTACATGAGGAGTCATATTAACTTTAGGTCAACATGGGTGTGATGAGAATCTCAGCTTTAGAGTGGTTTTTTAGCATTCCATCATCAGATTTTCAATTGGATGGATAGTTGAAGAGTTGGAGTGTGGAGTGGATTGAAGCCTGTCCATTAAAGTATGAAGATTGGCTATCTTAATATATATCTGAGCACTTATTGTATATATGTGTAGAGTTGATAATCTGGACCAATGGATGATTGCTGGTTTAGCATGAAATACGTATATTGGTGATTATTTATCTTTTTGACATATAAGTGTTCAAGTGTATCAGTGTTATGAAATAGAATGGACAGTGGTGGGTCGTGTGAAAGTCTGTGCTCCTATATCCTATGTATTATAAATCTTATTGTAAGTATATATATATATATATATAATAACAAGTCAGATGTCACATGACTTATATATAGCTTGCACTTACAAATATGTAAAATTAAGAGCATGCTAATAGCTCTAAACAAGCTTTTTTTTTTTTTTATTTATGATAAATGCTACTACAAGAGAAGACATTCAAATCATTTTTATCTTGGATTGTCCCCATCCCCAGACCGGTTTCGACCTATGGGTCTCTTCAGTGAGGAGTTGGGACATTAGATTTAAAAAACCAACTCAAGCAAAGCATTTATCTAAAAGTTAATTGTTAGAAGAAGATCTGAAACTTTTAGACATCTACATGTCTTTAAAGTCAGCTCTCCAACTGAAAAAATCATATGGGCCTGAACTTAATTCAGATACTCCATATATTAGTAGGCTTAGCCATTTAATTTAGCCAAAGCCACAACAGCAAAATAATAATAGTAATAATAAGTCAGATGTCACATGACTTATATATAGCTTGCACTTACAAATATATATATATATATATATATATGGTTAAACTGTATTATTTTGTGTTAATTTCTGTCATTTAGATGAAATAAAATCCATCATTGTCATTGTCAAGTTTTGAAAGAAAAACTGCTAGATCTCAAATAATATCAAGATTGAGTGTGAAATAAAGAACAATCACTCTTGTGTATATTTAATAGTTGATTATTCAGAATACACCTGGGTCTCATTTTACACGATAGATAGGTTCCTCAGAAAACACGCGCAAACGAAATCGGGCAAAAATAGATGTAACTTACCTTGAAAAAGGGGGGGATACGGACTGTGATTTTTCAAAAATCGCATAAAAGCAAAGCACCAATGTAAAATTACTTTAAAATTCATGCAAAAAAAAAAAAAAAAATAAGGAAATAAAATATGACTAATAAAAAATTTCAAATTTGAAAAAAATTGATACAAGACAAACTTTTTTTAACTATAATATTTAATTTTATTCAAAACAATATATTTTTATGCATAATTTACAGTAATTTTAATTTATATTTTTTTTATACACATTTTAATTATTATCACTATTTGCCGGTAAACAGGTTCATTTGCAAACTGATAAAAAAATCAGATTCTTCACAAGATGAAATACAACTAGCACCAACGTCACTCTCATGTTGTATTAATTAATGGTTTTCTGGTGACAACATAATTAGTAATTAATCTAACAACTAAAAATTAAATTCTTATTTTTGTCTTTAATTTTCAATTTTAATTGTGCTCACTGCTATTACTCACCTTTTAAAAATAAAATTACATTCTTTTTTAAAAAGCAAAAACAGAATGTGATTTAAAATGCAAAATTAACACGCACAATATTTGAACAAATTTACATTATAATCTTGTAAAATTTAATGTGCGTATACATAAAATGTGGAAATCATGGTTTTAATTTCATTATTGCATAAAATCTTACTATTATAAAGCACTGAAAATATTGAAATTACTAAGTTGAAAGTCGAATTTCAATAATGTGCTATTACTTTCAATATAACGTAAGTGTGCGAAATTTATTATTTAAAGTAATAGCGCAATATCAGAGTTCGACTTCCAGTGAAACACGAATCGCGTAACTTCAAAATCGTGTTAAATAAGTCCACGTAAAAAGAGACCCAGGTATACATGGATTAACAAAATGTTAATTTTCTTCAGTTTCATCATTAATTGATTTTAAATTGATATTAGAAGAAAGATATAAAATAAGTGGTTTTCATGGGGCTGGAATATGTTATACTTCATCAGCTTTATTTAAAAATCACATGGTCTTTTTAATATTTTAATAAACTCTCTCATGGTTCTCAAATCATACTTATCCAAATTAACAAATATTTTATCATTATCAAAATCAGATTTGTGATTGATTTAATCATCAAGCTATTAATATTAAAAGTCAGGAATCCTGGGATTTGAGAAGATGCCGTTTGCTTCTGTTATATTTTAAAAATTAAATGGCAGTTGAGAGAGTTTAGTAATTAACCAAAAAGTATTTCTGTGAATTGTAAGGCTGTGTATAATTGTTAATCACCATTATAATTATTATTATTATTATTAAATATAACACCTTAACACCTTTATTATTAAACCCTAAACATCACATGATCACCTTTATTATTAAAATGAGATTGTCTTGACAACAGTTTGAGATTGTTGATTGTTATTGATATTATGATTATCTCATTGTTGACTTGTTTTAATGATTATATATTACATTTTTAATTTATTTGAAATGAAATTAAGAAAGATTAATTGATGACTTGTTTTCATTGCTTTTTAATTTACAAAATTCATTAAAAATTATATCAAAGAGCTTAATACAATAGACTTTTAAATCAGTAACAACAAAATTCAGTTTAAAAATATATAATTTCAATATAATTGTTGAAAGTATCAGAATTTTTTTATTGCAATAACTTTTCATTGTACTAATTTGGGAACTGATTTTTTCAATTGAGAGTTTAAAAACATTTTATTAGTAGTCGCTATAAAGAATGTTGTCAATTTTTTTAGATGTATTAAAAATGTAATAAGGAACTAGTAAAAAAATAATCTACAAAATGTTTATAAATAGGCATAAAAGAATACAGACAAACAGCAATATGAAGGGAAATAGTATTACTTTAAATATAAGGCACCCCTGAATTTAAGATGCAGTAAGATTTTAAGTCAAAAAATTGAGAAAAAAATTATTCCTTGAATAATTTAAGATGAATATATGTACTTAAATAGGAAACTAATATAAATACAATAAACACCTAATTTCTTATTAATTTTCTTCTGATATATGGTACTTTCACTTTCTACATCTTCACTTTTAAAACCTGAATTCTCATCTTCACTATTCCATCAGGTACATCATGTTTACGCCATTTAAATTACAGCTGAATGTTATAATTTCTTTGTCAATTTGCTTTCATGTAAAGTACATTTTTCTATTAAAATCTGAATCATTCTTCTAAAATAATTTATAATTTTACAAATATATTCTGAAAAAAATTACAGTTGTGTAAAAAAGATTCTAAAACATTCATTTTCACTTTGAAATTCAAAATGAAAAACATCACAGTTATCAACAACAGCAAAATAATGTTAATCGATTCTAAAACATTTGTTTTCATAGGCACTCTCTTGCATAGAAAACAATAATCAGCACCTTGGAAGTCAGGCTTTTATCTCATTGTTATATTTATTTGTTAGTTGTAAAACAATACTAAAGGTTATTCAGTAAAGTTTTCTTGATAAAATAATCGTAAAATTGGCAAAATAACATTTAAAAAATTCTAAAACATTCGTTTTTATTTGAAAAATCAAAACAAAAATATCGGAATTGTCAACATTGGCAAAATAACATTAAAGGATTCTAAAACATTCATTTTCACTATAAAAATCAAAATCAAAATATTGGAATTGTCAGTAACAGCAAAATAACATTAAAAAATTCTAAAATAGTCATTTTCACTTTAAAAATCAAAATAAAGCATCGGAATTGTCAATATTTTGACAGGCACTCTTGTGAAGAGAACAACAATCAACCAATCAGTGTTTGAAAGGCAGGCTCTTATTGCATTGTTATATTGATTTGTTAGTTAAGTATTATAAAGCTTATTTGGTAAACTTTTTTTGACAAATCTGTAAAATCATCAAAATAACATTAAAATTAGTGTTTGAGAGAGAGTTAAAGCTGTTTACAAAATTAATCCAGAAAATATTGATTAAAAAAGATTTAACATGCTCTTCTACACAGAAAATGATACTAATATCATGTGCATGTATAGCATAAAGCAAGGATCCACAGAAATAAGATGTTGAAAATTTTCACTTCGAATTTAAGATGCACCCCTCTTTTAGGGTCCAAAATTAGGAAAAAAGTGTCTCTTATATTTGATTTAATAAGGTATATATTTTTTGTTATATCATTATGATTGTTTTACAATTTGTTTTCCAACCATGTCCTTTATGTGATATATAAAAATTATAAAGATTAATATTTATATTACTTTCTATTTCATTTTTTCTTGTCTGTTGTGCGTGTGTGTTTTTGTGTTTACATATGATAAAAATAGTGGAAATAGTTGTGAATATTTTGATATAAACCTAAATAAATATGCTTGAAAAAGGAATTGCTTCATCACCCATAATTAGTGATAAAGATTTTAAAGCAGGGATTCTTCAGAATTTATTACTATTTTATTCTATTGGTAATGTCATGTATTTCTAAGAAATGTTTCAAATTCACTCACGCTTTTTCACTTAGGTTGAATAGTTTTATGATAACACTCTCTACTACTTTTTATTAAAAATAAGCATCTCTAAAGTTATTAAACTTTATCCAAAAAGGCATTTTTATGTTTATTAATTGCAACAGAAAATACTAAATTTGATAATCAAAAATGCATTATCAATTCTTCTCCAGTATCTATTTTTATTTAAATTAAATTATATTAGCTATAAACAAATTGTTACTATTGTATCCTACTGGTGTTGATTTTTTTACAATTTCAAATCTTTAAAATGGGTTTAAATTTCTTAGCAGAATATTTTTTAATATTAATATCATCTATGTTCTTTATTATTTTTAACAATGCTTTTTTACAACCCACTAGTGATGGTTTTGATTGCCCCAGCAATCTTCTTCAATTTATTTTATCTCTTAGTTTCCCATTTTAATTTACAAAATTTTGTAAAACTTATAAAAAGTTTTGGAGATATGGATTCACCTTGTCATATACCCATCTCTATGGTAATCTTCTTAATATCATCATGAATTCTAATTATTGTTGGATTTTGATAAGTATTCTCCAGAATATGTTAATATTACAGATCTATTTTTTAATGATTGTAGAAATACTTATACAATGAAAGACCTTTTTTATTCTACACATCCAAAGAATAATTGCAATTCCTACTCATTGGTCCTTTCTATAAATTCTCTTTCAGCACCTGGATTGATCTACTATGCTAAAACCACCTTTAAATTCAGCTTTTTTTTAGTTGGTTAAAATGTAAAGTTCCTTTTTGATGAATCAGTTATAATTATATTGGTAAAAATATTGTGTAGAACTAATAATGGACTAATTTCTAATAATCTTTTTTATCACCCTTTTTAAATATCAATATTACTACTGCATTTTTTCAATAATTAGTACATCTTTATTATTTAGACAATTTGTATATAACTTTTCAAACAATTTTTTTATTCTTCAGATGATTCTTTTAAAATATTAACTATAATTCCATCATTTTTGGAATGTTTGCCATCTTCATAGATTTAATTGCATCTCTCCATTTAAAATGTCACATGATAACCATTCTTTATGCTTACAGAAGCTGTTTTCACAGAGACAAAACTTTCCATACAGTCGCCCCCACTCAATGCATACCAGAGTAATCAATGGATGCAGGAAGGTTTGTGCATAAAATCCCTATCTATTGCTGACTCATCAAATATCTCCAGATTATTTTCTAGCTTGTGGCTTTTATCAGTGAGGTGAGGAACCTTGGATCTGAGAGCACTGCATCTAAAATGTAGGACCTAATGCATCCCTCCAGCAGCTACCCTTTATCTTATTAGCTAACTATAAACCTTTCAGTCCAAAATGAAAACAATATTTTCAATATAGGAACCTTGGATCTGAGAGCACTGCATCTAAAATGTAGGACCTAATGCATCCCTCCAGCAGCTACCCTTTATCTTATTAGCTAACTATAAACCTTTCAGTCCAAAATGAAAACAATGTTTTCAATTCAAGCTCATTAACTTATATAGTTATATAGATCTGAACTCAGTTCAGCATCCATATATTTTTTGGTGATTGTGTGATGTTTAATATTATAATACCAATCCTGCCCAATAGGATTATGGTGAATGTGGTTATTAAAGTACCAAAAACACCAAAATGTATGCATGCTAAACTGAGTTTGGATCTATATGACTATACAAGCTAAGGAGCTTGAGTTGAAAACATTATTGTGTTTTCATTTTGGACTGAGTTAGCTAATAAGGTAAAAGGTGGCTGCTGGAGCGTTGCATTTAAGTTCTAGGCACATTACTCTCAGATTCAAGGCTCCTCACTAATGATAGCCACAAGTTAGAAATTAATCTGAGGATATTGGATAAATAGGCAATAGATAGGAATTTTATGCACAAACTTTTCTTGCATCCAATGATTACACTGGCTTGCACTGAGTGGTACTATTGTATCACTTAAAATTCTGGTCAATTCAAAAGATATAATAACTATAAGTGATAATGATTCCAACACAACTGAAATAAAACAACTGTATAAAAATATTATCAAAAAAAAAAAAGTATAAAAATAAATATTTTCTTTATTATTGAACCAGTTTTCATCTATATTAGGGCACTTTCAAAACACACTTTTTCTAATGCAATCACATGACCCTTATATTTATTTTCAAAATACACGTTTCTAATTCAATATCATGATCTCATATAGGTACTTATCTTTCAAAACAAACAATGAAAATAAATAAATAAATAAATAAACGAAGAAATACTTGTATGACGGCTGAAACTGCTGCATACTTGAACAAAAAAATGCTTTCAGACTTGGTATATACTGGTAAGTACAAAAAGTATCTTTGTTTTTTTTTTTATAAATAAAAGTAAATAATCCGACTATTTTATTAATATATACTGGGCTTGTGATATAATAATTAGTGTATTAGCAGTGACTTTATTAACTGAAAGTTAATTCTTGAATAAAGATATAAAAAAATCTGACGAAATAATTTATAAATAAGGATATATTTTTTTTTGTTTATAGACAATGTATAGTTTAATTTTAGTCATTAACTTTGTGTGGTAAAGGGATGTCAAACATTTTTTTATCTAAGTTATGCAGAGCTCTTAATTTCAGATGAATTAACATTGCCTTTCTTTTTAAACCAATCAGGAAAGTTGACAAGAGGACATTGTAATACTATTGAAATAATCTTTTCATATTTGTGTCCAGATAAAGAGAAAAGTTTTGATGCATGAAAAAAGTTAGCTTTTGATATTTACTTTCCTGCTTTTTAACTGTAAAAACACTAAGGTATTTCTTTCTTTTTGCATATATATAAAGTATCAATTACTAATGAATATAATGTCACAATACAAAACAAATATAGAATCCTCTAGCAAAATTTTCAATAACTTTACATTTATAATCAGATCACCATCAATCGTTTTTGCTCATCTAATGTAAAAAGTCACATTTTCATCTTTAAATTTTATTCTGATAGAAAATATTAAGTACAACATTATTTCATATTTATAAAAAAATTGCAGAAAAAAAAAAATCTTTAAAAAAAAAGTTCTGGCTGTAATTTAATTTAGAATATCGAACTTCAATTACAAGCATTTTGGTAACTTTCAGTATTCATTTTCAAGCTAATGTAACAAATTGATTTCCGAGAAATGTAAAAAAAAAAAAAAGAGATTCTAACCTTTCTGTTAAAAGAAAATGAACTTTTCATTTTTTAAAGAAAAAACTTGGAATCTCAATAATAGGTATTTAAAGGTTATTGGAAAAGAAAAAAGTAATTTGTTGACATTTATTTTATAGATAAGGAAAATACTTTTTATAAAGTTAATTGGATTATGCTATGAACATTGTGAAAAGAAAAAAAAATGGACTAAAATTAATGATGTTAAATTCTTTGTCTAAAGATAGGTGGAGTAACTAGGTAATAATATACTGTAAATACAAAAGCAGAAAGTTAAATGGATATAATAAGTTATTAGAAATTAGATATTTTATAATAATTGTATTTCTATCATAAAATATAGATCACTTCTAACTTTTTTATAATTGGAGTTGAATTCCAGCAGTGAGAATACATTCAGAAATGGAATAACTTGGAAAATTTGTTTTGCTAACTATGTGATGAAAATGTTGACATCATTTTTTATTGATTAATAGAGTAAAGATGCAATTGAAAAAGAATTAATAATGAATTTATAGAAGTATAAATATATGTATAAAAAGTCTCTTTTGCCAAACAAAAGATGTCATTAAAATTAGGGAAATGGGATAATAACCAAAGTAGATTGAAATTTGGGATGCTATAAAACTTTACATAATTCCTGGGCTTTATTGACTTAGAAGTTTTTGACTTCAATAAATATGTTTCAAAGCATTTTACTACAGAACTAAATGATAACAGTTAATAATTATAATCTGATATTTTGTTGTTACTCGATATTCACTTAACAACATTTAATTATATCACATTATATTATAAGCGTTACACTTTTACTTTATTAAAATGAAAAGAAATAATATAGTATGATGTCATTACAGGGTATATTCTACCTGAGTTTGTATGATCTAGTTACTAGATAGCACCACATAGAAGATATCATTGAAAAAGTTTCTCAATAAGATATAAAATGTATATATTTGTCACGCAATCCATAAGAAAGTAATTGACTTAGTCAGTTATGATAAATGAAAGCAATTCATAAGAAAATGAAAATTTAAATAGCAATCTAATTATGTTGAAAAGTTTATTAATTAAAAACAAATAAATAATTTTCATTGTAGGAAGTAAAAGTAATAAATAAGATTGGAGCTTAAATATCTTTATGTACAGAAATTATTTTTAATATTTAAAAATGCAATAAATAAGACCCATTGATTCATTGCCTATAAGGCTTAATTAGTGTGCAGGATGAAAAAAATACATATTCTAAAATGTCAACCCAAGGTCAGGCTAAAATGTGTTTTTTTGTTCGAATCACTATAATAAAAAATAAAAAAAATCTATTTTCATTCTTTACCAAATGAGTTGACTGATATTCTTTGTGTGATTTTTTTGTATGCGTATATGTATTTTCTTATATTTATTATACATGCACATATATATTCCTATTCTCCTCATGACCAGGTTTCATATTTTTTGCATGATAAATGTGCATTGGTTACAAGGTTCATGTTAGCACAACCATCTAACAAGTTGTGTTGAAACTAAAATTATATAGTCTTTTTCATTTGCATATAATTGGCAATAAATTTCTTTGTCACAATTTTAATACAACTATCACAAGAAAAGACAATTAATAATTGTGTAATAAAAATGTTAAAGCTTTGTCAACTGATAATATGAATATATATATAAAATACATATTTTCATATTATCCATGTGCAAAATCTTCGTTTTAACATATATATATATATATATATACTATAATACACCATATACTCCTTAATTTACACTCTACAATGCAGTTTAACATATGATTTATTTTATTTTCTTCCTAAAAGTTTCAACTGTCCAGCAGTCATCATCAAAAGCTTTGATGATGACTGATGGACAGTTGAAACTGTTAGGAAGGAAATAAATCATATGTTAAACTGCATTGTAGAGTGTAAATTAAGAAGTATATGGTGTATTATAGTATATATAATTAAGCAATGCAAATAAGAAGTGGAATGAAATTTAATATGAATGTATACTAAGAAAATGGGGAAATGTGAAATTTACAGCTACAAACATTTTATTAAATGTGTATTTTTCTCACATACATTTTATACAATATATATATTTTTAAATGGATTTGTTTTTTGAAATTTTATTTCTTATAGACTGCTTTTAACACTTATCGCAAGTATTATTTTTTGTTTGCTAAATCATAATATACTTTCATGCTTTTTATTTAATGTATTTCTTATTATAATTGAATTACTTTTTGGAATTTCATTTTTATGGATTGCTTTCATCCAACACATTTATTGTTGTCAACTACTCTTTATACAATTTACTTATTGTATTTTTATGGATGCTAAAATTCAAATTATTTTCATGCTTTTATGTAACTTCCCATTATAAACTAGTTTCAGTGCAAAATATGATCTATTTATTTTATTTTGCCTCATATTTGCACTTTATTTTTTGTGAATTGTTTCATTTAACATATTTACTGCTTAGTAAATACTTGCTTTTACTTAATACATTTTTTGTCCCAAATGTAATTCTTTTTGGAATTTCCTTCCTTAGAAATTGTTTTTTTGTTTTTTTTTTATTGTTGTGAATTACTTTCTTCTGGTTTACATTTATATTGCTTTGGTTGTTAAATTATTTTTATGCTGTTCTTTATTATACTTCTTATTATAAATTCAATAATAAATACAACAATTTTATTTTTATAGGCTAGTTATTTTCATTGTTATCTCTTATGTTCTGCCAGTTGGCAAGTAAACTTACAAACTCAGAACATACATTGTAATGGTATCAATAGATTAATATAAAAATAAGATATTAGGAAGTTGAAGGGTGAAGTTTTAATTTATAAAATAAATAGAATTAGAGGGTTATTTAACACCTTTTGTCTTAAAATGTACATTTGATAAAGCAGTATTGAAGATGTTTTCATTTATCTATGAAATGATCCACATTTATATAAGACATTTGGAGGACCTAATAATTGAAAAGATTACCTTTTATTCATGTATTGAAAATAAAAATATCATTGTATCATACTTCTGCTTCTATAAATAAAATGAACCAAATCATATAATAACAACTCAGAAGAATAAATCATATTATGTATTACAATACATTGATAAAATGTTATTACAGTAGTAGTTTTCATTTACTATGATCTATATGTTATCTTCATATCAGTTTTTTTGTTAATGAGTATTTAAATATTTATTTTTTGTTTATTATGATTTTAGCTTTATTTTACAAACAAATATTTAAATTTGATTTGATTTTTTGGGATGTCTTGAATTTTTAAATAAAATACATTTATGTCAACAACAGTTATGATAATAATAAGCTCTATGTCCTTATGTTAAGTTAACGAAGAAAAGAAAAAGACCATGTAATGAAAATGCAAAGAAGCTTGAAAATGTATAATGATTTATTTAATGCCCCACCCCCTTCTATTTATTTATTGTATTGTCAACTCAAGTGACAGGCTGAACATAACAGTTTTGTTTATTTAACCAAACAAACTTCAGTTTTGTTTCTTATTTATCTCACCTAGGAGATAATCCAAAAAGCTTGAGCTCTTTCTTAGTTCACTGCTTACATGAGAAAATTTTATAAACTCCAACTTGACTTTTTTCTAAACACTTTAGGTGAGCAAAGTAGAACTGGTTTTGTATCTCTATTTTTCTGAATAATGGATTGATTTTTATTGTAAGCCCCTTGATCTTTTCAATTCATTGTCAGAGTTCTGGTGCTACATTATAGCTAAGTAATATTTCCACTTTAGATCTACCATTCAGCTCAAATCTATATTTAAACTTTGAAGCAGTAATTCATGTTTGTTTTCTAGCATCTCTCAAAAATCCATGTTTTATCAAATGGAAAAAAATAATTATCCATTATTAAACAGAGTAAGCAACCATTTGCCAAAAATATTTATGTTGAAGTATTCTCATGTTTATAAATGGTTATTTCCCTTTTTCATAACAAAGCGATCAGTTTGTGATTTTGATAAATCTTTTTTTATCTTTATCCAATGTTGATAATGCTTTTTGCAGCTTTTTCCAAAAAAAAAAAAAAAAAGAAAATCTATATTTTAGATCTATAGACTTTTCTGCACTATTTTTATCTTAGATTTTAATAGATCTTTTTTTGACTTTTTTTTATTGTAGCAAATAACTTTACATTATTCTTGGCCAATATGTTATTGTCTTCAAAATGCATGCTTCTGAATTTACCCTAATGCTCAATCAGCTATTATATTTCATTATATGAGTTCACTCTTTTCATGAAATATTGGGAAGTTATTTATATAAATCAATTTGGAAAAGCTAATTATCTTTTCAAAAATAGTCAAAATAATTCCCACTGATATTTTGGCATATATAACTCAATTATGAAACTTAACAATTGAGAAGTTTTAAGAAACAAATTGATTGCTAAGATATTGTGGAGCTTTTGATTGAGTCTATCAGAGGTCACTTTCAATAATCTCTCCTTTTAAATTTACAAAATGAATATTAGTTTTTGTTTCCTTCTATTTAGTAACTTTGAGTTAGAATGTATGGGATTTTATCCAATATTATTTCCTAAATGCTAATATATCTCTAGGATCAATAGTGTAATTTGTTTTTTTGGCATTTATTGTCAATTTTTTTTTGTGTGTCTCTTCCTCTTAACATTACTTAGATTTTAAAAAAGGCAAAATTATGAACATAAAATTAAAATTTCATAATTTAATGATTATATTTTTAATAAATAAATAGTTTAGTTTGAATCAAAAAACTTGTTAAATATTTTTTAATATTATTAGTTAAAAAAAAGTGATGCGTTTAGTTAAAAAGAGCACTATTGCATTTACAGACTTTGTTAAGTGATGATATTATTAAATATTTTTTTCCAATTAATTTAACAGATCAGAAGCCATTCCAGATGTAGTAATTTCATTTTAAATAAATTGTGAGTATACATAACTAAAATAAGTTACTCTATAAGTAAAACGTTTTGTTACTTTTTAATGAATTCATCATTAAATAAAGCAAATTATTTTGTTTTAATCTTTACAACAATTGATTATTTAATTTATAGTTATATTTATTCATGTGCTCCCCATTTTCCACATAGCAATGTCATCTGAATCCTTTGGACTTATCTAGTTATACCCCATTCTAGAGCTCAGTTTGTTTTGACAAATATAAAACAAATTATGTTAGCTATTTTATTTAATCATTTGAAACAATTGTAAATTTGATTTATAATTGTATCAAACCATACCTGCCTCGTATTTCATTTGTGGTGATGCCCTTGGAATTATTTTAACATGTCCCTAATTATGCTATTTTCCATAGTTCTATTTGTTCTTTAAAATTGATTTCTTTTTTTATATGAATGATTTTTTTTTCTACTAGAATTCACTTCATAGTTTAGTTGATAACATTGCTTTATATTCTAACATTGTTTTAAGCAACTTTTTAAAATGAATCTATTTTGGATTTATCATTAAATACTGATCTTCAAAATTATTCACAAACCAATGCTAATTTATTTAAATTCAATTTTTTAAAAATTCAGTTTTATTTTTATCTCAAAAAAATTGCAGCTCTACTATTATAAATATAATTATTACTGTATAATTTGTAAAAAATTATTTAAATTGTTTATTCATACTTTTATCTTTTTCAATAACATTTTTTGGCATGATCACATTTTTAAGTTTTTATTGTCCTAAGTACTGTTTTTATATGCAGTATGAAGTACTTATTCGACTAATCAACAATTTATTTTTTATTTCTTTGCAGATTCCCACATATCTTCATGTGTTTACTGATCTATGTCTTTTTACAAATATCATGGTTATTGTTTTTTTGAACTTGCTTTATTTGTTTCCTATGCTAAATATATATATATTATTACTTTTTCGGTCTTTTTTAGTTTTACTCTTCTTTAAATATAAATATTAATTCTTATTAAGTGCAATGTCAGCACGCAATACTTATATAAAGCTAAAACTTTAGTACATGCACCTTGAGTGCTTAATTTTAGCAAGAGAGACCTCTACAAATCATAACACGAGATTCGACTTTATGAAGATAAGAGGGACCCTCTTATCTCTAGCCTATTTTTTTTAATTATATAGGCAAATCTAAAGCATTTTGATTTGGGAGCATGAAGCTAATAAATTCTTCACTGATTAAGTCCACTATTTCTATTAAACATTAACATTCGCGAAATCTTTCGATTTACAACGAATAAATTGTCTTTTCTGAGACGTTTTCAATAATAAAAAAAAAACAGCAACACGTCAATAGAACTAATTTATTTAATCAAGTATTATTGATAAAACAAATAGGAAAACAAGTAATACAATGAAAGAAAGGACAAAATATTATAAATGATAAAGGAAAGTCATAATAATGTAGAGAATTTTCTGAACCAGTAAATAAATAATTATAGTTGCAGGGTGGGTTTATGGTATAAAACATTCAAATATTAGATGAGGATAACAACTTTCTTCAACTGACCCAAATGACATATGTATTTTGTTTTACTCAGTTTACTCAGCTAAGAATTGATTGAGGATTTGGTAAATTTTTAGTCTGTTGCCATAGTTCTAAACAAGCCAATAAAACAATTGAATTGGATTTTAAAATGAGTCTTATTCAGTCCCTATATAAAACTTAGATATCAGACAAATATATATATAAATATAAAGTTTAAATTGTTTTGTATGATAAAGATTTGTAATATAAAAGCATAAATAAATATTTAGCATACTGACAATTAATATTAGTAACATTTTTTAAAATTATTATTTTAAACATAAGATGCTAGAATAATTTTTGTTAAAAATATATGATAAAAATAGTAGGTTACTAATGTGGATTAAGCTTTTTTATTATTTGTCCATTGTGTCTTGCTAAAAAGACTTCTTGGAGTTATAAATTTTTTCCAGAAGATTACTTATGTATATATTAAAAAAATGCAAGAAAAATAAAGTATATATAAACAAGATATCAAGATAAAAGTTAATAGATCCTTTAAGGGTCCTGAGCATAATAACTAGTCCATCCACTATTCTTATGACAATTGATCTTATTCTATGGTTGCTTTATGTTTGAACCAATAATAATTGTTTCACACAAAAAATTAATATTTGTGAAATTAAATACATTAATGTAAATGATCAAAATGTGTTACTTTCAATAAAACCAAAATAAATTTGCTACTTTTACAATAGCTTCTAAATCCAATTTCACATTTGCATTATAGGGAGATGATAACATTTATAAAATTTTATGAATAAATAAAAGTTCTGCATATTTTGGTGCAACAGTAGAATGTCAGATTCTGGAATTTAAGATCCACAGATCTTATCCACTTCTATTCCATTTCTGGTGTTCAAACTTCTTATGAACTCCCAACTAATAAGGCCATTCAATTATTAATCTACTAAATATCACCTGATCACCATTCTTTATGCTTACACAAGCTGCTTACACAGAGGCTAAACTCTCCATACAGTAGTGTTACTCAGTGCAAGCCAGAGTAATCAATGGATGCAAGAAGGTTTGTGCATAAAATTCCTATCTAGTGTTTATCCAATATCCCCAGACTAGTTTCTAGCTTGTGGCTGCCCAATAAGATTATGATGACTGTGGTTATTAAAGAACCAAAGACACCAAAAAGTATGGATGCTGAACAAAGTTCATATCTATATGACTATACAAGCTAATGAGTTTGAATTGAAAACATTCTGTTTTTATTTTGAACTCAAAGCTTTATAATTATCTAATAAGATAAAAGGTGGCTGGTTGCATTGGATCCTAAGATCTAGGTGCAGTGCTCTCATATCCAAAGCTGCTCACTGATCGAATGCCACAAACTAGGATGAGTAGGCACTAAATAGGGATTTTATGCACAAATCTTCTTGCATCTATTGATTACCCTAGCTTGCACTGAGTGGCACTACTGTATGAAGAGTTTAGCCATTTGATTATATATTTATTTAATAAATGAAAAAGTATATTCTCTAATGAGTAAAAGCAAAAATAAATTTTCAATATAAAATTTGAATGATTAATTAATGCAAAATGAATAGATTACTAAAATGTAAATTTATAGATGAGGTATCCTGTAATTTCTTCAGTTGTTTAAAAACAGTACTATTATTATTTTTATTAATTATATATTTTTATAGGTGATTTCAAATTACAGTAACCTGCAATTTTTCAAGAACTAAATATATTAATTTATGCTGTACTATACTTATTGGAAAAATTAATTCTGCATACTTTGACTGCCCGAGAACAGGCAAATTGCGAATTTTTTCGGACAATAGTTCACATAATCTTATAAAATGTTTTGAATTCACATTTGATAAAAAGATTTCGTTGCAAAAGTAATTTAATATTTTAAAAATACTATAACTCTATAAACTTTATCTTTTGCCTTATTATTATGTAATTCAATACAGAGCATATTTTGCTACAAAGGAAATATTAACAATATTACAAATTAACTACAACTTAATATTATTTTTGACCGGCAGATCATGTTCAAAGCATTGACTTTATTCAGTACTATGAAAATGGCCTGCTCAGTCAAAATCAGTGATAAATTGTAGTTAATTTGTAATGTTGTTATTCCTTCCTTTGTGGCAACTAAGCTTTGTATTGAATTGAACATACTATAACTATTTGAAAATAGGCTTATTATTATTTTTATTTAATACTATTTTTAAAACTAAATTCCGCTGCAGGTTTTTTTTATTTTTATACTCGCTATTTTGTTTATTTCTGTTTGAAATATTTATATGAACATAAGTTAAAAAAAAAATAATTTGAAATCTTTATGTGAACATAATTAAAAAAAAATTAAATCCATATTTTAAAAATGATTTTCTTTTACAATTTTGGTGGCAAAACAGACGAACTTATCTCCCCATAATTAAAGAAGAAATAAATAATGCGATAAAACCTTATTTCTGTTTTTTTATTGTAAACGTTCAAAAATCATTCCTGTTTTTATGGAAATTTGAAGTTATTGATTTTTACTAAATATCATTCTTATTTTTTAAATTCGCAAAAATGAAAAATTATGAAGATATATGTTTAGAAAAAAGATAAATGTTTGCATAGACAGTTAAGAAACTAGAACTGACCAGTATGTAGTATAGATCTTTGGATAGAGACCGAAAAATAATTATGATTATATAAAGTTCACATTGGATGATTGATTTTCTGAGGGGGGAAGTGAGTGATTTTTAAATACTATTAGGTTCTATGTTTATAGATTATATATACTAAAATTTTAACTCATATCTATCTTTTTATTGGGCTGTAAAATGCTTGTCTTTCTAAAAAAAATACATACAGCACTTGAGATAATGACCTTGATGTAGTTAGCAGCATATCCTCATGCCAAATTCATGACTTTATATACAAATGTGACCTGGATAATGCTTAATATTTTTTCAATAAATATATCTTCCCCCATATAGTTAACTCATAATCATTCTAGCTAGCTATGCAGTGGTGATCATTAAATGGGCTAACAAATATTAGCTAAAAGATAATGACTTTAGGATGATCTGAGTTGAATGGATAAGTATTAATGAATTGATTTTAAAAATATATTGTAATATAATGAATTGTTCACTACTTAATATCATACTCCTATCACCAAGCATTTACTTATAGATGAACTTTCATCGTCCAACATTATATTTTGGTCTTGCATTGGTGGTCGAGAGGTCAGCGCGACTGCCTTGCACTTGCAGGCAGTTGCTCGGGTTGCGGGTTCGCGTCCCGACCGATGCTATGACACACACAAAAAAAACAACATTATAATTTGTTTTTGTTTTCATTTTTTATACTACTATGTGATAGATTATACAAAATTCCCCTAATGGTTTGTTATTGAAAAAATTCAATCATTTATGATTAATCATGAAAGTAAAAAAAGGAATGTAAACTAAATAAAAATCTCTGAACAAACGTACTATTAACAATTTTTTTTTTTTTTGTAAAATCCAACCTTTAAAGCATTTTAATCTTTTTGTAGTTTTTAGTAGATAATTTATTAGTTATCATGATACCTTCATATTAGTCTGGGTGGTGAAGTTTTAGTCTTCATTAATTATGATTATTTATGATTGCTAAATATTTGACAGTACATTTCATTTAATTAAGTAAATTTAACTTTCAATGATTTAAAGAATCATTTTTAGCTAAGTTGTAAATAACTCCACTTTCTGTATTAATGTCAATTTATTGAGTGACAAAACATGATCATCTGTAAAACATAAGTAGGTCAGTGGTAGCTAAAAGTTAATAAAGAATATATAGTAGATATAAAAATACTCTAGAGATCTTCAACAACATATCTTTGAAAGTTAAATTTACTTACTTGATTAAATTCATTCAAAGATCAGCCTTTCAAGCTAATTGTGCATGCGTCTTTTGCGAGTGTTAACTAATAAATGAATACTTCCCTCCACAATACAAGATATAGTATTTATGCAGTAATAAAAGGAATCCTCTTATTCCTACGACTCAAATTCTTTTATATGAGCAAATCTAAAGTACTGTTGAGGAAAGTGTGAGAGAAGAATTCTCACTTTAAATTACTATTTACGATGTTTGGATGAAGACAATTTCACCGACGTCATTCATCCAAACATCGTAAATAGTAATTTAAAGTAAGAATTCTTCTCTCACTCTTTCCTCAACAGTACTTCAGATTTGCTCATATAAAAGAATTTGAGTCATATGAATAAGAGGATTCCTTTTATTCCTGTATAAATACTATTTCTTGTATTGTGGAGGGAAGTATTCATTTATTATTTAACACTCGCAAAAGACGCATGCACAATTAGCTTGAAAGGCTGATCTTTGAATGTAATACAATTGTACACATAGGGTCATATAAAAATAAATGCTTATTTACTTGATTAAATAAAATGTACTATCAGATATTTAGCAATCATAGATGATCGTAATGAATTTAATGAAGATCAAAATTTTGTTACCAGGGCTAATATATAAATACCATTATCAATAAGTATGAAAAGTAATACCAGATATCTATAATCATTTTATAGTCAATAAAAATTATTCATGCTTTTATTTTTTATCTGAACCGATTTACAATTAATCATAGATTCTCAATGAGCCATTAATGCATGTAAATTGTTAAATATATGCTCCAATATATATTTATGTATCAGTTCATGTTCTGTAAGGGACAGAATAGACATTAGTGTTTTCCTGAAGGTTGTGATGATGCTGTTCCAGTTGTATTTTTATATTGGACTTTAGAAAATTTTAAACATTACCTTAAAATTCAATAATCAAGAATCTAAGGAGCCAGGTTCGAATCCCATGTTAGTACTGTCACTGGTTAAGCCAGCAACACCTGAAGAAGAGGGGAGAACAATACCTCCCAAAACATTGTGCATATACTAACCTGTTTGATGTGCTATTACTAACAATTGAATGTATTTGGAATATTTAAATAAAGTTAATTTTTTATAAAGACATTCAATACTGTATAGTAGATGATGGAAATAGTTCAATATAAAAATACAGCAAGAATAGACATTAATATTATTATCCATAAGTTTGAATAAACCATAAAAGATTGGAATAATTAATTTTAATTAATACCTGATATTAATCTTAAAATCTGCAAATTTTGATTTAAAAAAAGGTTGCTCCAAAACCTTTTTAACATTTTCATTTAGATGGTTTTCTGCCACTAATTTAATACAAATCATTAAATATATTTATATTACATTTTATTTTGACATCCTAACTTAGCATATAAAGCAATTGTTTTATTCCTTCAGATGTGGACATAGAGCTGATATTAACAAACAAACTAGATTTATAAACAGTGAGGATTGCCAATTCCTCTACAAGCTTTATGATAAATGCTTAGCCAGAGCCAGCACTTAAAATATCTCTGTCAGGAACCCCTCCCCAAACCCCTGACCATGGTTTCGTGCTTTGGCACTCCTCAGAGAGGTGTCAGGGTAGGTTCAGACACTAGATCTAAAAATACCAACCCAAAGCTAAGCACTTAGCTAAAAGTTATCTATTGAGTGGAAAATCTGAAATTTTCAGACATGTACATGTCTTCAAACCCAGCTATCCAACTCAAATAGCTATATGGGGCTGATAGATCTTCAGCCATGCCATATAGTAGTAGTCATAGCAATATAAAATTGCATAAGACTTTTTGGCAGAGACTATAAATAGTCAAAAATAAAAGTCATAGATCAATTCATAGATCACATGACCCTATCTCTTAAGCTTGTAAGTTATAAACAGTGAGGATTGCCAATTCCTCTACAAGCTTTATGATAAATGCTTAGCCAGAGCCAGCACTTAAAATATCTCTGTCAGGAACCCCTCCCCAAACCCCTGACCATGGTTTCGTGCTTTGGCACTCCTCAGAGAGGTGTCAGGGTAGGTTCAGACACTAGATCTAAAAATACCAACCCAAAGCTAAGCACTTAGCTAAAAGTTATCTATTGAGTGGAAAATCTGAAATTTTCAGACATGTACATGTCTTCAAACCCAGCTATCCAACTCAAATAGCTATATGGGGCTGATAGATCTTCAGCCATGCCATATAGTAGTAGTCATAGCAATATAAAATTGCATAAGACTTTTTGGCAGAGACTATAAATAGTCAAAAATAAAAGTCATAGATCAATTCATAGATCACATGACCCTATCTCTTAAGCTTGTAAGTTATAAACAGTGAGGATTGCCAATTCCTCTACAAGCTTTATGATAAATGCTTAGCCAGAGCCAGCACTTAAAATATCTCTGTCAGGAACCCCTCCCCAAACCCCTGACCATGGTTTCGTGCTTTGGCACTCCTCAGAGAGGTGTCAGGGTAGGTTCAGACACTAGATCTAAAAATACCAACCCAAAGCTAAGCACTTAGCTAAAAGTTATCTATTGAGTGGAAAATCTGAAATTTTCAGACATGTACATGTCTTCAAACCCAGCTATCCAACTCAAATAGCTATATGGGGCTGATAGATCTTCAGCCATGCCATATAGTAGTAGTCATAGCAATATAAAATTGCATAAGACTTTTTGGCAGAGACTATAAATAGTCAAAATAAAAGTCATAGATCAATTCATAGATCACATGACCCTATCTCTTAAGCTTGTAAGTTATAAACAGTGAGGATTGCCAATTCCTCTACAAGCTTTATGATAAATGCTTAGCCAGAGCCAGCACTTAAAATATCTCTGTCAGGAACCCCTCCCCAAACCCCTGACCATGGTTTCGTGCTTTGGCACTCCTCAGAGAGGTGTCAGGGTAGGTTCAGACACTAGATCTAAAAATACCAACCCAAAGCTAAGCACTTAGCTAAAAGTTATCTATTGAGTGGAAAATCTGAAATTTTCAGACATGTACATGTCTTCAAACCCAGCTATCCAACTCAAATAGAGATAGGGTCATGTGATCTATGAATTGATCTATGACTTTTATTTTGACTAAACTAGATTTATCTTTTATTTTTTTATTTTGTTAAAATACAATTATTAATTTAATCTACATATAAATCATTAAATGTTTGATTCACATATTAAAGAGTACTTCTATCATTATATGTGTTAAAACAATTTTTAAAAGTAAATAATGATTTTCAAATGTTTTTTATTTATATAAAAAGTAAAAAGTAGGAAAGGTATTCTTTTGAAGTCTACATTCTAATTTTACTTTGAACTATTTTTTTATTTTATTTCTGAGCTTGCTAAAAATTCTCAAGAATTATTATTTTTTACAGTTTCCAATTTATTTATTATTATTTTAAAACTTCAAGTCTTTTGTTCAGATTCAAAGCTTTGCAATTTTTATTTGTTGTGAGAAGAGAAAAAAACATATTTCACTATTTTTAAAAATAAATCTTTTTGAAAAACACTTGATGAAAAAATGATAATTAGTTGGTATTAAATGCTTTAAGGCTGACAACTAACAACTTAATGCATCTGTTTAAATATAAACATTAAAATCATTACATATGTAAGTTACATATCATTATCTGAATTATCAATCTCTGAAAAATGAGTATGGCTTTTTAAATTTGGATTTAAAAAGAGTGCGAGAAGAAGAATGATATAAAAGTTAGAAAGTAATGAAAATAAAATATTGGCACTAGAAATTCAATATATATAAATATAGAAATGTAATTGTGCAAGTTTATTGTTATAGTTAGGGCACAGAGGTGAGCAGAGACATTAAAACCCACATTGATGAATAATGATTAAAGACAGGAGTATCACAAATAGAAAGTGAAGAAAATGAAAAGATCAGGATAATGATTAATTTAGACATATAATACTAATGGATGTATATAGGAGTTTGCCTATTAACTGAAAGGAGACTTTGATTCCTCTTTGAGGCCTTAAAGGAATCGAGCATAGTAAATTCTTAATGTCCACTCTATACATTCTCATCATTACAGCTGTTATTACTATGTGATTATTCATATGGTAAATAAAAATGGATATATTACTCATCAAAATGCATAAACTAGCATGGTGACATTACTTATTGACCCCCCCCCCCCCAATGAGTTTAAGATCAAGAGACAACATGTTTGTTTTTTTTCAGCTGTGTGATAATTCCTAACTGAAATAAGTTGCATTTTCTTGAAAAATGAATGTGTATGAGAATGATCTTTTTTAAAAAAAAATTTACAATCATAGCGGAGAAAAATATGGTTTTTAGTTTAAGGAGGCTGTAAAGTCATCAGAAAGGTGTAAGACAAGGTGACTCCATATCTCCAAAACTTTTTACAGCAGTGCTGCAAGAAGTATTTTGTGGATTAAAATGGGAAACTAAAGGAGTGAAAGTAAATGGAGATTATTTAAGTCATTTAGATTTTGCAGATGATGTAGTTGTTTTTGCAAATAATGCTTCCGAGCTGCAGGAAATGTTGCAGGAGTTATCAGATGAAAGTAGGAAAGTAGGACTAAAGATAAATGTTAAAAAGACTAAAGTAATGTTTAATCGATTTGCTCCAAATATGAAAATAAAGATTGATTATGATGAATTAGAAGAAGTTAAGAGTTACAAATACCTTGGTCAGATTATTAATACAGATGGAAACATAATAGAGGAAATTAATCATAGAATTAAACTTGGTTGGAGTGCTTTTGGTAGAAATAACTTGATATTAAAAGGAAATATGCCTATGTGTTTGAAAAGAAAGGTTTTTAACAAATGTGTTTTACCAGTTCTTACTTATGGATCTGAGACTTGGACACTTAATAGAAGATCAATACAGAGACTTCAGACCACTCAAAGAAGTATGGAGAGATGTATGTTGGGAGTAACAAGAAGAGATCGAAAACGCAATGTATGGGTAAGAGAACAAACAGGTGTTACTGACTTCATTGAAAAAATTAAAAGATTGAAGTGGAGTTGGGCTGGACATATTGCTAGAAGAGATGATAATAGATGGACAATTGAAATTTTAAACTGGATTCCAAGAGATTGTAAAAGACCCAGAAGGAGACCACATGTAAGATGGATGGATGAAATAAGAAAGTGTGTAGGGGTGATGTGGAGAAGAGAAGCTAAAGATCGGAGAAGATGGATTAAACTTGGAGAGACCTTCATCCTGCAGTGGATTGATAATGGTTGATAATGATGATGATGATGAAAGTCATCAGTAAAGGCAGTGATTAGTAGCTGAAGGCAGAGAGTGATAAAAACTCCCTGATTGTGAATCTTGGCTACTATAAAATGTTGAGTTTTTATTTAGGTATCTACAATTGCAGATCACTTTCAAGTAAAGAAATATTGCATGGATTGAAAGAACTGTCTAGTAATGGGTTATTATTAGATTTTGTGATGTTAGCACAAAATATGAAAAAACAATTTTAAAAGTGTAAATTATAAAAGCATAAACATTGGAAGCATAAAAGGAATAGGATTCATTATAAATAAAAAGTGGAAAAAACAAGATTGTGCAAATTAATTGTATATCATATAGAATTAGTTTTTCAAATCAATGGAAAATACCAAAATGAAGATGCTCCAGCAAGTTCCCATTATGATGGAGAAATAGAGGACTTTAATGTGAATGTACAAAATACTTTTAATTAAACTAATTTTAAAATTGCTATGTGAGATTTTAATGTTACACTTGGAAGTGATTGAAAGACAGTATTACCAAATGATATTTCTAATCTTCAGAAGGACTTGAAATAAATTTAAATAATAACTTGCAAGCTGTTATAGACTTTGAAGATAATTCATGCTTTACTACTCTATTAACAACCATAAGAAAGATATCTAGTACAAAAAAACAGTACTTAGTGGATTTTCTATTGAATCAAGACAATGTATGAAAAAAAAAGAAGAAATATAATTTTTTTAAAAAAAAGATTGAATAAGAAGAATATCTTCAGTTTCATAAAATGATACAAAAAAGAAGAGTGAGTAATGGTATAAGAAAGTATAATGCATATTGTCAAGGAAAGTTATAGTAGAGAATAAAACTTTCAAAAGTATAAACAACATTTTTTTTTATTGGGAGAGAAGTTGTTTCAATAATAATAAAAAGAAAGAAAGAAAATGTAACTGTGTTAGGAAAAAAAAGTTTTTAATAAACATGTTTCACAAGTTTTTGCTTATGGATTTAAGATTTGAGCTTTTAGCAGGAGAGCAATGTGGATATATATTAGGTATTATGAGAAAAGATCAAAAACAAAATTTATGTGTGAGAGAACAGATTTATATCACTGACACTAAGAGACTGAAATGGAGCTAAGATTTCCATATTGCTAGAAAAGCTGATAATAGATGAATGGTTGAAGTTTTAAAAGTTCTAAAAAGAAGAGAAGTCATGGATTGGGGAAACTGGATTAAATATGAAAAAACCTTCATCCTACAGTGCATTAATAATGGTTGATAATAATGATGATGTAATTAATAGTATTATGTACTAATGAATCAAATCAAAAAAATATTTTTTATTAATTATATATTTTTCTAAAACAACACACATACAAAGAAAGAACTAAGATGAAAATACTTATGTGATTGGCTGCCATATTATTATTGAAATCCAATCATACTTTAATAAGTAGTGTTTGTTTTTTGATTGCACATGACAATTTTTTACATAAATAGTTGTGTAATTTTTTTTAGATTAAAGACGATTGAAAAGAACAATTATAATATTTGGTAGTTGTTGGTTACGCATACTGCGGCCAACACGAACCAACAATTACCTAATATTTTATTATAATATTTAAAAAGAGTAAATTATTAAAAAGTTTTTATATTGTTCTTTGAATGTTGATACATTACATGGATTTAATATGCTTTTGGAGCGAGAGATTGAAAAAACTCTTAAATATCTTTTGCACTACCATCTAACATCATTGTATATGTTTTTCATATTAAGTTTTTTTTAAAGCTAACATTAGTTTTTGAACCTTGGATTTTTTCTCTGATATGTACAAAAAGGTTTATTTCCAGGAAAATATGGCCAGAGTAAATAAAACAGGGCAAATTTTAAATGGCCGCTCCACACATTCTTGTCTTCTTGCCATTGCAGCTGTTATGGTTATTTATTGATCAGATCAAACAGCATTTGAAAATTGTCATAAAAGAACCTATTAATAAAATTAATTGTAGAATTAAACATGGATGGAGTATTTTTGGTAGAAATAACTTCATATTAAAAGGAAATAGGTGTGTGTTTTTGAAAAGAAAGCATTTTTAATAGATATGATTTCAGCTCTTATTTAGATATATAGAAAGAAAAGTTGAGAGAAGGGTGGCTGCCCTTTTCTCGTAAAATCTTTGTTGTGTGTTTAGGTTTGATGTCATTTTAGATGGCTATCCTTGACATCTGATTGGCTGTCAGTTATGTATTGTAATGTGCGCTAGATATTTGGCAGTATCTCAATTTATTTCAGTTCTTACTTATGTATGTGAGACTTGGGCACTTAACAGTAAAGCCATTTACAGATTTTTGCCCACTCAACAAAGTATGTAAGATGAGAATTATGAGTAATAAAAAAAGAATGAAAATAAAGTATATAGGTGAAAGAAGAAACAGGTATTATTTATCACCATTAAAATGATTAAGTAATTGAAATGGAGTTAGATTAGAAATATTGTTAGAAGAGATTATAATATATGGACAAGTGTTGGGTAATTGGAATCCCAAGTGATTATAAAATACCTTAAAAGAAACCACAGGTATTATGGATGGATGAAATAATAAAGTTTTCTGGCATGTTGTAGGGAAGGAAACATATGGATCAGAGACCTTCTGTCTGTTATGGATTGAGAAAATGGTTGGAAATGATGTTGATCATGATGATAAAGATAAAAAAAAGTTCCACTTGTGCTTAAACATTTATATGTTTGTATTAAAAATAAAAGATATATCTTTAATTAGTCCACTATAGGTCAAAAATATTTTCAACAATGTCCATAAAAAAATGGAGGTCATTATTAATTAGATAATATGCATTTTAGCATACTAGCAAATTATTTTACCTTCATGTTTAAAATATCATCATACTCATTTCTGATCAGTAATTGTATAGATAGCTGGATTTGTTGATGGTCAGCTTTTGTGGATTGTGGTGCATAGCTGGTGCATGTGCTCAACATTATACCATGATAACTTTCACACACAGACATATATTTGATAACCTAAAAGTGTGTTTTATACTTTAAATGTTAAGTACTTCAAATACAATTAAAAGTAGTTTTTCTTTTTTTTTCTTTTCCAGTAACAAATATTTAAAATATCCAAGAGCAGAAACAGTAAATGTAACGCTGTAACATCATTTTATTTTGTTAACCTATTCATATTATTAAAATAAACAAAAAAAATGAGTATTTAATTATAAATAGAAAGTTAAGTTTTTTTTTTTTTTTTGTTATACAACAATATTGTGATCTTCTAACAAAAACATACATGTTTTGAAGTACAATGTATTTGTGCTAATTAAATAATTATATTAAAAATAATTGAAAGATTATTACAAAAGTTTATATATATACTCTGGTATATACTTTCATAATTCTTTCCAGTGTGAAGACAACGTTTTTATTTCTAGATAGTTATTTTTATATCTAAATATGCATGTATAACTATCAATTAATTCTTTCAGTAATCTTGAAATAGAATTGCCAAAGTTAAAATAAATAATAAATTCATTTCAGAACATTATTTATAAGCCATCCATGTGCAAGTTTTTATCTGACATTAGTAAAGATAATGAATGCTCTTTGCTGAAGAAGACAATTATCCAGAAAATAGTTTGCAGATTCGTTTGGTACTATTGGATATCCAATAATTTTCCATCTTTACATTGATGTCACACATAAAAAAACAGATGTATGTTGAATTAATTACTGCTTTATTTATTTATCATATATATATATATTAGATGTCTTAACTCATAGATTATTCCAATTGGGAATTACATTTACTAGTTGCTTTATTATACTTTTCAATTCCCCTACTATATCCATAGATTTTTCAGTCATTAACTAGAACTAGTATGAAGGAGATGACACAGAGGCCATGCATGGATTTGTGTTGACTATATTGATAAAAAATCATTTAACATTTAATGTTGGATATGAAAAAAGAAATTTATGTAGGAACTGATAAAAATTAATTTTAATGCACAATTCTTTGTTTGAAAAGATGTTTAGTTGAATATCTAGAAAGGAGATCTTGAATTGAGATGGATCTTAGGTGATGAAATTATATCTTGAGTAAAGGAGATCTTGAATTGATGTGAATCTTAGGTGATGAAACTATATCTTGAGTAATTGGAAAATCTAAACTACTTAACAACTTTTTATAAATTTTCTGTGGAATAGCATCTTTTCTAATATCTAGTGGAATAATAAGTGAAAGGTTAGAAAGCCATTGCAAAAAATATAAAATTGAGTATATCAGTAATATTTCTCATGGAAATATTTATGGATTTAGAAGTTTAGTATGAACACTTTTCACCTAAGTAGGGGCACAATATTTACCAGTAGACTAAATTAATGTTAAAGAAGCTCCAAATAGTGCTTTCCAAGGTGGTTATTCCTAGAAATTATTTTAAATTTTATTTTAGATAAGGAAAGTAAGTTATATTATAGTACAAGGTTACTTCAAAGTAGCATTGAGTAGGATTATTTTTCAGTCTTTTGTTGCAAAAAGTTATATTCTGATTATGAACTATTTTTTATGATTTACTATAAAATTTGAGTATATTATTTTTATTGGATTGGCAATATGATACCACTCTAAAAATTTCCAACTTTTTATAATGGCTTTATCACTTGAGAGTTTTTAAAAGTTTGATTGTCACAAATGCCAGCACTAGAATTGATATAGGATCCTACATTCCATATTTTTGCCACTATTCTAAATTGTGCAGGAATCAGAATAGATGATTTTTTTTGTATTTGGAAGATCATTGATGACTATATTTGATAAATGAGAGTCATTGATAAATCCTTCTATAATTCTTTTTGTCACTTGAATCATTTTATTGGAAAATATTTTGTTAAGTAAATCAATGGTTTCCTACATTTAAGAATTTTAGAAACTTTGAAAAAACTATTTTTCCTAATAGAATCATAAGATGAGATGATGTTTAGATCAATAACTTATTATATCAATTACTACTTTGAGTGCAGGTTATATATACAATATAAACTAAATATGACTAAGTATTTGCAAATTAAAGAAAATGATGCATAAAAATGTTTTAATTAAACAATTTTACTGTGTTATAGCTTTTTAAAAAAAATTATAACCTGTACACTTTCTTCAATATTCTAATTTAGTATGAGAATTACAAAAATGTCTAAAAGATATTTTAACTTAAAAAAAAATGTATATGCTATTATTAGCAATATTATTGTTCACATTATTTTATGTAATTTTAAAGAAAATTGGAAAATGTATTCAGAAGTGAGAGTGATACATGTAGATAAATATATAATTATTTTTAATGAGATACAGTACATAAGTGTGGTTGTGATAAATGTAACTCATTTACACCCACATACAATTAAATATGTACTCTTATATAAAAATAAATAAATATAAGTAATAATGGAAATTATATGTATATTTAATTTAATGACTGAAGACAAATTAAAAAATAATTGAATGTTTAGCTCTTAGAAGATCATATAATATTGGAGGTCTTATTCATGAACTTTCAGCACTTGAGTGCATTATTTTATCATTGTGCTAGACCATACAGCATAGTTAGATTATGATAACCAGGCAACTGGATGCTACAATAAAGTATGTTTCTTATTGTTGGTAGCTTTTTATGTGCTTGGCATATTCTAGCATTTCAATATTTAAATCACACAATAAATTTCAATTTGTATTGTACTTAATTAAAATATGGCAAAAAAAATTATCATATTCAAAAAATCTGTATAAACATTTTATTCCCATTATTAGAATTAATTGAATGTAAATAAAACAATATGCAATACAGTTCACATTATCATTAATGCCAATACCTTTAATTTAAAAGCTTCTATTAATAGACAAAATTACAAAATATTGTTTTATTATTTTAATTACTACTATGCTAACATAAATGAAAGTGCATTCTGTACTATAAACTGTTATAATGCAAATAATTATATTGCTGTTAATAAAATAAATGTATATAGTATGCAAAAAGTATTTATATACAAAACT
Organism: Epiperipatus broadwayi; assembly: GCA_028023455.1. Lineage (NCBI taxonomy): Eukaryota > Metazoa > Onychophora > Udeonychophora > Euonychophora > Peripatidae > Epiperipatus > Epiperipatus broadwayi. The sequence continues at coordinate 2,481,521 of JAQFVV010000183.1, forward strand.
ATAGATAATAAAATTAATACTTATTTTCAACAGAGTGGGGAGCCATTGCTAAAATCTGAAAAAATCATGAATTCAGAAAAGCTCTAGAATTAAATTTTTTAGATTGATGTTAATTACTTCTATGTGTGTATATATATATATATATATATATTGAAGAGTAGTTACCAAAATGCAATAGGAATTATTAAATAAAATACTTATACTAAGAAGATTAACAATGAGAAAGATATTTGACAAAATGACTATATCTGCAAAACTTTTTACAGTACTTTTGCAAGAAATATGTTTTAAAATAAAGTGAGAAGTTAAGGGAGTAAAAGCAAATGGAGAATATTTAAGCCATCTAGATTTTGCAGTTGATATAATTGTTTTTGCAAATAATGCTTCTAAGCTTCAAGAAATGTTTAACCGGATGAAAGTAAGAAAATAGGACCAAAAATAATGTTCAATTGATTTTATCAAAAGAAGAAAATAAAAATTGATAATAATATACATTTTCGTCAGAATTATTCATATAGATGGAAATATAATAGATGAAATTAATCATAGAATTAAACTTGAGTAAAGAGCTTTTGGCAAAAATAATTTAATATTAAAAAAGCCTGAATATTTGAAAAGAAAGGCCTTAATAAAAATGTGTTTGCCCAGTTCTTACTTATAGATTGGACATATAGATCCTTAATGAAAGAGCAATACAGAAACTTCATATCACTCAACAAATTAGGGAGAAATATGTATTAGAAATAACAAGATGGGATCACAAATGAAATATATGGGTGAAAGAACAAACAGTTATTAGGGAAATCATTAAAAGAATTAAGAAACTGAAGTGTAGATAAGATATAAAATTGCTAGAAGAGATAATAGTAAATGGACAGTTAAAATCTTAAATGGGATTCTGAGATTGTAAAAGACCTAGAAAGAGACCACATATGATTTGGATAAAATAAGTTATTATGCTGTGGTGATATGGAGAAGAGAGACTAGAGATCAGAGAAACTGGATTAAACTTGGAAACATGATCATTCTACAATAAATAGATAATGGATAGAATTGATGATGATCATGATGAGATCTGAAAAATTAATATTATCACCTTAATTACAAATATTTTAAATACAAGTACATTTTATAAATATACACTTGGAGTTTTAAATGTAAGTATAAGGAAATTGACTTTCAAGCTCCCTTCAGCTATCAACTTTATCTCATACAATCAATACACATGAACACACGCATGTGAAAAAGATAAATGATCTTCAATATACATATTTTGTGCTGATCCAGCTTTCAGCAGTTGGTCCAGATCATCGTCTACCATGTATATATATATATATATATATATATATATATATATATATATATATATATATATATATATATATATATATATATATATATTACCAGTCAACACTTAGACAATTCTAATATTAATAACAAACAACAATTTCTCATTGTTGTCAAGGCAAATTGACATGGGTTTGTCAATAATATTGACATCAACAATGGATTTGGGTGTGCCATCATCAGATTTTCATGATATCAATGGCTGAAGAGTTGTAGGGGGAGTAGATTGAAGTCTGTCCATTAAAGTTTGAAGATTTTCTATCTTAATATAAACCAAGCACTGACTATATATATATATATATATATATATATATATATATATCCAGATTTGGGGTAGTTCCATATATATATATATATATATATATGGAAAATGATGATCTGGATCAATTTATGAGTGCTGGATCAGCATGAAATATGTATATTGGAGATCATTTATCTTTTTCACGTATGTAGTCATGTGTCTCAGTTATATGAGAAAAAGTAGATAGCTGATGGGAGCTTGGACATCTGTGTACAAATGCCCTGTACTTAATTTCAAACAGCAAAGTCAGGCAAGTACCAAAATTAATGCAGAGTCAAACTAAATTATTATGATAATCACTTTTTTTAATGAAATAAGTTTCATTAATATATTGATATAAACTATGAAAATATGATTAAATTGATGTTGATGAACTCTGCTAAGCATTTTAAAACCTATAGATACATAAAAAAGGTAGATAGATTTTTTTATTATAGATATAACTTGGATATAATCTTCTTAGACAACAAAAACATAAGATTGAATAAAAGAAAGTGCACTTAACATCTATCTATAAATCAAAGTAAATAAAAATAATCACATAACACCAACAAACTAATATCCAAAATACTGAATTTTATAATAATGATAAAAACTGTCAAATTAAACAAATTAATAAAAAACTTCTTCCAATAATTACATTTAATCCAAGAAATTTTATGGCAACAAAAAAATAATTTTTATAAATTGAATCAGAAATTGAAAATATTGACTCAAAATATTCTACCCCCAGAAGAATTGTAAAATATAATCTCAATAACACAGCAATAATCCTTGAATTTCTTGATTACTATTATTTTCCATTAACCTATGATGAGCCCAAGTTATTGTTACTTCCAAAGCGAATAATACAGAAATATTTAATAACAGTATTTGAAAAATGTTTAACACAACAGCATCTCTTGGTGGTCAAGAAGATCAAAACTCCACAGTTGGAGCTAATGTTTTATGAAAAAAGTTCAAAAAATCTAAAAAAACAAAAAACCCATACTTCTAATAAAATAAATAAAATTATCCCCTTTCGTAACCCAAATACTATATTTGTAGTATGTAATCCTTGATTTGTCCTTTTGTGATGACGTCATACCAGCCCAAAAATTTTGATACAGTTTGTCATTGCTTAAGTAGTTTGCATTTATAGTAAAAGAAATAGTTCGGAAATGAGTGGCAAATTTAAAACATAAAGCCATATCCATTATAAATTGTTTATATATAAAATTAGACATTTGTTTAAATGTTTAAATTATTTTTATTTTCACTCATTTTGAAATATTAAATGTACTTGTAAAGATATAAAAAATTAACCTAGTTATGATCAAGTATAACTAGTCTGTGTTAGTGAGATTCTATTTGCAAAATTTAAATATGAAGATCTAACAGTTAATTTTAAAGACTAATTTGTAAATAAACCATCACGTATCACTAACAATCCCATTTCAAATTTATTATGAAAAATAATATAAAATAGAAACTAAAAGAAATGGATGCTTTCATAATTTATATAATAACAAGTACATGTGGCTTGTAGTTTATTCCTAACCAAATATTTGTTGATTCAGGAATTTCAATCTTAATAGCATATTTTTTTTTAAAATGTGGCTGCCAACTGATACATTTTTGAAATATATACTACTTTTAAAAGTTCCAATTTATATGAAAAATTACAGTAATTATTACAGTTGTCAGTGAATTGTGATCTATGTTATAAGAATCCACATATCTGTTTTTTTTTAAAGTAATGTAAAAAATAAATCTTCATTTTAGCAAATTAAAGCTTTTTTAAAAATAATGTCTGTGTGTATATATATATATAATTTATAATATAAATAAGAACAAGTAAATCACACATTTTCCCAGTTCACAGTGTATATTAAACTCAAAGCAACTGTCTATTCTAATGCCACTAATAATAATATTGAATAATCAACAACTATCAAGTAGTGCATTTAAACCTTCATCTCAGATATTTGACTTTTTCATTTATCAATGAGGCTTGAATTCAAAGGTGTTATGAATTTCAAAGTTTTAGATCAAATGTTTGAAATGGATTTTAAAGTGATTATTAGATGAATAACTAACTACATTATTTCTAACTGTACTTCTTTGATAATGCAGAAACCAGTTTGGCTATGACTATTTAAATGCACAAACTCATGATTATTACTGTTTATTTAAACTTACTATAGATGGCACTAAACTAGAGAATAATTTTTGTTTTTAATATAAGATTTTTTTTGATATATATAATCAGATCTTCAAAGTAAGCAATATATTAACTTCCGCTGCTTAGAATAACCTAATCATGATGTGTAAATATTATAAAAAAATTAACTTTATATATGCTAATGATGTGAATTCATATCACTTTCTAGAAAGATCATGTAATATAGTGATTAGTACATCTTCTTGTCATGATCTACAGTTCAGTTCTAAATTGTGTGAACTTAGAAATTTTTTGTGATCACAATCTTAATATTTTTTTTAGGTAGAATGTCTCACAGGCAACACAGTTATCTATCTAGTAGTGATTAAAAAATGGGTTTAAATATTCTGTAAAAGATGATTAGTTTGGATTTTCAGGAGTAAAATTCAGTGTATTAATTGCAATAATAAAAAAAACAACAAAAGTTAGTGTGACCTTTACTGCCAAGGGTGAGGTGGCTGACTCCAATATGTATTAATCCATTGCTTACTTACCTTTATTCTAAATTCTAGATACTTAATTTTTGATTTGAAAAAACAATTTTTTTTGCATTTTTTCATTGACCTGTATTCTAAATAAATTTCTTTTAGCATTTTTTATATTTACTTGCATTTTAAATAAGTATTTAATGCACAATAATAATAATAATAATAATAATAATAATAATAATAATAATAATAATAATAATAATTTTATAAGAACTGAACAAATAGTTTTATAATGATGATATCTGATATATTTGAATCTACGCATTATGACAACTTTATTAAAACAGGCAAAACTCTCCATACAATAGTGCCACTCAGTGCAAGCCAGAGTAATCAATGGATGCAAGAAGGCTTGTGCATAAAATACCTATCTAGTGCTTAATCATTCAATATCCCCAGACTAGTTTCTATCTTGTGGCTTTCATCAGTGAAGAGCCTTGGATCTGAGAACACTGCACTTAGATCTTAGGATCTAATGCAACCCTCCAGCAGCCACCTTTTATCTCTATTCAACTACAAAACTATGAGTCTAAAATTGAAATATTTTCAATCCAAGCTCATTAGCTTATATAGTCATATAGGTCTGAACTCAGTTCAGTACCCATACAATTTGATGTCTTTGGTTTTTTAATAACCATAGACACCACTATCCTATTAGGAAAGATTGGTATTAAACCACAAAAGGTCATAAGATCACCATTTCTTATGCTTTCTCAATCTGTTAAATAGAGATAAAAGGTGGCTGCTGGAGAGTTGTATTAGATTCTAAGATCTAGGTACAGGGCTCTCAGATACAAGGCTCCTCAGTGATGAAAGCCATAAGCTAGAAACTAGTCTGGGGATAATGAATGAGTAGGCACTAGATAGGGATTTTATGCACAAACCTTCTTGGCATCCATTGATTACTCTGGCTTGCACTGAGTGGCACTACAGTATGGAGAGTTTTTCCTGTTTTAACAGATTGAGCAAGCATAAGAAATGGTGTTCATATGATGTTTAGTGGTTTAAAACTATTTATTACAAAGAATCCACTCTAACTGTATTTTATGTGCATAATCTTTGAGTAATACTATTGGATCTCTAAATATTATAATTACAACCAGCTTATTTGAATATTTAAATGAAAGAATATTTAATTTGTTTTAATATTGATTAGTTTTAAGTTTCAATAATTCTGAATGTTTAACAATGAAATCAAAATAAATTTGAATTATCTTTGTTATCTATTGCCATTTCATTAAAATTTATAAGAAACAAATATTTACAACATTAACCTGGATTCTGTATAAAGAAAAAACTCATTAATATTAACATGTTTCAAATTCAGTTTAATTTTCTTATGTCATTTACTTTCAAGTTTAGTTTTTTTTTTTCATTTGACTAGTTAAACTTAATACCAAGTAGCATATAAAATTGAATCAACAGTTAATTAGTGAATATTTATATTAAAAATATATTAGAGGATTAAAGCTTGACAGTACTGTTTATAATGATATCATTATTTTGTCAAGTAACTATACTTTCAAAAAGTATTCATATTCATTGATAACTTATTTTATGATTAGTACTTGCTAAACTAATCAATTGTAAACTGCCTAAAGACCCTCCCTTAATCTTCTTTACAAATGTTTATCATAAGCTGTTGGTTTTTTTTTTATAATGACGGAATACTTCAATCGAGAATCACTCTAATTCACTTATTATCCCTTTTTTATCTTACTATATGTTTTCAGTCCATCTCCATTTAAATTCTTTATCATTTATGATAATTTTACTAATATATATATATTAATGATATATAACAACCCCATTATAAAACTTATTATAGTATTTTAATACTGTAGTATTGTAATAAAATTTTTTAAATAAATGACAAATTGTTGGTGATGTTTAAGGATTAAAGATTGCTGCTTTGATAATATCTTATCACATTATTATTCAATGTGTTTTCATGTAGAACAATTTTGGCCTTATTTTCCTTATTTTATATCCTGTTTTATATGCATATATTTATTCTTTTATTCACAATCTATATATATTTTTTATAAACTAAACATATATTTATTTAGGATATAATTTTTAAATTGTCAAAGCATTTTTGACTATTTATTATTCTGTTTATTTTATATTCTTAGAAAATCAAATCTAATAAGCATTTATCTTGTTTTGTAAAAATGTATTCCCAGCTTTATTTTTAAGTGAACTAAATTCAATCATTGCAGTTTGTCCGATATTTTTTTACTTATAAATAAATGCAACCATAACATTTATTTATTTTTTTTACTAAATTTAGTCAAAAACTTTTTCTAAACATAATTTCTTTAAATAAAATTAACATATCAACTTGTTTAAATTTTCTTTTTTTTTAAAAAAAAAAACCAACCAAACAAAAAAAAAACACAATAGTTTAATTGCAAATGAAATTATAATAACTTTCTATTAGTCATTAAATTTTAATGAATTGCGTTGTCTATTAGTTTTTCTAAATTTTTTAATTAGTGACTTTATGTGCTAATCACATAACAAGAAAAAATGGCAATTGATGGATTACAAAAATTCTTGAGTGGATGTCAAAAAATAAGCATTCTTGAAAATGATTTGAGATGAAAGGATAAAATAATGAAGTTTTCTGGATTATTATGGAAAAGTTTATAAGAAATGTGGTTGAAAATGGTGGTAAATATTACTAAACAATTAATGTCTTTTAATTTTGGAATTCATAATCAGTTGCCACTAGGTGGCAATAAAACCAGATTTCTTGACATTAATTTCACTGCCATGATGAACTGATTTTGAAAAGCTGGATAATGGATGATTGATAAAGAGAAAAGTGACAAATAGTAACTGTAATCACAATTCTAAACAAGATTCTCAAATTGAAATGATTGTTGCATAACTCAATGAAATTAGATGCATGAAAGAATATCATATCTGACCTTGCATTCAAAAGTGGACTAGTCCAGATTCTTTCCTTATTATATTGAACACTCATTGCCACTAATCAATGTATAAACATGTGTATAACCAATGTATAAACATGGCCAAAAGATAAAACATAAGTATGGCCAATGTATAAACATGTGTATGAAATCCTACCATTGGTTAGTACAGGGCAATAGGCAATGATTCTCTCTGAATTTGATTGCTGACAGTAAGGTAAAGGATCTGGCAATAAATAGTCTGCCTTTTTGGAGGCAAGCCAGACCGAGAATATCTGTCTAACCTGAATGACTGAACATGCTCTCAATTGAAACTACTTTCAACTGTGGTATTTCTACTATAGTCATTACAATATATTTAGGCAATGAGGCAAGTCCATGATAGGACTGGAAGCTGCTATAACTATGGCCGACTCAAGGCAAGTTGTCCAGTTCAGCTGAAACTTGACTAGAACTCATGAGGCAAGCTAAGATATACAGCTGGAAGTGAGTTCAATCATTCAGGCATGACTAGCTCACTATTGACTAAGTTATAAAAAAAATTGTATTTTTTAATGGTGTAACATGTATGTATATTTGTTTTAATAGATTATACATATTAACTTTGTGAGTGTTCATATTTTTGATATTACTGTTGGTTTGGGTCTGAAACCTGGAATTCAGCCAAACACAACAAAGAAAGACTTGTTAAAGTTTATTGGTAAAACTAAAACGAATGGCTGAAAATAAAGTACTTATTAAGAAATAAAAAGTAAAAATGAAATTAGATTGTATATGTATTTAGAATTAAATATTATGAAAGATATGTTAAAATAGTGTAAGAAAGGTGATAAGAAAAAGAATAGAAAATGAAGTTATTAGATTATATTAAGGAAGATCTTAATCATGAATTTTTGAAAACAAACAAAGGGAAGAATATAAAGTTGTATGAAAAGTTTTTTTTTTTTCAGCATAAAAATGATGGCAATGATAAAAGGCAAACAAGAGTCCTAATTACCATGGTTGTCTGATACTTTATTCATGATTAAAAGTTACAGTATTTTGATATCTTTTTGTTTGGAAATTCCAGCTGCCTGAAAAAAGAATCCAATAGGATTTGAATCCCAGGCCTTGAGCATGGTGTAAGCTAATGCACTAACTGCTACACTATGAAATCATTTTAATTAAAAAAGTAATTCTTTTTCACTACGTAGTAATTCGTCTGTTTAAAATTTCAATATTTTAACTAAATTAGCATACAGTTCACACATTTTACTGCATTAAGCCAATTATATTTTAAGCTATTATGTTATCAAAAATATATGAAGTTTTATTATATATTTATATTTTGAAATAAATAAGATAAGGTTAATCAAAAATAAATAAAATTTAATTTTTTTAATGGCGAATCAATTTTATGGGACAAATATGTCTAATTAGATAAATTAAAAGAAAATTATATATATACTCTAGAAATAGTTTTATAGTAATAATTTAGTAAATTTAAAACCATTTTGTGATAAAACATTAACAATTTAGACACATTTAAAAGTAAAACATTTCGTAAATTTTTATTATTAATCTAATTTGTCTTTTAATGGCGTTTCTGCATTAAGTTTTTAAAGATTGTTTTATCTTTCTAAGTGATATGAGACTGTAATCAAATTATTACTGTTCTGACCTTTATTTTAGAACTTAAATAAATTATAAATGATGAGATAAAAATTCTGCTTCCTCTCTAAAACATTAAAAAAAAAAAGTAATACTGCATAAAAATATATATCAGTATTTATCATAATCAGTAAGTTTAGTATAAATTGTTTAAGCTAAATTACAGTCAAAGCAAACAATCTTTAAAATACTAAGATATTAGTGAAAAATCATTTCTATGTATTTATTTTTACACTAAAATGTCTAAAGAATTGATTTAACTTCACTTTGATCGCATTCTAAGCAAGATACCTATCTTTCAGATAAAATTGCTATTAGAAATTATAGGAAAAGTTTGTGTTTTCGTTTATCACGAAAAGAACTTGACAATACATCATTTCATATTATTATAAAAATAGTTGGTAGATCCGTTTTTTATATACTGCAATTAGAAAAGTAGAGATTATGTCAAAACTTTTTTTTGAGAACATTATTAATTCTGGAAATATAAATGCAGTTGCTAAATAATGTTCAAAATTATATCAAGAACAAAAGTTATTGATTCATTAAAATATGATAGGCAAGTTGTTAACGAGTTTTAAAAATTGCAAAATTTTTAGTATTAATAGATCTATGGTAATGTTGCAGTCATTAATCTAGTCAGCATATTTTATGTATCTTTAAAGTGAGTATGGCCACATGTGCTGAAAAAAGATATAAGCATCCTCTAAAAGACATAAAAATGACACAATGAATAGAGATGGAAAGGAAATATTTTTATCAATTTGAGCAAAACGTTTAATCTCACCAATGACTTTTTAAATAGGACTTAATCAAATATTTTGACTTCATTGTAGATATTTGACTCATTTGCACACTTTTTTCTGTTAGAAATAATTGTATCATTAATTGCTCAAATCACGTGACATTCCAACACACTATTAGAAAATTGAGCATCTAACAGTCTATTTAGTTAATTTGTGTCTATTTTTGTTTTTTATATTTTCCAGCAGAGAATCAATTTTACAAACTTTAGCTTTGATTTCAACACCCTGCCTTCATGCTAAACCACACAGGATAATTGGATCTGTAAAATTTATATCAAAGGCTTATAACACTGTGTATAATATTAAAACAAAGGTGTTCAACTTAGATTTTTTTTTTTTTTAATTTTTTGTTTTTCAACATTGAATATGGCTGATAGAAGTGGAAAAATCAATTTATTATATATTATACAATTTAAAAATAGTAATACAATTTCTCTGCACAGCTACATAATTATACGAACAGAATTATTTAAGCAATGAATTATATGCAATAGCAAAGAAATGGATGCAGTTCATTCACATGAATGAAACTGTTGAACTGTTAAGATTTTTAAATATCACATAACCTTCTAAGAAACTAACCATTCAATTATATTTTGTTTTCTATGGTTTAGCACAATGATTTGGAAAGTAAAAATCACTTCCAGCATTTAAATATCACACAATCTCATAAGAAATAATTAAGACATGAAAATAATATATGTTAAATTTATATTAATAATATATAAATCCCAAACCATATTGCTTTAAAAAATAATATATATATATATTGTAACCGTCGGAAATTGTTTAATGCTGTTTTCCAATATAAATTAATCTGGTCTAGCTCAATCGGGTCGCCATTATATAATAAACCATCCCAAAGCACAAATAATCTCTCTTAAAGTTTAATTTACTTAAGTTAAATGTAAAATGAAGAAATAATGAGATCATCTGCTCCAAACATCAACAAATCCGCCACAATTACAATATAAATTATATAGAGCAGTGAAACCAACTACTATTGCCCTAAACAATAATATAGGATTAGGCTAACTACTTGATTGGCAATCTAATCAAAACCAAATCCCATTAATAACTAACATAGACTCCAACACATATATTTTTACTAGCCTGTTACTTTTTTTTTTTATAGTAATTTAACTCTACTTTATTATTCAAAGATGCTGCCTTTATAAATTAATGGATAAGCTTCTAAGTACCTGTAATAGCACTTTACAAAACATTTGTTTGCATACAGACATTATTTAAATAACAAAACAAAATAATACTTGAACCCATATATGCCTATATCTATTTTAGCAAACGCTAAATAGAAAGATAAACACTCGTGTCAATAAGCGATATACAATTCTTTCTACTTCTATCTTTAATTAATAATTTTCTGTGGGTATCAACTGGTTTTATTATAATTTTATAATACTTTAAAAATTTATACACTCACTTAAATGTTTAAACAAATTAATAGACATCGATGATTTACCAATAAGCTACAAAATAATCCATAAATAACTTGTTTGAAAATTTTAAACAATTGAGTAAAAATTGATTGACAACAATTAAAACATATGATTATATTTGATATTTATATAAATTGAAATAATATTCAATTGAATCGGTCAATGAAGTTTATTCTCTTCATTTTATAAGAGTTTAAGAAAATATCCAAGACGAATTATTCTAAACCAAACGATAAAGTATAATCTATTTAGATTTTTATGACGGAGTCAGACAAACATGAAATGATTGACCTTGTGATATTAACTAAGATAAATGATAATATGTATATATAACATTCGAATGCAACCATAAATATGAAATTTATATAGAAACAAAATAAAATACTAGTAAGCTAATCATACCTTATCTTATATTCCAATTTGCTCACCAAGCTGAGTTTGAATCCCGTTACCCAAATAGCTACGCCGTCTTACGCAATCCAAATAAGACAAAACAATTAAACCAGTCTTGATATTCAAATTAACTCAATTTATTAGATTATAGAAAAAAAAAATTGACAATATTAATGATAACATACATCCGAAATGACTTTATATTTTAGATTGGTTGACTAAATAAACTGATCATATTGCTATGTGTTTCTCTATATACGTGTTGCAATAACAATAACGACACACAAAAAAAAAAAATAAATGAATAACTGATGGGAAAGGTCCCTAGATATTTTACTAAAATAAAGTTTACATATAATCTATACCGAAATGTGGAATAGGAGGGTATCAAAATCTATTTGTTTATCAAAATAATTACGGATAAATGAATATGAAATAATGAATATTTTTGAGCCTTTCCAATCATTTTCATTTAATAACTTATACTACTTTTAGATAAAAAAAAAATCATATTTTACTACATATATAAAAAAAATATAACACACGTACATTTTATATAACAAAAAAAAAATCATACCATACATTTCTAAATCAGTCCGTTCACTATTTATTGGTCTATCGATTGACTTCAGTTATAGTGTATAGAAAGGTTTCTCCGTCAGAAATAGTAATCGTAAACCCTGCAATATTTCATTAAAAAGTTTCCTTTTTCCCCTTTTTTTTCTCTTTCCTCTTTTTCTCCTGAAGATGTGAGTGCACTTTGACTATTCCCATTATGAGGTGAAGTGATCCATTGGGTTCCTGTTCCGATGTTTATGCAAATCCATTTTTTTTTTTTTTTTTTTTTTTTTATTCATAAAGCATCATGTTTTTTTTTTTTTTTTTTATTTCCTTCATAGGTTTTTTTTTTTTTTTATTCACATTGTTGCCGCCTTCCGAGACCCCCCTTCAACTGTCCGCTGAATGATTGAACGGACAGACAATTCCCTTATTTTTCCATGTTTTATAGTTTTACATCCAAAAATATTGAAAAAAGTTCATTTTTTTTTTTTTTTTTTAAAGACACGGAAAATAGATCTGTCCTTTACTATTGCAAAATGATAAAGCTTGTGTGTCCTTTTATCTTCTGAAACGTCATTTTTATATGTTCTCTTTCTGACGTTGTTTTATCTTGGCGACCACACACGGTTATAGATAAGAAGATACGTGAAGATTAAATCCAAATTCGATTACAATTTTTTTTTTTTTTTTAATATTATTTTACAAACCAAAATACAAAATTGATATAATAACCTTTTAAATTATTGATACACATCAATGATTTACACCCATCTATATTTTTCCCTTTAATAATAATATTTTTATAAAAAAAATCTATAAATAAAATGTACACAACATATATGTAAACATTAAACTGTATGTAATAATGTTACTATGGTGTCTGCATTCATATATGAAAAGTATAAAATAATATCAATCCGTTTTAGTTAAATTTATATTATGCTGAATTGTTTACTATGTTTTTCTTTTCTTTTTTTTTTTTTTTTATATATACCTGGATCATCAATTTGAACACTCACAATATATATATATATATATATATATATATATATATATATATATATATATATATATATATATATATATATAGAGTTTGGAATGTTTTAATGATAATATTTTAGTAGGAACTACATGTGGATTTTTTTCATCATCTAATATTAAATGTTGAATATTTTCAGGAAAATTGAAACTTTAAACATTTCAAATATGTTAAACTTTTAATAATAATGGCACACAAAATTAATATATAATTGTGAGTGGTATTCTTTTTCTTCAGATGTCACTGGCCCAACCAGACAAATCTGGATATTAGATTCATGACTATTGAATTTAAGGTAACATTTAGTATTAAACCACTAAACAGCAGATGATCACCATTTTATGCTAACACCAGCTGTTAAAACAGTGATAAATTCTTTATACAGTATTACAAGTTATAAGGCATCTACTGATTACTATGGGTTGTGATGGTAGGCACTACTGTATGGAGAGTTTGACACTCTTTTAACATTCAGTATTCACAAATCTAAATAGCCAAATTTGATTCCCAAGCTAGTACTGTCACTAGTCAGGCCAGCAACACCTGAAGGAGTGAGAACAATACTACAAGAAAAATTGTGTTGTATTCTAATCTGGTATTATTATTAATAGTTGAATATATTTCAAAAGTTTAAATAAACTTGAATTTTTCTAAAAAAACAACAACAACCATTCAACATTTAATATTAGATGATAGAAAAAGTTCAACCTATAATTATTATATATATATATATTTTGAATGTATTTATACAGAATCCAAAAACAGTTTATTTTTAAAAACTTCCTATGTATTTCTCTCTCTCTCTCTCTCTCTCTCTCTCTCTCTCTCTCTATATATATATATATATATATATATATATATATATATATATATATATATATATATTGTACCCTTACTTCTCGATGTATAATATAGTTTGAAATACGACTAGCTCAATTAAATTATAATGCTTAATTAAAATTTGCATATCTATCTTTAATTTACTTTTATACTATCATATTCTAATTAAATTTATTATCAATTATTAAAATCAATATAGTTCTATAGTATGTACTAATTAAATAAGTATTTATCAAAATCATGAGACTGTGAAGTAAAGTTACAAAGCAATAAGTAGATTTACATTGAGTCAATATCTCCCAAGACATTGTCTCAATGGCATAAGAATACTATTACCTCCTTATTAACTTACTACTACATCTACAGCATTCTTATGGCTTTTAAATAAAATAAACTATCTTTAATAATAATAAATAAATAAATCTTAACTTTTAATTTTTAAAAATATAATTAAATAATCTCAGGTTCTTCTAATTATCTTAAAGTAATGATAACTCATGTAAATAAGTATGATAAGGGATTTTATATCAAACCTAAATACACCTAACTTATTCTAATAATAATAATACTCAATACTAATCTTAGGGTATAACTTAATCTTATCTATTTCTGTTATATCATCAATCATTAAATAAATAATCATATGTATATCTTTTATTTTCATATAGTATCTTAATTTTGGAATAGATCAAAATCTTATAATTTAATAATCTGTGGCAATAAATAATATTGTACTCTTATAATGTGCATTATAATTACCCTATGACCATAATAATATTATATGTTAATGTCAATCAATTCTTATAAAATGATATCAAGAAAATATTGTGTTTATTTCTAAATAATAATAATAAATTCATATTGTGCAAATATTATGTTTATTCAAATTATCTGCTGTCAAATGCTGTGGTGCAAAATAATGAACTCGACACACTTTTAAAACAAATTAAACAAATTTATTTACATTAACTTTGATTAAGAATTTATTTACAATATTTACAGTTCAAAATTAGGAAAACAAAGAAAAATAAAAATAAGAAAATAATAATACAATATGTTTACACTGTTATTAACTCATACTCCTAATAAGTAATTATACATTCTTTAAAATGCTGTACTAATAACATTGAAGTATGTTTTCAAAACTTAGACTTTAAACAAATATCAGTAAACTTCAATTATTACACAGAAAAATTTATGTAAAACAATATTTATGTAGCATATGTAAACAATTAAACTTTACTAATTAAATTGCTACATCACTTAAGTATTACTGTTATTCATTTCATCATGTACTAGTATGTGTTCACTTTACTATCAGCATTACTTTAATAGCATAATATAGAAACTAATGTATCTTTATAATGTAATAACAAATAACTGATTATAATTTTATATTTCATTTAATGCAATTCATGCTACATGTTTTATCAAATATGCATTACATATATGTACTGTTAAAATAATAATATTTAAATTATTCATCAATTTCAAATTCATAAAGCATTATATTAGATAAATTCTATGATTCTTTTCTATGTGAAATTATTACTTTACTTTATGTGTTATTCTACTCCTTCTTAATAAACTTTTATCTACAAAACATCCTCTAAAACTTATTTAAAATTACGGGAAAACAACCTTCAACTTTAAATAAATACTAATTATCCAAACTATTTATACTACGTCATCTATATTCAGTAAACCTTTAATTCAAACATAAACTTCTACATAAAACTTAACTTAATTTATCCAATAAAATAAAAATAAAATATAGACTTTGAGATCTCTTCCTAACTTGAAATAAAATAATTACTTGTATGAATAATAAATATAATTCTAATACTCCAACATAATAATAATAAAAATAAAAATCAAAATTTATTTACGAAAGAATCATATAATTATTTCTAAGCTTCTTATGTAATGTTGTATCATATTTATATCATAAATTCAAATTATGCATATTTAAATAAAACTGTTACTGCCAATATAATGTGTGTGTATTTTTAAAATATTCATACATCCATTCAACAATAACATATCATTTGGTTGATCTAAAGAAAACATATTAAATACATCAAAATTATTATTATTATACAATTTTTACCATCAATAATGATTTAATGTACAGTCCATCTTCCAATATTCTTCGGAATTACAGCTTCATAAAAATAATTCACATTTACACTCACGATCATTCTTTAACATATTCCGTGTTATATTAATTATAAAATAAACTTATGCAATTAATTATTATATTATTTTTAGTTATTATTTTAAGAAATGTACCTATCTTATTTTTAATAGATTAATAATATTTAAATTTTATGTTAGATAAATAAAACAGAATTCATATTACATAACTCCAGCGATGTCTCCTTTTCACCATAAAGTTCTTTAATCCTAGGCACACATTCACTAGAACACCATTTCCTGTTTCCGGTCCATCACGTGTTTTTTAAAAGTTTATGAAAAATGAAAACCGTTCTTTTAAAATAAAATAAAAGTTAATTCTTCCATAAGAAATAAAATAAAATTAAAATAGTTTATAGGATCCTGTTTTAGTTCTTTCTAGAATATTATTCAAAGTTATTATTTTAAATTAGTCTATAGTTTATGAAAAATTATCATTTAATTATTTTAAATTGACTGGGACGTCCACATATTATTTGCGCATTCCATAACAAAATATCCAGGTAAGAATAAACTTCTTTATCTATAAACGACCAGCGTTTAAATTATTTCAATATAATAATTTTTATTATATTAAGACTTTCAGCTAACTATATTTCAATTTATTTGCCTTTTAAAATTATTAACATTCAGTCTTTTAAACATAAAGACTTAGCAAGGCAAGTATTTATAAAAACTACTTTTATTTCTAATATCTTTCCTTAAGATATATTTAAATTTATATCTTACAAAATACTTTCTTTATAAAGAAGTATTTTATTCTTTAAAGTATTTAATTTTCTAATAGTCAATAGCAATTAGCTTTTAAAATTATATACTGTCCAAAATATTACTTTTCTCCATCTCGTAATTATCCGAACTAATCCAGCGTTTGTCATACTTTTAGTATAAAGTTTCCGATATATTTTCACTATATATGATGTTCCCATGACTATTTGCTTGTAAATTGAGCTTAGTAGAGACGACCGATAGGGAAAAAATTAAGTTAACACTGCATGTCTATCATTTAAAACTTTTATAACTTATTTACAAGACACTCTTATAATTTTGAAAAATGATTTTAAAAGCGTCTATAAAATTTACGTAGCTATTTTTAATAGCACAATTAACTTGAAAATTCAATCACGGAGTCCTCTCCTAACAATTGAACTAAGCTTTTATACCGGAAGAAACTTCCCATTTGATTGGTACATTTAAACAATCAACTTGCTGGCTTATTTACATATTTACCAACAACACAAAATTAAAAATAAATAATGACTTATTTAATATTTAATATTTATTACATTATTAAATTTTTAAAATAATTCTTATCGTTTATTTAAATCCACTAAACATTTTTTTAAAATATTCTTATTTACTTGATTTTAATTTTAACTTTTATAAGATTATTTAAAATACACTAAGTCTTTTTATACGTTATATTTTTAAAGCAATACTTTTAAAAATCAGATTTAACATTCTACATTGATTTATCTTTATTTTATCTCGTGATAGCTCACGTATTATTTATAAATTTTATAACATGATTTTTAAAATAGTTGTGCAACTTTATTAGATAACTTCCAAGCATGTGTGTGCATATTTAACTAACATCTGTTTTTTTTTACAATAAAAGAAACGCTTCTCATAATCTAAAAATAACTAACAATTGCATTTTTAAAATAAACATTTTTTTTAAAATAAATAAGATATTATAACAGATTTTAAATTAATAATTCGATATTATTAAAATCAAATATTAATCTTCTATTTAAGTATTTATAATAATTAAAAATATTTATATTCTTTTATAACATTATTTTATCAACAATAAATATATGCATTTAATTTTAACTTGTCTTTTAAACACTTTTAGTTTTAAATACCTACTTATTAAATATATTAATGCAGTATTAACTATGGCCAGTTTTCCCAACCATATACTACTATCATCTTTATTTAAAATGTCTCTCTCAATTTCAGCACAATTTCACATATCAAATACTCATAGATTGCTTTAATTAAACCTTTTGAAATATTACCATAAGCAAAATTAACATCACATATTCAAATATATCTTAAATTTAAAATTTTTAACAGATTAGCACAAAAATTAGATGGTGACCCATACAAAAGGGCACAATATATATATATATATATCAGATTCTCATCATTAACAATTTCAGTTCTGTCAGTATATTTATTTGTGTTTAAAAATGCCTAACTATTTATAACTCTCTATCCATTTTACTTATTGCATAATTTGGAACCAATATTGCTTCTGAGCTATCTTTAATAAAATATTTCATTTAATGTAAAGATAATTTTTTGATGGATTTTTGATTGAATAAAAAGAAAAAAAAGAGATCTCATTAAATGATATGGATGTTTTCTGTTTTATTAATTGGTGCAAATATATTTTGAACTCGTGCATCTATCTGGCTATATGCATGTTATGTGATGCTGGTATTATAAGGCTTTTATTGGCTATATAATTGTTATATGATGCTGGTATTATAAGGTTTTCAATTTTTCTTTTGTTGAGTAAAATAAATATATCTAATTTTAATTAAATTGTTTTTTAAAAAATACACTTTTGTGAAATGTCAATGTTTAGTATATAATGGATAGGGATATATATATATATTTTGATTAATTTTTCAAAAGTTTCTTCAACTATTCCGTCTCTGAAATCATTAAACATGTATTAGTTTGTTCATGAAAATGACTTTATTATTATGTAATTTATGTGGGTGTAGATATGAGTATTAACACATTTTATTAATTGGCATTATAAGATAGACGAATTAACAATTTAAGTAATCTCATTATTATATATATAAAATCACTCAGCATTAGTAGTTTTTTTGATTACTTTAATTTGCTCAAAATAAAAAAGTTTCGTTGAAGAATTAAATTTATTAATGTATTTTTGTTATTGTTGTTGATATAATTTTAATCTCTCGACATGAGATATGCATAAAGAACAAAATATTTTGTTGCCAAGAGCAATGTTAAAAAAAAAACTAGTAAGTCTTCCTTTTATTCTATAAATATTATATCATAATAATATAAGTTTGGTGAAAACATGTGCAAAACAAATTAATTTTTAAAAGTTAATTTTATGTTGTAGGAATGTCTGTTTTTAATGTTTGTTTTATAATATATGTGAACATTTTATTTGAATATGTGAGCCATGATTAAATTATAGTAGCCCCTCAGGATCTATGGACTTATCAGTTTCAGTTTAGTAGTCCATGGTTTATTAAAAAAATATTGGAATAAAAAGTAAATTAAAATTCACTCATTTGGAACATAAATTATATATGGGATATGTGTAAGTTATCATCATCATCATTTTAATCATTGATGCATTAAGGATGAGGTTTCTCCAAATTTAATTATGTTTCTCTAATTTCTAGTCTCTCTTCACATTGCTACATCATATTTTCTTATTTTATCCACTAATTTCACATGTGATTGTTTTCTAGGATTGTACAATCTCTTTGAGTTTAATATTTCAACTTTCCATCTCACAACTAGCCATCTTACACATCCACTTAGTCATGTAGTTTATTTTTTTTGTAGATTTATTACTGCACTATATCTGTTTGCTAACTTCATTATTATATTTTTTAAGTATTTTTTGTCTATTTCAAAAATTAAATTATATATATATGTTCAATGTGCATGTTCATAGGATTCTACCCAAAGTCTTGAAAATGTAACAAGTTACATTTTAACTGTATGTATATATGCTTAACATGCATATTCATAGGTTTTTACATTATCCAAAGTCTAGAAAACTTAACTACAGGGATTAAATCACATTTTCACACTAAGAAGAATAACGGTGATTATGTTGTACGGAATACGATTTCATATTTCAAAAACATTTACCATAGTTTTACAGGAAGTATTTATAGATTAAAATGGGAAGCTAAGGAAACAAAAATAAATAGAGATTATTTAAATCATCTACACATTGTAGATGATGGGTTTATTTTTGCAAATACTGTTTTAAAAATTCAGGAAGTGTTACAAGAGCTGCCAATTCAAAGCAGGAAAGAATAATTAAAGAGAAATGCTAAAATGACTAAAATTATTTGTATTTATATATTGGATTATTTCCATTATCTAATATAAGTACTGAATGTTTTTAGAAAAAAATAACTTTATTTAAATATTGCAGATACATTTAATTGTTAGAAATAGTAGACAGGTTAGTAGTATATGCACAATGTTTCAAGAAGTATTATTCTCCCATCTGCTTCAGGTGTTGCTGGCCTGACCAGTGAAGGGACCAGCCTGGGAATTGAACCTGGGCCCTTAGATTCTTGAATATTGAATTTTAAGGTAATGCTCTGACCAATTCAGATTAGAGTTGCTACTTTAAAATTCAATATTTAAAAATCTAAAGATCCAGGTTCAATTCCCATGCTAGTCCTATTGCTGGTCAGAACCAGCAACATCTGAAGAAGATGTGAGAATAATACATCTTGAAACATTGTACATATCTAATCTGCATGCTATCACAAACAGTTGAAAGTACTTGTAATATTTAAATAAAGTTAATTTTTTTTAAAACATTCAATATTTATATTAGATGATGGAAATAGTCCAATAGATAAATTCAACAAAAATACTATCATCACAAACTTTCAGAAAATGACTAAGAAAGATTTATAGTAATGTATTAAAAACTAAAAATAAACTGGTCATATTATTGATAAGGATGGAAGTTTAGTGAATGAAAATAAGTATAAAAGGATGTATTGCTTTGTTTTAAAAACAATTTTTAACCAAGATGTTTTAACAGAATTTATATATGGATATAAGATAAAGATTCAGTCCATATACCAAAGTATGGAGAGATACTAAGTTCATAAGTTCTCTAAAAGAAGCAAGAAACATAATCAGTGGTTTGAAAACAAGAATTTGAATTTGAAGAAATTGAGAATAACAAAGATTATGAGCCTGAACATGTTAGAAATGAAATCAATGACAATGAAGTGGAAAATTCATTTAAACCTGATGAAATTGAAAAATATAATAAATAGAACTTAATTATTTAGGAAGAAGAAAAATATTGTAGATAGCAACAATTAAAAAAATATATTAATAGACCAATCAAAATATGGATAAAAATTTGTAAAAAAAAACAAAAAACTTTTGAATGTGAAATCACTAATGTAAGATTTTGCACATATAAAAATAAAAGTAAATAGAGGAATTTTAACTTAGGATTTTTATTCTATATTCATCCTCCACTTCATCTCAAACAACCAAACCACAAGACCACACACATGTGAAAAAGATGAATGATTCCTGGTATATATATTTCATGCAGAACCAGCATTCATCAGTTGGGCCAGATCATAATCTCCACACATATATATAATCAGTGATTGGCTTGTATTAAGATAGCAATTTCTTAAACTTTAATGGACAGGCTTTAATTTTCTTATGCTTCCAACAATTCAATCATCCATTTTATTGAAAAACCAATGGTGCAATACTTGAAGACCTTGGTGAATTTAATATTCTAGTCACACACATGTAGATATTACATCAATAAAAATTATATTCAGGGTGAAATAAAACTAAATGGAACTCTGTACAAAAATTGCTGTTCAATACTATTTTATACATGAAAAAAGTAATTCAATAATTAAATAGACATCAATTGGAAATTATTTTTACAAAACCACTGATTACAGTAAAATTTATACTTGCCATTATTAAATAAATTATAAGGAATATATGCTGCTGTTATAACCATGCAATTTTTAGATTGTTCTGAACAATATGAGATTGTTAATATTTGAATATATAATTGAAACTTTAAATTAGGTTTTTTGAAATCTTTAATAGTTACATTTTCTAAAAAAGCTTCACATTACAAATATTGACTACAGCATGTACAAATAAGAGCAGATAAGAAAAATAAGTTTTAAAAAGGATGATAATAGTTTTAACCACATTATTTCATCTTTTAATCTTTCTACAAGTTCTAATCTGAAATAAAGTTGATTTTTTTTAAAGATAAAATCAGAAGTTTCTTGGCATAGATCATATGCTTAGAGACTTCTCTCTGAACATTTTATATTACTGTAAACCCAATTGTTTCATTGACTTTTTACAGTAATATACAACCACATGCTCATTTTCTCAACAACAATGCATTCCTATTTTATTATATAAAAAAGGAACAATTTCATTAGTTCCAATATTCTATTCTTATGTTCTCATTTTCATTATAAAGATTTAACAATTTATCTTTATATTTGTGCATTATTCAAAAATAAATATTCAATATTGCTTCTTCAATCTCCACACAAAAAAATCTGTCTGCATTCAAATTCTCCTGTTTTTGTACCAAGTAACAATAAGTTTTTTCTAGTATTTTCAAAGATCCATTTATATTATATATATATATATATTTATTTATTTTTTATTTTCTATTCATATTCAATTTTCAGTATCATTTCAGTATGCATCCTGGAACTTTTTTAATACATGAGGCAACTACCAAACTGCTACTGTCATACTAAGTGATATGAATACATGAATGGAATATGTATAATATTAAGAATATTTACAACATGTCAATATTAAAATAAAAAGCCACAAAGTAAAAAAAATACTGTCCAAATATTTGCCCTCTCCCATCCACCATCAGAAGTACAACTGCAGACCTTTCCTTGTTTATTTAGTTTTGTTTCACTAAATAATATAAACAATTACTATGTGAGAATTTTATATTTTATATTTTATTAACAGTAGATATGTGAAAGTGGGTCAAAAAAAAGTATTTAATACTTATTCTTATGATTTGAATGTGGGAAAAAATAAAGTGGGAGGGGGTTGCAAGTGCTGATTTGAATGTAGGGGAAAAAATAAAAGAGCAATTTTTTTTTGTCCAAAATGCCCGTGGCCTGAAAGCATGTATAAAATAGAAAAATTTTATTTCAAGCATTTGAAGAAATAAATATTTTAATGTTCATCATTTTTCAAGCACCACTTTGTGTTACCAATATGCTATTGAATGAATTTTACAGACAATTAGTCACCAATGAGGATACTGGGTTGTATTTTTTTTACAGCGGCATGATCATGGCAAGATGAACTGCAAAACATTTTATGACAAATGCAGATCATCTTTGCTACATAAAAAAGAAAAAATGCCTTGGGATGAGTGCTGCCTAACTCTGCAGGATGCCAAACAACTTACTCCATCTGTTCACAAAATCATTTTTACAACACTGACATTAGCAGCCAAATAAGCACAGAATGAGCATCTGTGAAATTTGGAAGCTTTCTTCACGATGGATCTTCATGAACACAAAACTAAATGGCAAATTTTCCATAATAATAATGGATTGGGTTAATTTCTCCAGAAATTTATTCATGTCTTGCTTCTATTCAAGCCAGAGGACAAATACTAGATACATATGAAAAACCCATCCAAATAAATATGCCATATCTTTTTTTAGTCCGAACATCTAGGGTGCTTTTACTTAACACCCATGGTTTTTCTGTTTCACGGAGTGATTAATAGTATCTTGCAAGGTGAACAGTTGGTCATCACATTTTCCTGTCACAACTCTATTTCTGATGACTATTTGTACTGGTTTTTGCCTCTTGCTTATACAAAAGTGACACACAAGCAAACCTCTTGAGAACCTAAAGTAATTCATTACTGTTGTAAAATATTTGTCACTCAACTCATGATAATATCCATGGATAGGCCCATGACAAAGAAGATAACCAACTTCAAAATTTTCAGAGGCTCAAACTTGTGTTTACTAGACCACTGACTTCTTTGTAATGAAAACAGAGGTTTGTGTTTGGGAAGGATGGGAAGGAGTGGATGATTTGACAGCCTCTATAGTGCAGAGAACATCCATTCTTTCTGTTCTTTTTATTTTATTAAATCATAAGTGATCTATATTTGTCACAGGGCATTTATCCACTCATTAAAGAGATTATACTGCCATAGAAATTCCAATGGGTATCATTATTAGTGGTTAATCATCTGTAAAATTACTTCAATAGCATATTGAAAACACACAAGTTGAGATTGGAAAAATGAGGAACATTAAAAGAAGGTTTTTGTTTCAAATGTTTGGGAAATTTGGGTTTGAATCACCCCCCCCCATCCTATCCCTTTTTTTGGCCTGCTTTCAGGTCATGGGAATAAGTATTTGGACAAAACATTTTTCTCATTATTTTTCTACTTTCAAATCATGAGGGGAAATGTTTGGACAATCTCACCCCTCTTTTATTTTTTATCCCACTTTCAGATCATGATGACAAGCATTTGGTTAAAACTTTGTTTTTTCTTTGCTTTTAGGTATTTATTGTTAATATTATGTATGCATTGTTTATATTATTTAGTGAAAAAAAAAGAGCAAATAAGCAAATGGCCACAATTGTACTTTTGATGACTCTGGGGGCAAATACTTGGGCAAGTGATGTGTTCTTATTGACAGGTCACAAAATTCTCTAATAATGTATGTATTTTACTCACATATTTATTGTTGAGTTAGGTCTATACAAGATTTGAATAGGTCATTTATTCATGTTTACTTTATAGCTTTTATTTTCATATTGACAAGTTGTATATTTTTCGAATATTATACTTTATTCATGAATTTACTGTTAAATAATATGCAATATTTAAACAGGCCACATGTTCTTTTGTAGTCTTTATATTGATAGGTTGCAATTCACTGTAATATTATATGTATTGTATGCACATATTTAATTGCATAGTATGTTAATAGTGGTTTTTACCCCCCACATATCAAAATAAGTTCCAGAGTATATATTAAAATAGTATCAAATTTTCATAACTTTTTTCCTCTAAGTATTTTACCTATTCTTTTTTTTTCTTTTTTATATAATTATGAAACAATAGTTTATTTTCTACACATTCAATATATATATATCACTAAACATCACAAAATCACTATCTCTTATAGCTGTTATTAAACAGGCAAAAGCTCTCAATACAGTAGTGCCACCCTGTGCTAACCAGAGTAATCAATGGGGATATTGGATGAGTAGGCACTAGATAGGAATTTTATGCACAAGCTTTCTGGCATCCATTGATTACTCTGGTTAGCACAGGATGGCACTACTATATGGAGAGTTTGTGCCTATATAAATAAATTATTTATTAAGTTTGCATATTCAGAATTTATTCCAAAATGGTGGCATCTGTTTCACTACAATATGTTATTTAACATTGGACAAAAGTAAAGCAGCCAATTAATGCTTGTAGATTTCCACAATCATTCAGTCACTTTTAGATTAAACATTCTACATTACAGCATTGGTCTAGGGGTTTTAATCCAAATAAAAAAAATATTCATTTATCATAAAGATCTGGGAAATCATTCAAGGTTTGTCTTAAGAATGAGAAATATTAAATCATATATGCTTTTCAGATTTATCTTAATTATACTTATTTTCTCCATGGCTGGTTTTAAGGCTAATGAAAGTCATTATAAATACTAAGATATTCATTGTATTGTGACTGGTTTTTAATATTGAAGAACAAAAAAGCTAGAATATAAAATTAAAATAATCATGCAAAATTTATTTTAATATATATATGTTACTTTAATCATTGCTTTTCTGCCAAAGTATTTACCAATTAACTTGCATCTTTTCTTTTATTACAGATCTGTGTCATATTTCTCAAAAAGAGTAACAAATTTACTTCATTTTTTTAAAAAAATTCTAATATATTGTCATTTCTATCTTTATGTTTCTACTTAATACTTAGTGATGTCAAAATCTCTAATTACCATTTAAAAATGCATGTGTCTTTTAAGAAGAAATTTTTTCTCAGTAAAGACAATGATGGAGGCCCAGATTATAGCTGAAAAGATTATATAGTCTTTACTTTAGAAATAAAACTTTCTGTAGAAGATTTTTAGGAGTTGCATGGATTGCTTCAATATTACATAATGTTTATACAACTATTATTATTAAACATATATAGTAAGTTATTTATATATAGTGTTATGTTTTTTTTTTGATGTATAATAATCATTAGGTATGATTTCACTACACCTGCACTATATAGATTTAAACACTTAAATAAAAGTGTTTAAATCTATACAGTGCATGTGTAGTGAAGTGATTCCTAATGATTATTACAGGTTAAATAAATAGCTTATTATGTAGCACTATATAAATAAATAATTTGTTACATATGTTTAATATTACATCTGATATTGATGTGCCATAAAATTAAAATTTTTGCAAACATCAATCATTAAATCATAATAAATTGAATAAAAAGTGATTAATTAATATCTTCACATTTCATTTCCAAATGCTTAAGATTTGTCTATATATACACATTTAGGTTAAAAAAATAAGAATGGATTCTATCTTTTCAAAAGTCTTTATCTTGTGTTTAGAAAGTAGAGTGTTCCTTAAGTGTTTAAATCTATACAGCAAATATGTATAGTGGAGTGATCCCTAATGATTGTTATAAACTACCATTATTATATATAAACTTTTTGTGAGCAGGATTTCAACTCATTTTAAATGAATATTAAGATTGATTTAATAGTTCAAAACAATCTTTTAGTAAGATTTTATAAATGCATAACTTTTATATTTATTTATTTTATTTAATTAAAATAACTTTATGGTGTTATTTCAGATATGTTATTTTTAGGGGTATTTCAGATTTCTTAAAGATTAACTTGCAGAATGAAGTATGAATTAATTTTGCTGCATAATCATTCTCTTCTACCTCCCTCTCTCCCTCCCCGAAGATTATAATATTTTTATTAAAATTGAATACCTATGAAAGAATCATCACAAAATGTTTTTAACATTTTATTTTATCCAAATAAAATTAATGTCATCTTGTTAAAAAGCATTATTTCTTAACTTTTTATGTGTTTAGTCATAAAATTAAAAATGGTTTAGGCATTAATATTAATCACATATGAGAGTAAAAAATATATAAAATAGATTTCTTCCATTACTGAATGTCTAATTTGAATGCATTTGAGCTAGAAATCTGAGGGAATAATCCCAAGCTTGCTATAATCTAAAAAAAAATCTAAGATAGTCTGTTCAGGGTTCAAACCTCATGTCATGAATTTGGCAAACTGATTTATTAAACTATAAACAAAATTGTTTTTTAGACAAATATAATTTACCTTATTATTATATATAGAGCTCGCATAACAAGCTCTTAACACGCTTTGAGAATATTCTCAACCCCAGACCAGTTTCTGCTTCTGGCGTCGTCAATAAGAAACCAGTCTGGGGGTTGAGGATATTCCAAAAGCTTGTTAAGAGCTTGCTTTGTGAGCTCTATATATAACATTTGTAAATACTAGTTTTATTAAAATTAAGTCATGTGACATCTGACTTGATTTTTTATCAATTTACCTTTTTTTAAAACACAACATAACATTGCCCCCAATAATATAAAGAGTATTAAAATTATTAATGTTATTTATAAAAATTTTATATATAAATAAATAGTAATTATATATAAAAATATTTTTCTAACTTTGCAGTAGCTCTTTGTGTGTCATTCATTTGTGTTATGATATCTTGTAACCAATGGATATAAGTACTATATCATAGTAAATGTATTTTTTAACAATACTCTTTTTTAGTTATATTTAGTCATTGTATGATTTAAATTTTACATCACAAATGTTTACTTTAATCCCACCTAACTTTTTATTGTTATCATCACTTAGCATTAAAAAGTTTTTTTTAAGGTTCAACGAAATGATATTGTAAATATTTAAATAGAAAAAATATATATTAATAACTATTTATGTTGCTAGCATTTGCTAATAAAATATGATTAAAGTTTAAAGTTTATTTTTATTTATAGAATTTTTGGTTTAAAAAGAAAATGCATTACATTAGTTCAGCTTTTAGTTTGAGAAATTTCTGGAATTTTACACAGCATGTTGAAAGAAAGAATGTTTATAAGTAAAAAATAGTATTGTTTAGTCTGTTCTTGTATATGTTGAGTATTATATATACAAGCTGGCACATATCACACATATGTATTTATTCAAAATCAGACCAAATAATAAATCAACAAAACATCACATCATATGATTTTTCTGCTTGCATTCAAAATATACTTTTAAAAGCAGTAATTTATTTTATTTTTCTGGTCCAGGAAAATAAAGTTTTTAATAAATGTGATTTCCCAATTTTTACATATAGAGCTGAAACGTAGGTGTTTTACAGAATAGTACTATAATGACTACAGACTATATATTGAAGTATGGAGAGCCAAATTAGAGTGATTAAAAATAAAAGACCAGGGGAGAAAACAAACAGATATTGTCATTATTAAAAAAGGCTTAAATGAAGATGGGTTGGATACATTGCTAGAAGAAATGATAATAGACTTGCCAATTGAAGTCTAATCCCAAAACATTTTAAAAGACTTAGAAAGAGATTCTGTGTGAGATAGTTGGACGAATAAGTAAGTTTGTTGAAATTATATTGATAAAATGAACTATGGATCAGAGGAAATGGATTAGACTTGAAGAGACTTCCATCCTGTGATATACTAATAATGAATGAAAATAATGATGGGTTTGTTCCAGAAGCATCTAGTAAAATTGAAGAGTAAATAGATGCTGGATGATGGAACTATAAACACACTATCAGATTATTTTATGATCTATGTTAGTGAGGAGCTTTTGTGCTTGCACAATTTTTAGTCATCTTTATTATTTTGTAATGAAAAGCTAATTGCCTGAACTCAGAAGTACTTTAGGGTTTGTCCATAAGCCATTTTATATTGTTATATAGATCTGACACTAAATCAGAACCTAATAGTTTAGTGAATTCAGTTTTATGTTAATTGTAGGCATCTTTTTTATCCCTATACTAAGATCTTTACATATACCAACAAACATAACTTTGTTTATATTCAGCATTTGTTTTCACTAATATTATTTCATTATTTTTTTAAAAATCCTTCTATTACCTCCAACAATCAATAATAAATTTTTTATTATTTCTACTTTTTTTTTAAAAAAAAAAAAGCCTATTATCACTTGGGTGTGAAGAGATCACTTGGGTGTGAAGAGACATAACATTTAGCTGCTCTAATGTATTTGTAATGTATCAAAATATTGATATAGCACAGTTTTACTTCAATTGGCAATGCCTTTTTTTCTATTTTCTTCGATTTTTCTCAGAATTCAGCCAATATACTTTTACTGAATATTAAGTTACTCTCACTATTGAGCTAACTATTCAGAATGTTCTAATCAATCTTTTATACATTTTTTATTTTGGAATACTTTTGCCATTACTTCTTCATATTTTATGATAATCTTCACCTTTAATATTTTTATTCTTGTCCTGTATAGAGTAGTAGATTCAAGAGTTAAATATTTCTGTGACTTTCAGATAATATTCATGATTACTTTTTGGAAGTTTTTCTCTTCAAATTCTTCTCTCATGTTCAAGTCATACAAATTGCACATTTTTACATCATTAATTATATCCTACTCCATCAATATTTTTGGAAAACATATTTATTATAAATTTGCATTATGCATATGTATTTTTATTGAATTAAATAATTGGTATATCTTCCATTAGATATAAAAAATATACATATATTTTATAATGCTTCTTCTGTGTATTACATCATTTATCAAACAGCAACTCCCATATATTACATTTGAGTCCTTCTATACCTTTCATTTTTCGAAAGCTCTCGGCTAATAGTCACTTGTTAACACTTTTTATTATTTTCTACCTCTTTTTCATTAATTCTCTATTAATATAATATTGTCAATATATATATATTAACTATAAGTTTTATTTTTGTTTGGCACAGCTATGATTATGAAGCCATAGAGCTTTGAAAGCGCTAAGCTTTAAATAAATTTAATAACATATAACTTCTTTATTTTAGCGTTATAAGCACATAAGTATTGATATTAACTATAAGTATATATTCAATTTATTTTCACTTTTTTTTCAATAACTTTACTTGATCTTTTTTAACACCTTTTTATTTGTAATCTTGTTCTTCCAACATAGCTTTTACTTCCATAGATTTTTTTCTTACTTTATTAATTGTTCAAATTTTTGTTTTATATAAATAAAACATTTAACAAGTGTCTTTTTTACTTCTAACTTCAAAGAGTTAAAAATAATTTACAAACATTATTAAAAATCTATTTGTACTGTTTAATTCAGTTTGTAATTTTGTATCATTACTTTCATAATCAGCTAAAAAACTCAATTCTCCATTTTTCTCTTATTTTTATTTCTTATATTATTCAACTGCTTTTTTGATCCTGAACCTACCTCCATATATATATACAAATTTAATTCTCAAGTTCTTTTATTATATCAATAATTGACAAATTATGGTTTTGATTCTCACATGAATAGCTTTTTTAAAAAAAGAAAAAGCTGAAATAATATAAAGTACTTTTTGTTCTAGTTTTTTTTGCCTACAGACCGAGTGAAGATTTCGAAATACTGTTGTCAGGAGTAATGATTTATAAGTATGTTTATAAATACTTTTAAGATTTAAATGGTTTCAAACACTTCTGCCTATATTCATGTATCACTTTTAACCGTTATTCTGGTTTATTATATTTTATTCATGAAATAGTTTTATTTGTGGCACAGCACAGCATTTTATTGAATAAAACTAAAGGTATAAGATAAAGTTGTGTCAAACTTTACAAAAACTTGTGAAATGTTGATGAATGTAAAAAGCATCTAAGAATAAAACAGGCAAAACTCACTATACGTATTGCCACACACATCAAGCTAGAGTAATCAATGGATGCCAGAAAAGGCTTGTGCATAAAATCCCCATCTAGTGCCTAGTCTGGGGATATTGGATGAGTAGGCACTAGATGAGGATTTTATGCACAAGCCTTCTGGAATCCATTGATTACTCTAGCTTGCTGTGTGTGGCAATACTATAGTGAGTTTTGCCTGTTTTAACAACAGCTATACACAAGCATAAGAAGTGGTGGTCATGTGATGTTTATTGGCATCTAAGAATAGTTATATTACATCACATGTGAGCACATTATGTACACAACATGATGATAGCTATTATGAAACTGTTTTAGTATTAGAACAATTGTGTTTTACATTCAGCATAAAGTTTATATAAAACAAATATCTTTTTTTTTCTTTTCATCAAACAGTATTTTACAATTTTATATCTTGAACCATGAATGTAAACATTTTTTTTACTTATGTTTTGCTATTTTTAAAATTAAAATCAAGATTATTATGAAATAATAATATAAAAGACCTGAAAATATCTGATTATTATATTTAATATTAATTTCATTTTTAAAACTATATGTAATTATTGCATTACAATATGATGCATCATCATCAACCATTATCAATCCACTGCAGGATGAAGGTCTCTCCAAGTTTAATCCATCTTCTCTGATCTTTAGCTTCTCTTCTCCACAACACCCCTGCACATTTTCTTATTTCATCCAGCCATCTCACATGTGGTCCGTTTCTGGGTCTTTTACAATCTCTTGGAATCCAGTTTAAAATTTCAATTGTCCATCTATTTTCATCTCTTCTAGCAATATGTCCAGCCCAACTCCATTTCAATCTTTTAATTTTTTCAATAAGGTCAGTAACACCTGTTTGTTGTCTTACCCATACATTGCATTTTCGATCTCTTCTTGTTACTCCCAACATATATCTCTCCATACTCCTTTGAGTGGTCTGAAGTCTCTGTATTGCTCTTCTATTAAGTGTCCAAGTCTCAGATCCATAAGTAAGAACTGGTAAAACACATTTGTTAAAAACCATCCTTTTCAAACACATAGGCATATTTCCTTTTAGTATCAAGTTATTTCTACCAAAAGCACTCCAACCAAGTTTAATTCTATGATTAATTTCCTCCATTATGTTTCCATCTGTATTAATAATCTGACCAAGGTATTTGTAACTGTTAACTTCTTCTAATTCTTCATAATCAATCTTTATTTTTATATTTTGAGCAAATCGATTAAACATTACTTTAGTCTTTTTAACATTTATCTTTAGTCCTACTTTTCTACTTCCATCTGCTAACTCCTGCAACATTTCCTGCAGCTCTGAAGCATTATTTGCAAAAACAAGTACATCATCTGTGAAATCTAAATGACTTAAATACTCTCCATTTACTTTCACTTCTTTAGTTTCCCATTTTAATCCACAAAATACTTCTTGCAGCACTGCTGTAAAGAGTTTTGGAGATATGGAGTCACCTTGTCTTACACCTTTCTCAATGTTGATTTTTCCAGTATCATTATGTAATCTAATTGTTGCTGTTGCATTTTTATAAATATTCTTTAAAATATGACAATATCCTGGATCTATACCTTGATGATCCAATGCTTTAATCACTGAAGAAATGTGTATAGAATCGAATGCCTTTTCATAATCTACAAATCCAAAACATAATGACAACTCATATTCATTTGTCCTTTCTATGACTTCTCTCAATACCTGGATATGATCTATTGTACTAAAACCACTTTTAAATCCAGCTTGTTCTCTTGGTTGGTGGAAATCCAAAGTTCTCTGTAGACGAGTTGTAATTATCTTGGTAAAAATTTTATATAAAACTGATAAAAGGCTGATAGGTCTGTAATTTCTAATATCTTCTTTATCACCTTTTTTAAATATTAATATTATTACTGCATTCTTCCAATCTTCCGGTACATCTTTATCATTTAGACATTTGGTATATAACTTTGCTAAAATTGTTTCTATTTCTTCACCTGCTTCTTTTAATATATCAATTATAATTCCATCATTTCCTGGAGCCTTTCCTTTCTTCATACACTTAATTGCATGTCTCACTTCTTCATTTAAAATTCTGGGCAATTCGGAAGATGTAATAGATATAGGAGGTACTTGTTCTTTATTACTATATAATTCTTGATAAAAATCTTCTACCAATTTCATGATGTCATCTCTCTTTTTAGTAATAATTCCATCTTTTTTCTTATTGCAGATATAAATTTCCTACCAATACCAAAATGTTGTTTAACATTTTTGAGACTTTTATTTTCTTCTACAGCTTTCCTTGCTATTTCACAGTTATACTTTCTTATATCATTTTCAACTCTTTTCCGTACCATTTTACAAAATTCGAGATATTCAATTCTTTTTAATACATCATTTTTGTATATCTTCATATTCCTTCTTTTCTTCATAAATTCTCTAGTCTCAGTAGAAATTTTATTAGTCAATTGCTGCTTTTTCTACCAGCTATGTTTGTTGCAGTTTTTAAAAGTGTATCAGTTATTTTCATATTAATTTCATTCAAATCTGAATCATGTTCAAAATCTCCTAACACTTGAAACCTATTTGTAAGTTCTAATTTAAATTCATTAGAATGTTTCTGAAGATTAGGAATATCAACTGTAAATATTGTTTTTCTTAATAATTTTTGTCTCTCTAGTTTTACATTAACACGTAACTTACACCTTACTAATCGATGATCACTTCCTGTGTTAAATTTATTAAGAACATTACAATCTTGAAATATGTATTTTCTGTTAGTCAAAATATAATCCAATTCTGCTGTACCTTCATTTGGATGCTTCCATGTTCATTTCCTTTTAACATTTTTCTCAAAAAATGAATTCATAATATAAAGTTTTTCTTTTTCTGCAAACTCCACAAGTCTATGTCCTCTCTCATTTCTATTACCATAACCAAAATTACCTACAGCAATTTCATCTTTCATTCATCTACCAATTCTAGCATTAAAGTCTCCCATAACAATTTTAAAATGTTGTTTATTCTGATCAAAAGCCTTTTGTACATCCATATAAAAATCTTCTACTACTTCATCACTATGAGAACTTGTTGGGGAATAAACCTGAATTATCTGCATTTGGTATCTGCTATTAAGTTGTATAACTAATCTTGCCACTCTGTCCAATACACCATCAATCTTCACAATATTGTTCTTCCACTTTTTATTTATAATGAATCCTACTCCACTTGTATTTTCAATATGTGTGCTTTTATAATAGAGTATATGTCCACTTTTTAAATCAATTGTTTCTTCTCCTTTTCTTCTAACTTCACAAAGTCCAATAATGTCCCATTTAATATAAGACAGTTCTTCTTCTAATTCTTGCAATCTTCCTTCACTTGAAAGTGATCTGCAGTTGTAAGTACCTAAATAAAAAGTCGTCATCAAATGGCAGCCTGGGTCCGCAATCGGGATTCTTAGCATCCTCCGCCTTCGGCCACCAACTGCTGCCTTGGTTGGTGACTTTACAGCCTCCTGGGAATAAGGGCCATGCTTTATTTTTGTCTGTCATAATTGTATATATGTATTGGAAAAATATTTATCATTTACACAAACATTCATTCTGCCTTATCAGGCACTGAGAAGAAAGACCATGGTGTTTCTTGATCTTAAACTCAGAGGTAAAAAGCCAATAAACTCACCATTCTGGCTAATGCGTGTTGGTGAGCAGCCCATCCATGTTCGTATACTATATGAATAATCACATAGTAATAACAGCTGCAACGACAAGAACGTATGGAGTGGACATTAGGAATTTGCCCTGCTCGGTTCCTTTGAGGCCTCCAAGAGGAATCAAAGGGTCTCCTTTCAGTTAATAGCAAACTCCTTTCTGCAGCCATATGCATATATACACTTCTTGCAAATAAAAAATCTGAAATATATTTAATGAATAATTATTAAAATATAATTTATAATTTTAATGAATCTCTTATAACTATTATTTTTTTTCTGTATGAATAGATTATTTTTTATATCTTCTTAGAAACCAATGGATTGAAGTTTCAGTATATTAAAAGTATTAATATGTTCTACATTTTATCCAAGTCTGTTTACTATTTATATACCATTCACTACTTAGCTTTCCATTAAGATTATCTCACACATTAGAAAATTTGATAGAACAAATATATTCCTTTTAATTTAACTCTGTCATTATAAAAAAAATATCATTTAGATGTTTGTTTATTTAAATAAATATTAAGTAAAACAGGAAAAATATAAAGTCTCTGTTTTTTTACTCATCTTATATCTAATATCTATTTTCTTACAAGAGAACTCTTTTGAACTTTTAAATATATTCTGATATATGTTATTAAATACTGTCTAACCCTAATTCAGTTTGCATTAGCAACAATTCCCTTTTTTACATAATTTTTCAATAATTATTTCTGAATCTCCAATCATGTCTTTTTTAAGATGCAAATTACTCTTTGGATAAAAACATTTCTAATCTATTAGAATTATAGTATACAGCTTTTCCCCAATTTCAACATATGCTTTAGCAGCCTATAAAATGAAATTATTTATCATATTTTAAAACATTAGTCTATACTTTTTGAAAAAGTCTAATTGATTGGCTGCTTTAGTAAATCATAAATTTTATTACAAATATCAAACACTTTTTAAACTGCTATCAAATCCTTGCATATTTCCAAATTCTTTCTCTATACTGCTTCATTATTTTACTTTTTATTTTGTTTTTATAA
Organism: Epiperipatus broadwayi; assembly: GCA_028023455.1. Lineage (NCBI taxonomy): Eukaryota > Metazoa > Onychophora > Udeonychophora > Euonychophora > Peripatidae > Epiperipatus > Epiperipatus broadwayi. The sequence continues at coordinate 2,517,283 of JAQFVV010000183.1, forward strand.
ATTATTATTTTTTTTACATTTAACATATATAAATGGTTATTATATATGTTTACAAACACACTTCTCCCTTTCTTATATGAAGATTCATCATAGTGATTTTAAATACACCTGGGTCTCTTTTTACGCGGACTTATTTAACACGATTTTGAAGTTATACGATTCGTGTTTCACCGAAAGTCGAACTCCAATATTGCGCTATTACTTTAAATAATAAATTTTGTGTAGTTACGTTATATTGAAAGTAATAGCACATTATTGGAATTCGACTTTCAACTTAGTAATTTTAATATTTTCAGTGCTTTATAATAGTAAGATTTTATGCAATAATGAAATTAAAATCATGATTTCCACATTTTATGTATATACACATTAAATTTTACAAGTTTATAATGTAAATTTGTTCAAACATTGTGCGTGTTAATTTTGCATTTCAAATCACATTCTGTTTTTGCTTTTTAAAAAAGAACGTAATCAATTATTAATCATTTAGTATCCACAAGTTTATTTTTAAAAGGTCAGTAATAGCAGTGGGCACAATTAAATTTGACAATTAAAAATTAAAATCTGATTTTTAATTGTAATTAACAATTTAAAAATTATGGCGACTTGAAATAATCTGATGTGAAATTTGATTTTTAAACGGAATTGAAAATTAAAGACAAAAATAAGAATTTTAATTTTTAGTTGTTAGTTTTAATTAATTTTTTCCCAGCAGTGGTGAATAAATGTCTTTTTATTATCATAAGTCTAAGTTCATAAACAATTAATAAAATCATCATCTCAAAGATTAATTACTAATTACGTTGTCAACAGAAAAACATTAACACAACACGAGAGTGCAAACGAACGTGTGTTTCGGCAAATAGTGATAATAATTAAAACGTGTATAAAAATGTAAATTCATACTGTAAATTATGCATAAAAATATATTATTTTGAATAAAATTAAATATTATAGTTAAAAAAAGTTTGTCTTGTATCAATTTTTTTCAAATTTGAAATTTTTTATTAGTCATATTTTATTTCCTTATTTTTTTTTTTGCGCAAATTTTAAAGTAATTTTTACGCGAATTTTGAAAAATCACAGACCGCATCCCCCCTTTTTCAATGTAAGTTACGTCTATTTTTGTGCGATTTCATTTGTGCGTGTTTTCTGAGGAACCTATCTATCGCGTAAAACGAGACCCAGGTGTATATCAAATTTATTAATCACAAGCAGATAACATTGTAATAACATGAAAGCTAAACCCTTTGAAAGATGCACTTTAAACATGCTTATGTGACAGCCAATCAGATGTAATAATGACTACACATGGAACTCCCAATTCTAAAACATCTGATTGGCTATCACATAAGCATGTTTAAAGTGCATCTTTTAAGGTTTTAGCCTTCACATTATTACATAGTGATTATCATAAATTTTTACTTGCTGTTGTTACAAATAACCAACTATTTGCTATGGTAATTTTTATAATATGTACCATTTTTTATGTCCACTCACTTTTTTAAAATGGCAGCTATTATGCAAAAATGCTGATACAATAAGAAATTGACATTATGAAAAGAATGACCTTTTCATAAAATAAAATGCTAAAATTCATGCTAAGTTAAAGAAATTCTATGCAGTCTTAAATTACATAATTAAAAAACAAACATTGATGATATGGTAATAAAATTCTCTAAAATCAAATTGAAAATATGATTTTATTTTTTTATTCAGTACCACCATAATATAGTGTATAGTAGCATTGCCGACTAACCAAGATAAAGAAGGTGAACATAAATATTTTTAACAAAAACAAAAATAATACAAATTTTATCCAATATAATTCAAGATATTCTTGAAAACTAAACTTTAATCATATTCCTACACTAAAAATAAATTGAAAAATATTTACATTATTTAAAATATGACTTAATTTCCCATTTTTTTTATGTCATTACAATAGGACAATTGTTGACTTATCCAAATCCTTTTCATTATAAACAACCTCAGCAAAATATATATATATATTTATTTAAGTTATTATTTTTTTTAAGAAAAAAAAATCATATTAACTAATTAACTGCACTAAAAATAAATTGAAAAATATGTACTGTACATTACATTTATAAATATAATTATATTTAATTGTATTTTTTCATTATAATAGACAAAATAGCATAGACATTTTAGTTCACAGCAAAAAAAAAAAGAAAATAAAATAAAAATAAATTTCATTTGTTAAATAATCTGAAAAAATAAAGAGCTTAATTCATATAATACATAAAATCCACCATAAATAAATGAGAAAATATACATTGTTTTAAATTTCTTTCTTTTTTTTTTTTTAATTTTTTTTTACTTGCATTAGTTTAATTTAAAGTGTTAATACTGAAATAAATATCAGTTCAACAACATTATTTTAAAATAATCAATAGAATGTAAAATATTAATTAGTATTAAAAAAAATATAGCAACTTGTTTACGCTTATAAAAAATCAGTTTATACATTGCTTTTTTTAAAATAATAAGATATTCCAAGTTTGTGGCATATTTTGAAATTTATAGTAATGAGTTATTTTTTTTACTATAGAAAATATATTATATTTGATTACTTTTAGAAAAGATTTTTGATTTATGAATTTTGTGGAACCAATTTAATTGCTTTTAATGTCCATGGATAAACAAATACATATCTATTTCTCCTCGATGTTACAGTTTATTTCATTTAAATACATTAATAGTAATATAAATATATATAAGAAACTTGCTAGCATCACATGCATATGCAATTTCTCATTCCAGTATCATCGATTTCTGAAGCACTGATTTTCAAATTAATACTAACTCTAAATTAAATCTTAGTCGTATAACATATCTTAATTATAATTAAAAGATACAAACAACATATTAAAATCAAAGCTTTATTAGTGTAGACAAACCCAGTTGAAAGCATGCTCAGTACTTCATAATTAAAACAGGCAAAACTCACTATATGTATTACCACACACAGCAAGCTAGAGTATTCAATGGATGCCAGAAGGCTTGTGCATAAAATCCCCATATAGTGCCTATTCATCCAATATCACCAGACTAGAGGGTTGCATTAGACCCTAAGATCTAGGTGCAGTGCTCTCAGATCCAAGGCTCTTCACTGATGAAGTCCAAAAACCAGAAACTAGTCTAGGGCTATTGGATGAGTAAGCACTAGATGGGGATTTTATGCCCAAGCCTTCTGGCATCCATTGAATATTCTAGCTTGTTGGGTGTGATAATACGTATAGCGAGTTTTGCCTGTTTTAATAACAGTTATAAGCAAGCATAAGAAATGATGATCATGTGATGTTTATTTACTTCATAATTATCTACACTAATAAAGTTTTGCTCTTAATACATTGTTTCTTTTACCTATAGTGCAATCTTGGGAGATAAAGTATTTAAAACTTTTATATTTTAATTATGTAAATTATTTGCTAAAGTTTATAGTATAGCCAAATTATGGGATAATAAAACAAATTAAGTGTATGATAAGCAAATCCACAGATATATAGACAATAATATGCACACGTTTATTTATTGCATTATAATTTCATTAAAAATTTTCAATTGCCATATTATTTTTAACTTTTACATAGACAATTGTTATAGCATATACTTTAGATCTATAATGTTTTATATAATATTTAAGTAAGTAATATTTAACATTTAAAATTTTTTGTAATTAATGTTTAGAAAGCATTTAGCACAGAATATGGAGTATGGAAAATGGAAGAGAAGAAATAATATATACAAGCCATTTAATGTTCAAAAGTTACATTTTTAATATAGCATTCTTTTCTTTATATTATAATCTTGTTTGTTTCTATCTTTCTTGCTATAGTTTTTAAAAATACATAATTTTGATGGGATGACTATGTGATGTCATTATTCCATCTTATTGGCTGTCACATTAGCATGTTTAAGGCGTATGTATCTGTTGAAGGCTTTAGCTTTTACGTTATTATAATAATTACTAGAATGTCTGAAGTTTATTTTTTAAGTTTCATGTTCTGATCGTTTTCCTAAACAGTGCTGCATCAAATGCTGATTATTCATTGTGTTTATAAATAGCAGAGGAGCTTTTCTGATGACCATTTATTTTTTTTATTTTTTTATCCCAAAACAGATTGAATATTATTTGCAGATCAGTCATATTAATAAGTTTATTCTTACAAAATGCATATCACTCTATTATTTTTATCTTTATTAATCATCTCTTTCAAAAGCTATTGCAATTTTAAGATACATAGATTTCTAAATTATAATGGTACATATGTATTAGACCTGCAACACAGAAGACATGTTATGTCTTTTCACATTTGTGATAAATGTCTAGCCTTGTGATCCCATCAAATAAACCCTGCGATCTCATCCAATCTTATCCAGTAACATGTTATGTGATAAATTTACACTTTCATTTATTGTCCACATTTAGTTCAGACAAGTTTTTTTCAAAGTGTTTTTCACTTTAGTGCTAATTTACTTTTCCATTTTCTGATTAATACTACTTTTTTAAATAAAACAGTACAAAATAATGAACATTTGGAGTTTATCTACTACTAAGATCAATGTGGTCAAATACATTCACACTTTGGATGAGCAAGGGTGTTGTAACATTCGAGGATGTAATAATAAAATAGACCTTCATAAGAAAACATGGTTGGAGAATTCCAGAATTCCATTTTTGACAGCGATCTGATTTATTTACAGCTGGGCTCACAAATTACCATCCATAGAATGGGGAAAAACAGGGCTTGATTTAGCAGACAAAACTGTAATAGACTGGAATTATTATATGTATGAAGTTTGTGCCACTGTGACGATAGCGCAAGACAAACATACAATTGGAGCCCTTAGCAAAATTGTTAAAATTGACGAGAACCTTTTGCACAAAAAGAAAAAAACAAGCTAGATGAATTCTTCCAGAATAGTGGATGTTTGATGGTTTGTGTAGGAAGACAGATGCGGGTTTCATCATGAGAATTTATGGTAGAACAGTGGCAACTCTGATGAAAGCCATCAAACAAAATCTGGAAGGGGAATTGACAATTTATTTCGACTGTTGGAAAGCCTATAAAAGTGTTGAATTATGTGCTACTGATTATGACCATTTTATGTGAATAAAGTATTAAGTCTTTATTTTGAAAAAAAAAAACAAAAACAAATTTACTTTAAGTCTCCATTTTGGTACAAAATTTTATCCACTTATAATAAAGTAGAACAGACAAATGATTGTTTCATCGTGACAATTCCTGTTATATATTACACAGTAAGTATGTTTTTATTTTAAACATTTTGTAATTTCATGCCAAATATAGACATAGTATTTTAGATATAATATTTAGACATGCTAATATTTTAGATATAGATGTAGTAATACTTTAGTATTATTATTATTTTTGTTTGTTTTTTTGTCAATTTTGTTTTAGTGATTGTTTTGTAATTTCATGGCAAGTTTAAATTTTCATATTTAAAGTAACATTTGGCAATTGCATAATGCCTGGTGTGTCATGTTTCATATTCTTTTGTGTGAAATTTATATTTTTAGTATTGTTAAAAGTGTACTTTTTCAGATTTAGACTGGTGCAACCTTTTTACATATGTATTCAGATTGCGGATAACTTTGTAAATCTTGCAAAAATACCATGTAAACATGGTTTGTTTTGGAAAATTTATCATTTTATGTTTGTACATGTTCCAGTGTACAAGTTATTTGGTCAGATTACAAGATTAGAAAGTTGTCAGCAAATTGATACGAATGTGAAAAGGCATAGCAGGTCTAATACTTTGCGGGTCTTATATGTGAGTATCATTATAATTAATAATTTAAGAAAATAAAATGTCTAAAGTCATAATGAACACAAGTATTACTTTCAAGGGTTTGAGGCTATTGATAATATTGACAAAATGTAGTATTCTAAATAATTTACTATGGAATTAATGATTATTCTTCTCTTATGTATAATACTAAGAATTACACCTTGTACATCTATATGTTTTTGAATCATTTGAGACGACCAACCAACCAACAATTCTTATATATATTTGTTTAAAGCGTTATTTTTTATAAGTTAAAGATATTTCTCAATGTAATAGACTCCAGATGTTAATTAAAACTGTTTGAATCAAAAGATTTTTTAAAATAGTATAAGAGCAAGAAAAAAAAACTATTTATAATATCCTTTTGAAGGTTCAGAATAATTTGTTTCTTTGAAACCCTTTTATTTTCTCAAGATAGTTAATATTTGTTGTTGAAATTTATCATTTAAATACTATTAAAAATAACAACAATGATAAAATAAAAATGTCATCATATTACAAAGGAGTAATGTCGAGCAAATACAGCCAAGAAGTCTAATATTAAACAACTTGAAATAGAAAAGAATTTGGTAGTTCTTTTTTTATCATCTTATTCTCTAATATTATTGGGGGGGGGGGTCGTTTTTAAGAAATAAAATACCGCCTCTTCATAAATTCCAAAACTATTGCTTTATAAATAAATAAGCTTAAAAACAAGTCTTATTGTCATTCTATTTAGAAGGTAATAAATAAAAAGTGCACATAAATTACTCAACCCATAATAAATCTTAACAATTTTGTTACTACTGTATAATCAAACTTTTACAGTTATTGACAACATGATGAATATATACACCAGGTAGGATTACAAGAATAAAATATGTTTTCCAAATAATAGTAGGCTATTACTAGAAAGTGTAGATGTATTGACCAGATGAAAGGAAAATACATATTTAAATATTACTTGTATGATAAAAATGTAATCTCTTATCCATATTAATAAATAAAAGAATGCTAATGATGAAATTAGTTTTGCAATAGTAAAAAATGGAATGGAATTGGCAAGCATCAATGGATGATAAAAATTTAATTGAATTATTAAAAAGTATGGATAACCGAATTTAGGCATATTAGTTGATATTTGTAATCATGGTTCACCTGAATGGAAAATTAATTTTATTTATAAATTCTTTTAGTGAAAAAGTATAGTGCAACAAAATAACAATTTTTTAACAACTAGTTTAATCTTTCTTATAAGAAAGCAAGTTAAATATTTTAAACTTGAAAAGCAATATGAATTGTTAAAGAATGTTAGGATTGATAATCATTATTGATAGAATTTTAGAAAATGGAAAGAAAAATCAATACTTGTTTCACTGCTCTTGAAAATGCATTTTCTATAATAAATTAAATTATTGGACAACTTTAAACAACACAAGATAAATGTTGGAAGATTATTATAAGACATTTTGTGTATGAATCAAAATATTTTAGTTTAATAAAATATTTTTTTAAGGAAGACATAGATGTAGTCATCTTCTAAATTTTTTAATGTTTTAAGATGCTTTACTACTTCAATCTTATTTGGATGATTATAAATAGGAATAGAAAATTTATTGCATTTATTTGTTAATGTTTTCACTGTGCTTTCAGCTGATGAAGAGGAGCATGATAAGATGCCAAGTAGTATTAATGAAGATTATAACAATTTTGGAATTAAAGTAAATATATAACAAACACTGAAGTAGTGATTATTGTAATTGTGATATGTGATTAAGTATAGTAGATAGATAGATAGAAAAAATAGAACAAATTAATATTTTGAACTTGTTAAATAGTTGTCTGTCAGAGAATTAAAATAGTGGTAAAGATATTGGAATGAGATCTACAAGGACTAGACGATTTTAGATGGATACTTTTTAGACTATCGAAATTAAATTTAAAGAATACATTTAAATTTTGTTTGGAAATTTGGTCAAAAAGTGAAAAGATTAAAAATCATCTAGTATTTGAAAAACAAGAGACAAGAAAACTTGGAAATGTCCAATTATGAAACTTGATATATTATAGGAAGTGAATAAAATAAGACTATTTATTCTGAAAACTTATAAATTTTGGCATAGTAGTAAAGTAGTAGACTGAGAACTAAAAGTTCCACAATTAATTCTTAATTATGTAATTTAAATAAAAAAATAATTTAATGAAACTGTTGTGTTAAACTTTCTATTAAGATGTGTGAACATCAGATTACTGAATAACTTCTTATACATTTAGACTAACAACATAGAAGTAAAAGAAATAGGAAAAGTTTATTGGAAAGATTTATGGAATATTAAAAAAAAGATTTAAAAAAACCCTTGTCTTTTGATCTAAAACATGAGAATAGTTAATGAATGTTTAAAAAATAAGATATAGAAACTTTGGTGAAAAAAAATTGAATTTATGTGTAGAACATGCCTTGTGGCAGATAATTCAGCAGAATAATTTATGTATTTCATTTAAATTATGGCATCAGAAGCCTTTATATTCATGATGATTCTCTATTAATGGTGACAATTGCATTTATAATGCATTAACTTTATTTTAAACACAAATTTTTTTAGACATTCATTTGTTAAACTAATCTATGAAATGATTATTTGGAAAAAAATTTAGACAAATAAAATTCTGATTTTTTTTTTTCCAACTACATGAAGAAATTCCCAACTTTATTTAAATTGTACTCTAGATAAAATGTATGATAAGATAATATACTACAAAGTCTACTATGAATCGTTATGTATATATGCACATTATTATATTGGAATCATAACAAATACTATGAAATCAAGACATTTATTTGTTCTATCGTAAATATTTTACCTGCTTGTAAAAAAAAATATTATTTTGCTTAAACTTCAATATATACTGAACATGCTTTCCATCTAGTCTGTCAAATTCTTAGGACTCAACTCAGCAGCTGAAATTCATGGTGAGTTTAAAAATACCAATACAGCAGCTGTTATGCAATTTTATAAGTTTAAATGTTCCAATTTTTGGACAAAGCATTGCAAAAGTTTTTTGTCAATCTCATGGGAATCATTTATGGTGAACCATGTGTTTTTGATCTTTCTCTTTCAATCATCACATTCAACATGCACTACATTAACATTTTGTGGGCCAAAGATATGATCAGAATTTATTTCATGCTTGAAAAACACCGATTTAACACTAGGATCATTTTTCATATGATTGCAGAGATATTTATGCTGTGCCAATTTTATGCAACGTTAACATGTGATTTTCTATAATAAACTGCAATCCAAGTGGAATTACTGCAATCAGTCCTATAAATGATTTGAAGGGTCTGTTTTATTGCAAATGATTCCCATGCTATTAAAAAATACTCTTGCATTGTTTTGTAAAAAAAAAATGGACTATGCAAATTTATAAATTTGCATAACAACTGATATATTAGTATGATTAAACTCACCACATTTCAGACCCTGAGTTTGAGCATTATGAGTTTGACTGACTAGTCCAAAAACATGCTCAGCTATAAATTGAAAGTTTAAAACAAAATGTTTATACTTTATGAGTGGGTAAAACATTTATGATAGAATTATAATATGTAGAAGAAAAGAAGTAAACAATTGTAGAATTACATTTATTTGTAGTGATTATTAATACAGATGGAAACATAATGAATGAAATTAATCATAGAATTAAACTTGGTTGGAGTGTGATTGGTACAAGTAACTTGATACTAAAAAGAAATATGCCTATGTGTTTTTTTTAAAAAAAGGTTTTTAATAAATATATTTTACCAGTTTTTACTTTTGGATCTGAGACTTGGACATTTAATAGAAGAGCAATACAGAAACTTCAGACCACTCAAAGAAGTATGGAGAGATGCATGTTGGGAGTAACAAGAAAGATTGAAAATGCAATATATGGGTACCTCATTGAAAAAATTAAAAGACTGAAGTGGAGTTAGGCTGGACATGTTGCTAGAAGAGATGATAATAGATGGACAATTAAAATCTTAAACTGGATCCCAAGAGATTATAAAAGATCCAGAAAGAGACCACATGTCAGATGAATGGATAAAATAAGAAAGTGTGGAAGGGTGATGTGGAGAAGAAAAGCTAAAGATCAGAGAAGATGGATTGAACTTGGAGAGGCCTTCATCCTGCAGTGGATTGATAATGGTTGATGATGATCATGATATGTGTATATTATAAAACCAGCATCATTTCTTACAGTAAATTTTAATATTGGGATGATCAAAGGTTGATGATATTCAAGTGCTTCTTCCATTTTTGTTTTTTGAAATTATAAAATAAGACTTATACATATGTATTATGCATATATGTATATGTTCAATTCATTTTCTTGTGATAGATTAAATTAACAAAGTAATAAAAGCCACTATAATAAAATGATAAAACTGGACTTTGTTGTTATAGTTTTCCACTTCTTTTAATACAATTTCTTTGACTCTTTTTAACAACTATAAACAATAAAAGTATTGATCTAAAAATACAATTTTCTTTATTTCCTTTATACTTAACAATGACTATTTACACTTTTAATCAAGTCATTTTTGTTCTTTCCCTATCTATTTTTGCACATTATTATTTTTAATTACTTCATAGATTATATGTATATCATCATCACTGTCATTTTCAATTATTATTGATTCCCTGTAGGATTTTCTCTACAATTTGAATCTAGTTTCTCATTTTTTATTGCCTTCTCAACTTCACATTTTTTTATTTCATCTATAACGTGGTTTCTTTTTATATTCTTTTTTTGCAATCTCTTACAATTCAGTTTAAGACATCAACTATCTTATCATCTTTTCTAATAGTATGTCCTATATAGCTTTCTTTCAGTCTTAATTTTTTCAGTGATATCAATGATACCTATTTGTTCTTCTATCTATATATTTTACTTTTGATTCTTTCTTCGTTATTCCCAACATACATCACTATATTTCCTGAAATGGTCTAACATCTCTATTAAATGTAATGCACACATAAAACTTATAAACCACACGTATTAAAAATTTTTTTTGGTTTAAACATGACAAAAAGCATTTCACCCAAGTTTAATTTCATAATTAATTTTCCCTATTGCCATTTACGTAGTGATAAAAATTTATCCAAACTGTTAATTCATGATTATCAATCATGACTTTCTTCTGTGAAAGATCTACTTTCGTGATAACTCTTGCAACATTTACAGAAGTTTTAAAGTATTATTTGAAAAACAAAAACCAATCACATCTATAAAATTTGGATAAGTTATATGGAAACATTTTTTTTAGTTCTCTAGTTTTTTATTTTAATTCACAAATTACTTTTGTAAAACCTCTATGTAAAACTTTTTGAAGATATGGAATCAATTGGTGTATCCCCTTATCAGTGATAATCTTTTTAGTGTCACTACATAATTTAATCAATGTTATTGCTTTTTGTGTAATATTCTTCAGAATATGACAATATTATGAATCTACATTTTGATAGTCCAAAGTCTTAATCATTGTGGAAATGCTCATAGAATAAAATGCCATTTTAAATCTTCAAAGAATAATATCAACTCATACTCATTGTTCCTTTTTATGACTTTTTTAAATATCCATTATGCTAGTACCACTTTTAAGATTAGTTTGCTTTTGTTCGGTTTGTTTGAAACCATAGTACACTGTAGACAAATTGTAATTATATTAGTGAAGATCTTTTATGGAACTTATAGAAAAGAAATAAGTCTATAATTTCTAATATTTCTTAGTCTCTTTTCTTAAAAATATCACTATTGCATTCATTCAATGATCTGGTATATCTTTATCATTTAGGCATGCCTTTATATCTTTATTTGTTTCTTTTAAGATATCAATAATCCTTAATTCCTTGTAATACTTCCCTTTTTCATAGCTGTAATCATGTTTCATCTCTTGACTTAAAATGCTTAGCATTTCAGAAGATGTAATTATAGTTTAAATTACTATATAATTCTTTGTAAAACTTCATCACAAATTATATGATCTTTTTTTGTTATTGTTGCTGAAACAACTTTTTTCAACAGCAGGATTGATTATATTTTTGAGATTTTTATTAATTTCTTTCTAGTTCACAGTTATATATTTTTTATATTCTTATTTTTTTTATTATATCATTTTATAGAATTGCAGATTTTCAGTTTTTCTTAATGGATCATTTTAAATGATTTTTGTATTTCTTTCTTTTTTCATACTTTATCTTTTATCACTTAAAAATTTATTGGTAAATTGTTGTGTTTTTATAATAGATATTATTGTTACAATTTTTAGCAAAATATCACTTACCTTCTTATTGACTTCAGTCAAGTAAACTGATTTTTCTAGTTTGAAATCATTTTTTCTGAAGGTTAGAAATATTATCTATTAATATTATCTTTCTTAAAAGTTTTGCATTAAAATTGTTTTATATTTCATAAATCAATGATCACTTCCAGTATTGAATCTATTACTTACATATTACCATCTTGAAATAAATATTTTATGTTAGTTAAAATATAATTCAATATTGCTGTGCCTTCATTTACATGTTTTCAAGTCCATTTCTGTTTAAAATTTTTCTTAAAAAGAGAATTATTAATAATATATTGTAACCGTGAACCTCCATCTTATCCCCGAGATTACGGGCTTCGAAACAAACATGACATAGCGTAAGGCTTTATTTTTTTTCTTACATCGACAGTTATTCACGATCCACATAAGGGGGCGCCAGATACGATTATTTAAGTTGATTTTAACTACTCGCATCACCTTACATCATGTCAAAACGATTTCGAAGTCTAATCCCACCCACTAGCTCAAAACTCCCAGCATGGACCAA